>OZ022265.1:61996944-62239444 GCA_963978885.1 Nemotelus pantherinus
GAATATGCACTCAAAACCTGCACGATTCTTCTACTGTTCTTTGAACATTAGTGTTTCTAGCGGTTCATGTGCGCTAGAGTTTTATTATTTATTTTACGTTTAAAATTCTATAAACGGCAAAATAACATCATTGTACTTGTCTCTTTAATTGTTTTCGAAATGTTGCTTAAAACATCCTCAGGTATGTTGTAGGAGTGACAATTTTGCTTTAAAATTTTAAGTTGGTTTCGTATAAGTAGAATGGAATTTAAAGTTTTTGATGCCATCTTGTTTCGCAACTTGGTTTTTATTATGCTCATTTGACTGAACATTCGCTCGACTTCTGCGTTTGAATGTGGCAATGACAAAACTGTGATTGCCAAGTCTGATATATCTTTGTAGGTATTAAACCCTGCGGCGTCTTTGTATTTAAGAACTTGCCCCCAAAACTTTACAGTATCTGTTGTTTCGTTCCATTTCACAAAATGAATACAGTGCCATTGCTGTAAAATTTTTTCTATTTTATCTTCTTTAAAACCAAATTCCACAGCAAGTTCAGCAATAAAATTGTCTTTTATTTGTTTTTTTACGTATTTTAAGTATTTTTTACAGACAATTGGGTCATTTTTTGAAGAGCCATGTAATTATTGGGCAAACGGTTTTGTAACTCTTTTGCCAGTTTTATGGTGAAATCAATACACTCCTTCCTAACTGTTTCTACTGTTTGGGGTGGCACACTAGTATTAACAACATGAGACTCAAACATGTACCCTAGGTACGGCACTGGGTTTAGATGTTTTTCAATTTTGACCTCAAATAATCTTCGTCAGTTCTTACAGCATTCGGAATCAAAAGCCTGTTGCATACTGATTGCAATAAGTACATTAGCGAAGTAAGCATTTTGACAGGGTCAATATTCTCTCCTTCAAAAAATTTAACTGCCGTTTGAACATCATTTAAATTACTTTTCAGGTATAAAAAATGCAAACGGTTAGCTTCGTCTTTGTACATTTCACTCAACAAATTTGCTGTGTGGCAGTCGTTTTTATTAAAAACAAAATGTGTCTTAAGCTCTTCCCACTGTGCCAAAATACGAACAACAGTCGGTTCTATAGAGAGCCAGCGAGTATCACAAACTTTAAGGATTTTTAGAGGCTCTTCTCCGCAGTTAATCCGACTATACATTTCTTTATATTGCTGTTGACGCTTTCATGAAGTCGAAAACCACTTATAAGTTTCCCTTATCATGAACTCTATATGTTGTGGCATAGTTTGACGTGATGCATGACTGACGGCTAATTGTAAAGAATGGCAAATGCATCTTATGAGGACTAAATTGGGCAGACTGTATTGCATTTTTAGTATTGTGTAAACGCTATTGTAGCGCCCTGTCATTACGGCAGCGTTATCAGTTCCAAGTCCGACCAAATTGTGTAGAGGTAAATTATGAGGTTTTAGGGAATTCACCAACGAGACGAGGCCATTTGCATCAGCATGTTCCACAGGCTCAAGAGATAGAAACGCAGACACTATGGCATTTTGTGAGTCACTGAAATACCTAACAATTATCCCCATGAATTTGGTGATGCTAACGTCCGTCGATTCATCTACTATGACGCTATATTTTTGGCAACCAATGTCATTTATTAAATTTTCTCTGAAATGTGGCGCAAGGACTTGATTGATGACCTGAGTGCATTTTGTTCTATGTAGTTTTATGTCAGCGGATTTTGAGTCTGCGAACACATTCTTACATAGATCTGCCAGATGATCTATTTGCGATATGGCACTTTGTTCCGCGATGTATAAAGCGAGCTTATCTTCAGGTTTTTGGGTGCATCTGTTTCCTTTAGTGGCTGGTGCGAAGCATATTTGTTGGTTTTTTGAAAGTATTTCGCATTTTGGTTAATGTTTTTTTGTATCTGCATGTTTTTTCAAATCGTTCAATTTAGCGAAAATTTCACTGTGGCAAAACGAATAAAACGCTTTGGTTGGATCACTCATCACAGGTTTCAGCCACATTTTGAACTCTTGTTGTTGCTCCCACTCCGTTCTATATTTTTGAGCGTACACCTTTCTTTTAAGAGGAATATCCTTTTCAAACACCTAACAATAATTTAAACTATAAATTCAACGATTCAATTTAGACTTAATTCTCACCTCACTAGTTCTCACTTAAGTTTTTCTCCGTTCGGAATGGGTCACAAAACTAATTTCTACGACTTAGGCGATTTGAAAGTATATATAAAACAATTAATTGCCGTGATCTTTTTCTACTAATTAGTACTTGCAAGTACTTGGTAGTAGATCATGAAAGCGCTATTTTCCTTGGCCTAAGTATATTCTAAGCAAAGATTCCAACCATAGCAGAGATTCGGCGTTCAAATGCTAACGAACTTTTAAATTAATGCTAAAAGTGGTTCGTAAAAATTATCACACTCTATAGAAAATGTTATGTCAGCATACAGAAAATTGCCTCATTTTCCCCTCTTCGAAATTTCTGAGCTTTTTTGAATTTTTACGTAGCCAGATTTTTCAACATAGCATATAAACTATCAAAGCCATCTATTTTATATAATTCACCACCTGGGGCAAAAGACGGTGTAAGTACAAGGTATCTACTCGGGAACAAAAGCATGTGTAGATTGTAGTAACCAAAAGTACTAGTGAGTACTAAATAGTATGAGTGGAACACAGGCAATAAGCGCGATGCAGTGACAATGTGGATAGGGAAATTCCCGAAAATTGTCTCTGCTTAGTGTAAAAAACTGATGCAATAATGAATGGTGGACAATTCCGACAGAGATGGTGATATGTGATCAACTTCAGGATAAAATGGTAAAGAGAAATGTTGAGAAAATCGTGGGGTTATCTGATGTTCTTAATAGTGACTTGTAAATTAGTGTTAAAAGTTTAAAATATCTGAAATCACTGATTTTTTTGTCTTAAAGATTTGTATTTAAACCACTTAATGCTGAGCTAAGTCTAAAACTTGAAAAGTCCCCAAAAGTCGTTAGCTTTTATTAAGTCGCTAAAACGTAAAATAATGTCGCTAAAATCAACAAAATACCGCTAGAACTAGCGACAAAGTCGCTAAAACGGCAACACTGGGGCAAAGCACTCTTCGATACATTACAAAACTATGGTTTGAGTCATATCTCAACCGGCCAGCCAACATATTGGCCGTCAGATATCAACAAAATTCCGGACCTCATAAACTTCGCAATCTCGAAGGGAATACCTCCAAACTCCGCAAAATCAGAAGTAGTTTTTGATTTGTCCTCAGATCATTCTCCTGTCATCATTACTCTGGATATGTCACCCCACTTCGCTTGCTGTAAGAGTAGATATTCACAAAAAACCAACTGGAGTGCATTCAGACGACACCTCACCAGCTCAACATCTCTTAGTGCATCTCTCAAATCACCGGATGATGTCAATTTTGCTGTTATCCTTTTCAACCTAATGCCTTTTGCCTTTTCAACGAGCATGTCTTGGAGGCACTTGACACCGCGACACCTAAAATGGAACTAAATCCCTCAACTCGGACAACAACATACTCCTCATCAATAAAAATCTTAGTACCGAAAAAAAGACTCGCACGAAGGAATTGGCAGCTGCACCGGTCTCCCCAAACTAAAACACTACTCAACAAAGCTTCTAGTGAGCTCAGACTGGCACTTGCGAAAGACACCGAGTTAAAGTTCCATTCATTCTTAGAGAGCCTCAGTCCCACTAAAAATGCCGACTATTCATTGTGGAAAGCAGTCAAAAAAATCAACAAACCTACCATCAGGGAAGCCCCACTAAGAACTGTCAACGGGCAATGGGCCAAACGTGACGCAGAGAAAGCCACCGCCTTCGCAGTTCACCTAGAACAGGTTTTCACACCTTTCACCACGGCAACATGTGACTTTCCAACTAATGTCAACGCTCAAGACTCAGAACCAATCAAGACTTCGGCTAAGGAAGTGCAAGATATCATTATTCAGGAAACATGCTCAAAAAAATCTCCGGGAATTGATCTCATCACCAATGCCATGCTCAACCAGATGCCACCGATCGTATTCTCTTGGCTTTCTAATCTATTCAATGCTATCTTTCGAATCGGATATTTTCCTGAAGTTTGGAAAACAGGTGAGATCATAATGATCTCTAAGCCTGGTAAGGACTCTTCTCAAGTGAAGTCATACAGACCTATTAGTCTTTTGTCATGCGTCTCCAAAGTTTTCGAGAAAGTTCTGTTGAAAAAGCTACTACCGATACTAGAAGATGCAAAAATAATTCCAGAACAGCAATTTGGGTTTCGAAGATATCACAGCACCATTCAACAGGTCCATCGAATCGCGTCAGACATTAAAATAGCATTCGAAGACAAGAAGTACTGCTCAGCAATCTTTTTAGATGTAACTCAAGCCTTCGATAAAGTCTGACACGAAGGGTTGATCTTCAAAATTGAATCAATGCTTCCAAAAAGCTTCCACAAAATACTCTCCTCCTACCTGACCAACCGCACATTCCAGGTGAGATACAAGAGCTATTCTACCGCTAAACATCGTGTGCATGCTGGTGTACCACAAGGAAGTGTTTTGGGACTGGTACTTTACACTATATTCACATCTGATCTCCCAATATGCGACAAAACAACGACAGCTACCTTTGCGGATGACGTTGCCATACTACGCACTGATTCAGACCCAGTTATGGCATCCCGTACATTGCAAGGCCACATCTCACTTCTTGAAGAATGGCTAGCGAAACGGAGAATCAGAATGAACGAAACGAAATGCATACACGTTACCTTCACATTGTCAAAACTGACTTGCCCTCAAGTTTATTTAAACAATGTACCTATACCTCAAAGTAACAAAGCAAAGTATCTCGGAATGCACCTTGATAGGAAGCTCACCTGGAAACGGCACATTGAAGCTAAAAATCAACAACTGATGCTCAAATTCATAAACCTCAAATGGATGCTCAATAGCAGGTCAAAACTTTCTCTCGACTCTAAAGTGCTCGTCTATAAGTCTGTCTTAAAGCCAATCTGGACATATGGCTTACAAATATGGGGTGCAGCCCGCCCTTCAAACATCAACATCATCCAGAGGACCCAATCAAAAATACTTCGATCGATCACCGGAGCGCCGTGGTACTTCCGCAACGCCAATCTCCATAAAGACCTGCGAATCGAGACGATTTCAGAAGAAATTAAGAACCGTAGTGGAAAATATATTGCAGCCCTCGCTCATCATACCAACAAGCTGGCAAAAAAAATACTAACTCATCGTAAATTTCAGCGATTGAAAAGAACTGACCCGTTGGACCTTCCATCTTTAACGTCGAAAATACAGCCTGCGTAGCCAATTTCTTTGCTTTTCAAACTCTTTCAAACATTGAACACTGTAATCCTATAACACAGATCATAGCTTTGCTCTCTGCTGTGTGACTTTATGTCAATAAAGTAACTTGGGTCCAAAATGTTCACGTCTTCAACTGTGAGGAGTGCACATCACTTGTTTTAGCATGTAAGATTTTAAAACTAACGCCGCGTCCACATTGGCCATGGGAGATGGCATAACATTCGACTTGCCATGGAAATGGAAAATATAGACGGTATATGGCATGCCATATCTGATGGCATGTCATATATGTCAAGCCATATGGCAAAACATTTGCATGGCCATGAGCATGGCCATATTCTGACATTTGTTCATTTTCAAAATGGCGAAATAGTGTTACAAAAGGGAAATAGTGTTAACAAACCCTAAACGAATACAAAAAAAGATTGCTTATGGAAATATATGTTCGCCTCTTCCTCAATTTGCGCCTTTCCTCACATTCTGCTTCCTCTAACCTTCGCAGTGCTCTATAGCACGGGTAGCGGGCATATGTTCACTGCTGAATGATATTTTCAAAATGATATGGCATGACATGACGTTGCCCAGGCATCAGATGACATGCCATAAACTGACATTCGTTGCAATCGCATATGGCAGAGCTCATGGCCAATGTAGACTCAGGGTTACAGAAGCTTCTTATACGAAGGAAACAATTTAACAAAGGCATTAATAAAAAAAAAAAAAAAAATTATGCTGGAGATATTATCTTTTTTGTTTTTACTTAGAATTTCATTTACGATTTCCCATTCTTTTTTTTACATTCCCCAAATTTGAGGTAAGTTTGCTGTTGAAATAATTTGCTTTACAATCAGTGACATAAAGATTGATTTCGCGACAGAGTCTTTTATAATATATTTGAAGCCTTGTATTATGTGGGTGTTTTTTAACTTTAGAGCTTAGTAGGTTTTTTTTCTTGATTTTCTTAAGAAGCATAAATTTCATCCACGGTTTTAGTGGTTTAAGTTTATTAGAGCGACTGCTACGGCTGAAATTTTAAGATGCAAAGAAAACGGTCAAAGGTTGTAGAGGGATTGTCAGCCAAATATACTTCCTCCCATATCTCATGATCTAAAGCTGTTTTCAGAGATTAGAAGTCAATGTTTTGACATGGAATGTAATTATGTCCAACTCGTCTGTTTCTGTTACAATTTAGCTGAATTAAAATTAAACTATGATCGGTAATATGCAGATTGTGTACCGCGGACTTGTAAAGGATAGAGTTGTTTTTTGCAACCTCAGATAAATATGGTCTAGACAAGATTTTGAAGCATTCAATTCACGAGTGGGTTCAGTGATTAAAGGTTCGAAGCTGTAGATTGCCAGATTTGAGATTAAATAGTCAGATTCCGAACTATTCGATAAAATATTGATATTGAAGTCTCCTAGGAGTATTACATTTTAACTAGTTATTGATTCTAAAATAATTGAAAACTCATCGGTAAAAACACCACAGCTAAATTTATGAAGTCTGTAGACACAGATGAAAACATATGTGGAATCAGCAATTACACAGTTTAGTGATATAAGATCGCATGAGATTAATCTGATATTATGAATATCACAGTTTAGGCCATTCTTAAAAAATACAAATACGCCTCCAGCAGAGTACGAATCATTACACGTAGCAGGAAAATTATAGCCAGATATGAAAGTCAGATATTTCGGAGTTGTATATCCAAATTTCAGATAGAAAGATTAAATCAGGAATATGATCCAAACTAGCGATATGTGACACAAAAAGATCAACATTTTTTCGCAAGCTTCTAATGTTTTGATGAACGGCTGAAAAGTTTGCGTTGATATCATCGTATGGATGCTCAACACAAAGGCAGTTGAAAGAGTTAGAGTCAGAAAAGGAAGAAGAACTGGCAGTGTCAAATAATGACATAGTAAATGAATATTTAAATATTTAAAATATCTTGTCGACTCCTTACTATAATTGGAGAATCTCCTTCTTTTTTTCTGACTAGAATGGTTGAATCCTTAACCCACACATATTTGCATTTGTTTTTTACTAATGTTCGAAGAAGAACATTAGTATTAAAATCACTTTGGCCAAAAATTCATATTTCTATATATATATATATATATCATCAAAAAATTTCAGTGAAAAAATCTCAGGAACGCGCCATCCGATTGAGCTGAAATTTTTAGGACACATTGGTGTATATGCAGAATAGTGCCAGGTCTCAGAAAAAGTTAAAAATCTTTAACCCTTTGGCGCCGGCGGCAATTTTAGTGATATTTTTAATATACCTATTATTCCGTACACAAATAAGTTTTGCAAAAATAAAGTTAACAAAATAAATTTCGAACGTGTTTCACATGTGAATCGGATCATGTTTTGGAATTTTTTAACCCCATGTGTGCGCTGGGTGCCTAAAAAGAGATCGGGAAAAATTGAAAATTTTTAAATTGCGATAACTTTTGACAGAGCTATTTAATCATTTCCAAATTTTCAGAACATATTGAAATTATTTAGTTGTAAATTTGTGTAGCTTTTGATGAGCAAGCTGGCAACTCTGAAGCAAGGGCAAGCACTGAAAGTGAAAACTTCCAAATTATCGTCTCTCTTGAAAAAATGCCGTTTCTTCAAAAAAAAGCCACTCATATGTAAATTTCATGCTTTGTTTACATAGACAAAAAATAAAATTTGATATGGTATTACGGGCACGCCTGGTAACCCTTGCCCAATTTGCCTATATTTTTAGCATCAAAAACTTCTGTTCACGGAAACTCACGATCCGATGAGCAGAATTAATTGAAATTTGCAGAATGTATTGGTCTTAACTAGGACCAGGTCTGATAGAAGTAATTTCGAAATGCGGGCGATTCTGTGCCAGTGGTGCCATCTTGAAAAATCACTAAAAAAGATAACTGTTTTTAGCCCTATAAATTCTGATTGAATCGTTCGATTTTGACGAAATTCACACAGTAGCTGGACCTTACTTTAAACCACGTTTGGTACGAATTTAGTTGAAAAATTCGGTTGGAGCTGCCAGCTATGATAATTTTGGTGTCTTAAATTTGAAAAAATAAAAATTTGGAAATGAAAACATTCAAATCATCGAATATCCTAAAAATGTCCGTTTCTTACAATAAAACCAATCTATATACAAATCTTATGCTTTATCTACACGTTCAAAGTAAAACTTTGGAAATCTCATGTCGGACAAGAACGGTAACCCTTTCCCAGTTAACCTATATTTTTAGCATCAAAAACTTCTGTTCACGGGAACTCACGAACCAATAATCAGGTACAACTGAAATTTACAGAATGCATTGAACTTAAGTAGAACCAGGTCTTGAATTGGGGGCAACTCTGTGCCAGTGGTGCCATCTTGAAAAATTACAAAGAAAAAAAAAACTGCTTTTTGCCCTATGAAATGTGAATTAGTAACCAGATTTTCATGAAATTGACACAGTAGCTGCACCTCACTTTAAACTCTGTTTGATAGAAATTTGGTTGAAAAGTTCGATTGGTGCTGCCTGCTATGGTAATTTTTGTGTCTTTGGTTTTGAGAATTCGCTCAGGAAAATAAAAATTTTTGCCCTATAGCTTCCAGTGCAGTCATGAAATCAATACGAATTTCATACAATTAATGGAACCTATTATAAGCATTATTCAGGCCAAATTTGGTTGAAAAGCCACGATAGGGTTGCCAGCTATTGTTGGTTTTGTGTTTGTTTGCAATATCTTTATTAAGTGGTTTTATCGTAGAATTTTCAATTGGTAATGATATTGTAGTGACAATAAACAGCAAATATTAAGCTTTCGATTATTTGAAAAAACTCGCTGCAGTTAACCCTAAATTTCTTATACTCCTATAACTTCAAATGTAATATAACAACGTGAAGCAGATGTGATATATTCTTGGCTTTGATACTGGCGAAAGGTTGCCAGCACGAGTCGGTTGTGCTACTTTTGTATCAATAAATGCTTACAGTTAGTATTCATACCGGAAACATTTACAATGAAAATAAATAACCGATGTTTCAATTCCCAAAGTTCTGCAAATTTTTCGGATCGCAGCCCCAAACACCAACTTCAGTTACAGTGCTGCAGGCACTGAGCATTTTCTTCATTGATGTTAAATGAGATGCTGCTTTCAAAGTTTGGTGAAATAAGCAACTGATAACGAATATAATTAACAAGTGTTTTTCTTTCATAAACTTTGAAACCCATGCCAGTGGTAATATCTGAAACCTTCTACCATATGAGTTATAATGCATTCTTGAGACCAAAGTAAAACGTGGCATTTGAAACAGTTTGGCCGTAATAAGCAGCTCATGTGGTGGAATATGCACTTAAAACCTGCACGATTCTTCTACTGTTCTTCGAACATTAGTGTTTCTAGCGGTTCAGGTGCGCTAGAGTTGTTTTACATTCCCCAAATTTGAGGCAAGTTTGCTGTTGAAATAATTTGCTTTACAATCAGTGACATAAAGATTGATTTCGCGACAGAGTCTTTTATAATATATTTGAAGCCTTGTATTATGTGGGTGTTTTTTAACTTTAGAGCTTAGTAGGTTTTTTTTCTTGATTTTCTTAAGAAGCATAAATTTCATCCACGGTTTTAGTGGTTTAAGTTTATTAGAGCGACTGCTACGGCTGAAATTTTAAGATGCAAAGAAAACGGTCAAAGGTTGTAGAGGGATTGTCAGCCAAATATACTTCCTCCCATATCTCATGATCTAAAGCTGTTTTCAGAGATTAGAAGTCAATGTTTTGACATGGAATGTAATTATGTCCAACTCGTCTGTTTCTGTTACAATTTAGCTGAATTAAAATTAAACTATGATCGGTAATATGCAGATTGTGTACCGCGGACTTGTAAAGGATAGAGTTGTTTTTTGCAACCTCAGATAAATATGGTCTAGACAAGATTTTGAAGCATTCAATTCACGAGTGGGTTCAGTGATTAAAGGTTCGAAGCTGTAGATTGCCAGATTTGAGATTAAATAGTCAGATTCCGAACTATTCGATAAAATATTGATATTGAAGTCTCCTAGGAGTATTACATTTTAACTAGTTATTGATTCTAAAATAATTGAAAACTCATCGGTAAAAACACCACAGCTAAATTTATGAAGTCTGTAGACACAGATGAAAACATATGTGGAATCAGCAATTACACAGTTTAGTGATATAAGATCGCATGAGATTAATCTGATATTATGAATATCACAGTTTAGGCCATTCTTAAAAAATACAAATACGCCTCCAGCAGAGTACGAATCATTACACGTAGCAGGAAAATTATAGCCAGGGATATGAAAGTCAGATATTTCGGAGTTGTATATCCAAATTTCAGATAGAAAGATTAAATCAGGAATATGATCCAAACTAGCGATATGTGACACAAAAAGATCAACATTTTTTCGCAAGCTTCTAATGTTTTGATGAACGGCCGAAAAGTTTGCGTTGATATCATCGTATGGATGCTCAACACAAAGGCAGTTGAAAGAGTTAGAGTCAGAAAAGGAAGAAGAACTGGCAGTGTCAAATAATGACATAGTAAATGAATATTTAAATGTTTAAAATATCTTGTCGACTCCTTACTATAATTGGAGAATCTCCTTCTTTTTTTCTGACTAGAATGGTTGAATCCTTAACCCACACATATTTGCATTTGCTTTTTTTTTAATAGTTTTGCTTCTCTTAGCAGCGATCTGTTATAGCTAGTCAATGAATCGTTTATATAAACGGGTTTGTTATTATAACTATCACCAAAAATATCAGCCTTCAGTTTTATTTTCTCAGACCGCATCTCGTTCATTACATTCTTTTTTGAAGAATACGATGAAAATTCAACACAAACCATATTCAGCGAATCGGTATGGTTTGTTTTTTTTAACGAAGCAGCTTTGTATCTCATCCGCGCTCACCTCAATACGTACCCCAACGGTAAAAAGTTTAGAAATGCTATCGTTAAACGTTGAGCCGCGATCAATAGGGATACCAACAATATCAATTGAGTTTTTTAACATTTGCTGCTCACAATAATTTATTTTAGTTTCTAAATTACAGACTGTTTTTTCCCAAATATTGTTTCTCTACTCTAAACGGCTAATTTTAGCAAGAGCATCCGAATTTATTTGCTGTAGTTTCAAAATTTCTTTGAATAAAATTTCCATTGTCACTTTAGCTTGAACATAGGTATTCGATTTCGACGGCATACTGCCAACAGAAGCATGCGATGTCGACGGCAAACTGTTAACATAAATATGTATTTGAGGGCGACGGCACACTGCTAACGGATGTATTCGATGTCGACGGCACACTGCTGATGCACAGTGATCTATTTCGCGAAAAAGGTGAATTTTATTCAAATTATGGACTTTTAAGTATGAAGTGGAAACTTGGGGGTAATATGGTCCTATATGGTTCCCATCATTTGAGGTGGTAATTGGGTTTCATAAGTTTAAGGATAATAGCACAGGTGCTGGAAATAGCAAAAAAAATCATCTGTCTTTTAACCTCTTTTTTAAATTAAGAATATGAAGATCAAAATACCTTTGAGTAACACAGCGTAATTAAGCTATGAAAGCCATTGATGATTTAGCCTCCCCCCTTTCATCGTGTTCATACTGCATATAGTATAGGAATTTGGTGTTTAAAACTTCTAGTCCCTTTTACGTTTACAGCGTCGCAAAACGTTGTTACGAAATAGGTCTAGTTGTATTCATTAAAGTCCAAAGTAACTATCAAAACTTAATTTGCCTGCGGCTACCTGCGGCTTCGCTCGTAAACTCCTTTCAAAGTCCAGTGACCTTTTGCGCACTTATTTTGCCAGTCCGCGTGCTCTGCAGTATTTTCTTATCATTTGCACTAGCACATAATAGCAAGCATTTGTACCAGGTTGAAGCTCGTGAGATTGAGATAAACACAACGTTGAATTTCATAAATAAAACAATAGTTTCTACACCCTACACTTACTTGCTAGGTTATTGTTATTTATTTGGCTGTTCATACATTTATTTATCCATTCACCTGTACTTTAAAATCATCAAATTTCCCAACTTGCTTCTAAATTCAATTCAATGAAGTATGTTCATATGATAATTCATATATGATCATAGAATAATTCAGGTATGTAGATGCTTAGTATTGAAATTATATGCAAAGCAACGCTATCGAAAATATATTTTTACCTGTACAAAACAATTTCGTGCCAGGTATTGATTGCTAACATTGTAAATATGTATGCATGGGTGAATGATAATATTTGTAAATTCGATATGTGTTTTGCTATAACATATACTGTAGGTATGCCCTTTCACTGCTTTCACTATTGATTTTAAGATACTTCCACAAAAGATAGGTTTTTCAAATTTGGTAGAATGATGTAATCGAATATGCAGCTTTCGAACTTGGTGTTAACCCAAAAATGAAAAAAGTCGTATAGGGCGTTTTATGATCAATGTCACTGTTTTATGACTGCCATTTCGGCAACAGTTGGGAACAATTTGGGAAAACACCGCCTACAAAAAAAAATATTTATGTCTATTTGCACTTGTCAGGTCAATTTTTCGATTAATATCATTTAGAAAACAAAAGAAATACATTAAAATTAGAAGAAAGTCTGAGTTTTTGTTAAAACCTTTTTGGTCATTTTGAGACAGAAAGGACTTAAAGACTACACAAAACTCATAAAATCGTATGACATAGGAAAATCGTGCGATCTAATATTACATATAGAAGGAAATAAATAGGAGTTGTCTGCGATAGTTTTGGTATTCGGCCTTATCTGTTGTTTTTCATCCACTCTCATATTCAGCTCTTTCGTTTGGTATCTCGTCTAATTTTGCACAAGTAAAAAAAAAAACGGCTATTGCAAAATTAAGTTTCCTTTCGATTTGTTTTGTTCGTTTCGGCTTGCTCTGCTGCCTCGAAAAATGGCCAATTATAAAGTAACGCGGCGAATGTTGCATGATTTAATTATTCAAAATAACTGCATGATTGCATGATTTAATTATTCGATTAAACTTTATGGGTAGGGGTGCAAATCAAATTAATATTACTGTCCAACATCATTTGTGTCATACGAATTTGAATAATCATTTCCACAGCATTTTAGCCTGCTGTCACGAATGTGATCCAAAATTTGGCTATCACGTCACAATATTGATAAAAATTGCGTCAGCAGAAAAAATTCTGAAAATGATATTTTCCTCAACCTTGATGCACGATAGGCAGATTTGGACAGCGATTTCGCGTTCTGCCGACTATTCATTGTGGAAAGCAGTCAAAAAAATCAACAAACCTACCATCAGGGAAGCCCCACTAAGAACTGTCAACGGGCAATGGGCCAAACGTGACGCAGAGAAATCCACCGCCTTCGCAGTTCACCTAGAACAGGTTTTCACACCTTTCACCACGGCAACATGTGACTTTCCAACTAATGTCAACGCTCAGAACTCAGAACCAATCAAGACTTCGGCTAAGGAAGTGCAAGATATCATTATTCAGGAAACATGCTCAAAAAAATCTCCGGGAATTGATCTCATCACCAATGCCATGCTCAACCAGATGCCACCGATCGTATTCTCTTGGCTTTCTAATCTATTCAATGCTATCTTTCGAATCGGATATTTTCCTGAAGTTTGGAAAACAGGTGAGATCATAATGATCCCTAAGCCTGGTAAGGACTCTTCTCAAGTGAAGTCATACAGACCTATTAGTCTTTTGTCATGCGTCTCCAAAGTTTTCGAGAAAGTTCTGTTGAAAAAGCTACTACCGATACTAGCAGATGCAAAAATAATTCCAGAACAGCAATTTGGGTTTCGAAGATATCACAGCACCATTCAACAGGTCCATCGAATCGCGTCAGACATTAAAATAGCATTCGAAGACAAGAAGTACTGCTCAGCAATCTTTTTAGATGTAACTCAAGCCTTCGATAAAGTCTGGCACGAAGGGTTGATCTTCAAAATTGAATCAATGCTTCCAAAAAGCTTCCACAAAATACTCTCCTCCTACCTGACCAACCGCACATTCCAGGTGAGATACAAGAGCTATTCTACCGCTAAACATCGTGTGCATGCTGGTGTACCACAAGGAAGTGTTTTGGGACTGGTACTTTACACTATATTCACATCTGATCTCCCAATATGCGACAAAACAACGACAGCTACCTTTGCGGATGACGTTGCCATACTATGCACTGATTCAGACCCAGTTATGGCATCCCGTACATTGCAAGGCCACATCTCACTTCTTGAAGAATGGCTAGCGAAACGGAGAATCAGAATGAACGAAACGAAATGCATACACGTTACCTTCACATTGTTAAAACTGACTTGCCCTCAAGTTTATTTAAACAATGTACCTATACCTCAAAGTAACGAAGTAAAGTATCTCGGAATGCACCTTGATAGGAGCCTCACCTGGAAACGGCACATTGAAGCTAAAAATCAACAACTGAAGCTCAAATTCATAAACCTCAAATGGATGCTCAATAGCAGGTCAAAACTTTCTCTCGACTCTAAAGTGCTCGTCTATAAGACTGTCTTAAAGCCAATCTGGACATATGGCTTACAAATATGGGGTGCAGCCCGCCCTTCAAACATCAACATCATCCAGAGGACCCAATCAAAAATACTTCGATCGATCACCGGAGCGCCGTGGTACTTCCGCAACGCCAATCTCCATAAAGACCTGCGAATCGAGACGATTTCAGAAGAAATTAAGAACCGTAGTGGAAAATATATTGCAGCCCTCGCTCATCACACCAACAAGCTGGCAAAAAAAATACTAACTCATCGTAAATTTCAGCGATTGAAAAGAACTGACCCGTTGGACCTTCCATCTTTAACGTCGAAAATACAGCCTGCGTAGCCAATTTCTTTGCTTTTCAAACTCTTTCAAACATTGAACACTGTAATTCTATAACACAGATCATAGCTTTGCTCTTTGCTGTGTGACTTTATGTCAATAAAGTAACTTGGGTCCAAAATGTTCACGTCTTCAACTGTGAGGAGTGCACATCACTTGTTTTAGCATGTAAGATTTTAAAACTAACGCCGCGTCCACATTGGCCATGGGAGATGGCATAACATTCGACTTGCCATGGAAATGGAAATATAGACGGTATATGGCATGCCATATCTGATGGCATGTCATATATGTCAAGCCATATGGCAAAACATTTGCATGGCCATGAGCATGGCCATATTCTGACATTTGTTCATTTTCAAAATGGCGAAATAGTGTTACAAAAGGGAAATAGTGTTAACAAACCCTAAACGAATACAAAACAAGATTGCTTATGGAAATATATGTTCGCCTCTTCCTCAATTTGCGCCTTTCCTCACATTCTGCTTCTTCTAACCTTCGCAGTGCTCTATAGCACGGGTAGCGGGCATATGTTCACTGCTGAATGATATTTTCAAAATGATATGGCATGACATGACGTTGCCCAGGCATCAGATGACATGCCATAAACTGACATTCGTTGCAATCGCATATGGCAGAGCTCATGACCAATGTAGACTCAGGGTAACAGAAGCTTCTTATACGAAGGAAACAATTTAATAAAGGCATTAATAAAAAAAAAAAAAAGTTATGCTGGAGATATTATCTTTTTTGTTTTTACTTAGAATTTCATTTACGATTTCCCATTCTTTTTTACTAATTTTCGAAGAAGAACATTAGTATTAAAATCACTTTGGCCAAAAATTCATATTTCTATATATATATATATATATATATATATATATATATATATATATATATCATCAAAAAATTTCAGTGAAAAAATCTCAGGAACGCGCCATCCGATTGAGCTGAAATTTTCAGGACACATTGGTGTATATGCAGAATAGTGCCAGGTCTCAGAAAAAGTTAAAAATCTTCAACCCTTTGGCGCCGGCGGCCATTTTAGTGATATTTTTTATTATACCTATTATTCCGTACACAAATAAGTTTTGCAAAAATAAAGTTAACAAAATAAATTTCGAACGTGTTTTACATGTGAATCGGATAATTTTTTGGAATTTTTTAACCCCATGTGTGCGCTGGGTGCCTAAAAAGAGATCGGGAAAAATTGAAAATTTTTAAATTGCGATAACTTTTGACAGAGCTTTTCAATCATTACCAAATTTTCAGAACATATTGGTATTATTTAGTTGTAAATTTGTGTAGCTCTTGATGAGCGTGCTGGCAACCCTGAAGATAGGGCAAGCACTGAAAGTGAAAACTTTCAAATTATCGTTTCTCTTGAAGAAATGCCGTTTCTTCAAAAAAATGCCACTCATATGTAAATTTCGTGCTTTGTTAACATAGGCAAAAAATAAAATTTGATATGGTATAACGGGCACGCCTGGTAACCCTTGCCCAATTTACCTATATTTTTAGCATCAAAAACTTCTGTTCACGGAAACTCACGATCCAATGAGCAGAATTAATTGAAATTTGCAGAATGTATTGGTCTTTAATAGAACCAGGTCTGATAGAAGTGATTTTCAAATGCGGGTGATTCTGTGCCAGTGGTGCCATCTTGAAAAATCACTAAAAAAGATAACTGTTTTTAGCCCTATAAATTCTGATTGAATCGTTCGATTTTGACGAAATTCACACAGTAGATGGACCTTATTTGAAACCACGTTTGGTAGAAATTTGGTTGAAAAGTTCGGTTGGAGCTGCCAGCTATGATAATTTTGGTGTCTTAAATTTTAAAAAATAAAAATTTGGTAGTGAAAACATTCAAATCATCGAATATCCTAAAAATGTCCGTTTCTTACTATAAAACCAGTCTGTATACAAATCTTATGCTTTATCTACACGTTCAAAGGTAAACTTTGGAAATCTCATGTCGGACAAGAACGGTAACCCTCTCCCAGTTAACCCATATTTTTAGCATCAAAAACTTCTGTTCACGGGAATTCACGAACCAATAATCAGATACCACTGAAATTTACAGAATGCATTGAACTTAAGTAGAACCAGGTCTGATAGAAGCGATTTTGAATTGGGGGCAACTCTGTGCCAGTGGTGCCATCTTGAAAAATTACAAAGAAAAAAAAATGCTTTTTGCCCTATGAAATGTGAATAGTAACCAGATTTTCATGAAAATGACGCAGTAGCTGCACCTTACTCTAAACTCGGTTTGGTAGAAATTTGGTTGAAAAATTCGATTGGTGCTGCCAGCCATGGTAATTTTGTTGTCTATGGTTTTGAGAATTCGCTCAGGAAAATAAAACTTTTTGCCCTATAGCTGCCAGTGCAGTTATGAAATCAATACGAATTTCATACAATTAACGGAACGTATTATAAGCATTATTCAGGCCAAATTTGGTTGAAAAGCCACGATAGGGTTGCCAGCTATTGTTGGTTTTGTGTTTAATTGCAATATCTTTATTAAGCGGTTTTATCGTAGAATTTTCAAATGGTAATGATATTGTAGTGACAATAAACAGAAAATATTAAGCTTTCGATTATTTGAAAAAACTTCCTGTAGGTAACCCTAAATTTCTTTATACACCTATAACTTCGAATGTAATATAACAACGTGAAGCAGATGTGATATATTCTTGGCTTTGATACTGGCAGAAGGTTGCCAGCACGAGTCGGTTGTGCTACTTTTGTCTCAATAAATGCTTACAGTTAGTATTCATACCGGAAACATTTACCATGAAAATAAATAACCAATGTTTCAATTCCCAAAGTTCTGCAAATTTTTCGGATCGCAGCCCCAAACGCCAACTTCAGTTACAGTGCTGCAGGCACTGAGCATTTTCTTCATTGGTGTTATATGAGATGCTGCTTTCAAAGTTTGGTGAAATAAGCAACTGATAACGAATATAATTAACAAGTGTTTTTCTTTCATAAACTTTGAAACCCATGCCAATGGTAATATCTGAAACCTTCTACCATATGAGTTATAATGCATTCTTGAGACCAAAGTAAATCGTGGCATTTGAAACAGTTTGGCCGTAATAAGCAGCTTATGTGGTGGAATATGCACTTAAAACCTGCACGATTCTTCTACTGTTCTTCGAACATTAGTGTTTCTAGCGGTTCAGGTGCGCTAGAGTTGTTTTTTTAATAGTTTTGCTTCTCTTAGCAGCGATCTGTTATAGCTAGTCAATGAATCGTTTATATAAACGGGTTTGTTATTATAACTATCACCAAAAATATCAGCCTTCAGTTTTATTTTCTCAGACCGCATCTCGTTCATTACATTCTTTTTTGAAGAATACGATGAAAATTCAACACAAACCATATTCAGCGAATCGGTATGGTTTGTTTTTTTTAACGAAGCAGCTTTGTATCTCATCCGCGCTCACCTCAATACGTACCCCAACGGTAAAAAGTTTAGAAATGCTATCGTTAAACGTTGAGCCGCGATCAATAGGGATACCAACAATATCAATTGAGTTTTTTAACATTTGCTGCTCACAATAATTTATTTTAGTTTCTAAATTACAGACTGTTTTTTCCCAAATATTGTTTCTCTACTCTAAACGGCTAATTTTAGCAAGAGCATCCGAATTTATTTGCTGTAGTTTCAAAATTTCTTTGAATAAAATTTCCATTGTCACTTTAGCTTGAACATAGGTATTCGATTTCGACGGCATACTGCCAACAGATGCATGTGATGTCGACGGCAAACTGTTAACATAAATATGTATTTGAGGTCGACGGCACACTGCTAACGGATGTATTCGATGTCGACGGCACACTGCTGATGCACAGTGATCTATTTCGCGAAAAAGGTGAATTTTATTCAAATTATGGACTTTTAAGTATGAAGTGGAAACTTGGGGGTAATATGGTCCTATATGGTTCCCATCATTTGAGGTGATAATTGGGTTTCATAAGTTTAAGGATAATAGCACAGGTGCTGGAAATAGCAAAAAAAATCATCTGTCTTTTAACCTCTTTTTTAAATTAAGAATATGAAGATCAAAATACCTTTGAGTAACACAGCGTAATTAAGCTATGAAAGCCATTGATGATTTAGCCTCCCCCCTTTCATCGTGTTCATACTGCATATAGTATAGGAATTTGGTGTTTAAAACTTCTAGTCCCTTTTACGTTTACAGCGTCGCAAAACGTTGTTACGAAATAGGTCTAGTTGTATTCATTAAAGTCCAAAGTAACTATCAAAACTTAATTTGCCTGCGGCTACCTGCGGCTTCGCTCGTAAACTCCTTTCAAAGTCCAGTGACCTTTTGCGCACTTATTTTGCCAGTCCGCGTGCTCTGCAGTATTTTCTTATCATTTGCACTAGCACATAATAGCAAGCATTTGTACCAGGTTGAAGCTCGTGAGATTGAGATAAACACAACGTTGAATTTCATAAATAAAACAATAGTTTCTACACCCTACACTTACTTGTTAGGTTATTGTTATTTATTTGGCTGTTCATACATTTATTTATCCATTCACCTGTACTTTAAAATCATCAAATTTCCCAACTTGCTTCTAAATTCAATTCAATGAAGTATGTTCATATGATAATTCATATATGATCATAGAATAATTCAGGTATGTAGATGCTTAGTATTGAAATTATATGCAAAGCAACGCTATCGAAAATATATTTTTACCTGTACAAAACAATTTCGTGCCAGGTATTAATTGCTAAAATTGTAAATAAGTATGCATGGGTGAATGATAATATTTGTAAATTCGATATGTGTTTTGCTATAACATATACTGTAGGTATGCCCTTTCACTGCTTTCACTATTGATTTTAAGATACTTCCACAAAAGATAGGTTTTTCAAATTTGGTAGAATGATGTAATCGAATATGCAGCTTTCGAATTTGGTGTTAACTTAAAAATGAAAAAAGTCGTATAGGGCGTTTTATGATCAATGTCACTGTTTTATGACTGCCATTTCGGCAACAGTTGGGAACAATTTGGGAAAACACCCGCCTACAAAAAAATATATTTATGTCTATTTGCACTTGTCAGGTCAATTTTTCGATTAATATCATTTAGAAAACAAAAGAAATACATTAAAATTAGAAGAAAGTCTGAGTTTTTGTTAAAACCTTTTTGGTCATTTTGAGACAGAAAGGACTTAAAAACTTAAAGACTTAAAGGAGAAATAAAAGACTTAAAGACCACACAAAATTCATAAAATCGTATGCCATAGGAAAATCGTGCGATCTAATATTACATATAGAAGGAAATAAATAGGAGTTGTCTGCGATAGTTTTGGTATTCGGCCTTATCTGTTGTTTTTCATCCACTCTCATATTCAGCTCTTTCGTTTGGTATCTCATGTAATTTTGCACAAGTAAAAAAAACGGCTTTTGCAAAATTAAGTTTCCTTTCTATTTGTTTTGTTCGTTTCGGCTTGCTCTGCTGCCTCGAAAAATGGCCAATTATAAAGTAACGCGGCGAATGTTGCATGATTTAATTATTCAAAATAATTACAATTGTTTCGATTAAACTTTATGGGTAGGGGTGCAAATCAAATTAATAATACTGTCCAACATCATTTGTGTCAAACGAATTTGAATAATCATTTCCACAGCATTTTTGCCTGCTGTCACGAATGTGATCCAAAATTTGGCTATCACGTCACAATATTGATAAAAATTGCGTCAGCAGAAAAAATTCTGAAAATGATATTTTCCTCAACCTTGAGGCACGATAGGCAGATTTGGACAGCGATTTCGCGTTCAGCCAGCAAAACTACTGTGGAAATGATAAGTCACACTCGTTTATTAACAAGAAAAATTTTTTTCCTGAAAGTGAAATTTTCCAAATTGTGACCCTTTTTGAAAACTCTTTGTTAAAAGTTGGAACCAACATAACCCCAGAAATGGATCTCCCATGTTTTAAAACTCAAGAAACACTCAATTTCATACATCTAGTGGTCCTCATGAATAAAGTTCACCTTTTTCGATAAATAGACCACTGTGTGACGGGTGGAACTGGTCTGGAAGCGATGTTGGTCGAGCAAACAACGGATGCCGAGGCAGCTAGCGGACTTACTTATCATGAAGCATTGAATCTTTACGACGGTTCACACAGCAACTACACTTATATTTCTGTTTGCACTTTTCTAAATACTCGATCTCTTTGGGACTGATTTTTGCACACTTTACATGCAGATAGTTTAAACAGATCGAACACTGCACTTTGTTGTCTAGTGTTTCGACTTTATTTTTGCACAAATCGCACATCATTTTAGGAACAAATTCTGACACGTCTGACCCCACCAACGTATATATTCAGAATGAGATTTGTATACAGATTGGTTTTATTGTAAGAAACGGACATTATTTACGATATTCGATGGTTTGAATGTTTTCACTATCAAATTTTTATTTTTTCAAATTGAAGACACCAAAATTATTACAGCTGGCAATTTTTCGACCAAACTTCTAAAAGACGTGGTATAAAGTAAGATTCAGCTACTGTGTGAATTTATAGGGCTAAAAGCAGTTATCTTTCTTATTGATTTTTCAAGATGGCACCACTGGCACAGAATCACCTGCATTTCAAAATTACTTCTATCAGACCTGGTTCTATTTAAGATCAATACATTCTGTAAATTTCAATTAATTCTGCTCATCGGATCGTGAGTTTCCGTGAACAGAAGTTTTTGATGCTAAAAATATAGCGAAAATGGGCAAGCGTTACCAGGCGTGCCCGTTGTACTACATCAAATTTTTTACTTTGGCTACATAAACAAAGCAAAAAATTTACATATGATTTGCTTTTTTTGCAGAAGCGGCATTTTTTCAATAGAGACGATGATTCGGAGGTTTTCACTTTCAGTGCCTGCCCTAGCTACAGGGTTGCCAACACGCTCATCAAAAGGTACACAACTTTACAAACAAATAATTTCAATATGTTTTGAAAATTTCGTAATGATTGAATGGCTCTGTCAAAAATTAGCGCATTTAAAAATTTTCAAATTTTCCCGTTCTCTTTTTAGGCACCTAGCGCACACATGGGGTTAAAAAAAAATCCAAAACATTACCCGGTTCGCATTTAAAACACGTTCAAAATTTAGTTCGTCAACTTTGATTTTGGAAAAATTATTTGTGTACGGAATAATAGGTATATTAAAAATATCACTAAAATGGCCGCCGGCGCCAAAGGGTTAACAATAATTGACATTTAGTGAGACTTGGACCTGTTCGAAAAAAATTATAAATTGAGGCATACATTGATGAAAAAACGGAATTAAGGTAAATGAAACTGTCTCTTGAATTAAAATCATGAATAATATTTAGTAGGTTTATAATTCGCATCAGAACCGCTAGAAGCACTAATGTTCGATGAGCATTATAAGAATCGTGCAGATTTTGAGTGTATATTCAATCAACCATATTTCAGCCAACTTGTTGTTTTTTAGGCAACCAATTGCATGAATTTCATAATTTTGGAACAAAAAACACTTCCTATTTATACTCAGTGTCAGTTGTCTATGTTAAAAAACTTTGAAAGCAACATATCCTGTAATATATATAAAGAAATTACTCATTACTTGCGCTACTTTATCAGCACTACAACTAAAAGTCTACCACAACTGCTTCCTGTCAATATCAACTTACCCTGTGAATCTCGTTTTCATTCGATGACTTCGTCGAAAGTTATAGGGATTTAAATATGTTTACGGTTTGCGGTTCAAACATACTTATTTTCATTGTAGATTTTCGTTACAAGAATAATTAACGTTAGCATTTATTGATAAGAAAATGACCGAAATTCCTCGTGCTGGTAATCTCTTGCTGACAACAAAGCCAAACATATAATATATCAAATCTGCTTCACTTTAAAGTCAGCCTTCCTTGCGAATTTCGTTGATATAGCTGCGTTGGAAGTTGTAAGAGTGATATGGCTACGTTGGAAGTTATAAGGGTATAAGGAAATTAAAAGCTGCTGCTCTTGAAAGTTCTCAAATTTTCGAAATTTTAATATGTTTTTGTTTGTTATCCTTTTGAAAATTTTATGGTTAAATCGCTTAATAAAGATACGGCAAAAACAACATAGATGAAAGCCTTATCATGATTTTTCAACCAGATTCCTACTGAATACTGTTTACAATAAGGTCCACTCACCATATGAATTTCATTTGAATTTGACTACAGTGGAAGTTATTGGGCAAAAAGCTTTACTACGCTGACAGAATTTTCAAAATTCAAAACACCAAAATTAGCACGCTTGTCAGCTCCAAGCTAAATTTTCAACCAAATTTCTACCTCATTTATCGAGTCAGGTCTAAAAAATGTGTGAATTTCATTCAAATTGAATGACATACTGAAACTTTAAAGACAAAAGCAGTTGTTTCTTTCTAAATGAATTTTCAGGATGTTACCATTGGCACAGGGTTGCCTATATTTCAAAATTGCTTCTATCACATCTGGTTTTACTCAAAACCAATACAATCTGTAAATTTCAGTTGGATCTGATTATCGGATCGCGAGTTTCCGTGAAATAAATTTCTAATGCTAAAAACATGGATAAATTGAGAAGGGGCTACCGTTGTTGTTTTATATGGAATCTTAGGAGTCTAACCTTGGCTGTGTAGCGAAGGATTTATTTACATATGAGTGGCTCTTTTTATAACAGTTAAAATTTTTCAGCAGACGACTATTTGAAGGTTTTCAATATCAGTGCCTGCCGTAGCTACAGAGTTGCTAGTAAATTCATGAATCTTCAACTTGGCAACATGAATATGAATTTTGGGACGGAATCCAAGACTTGCTATTTCCAGTGCCAGCCGTGGAACAGACCCTAATTTGATTGCGCGACTCGTGTTTTCGATGCAGTGATGCAATACTCAAAATTGTTTCTTCTTGAAGCTCTGAGATAAGCTACTGCGGCGAATGCATCCTCACTTGCGTTACAAACACTATGTGGCTAAATATTGGAATTTTCATATCATTTATATTTTTCATACTGTTTATCCACTAACGAGACATCTTACATGGCTAATCCATAAACGGTTCATTCCACTCCAAAGATGTCCTCCAAATGTGTTGCATGATAGTTTTTATGTAGATAATAAAATGTGCAATGATTCCCGGTTAGTCATCATCACGCGCAACACTTGACGTTTTGTCGGGTGAATATTTTTATCTCGTAATTGCCAAATTGATGGTTTAGTGGACGAAATATTAACAAAACTATCGGATACTGTGCACCACCACATGGTTGAAACTCGTTCCACTGATAAGATTTCGTATTTGATATTGTTTAGCACCTAGCGCTTCTAGAGCTGTCGGTGGGTTGAAAATCCAATTCCTGATTTCAAATCATCCTAACATCACACGTACAACTAGATTTGTGCTCATAAAAAGCTCTAAATAAATCGTTTTAGTGAGTGAATTTCACATATTTTCCGCAAAAATGAGCTGTTAAGTTTTTCGTCATTGAGCATTTGCACACGACCTCCCAAATCGGGATGGTTCAGAAAATCCAGCATTACTTAAATTGTGATAGAAAACATATTTTTACAGAAATTCAGTAGAGGGCATTTTATGCTATCGTATTTCATTTCAAAATCGAACTTCAGCTTGACAAGAAGCAATCACCAAAAATCATATCTCTCAGATTTATGATAGATTTTTTGAGAGATGAAAAACGGATATTCCACTATTGATAACGTTTCATTCATTTAAACGCTAAAAATTTGTAAAATCGCTCATTTTCTCAAACCAATGCTTAGTTGACAAAATTAGACATAAAAAATATCATAATATTTGGTGTCTCTACGAGACATTTCGTAAACATAAATAAGCTATGAAATATATTTTTCTCATAGAAAGAAATTAGCCCTAATAAACTGACTAAAACACTCGCTGTCGCCAAAAGCCTACACCACATAACTATAATCGCAAATGGTTCATCTAAAGTTCATGCATAAGGTGGCGACGTCACTATTCACGAGACACGTTCCAACGAAATAAGCAGCGGTTGCCAGAGGCATCCATATTGCAAATTTCCCTCTTCGCACACGCTTTAACGCGGCCATGTTCGAAATTTCCTTACATACATACGCTCCTACGAAGTGAACTGCAGTCATCAGAAGCCACGATATTGGAAATTTCCCTGTTTGTGCATGCTCTTACGGAGTAATCAGCGATCTTCAGAAGTCACCATATAAATTTCCACCAATACAAATCGGCAGAAGCCGCTAGTGAAAGTTCGTTGCATTTACATGCTCACACGATATGAACAGCGACCGTTAGAAGCCAGCATATTGGAAATCTGACTAAACGTAAGTGCTAAAACGTACAATGTTCGTCAGAAGTCAGCATATCAGAAACCTCCTTGCATGTACATGCTCAAACGAAGTGAACAGCAATTGTCAGAAGCCGCCATATATAAAACCTCCGTGTACGTACACAGAACTATCGTGTGTACACAAAAACAATGATATTTAGCAAAAACTCAACGAATTGAGTATGCTCCAAATTCAAATTCGGGATTCGTGTAAAAAGGCTCATTGAGACATTTAAAAGCACAGATTAATCCTTCAAGCCTCATCATTTTGAGCGTGTAAACTTTCGATTAAAGCCACCGATCATCCTTTGTCTAGGAAAACAAACGTCAAAGTTTTTATCTTGTCGGTGTACATCACCGCAGGAGCTATTCGTAAATAATATTTCTGACTTCTAGCGTTGTGCGAGTTACAGCTATGTAGCGCAGAAGATGCATTTACCAGCATTCGTGTCCTATGATAGTTTCGTGTATCAGTGCGTGATGCCTAAATTGTAATATTTTAAAAATATATGTTACTTCTATAACTGGTCACTATGCATGTGATACTTGCATGGCGAATTTAACCGCCTCTTTAGCAAGATCACGATACATTTGTGACCTTTCAAAATAAAACTAATTTGTTTAATTTTTTATTAGTCTGATTGGTTGCCGAGCGATTTGGCATCCCGAAACAGACTGACTTTATTGTATCATATTCCGGTCTTCTAAAGTAACATTGTTCGTTAGATTAGTAAATGAAAATTATGTGTATTAAAATGTATGGACTTAGTTTTCGGTGTTGTTACTAATGTTCGAAGAAGAACATTAGTATTAAAATCACTTTGGCCAAAAATTCATATTTCTATATATATATATATATATATATATATATATATATATATATATATATATATATATATATATATATATATATATATATATATATATATATATATATATATATATATATATATATATATATATATATATATCATCAAAAAATTTCAGTGAAAAAATCTCAGGAACGCGCCATCCGATTGAGCTGAAATTTTCAGGACACATTGGTGTATATGCAGAATAGTGCCAGGTCTCACAAAAAGTTAATAATCTTTATTCCTTTGGCGCCGGCGGCCATTT
The DNA here is from genome assembly GCA_963978885.1 of Nemotelus pantherinus. Lineage (NCBI taxonomy): Eukaryota > Metazoa > Arthropoda > Insecta > Diptera > Stratiomyidae > Nemotelus > Nemotelus pantherinus. Next base: position 62,023,642 of record OZ022265.1, read on the forward strand.
TAATGATTTTTTTAATATATTTTTTAATATATTTTATATATTTAATTTATTCCGTACACAAATAATTTTTGCAAAATTAAAGTTGATGAAATAAATTTTGAACTTGTTTTACATGTGAATCGGATAACGTTTTGGAATTTTTTAACCCCATGTGTGCGCTGGGTGCCTAAAATGAGAACGGGAAAATTTGAAAATTTTTAAATTGCGATAACTTTTGACAGAGCTATTCCATGATAACAAAATTTTCAGGACATGTTTTTTTTATTTAGTTGTAGATTACTGTACGTTTTAATGAGCGTGCTGGCAACCCTGTAGCTAGGGCAGGCACTGAAAGTGAAAACCTCCAAATCATCGTCTCTCTTGAAAAAATGTCGCTTCTTAAAAAAAAAGTAATTCAGATGTAAATTTTGTGCTTTGTTTACATAGGCAAAAAATAAAATTTGATATGGTATAACGGGCACGTCTGGTAACCCTTGCCCAATTTACCTATATTTTTAGCATCAAAAACTTCTGTTCACGGAAACTCACGATCCGATGAACAGAATTTATTGAAATTTGCAGAATGTATTGGTCTTTAATAGAACCAGATCTGATAGAAGTGATTTTGATATGTGGGCGATTCTGTGCCAGTGGTGCCATCTTGAAAAATCACTAAACAAGATAACTGCTTTTAGCCCTATAAATTCTGATTGAATCGTTCGATTTTGACGAAATTCACACCGTAGCTGCATCTTACTTCAAACCACGTTTGGTAGAAATTTAGTTGAAAAATTCGGTTGGAACTGCCAGCTATGATAATTTTGGTGTCTTAAATTTGAAAAAAAAAAATTTGGAAGTGAAAATATTCAAACGATCGAATATCCTAAAAAATGTCCGTTTCTACAATAAAACCAATCTGTATACAAATCTCATGCTTAATCTACACAGTCAAAGTAAAACTTTGGAAATTTCATGTCGGACAAGAACGGTAACCCTTTCTCAGTTAACCTATATTTTTAGCTTCAAAAACTTCTGTTCACGGGAACTCACGAATCAATAATCAGATAGAATTGAAATTTACAGAATGCATTGAACTTAAGTAGAACCAGGTCTGATAGAAGCGATTTTGAATTGGGGGCAACTCTGTGCCAGTGGTGCCATCTTGAAAAATTACAAAGAAAAAAAATGCTTTTTGCCCTATAAAATGTGAATAAGTTACCAGATTTTCATGAAATTGACACAGTAGCTGAACCTTACTTTAAACTCTGTTTGATAGAAATTTGGTTGAAAAATTCGATTGGTGCTGCCAGCTATGGTAATTTTTGTGTCTTTGGTTTTGAAAATTCGCTCAGGAAAATACAACTTTTTGCCCTATAACTTCCAGTGCAATCATGGAATCAATACGAATTTCATACAATTACTTGAACCTATTATAAACTTTATTCAGGCCAAATTTGGTTGAAAAGCCACGATAGGGTTGCCAGCTATTGTTGGTTTTGTGTTTGTTTGCAATATCTTTATTAAGCGGTTTTATCGTAGAATTTTCAATTGGTAATGATATTGTTGTGACAATAAACAGCAAATATTAAGCTTTCCATTATTTGAAAAAACTCTCTGCAGGTAACCCTAAATTTCTTTATACTCCTATAACAAATGTTATATAACAACGTGAAGCAGATGTGATATATTCTTGGCTTTGATACTGGCCAAAGGTTGCCAGCACGAGTCGGTTGTGCTACTTTAGCCAGCACGAGTCGATTGTGCTCAATAAATGCTTACAGTTAGTATTCATACCGGAAACATTTACAATGAAAATAAATAAGCGATGTTTCAATTCCCAAAGTTCTGCAAATTTTTCGGATCGCAGCCCCAAACTCCAACTTCAGTTACAGTGCTGCAGGCACTGAGCATTTTCTTCATTGATATTATATGAGATGCTGCTTTCAAAATTTTGTGAAATAAGCAACTGATAACGAATATAATTAGCCCGTGTTTTGCTCTCATAAACGTTGAAATTCATGCCAGTGGTAATATATCTGAAACCTTCTACCATATGAGTTATAATGCATTCTTGAGACAAAAGTAAAACGTGGCATTTGAAACAATTTGGCCGTAATAAGCAGCGCATGTGGTGGAATATGCACTCAAAACCTGCACGATTCTTCTACTGTTCTTCGAACGTTAGTGTTTCTAGCGGTTGAGGTGCGCTAGAGTTTTTTTTTTTAACTTAAAGTGCACTTGTTCGAGTCTCCGCTAAGTCAAGTTTAATTTCAGTGCTCACCTCTTTTGTGGAATGTCTTGTTTTTACATTTTAGTATTCACAACACCCTCCTCCATTGAAAAAAAAAAATATTTCCTGTAGAAAGAAAATTTTTTTGAACTCAGATCCATACTTTACAATTTTATTCATTAAAGTTTTTATTTATGTGTATGTACAGATAAATTTGGAATATTTAAGCTTTGTAAGTGTTTAATTTTACATGTGATTCTGTATTCTTTTTGTAAAAAATTATAATTTTTACTGATATTCACTATTTGTGTTAATTCATGTAGACATATCTGAAGGTGATCACTTTTGTGGTATAACAATAAAATTCAATGCTTAAATTTGTTTTTGCTTGTATTTTTTTTTTGTATTTTCATATTTATAGTGCATATGGCTTTAATAAATGATTGTGATCGTTTTTTTTGTTTACCATTTTGTATTTGCTAGTATATTTGGTGAACATTTTTTTTACTAACATTTTGTGTGGTTTGTGGTATTTGTTTATTTTTTGCTTTTGATTTTATTTCAAATTTGGTTTTTAACTAAAACTTCTTGAGACTTCAAGTTCATATTACAACCTAATTTGATTTCCTTCCTAACTCTTACTTTTTGAAATATGCATATTACGGGCTGAACCAATTCTACTTCTCAGCCTAATTTGTAGTTCGTTGTCATAATTAAATTTTATTAAGCATTCAATTATTCTTTTCGGGGTTTTATGTATAACTATCTTCAGGGACTCCCTATTCTCTGTTTTGATTTCATGTTGCATTTGATTGAACATAGATATAAATTTCTTAATACTCAATATGTTGGACAATTTGCATCTTTTCTTTCGGCATATTTTCGCTATTTTCTTCTCAGTTAATTGTGATGCCAGCTTCTCCAACGGCAAAACTAATTTCGATGGATTATCACTTATCACTATCATTTATTATTTTCCATTATTACTCTTCGAAAATTCTTTATATCAAATTTTGATTTCATCAAATTTTTTACCGCTTCGCTCCTGCAAAGAAAAGCTTCTTGAGGCTTTGGATTTGGTTTTATCGATATTTTAATATCAATTGTCGAGTTGCTGTTACATAAATCAGCATTTTTAGGTTTTCTATTGTGGGTTAGATTATGCGCTTGTTCAGATTTTCTTGAATTTTTGTACTGCCCGGTATTTTTTTGGTTTTTGACTATTTGCCTTCTACATGTTAATAATTTGTTGTCATTGGTATCGTTTTTCCGTGTTGGTTTCACATTTACCAATACTTTTGAGCTCAATTAATTCATTTCAATGCTTTTTGTTACATTTTTCAGTATTCGATTATCGTTAAAACTTTCGTTTATTGGTCTCTCGACTTCGACTGATCGGTATTTTTGTAAAGGTTCAATTTCATTTTTAATATTATTGATCAATGCATCTACTTTATTTATATTTAGTACTTCAATGTGCTTTATGCTTTTTTCTTGTATTATTGAATATTCTATGTTAGTTTCAGGTGCAATTTTTTACTTAGTATTTCTATTTATCTGTTTTACAGTTTTTTTGTCAATCGTTTCTGGATTATTGTTATTTCTGTAATAATTTCTGCAATTATTGTTTTGGTTTGCTATATTGTTTCGTGAATTATAGTTGTTTCCAATATTCCTGTTGTTATTTCTATAATTATTGCTTTGGTTTTGACTATAAGTATTATGGTTCCTATATGTCCTATAGTAGTTTTATTGACAGTTGCTCTTGCTTGGGCAGTTGCTATAATTATAATTATATTTTTGAAGTATATTGTTTTTTTCTATGTATATTGTTTTTTGCATAATATTTTTTGTTATATTTATACTTGATTCTAATTCAACTGCTATTTGCATTGCTTCTGCAAATGTTTTGGGCTGTGCAGCAAAAATTGTAGGTTTGAGTGATTCGTCTAAACCATTTTTAAAAATAGTGAGTGCGTACGAGTCATTTGACTTTCGTATTGATACTTTTTCTGCTAAAGATTGGTTCTGGCCTAAGCTACTAATTTGAATGTTGCTCAATTTGTTAATGAGCTCAGATAATTTGTCGCCATATTTCTCAACTGTTCCGCGCTTGCGTAATTGGGATAGTTGTGTATAAATTTGTTGTTGACTTTTCTTAGGTTAGGTTATGTTCAACTGGCTGGCACAAGGCCACACATAGACCCATTGGTCCGTAGTGGTACCAGATAAATGGACCCGGAGAAGGAAAGTTCAGTCCAAACGGCCAACGAAGGCCCCAGACTTTTTTGCGAACTGAAGCATGTCCTTCAGCTTCTGCTCTGCTACATGGGAGAGATCCACCAGCCAGGGCTCACCGAAGCAGCGCTGCCTGGCTCTCCCCAGTGCCGGGCAGTGACACAAAGGGTGTTGGATTGTTTCCGAGACTTCGGGCTCTTGACACTTCTTACAGGTGTCGCTGGTTAGGAGTCCCATTTTCATGGCATGAGCTGCCACAAGACAGTGGCCGGTAATGATGCCGACCAGCCATTTGCAGTCAGTTCGTGTCAATTTGAGTAGGGACTTAGTAGTAACGATATTGTATGACCCCCACATGATTTTGGTTAGCTTGCAGGTCTGAGTTACACGCCATCTGCACGTCGCAACTTGCATCATATTGGAGTCAATTGAGTATTTGATTGTCTGGATTGGAGTAGGAATATCAACCGATCCTGACAGGGGAAGGCTAGCCCCGTGCTTGGCTAACGCGTCCGCCCTCTCGTTTCTTCAATGCCCTTGTGACCAGGAATCCAGAAAATTCTGACTCTTTGGTTGTTGCCCAGTCTATTCAGGGCCTGAATGCAGTCAAGTACACACTTCGATTTGTATGTGTAAGACATCAGGGCTTTAACCGCTGCTTGACTGTCTGTAAAGATGTTGATTACCTCACTTGTGGTATCTCTGGCGTATGCTAGATCTGCGGCTTTACGTATCGCAAAAAACTCCGCCTGAAAAATACTACAGTGATTAGGAAGCCTGAAAGCTGCTTCCATAGTTGCTTCTGCGGAAAATGTTACCGCACCCACTTCGCCCGATGTTTTAGAGCCATCAGTGTAGATGCTAAGAGTTGTTGCGCCCATTTGCCGATTCCACTCGTGCCCAGCCCCCACAATCGCCTGATATCCCCGCTCGAAGTACAGAGTTGGGACCAAGTAGTCGATGCTACGTGCGTACCCCCGCTTAATACTGCTGTGGCCGAAGGATCGTGACTCGTAGTGTCTCGATTCCTTAAGCCTGACAGCAGTTTTTGCGGCAGCGCCCTTCACGAAGAGGTCAAGTGGAGGGAGATGAAGCAGGACATTCAGAGCAGACAAAGGAGCCGACGTTAAGGCACCTGTGGTACAGAGAGCCGCCAGCCGCTGAACTCTGTTCGCCGTGGTCGCAAAGGTAGTCTTATTTACTGCTGGCTACCACACCAAGCATTCGTAAGCAAGGATAGGCCTGGCTATCGTCATATAGATCCAGTGCACTAAGGCAGGGCTTAGACCCCACGTTTTTATCCAGCACTCTCCTGCTGGCGTAAATCGCGTTGCTAGCCCACTTTACTCTCTCCTCCAAATTTGCCTTCCAGGTGAGCTTGCTGTCCAGAATAAGAACCAAGTACTTAGTTTGTGACTTGAGGATCAACATGGCACCGACCAACCTGATTGGAGGTAATTCAGGAATTTTGTACTTTCTTGTGAAAAGTACAAGATCAGTTTTATTAATGTTGATGCCGAGGCCCACGGTATTCGCCCATTCCTCAACCAGCCCCAGAGCATACTCGATGAGCTAGCCGACTGTCTGTGGAAACCTACCCGAGACTAAAATGGCAATGTCATCGGCATAGGCCACAACCGTGAGTCCTTTGCGTTCCAGCCTATCCAAGATTGTATTTACAACTAGGTTTCATAAGAGAGGGGATAGAGCCCCCCTTGCGGTGAGCCTCTATGGACCTTAATAGTGATCCGTGACCCCGCCCACTCAGCTGTTATGAGCTTTTGCCTAAGCATATTGCTTATCCAGCTACAAATAGAATGATGGGTGTTGGTTGCGTAGAGGCTCTCCATAATGGCTGTGGTATACACATTATTGAAGGCGTCTTCAATATCTAGAAAAGCTCCCGAGGTGTATTCCTTGTAGCGGAGTGCCTTTTCTATTTCGAGAACTACCCTGTGGAGAACCGTTTCTACGGATTTCCCTTTTATGTACGCGTTTTGGGCACCCAATAGAGCTTGAGGTCCAAGTCTTTGCTTGATGTGGAGATCTAGTAATCTTTCAAAGACTTTAAGGAGGAAGGAAGTTAGGCTAATTGGCCTGTAGTCCTTCGGGTAAGCATGGTTGATTGTACCTGCCTTGAGTATAAATACAACCTTAGCGATCCTCCAGGCAGCAGGCACATAGTTTAGTGCTAGGCAACCTTTGTAAATTTGCATGAGCTAGGGAATGGTGAGTACACCTGACTTTTGGAGCATGGCCGGTAAAACCCCATCCGGACCTGGGGACTTAAAGGGCTTTAAGGTGTCAATTGCCCAGGCAAGCCTTGGCTTGGTAACAACCTCACCAATGCTTTCGAAGTCATGCAGATCAGACGTCTGCTGACAAGTGAGGGGGTTGGGTTCATCCAGGGAGCCCGGGAAGTGAGTATCTACGAGGACCCTCAGCGTTTCCGAGCTGTTGCTTGTCCACTCCCCGTCCGGCTTACAAACCAGGCTAGGCGTGACAGGGCGTTTAGCCAGCAGATTCCTAAGTCTCGCCGTTTCCGAAGCGGTCTCGATTCTACCGCACAGTTCTTTCCAGGAGCTCCATTTGGCTTTCCTAATTTCTGATTTGTAGAGTTTAAGGACGTCCTTATATTCGTCCCAGCATTCACTGCAGTCAGTTGCATTGGCTAACTTGAACAGTTCACGAACTTGTCGTCTCCGACAATCCAGGTCCCTGTTCCACCAGAGTGGCTTGAGTTTGCGCCTCGGATGGACCTGGGGACACGCCCGTGCAAAAGCTTCCACGAGTTTACCCGTGAGTGTGTTAACCGCGGCCTCCAAGCCAGCCACACTGCCAATCCTCGGAAGAGGGCCTAAGTCATTAGTCACTTCCCGTTAGAATGTTGTCCAGTTATTATTTCTGGGATTACGAAACGGTCGGTACTTGCGAGCTACATTGAATTTTAAGTAGTTACTGATGTAGCAGTGGTCAGAGAACGATGGGCCTTGAAGAACCTTCCAGTTCTCTATCAACTGCTCGGTTGAGTCATTGTGCAGAGCTATATCTAGCACGTTTTCACTGCGAGGTCCCCTATAGGTTGGAGTATTACCTCGGTTCAGGCTGGGGCACAGATTACGACTAGATTATAATTGATAATAAAGCTGAGTAGAGACTCACCACTGTCGTTAATATCCTTGCTGCCCCATAGTGTGTGGTGCACGTTCGCATCCGCTCCCACGAGCAGCCGTTAGTTCCTTTTGAGTTCCTCCACGGTGAGTTTTACGACCTCCTCCGGTGGAGCAGTTCTGGCGTGACATGCTCTTTTTCGTCCCCCTCGCATGCCACCACTGTCATGTCATCCGTGCTGAAATTAGATAAAAGATAAGCATGGATATTCTTCCTCACCATAATAGCCGTTCTTGTTCTTTCTACTTTGGAGGGAAAGAAAAGATTGAAAAGCTGTGACCCTAGTCCTGAAACCCAGCTCTCTGCAGAAATCCACGGTTCCTGGACCAGCGCCACGTCAAACTTACCTTCTTCGAGCGTTAGCAGCAACTCGGCCGAGGCCAACTTACTGCGGTGCACGTTGATTTGCAGTAGTCTGAGTCTTGGCCCCGGCATCATCCTTAGCCTGCGCCTCGTCCAATTTGAGATCGGCCGTTGTTCCCTGCAGGTCAACAGTGCCAAGGTCCCTCTCGATCTCGCAGAACTCCAGGGTATTGATGTTACCATCCTTCGAGTGACGTTTTTTTCAGGCGCAGGTAGACACTGCCTACGCCCCAAGCCATTTTCCCAAAGCGCGGATAGAGCAGGTTGTCAGCCTACTTGTTAATTTGGAGGATGTTGGCCTGCCCCCCGTCTTGTTCTACTGGTTTTTTGACGTCCAGGATCTTCCAATCTTGAGTTGGAATATCCAGACTCTGCCTTTGCAGTAGCTTCAGGGCCACCTCCGGTTCCACTACCCGCGGTATTTTCACCTTCGCTCTAGGTAAAGTCGGGATGCTCCCTCTGTCCACAATTTCCAGTCGAGCTCCTTCCCATAGACCTGTTAGCTCCGGGACTACAGCTGTGCACCAGCCTGAACCAGCCTGCCCCGTGAGACGAAGGCATAGCCAGCTCAGGGTGCTTCCCCATGCGGTCAATCATCGCATTGAGCAAGCCTGGCTCTACGGTGTTCCACTTCTCAAGCGATAATTGACCCAAGGGATTGCTGCGATCGATAAGAGCCACAATGAGGTGCTGTTTTGCCACACCGCTGGCCTTCATTGACTTCTTCGGCTTTGAGCTGGAGGCATGTTGGACCCTTGTCATCTGGTCGCATTCTTTGGCCTCTTGGACGCCAGTTTTTCGTCCTTGGTCGACCTCTGCTTTTTATCTGCCAGCCTTTTGTCTGACAAGCTCTGCTCCACTTTCTTGTGGAAAACAGAGTCCTTGAGAACCAGCTTTTCCTTCCCAGCCAAGTGCTCCCGGCCTTTTGGTCGTCGGAGCCTAACTTAGCCGATCCTTCTCCTCCGCGGAGAGGGTTGGTTTGTCGCTGAGCCTGTCGACGATGCGCAGTGCCGACTTGTACTCCGCCAGTGCTTTCCTGCCCTCTTTGCTCGGCTTGGTCTTGTTCCTCTTGTGGGGACCAGCACCTTTGCCTCGCTCAGGCGATTTGAGCAGCTCTTCCTCCGCTTCGGTCGAAACCATGCTCTCCGAGTCCGAGTCTACGAGTACTCTGGCACCCGAGCGCATTAGCTTCGTGCGACTTGAATGGCAGCCAGCGGAGGTGCTAGCTACCGATTTGGTTGTTGTTCGAGGTGGGGATCGTTGTAGTTTGGAACTCCTCCTGAAAGGGTCCGCAACCAATTCCACCACCTCTTCGAGTTGTGTAGGACCACTTGTAATTAGATCTGCTACGGTGGCCAAGTGGTCAACCTCCATAGCATTGCAGTCGATGGATAAGGACGACCCGGGGCCTGCTCGCTCACCCCTGACGGCCGCCGGTACTGGGTATCCGACTCCCTGCACCGTAAGTTTTTCTCCTTTGTCTCTGTTTTCTTTTTGGGGTCTCCTTCCCCTAAGGTCACTTTTTGCAAGGCAGCAACCCATCTGGCTGATGAGCCACTGCCCTGAGCCCCTTCACCGCGGCAAGGTCGGACCGTTGAGGGGGACTTTTTTTAATTTTATATATTTTTGTTAGAGCTCTTTCTAGTTCCACATAGCTATTTATATCCAATGATTACAGTTGTGTTTTAACTACTGTTCCTAAAGTTACATTTTTCGTAAATTGCAGTAATTTCTTCTTCCCGTCTTCATTAAGGTTGTCATTTATTAAATTAACTATAGTTAGGAATGCTTCAAGTTCTTTAGGATTGCCAGTAAAAATTGGTTTGCACTCTAACGCTATTTTAATATCGAAGTCACTCATCTTGCTCTCTTTTCAATTAACTAAATGTTCAGAAAAAAAATGTTTGGTTTGTTTCATATTTTGATAAGAAATTTTTTCCTCTTGAGGTGTGCTGCTTAGACTCATTTTTTAAAAAAAATATATATATTTTACTTCTTCACATACTTGTTTCTCATACCAAAGACCATATAAACTTTTTTTCGTGGCTCCATTATGCTTTTTGCCAACTTATTTAAAATATTTTTTTTTTGTCTACGAGAAGCCATTTTATTATGTTCGTAAAATCTGTTTAATTTCATTTAATTTGCTTACTATTGAAAACATTTCATTTAATTTGCTCTCTATTGTAACTATAACTTACAGTTTCTAATTTTTATATTAAAGATTTCATTACATGAATTTGTTTTCATTTGTAAAATAATTTTATATGCTTTTATTTGGTTTATTGAATTCTAGTTTTTAATATTCTTGAAAATGTTATTTTCAATTCTTAAAGGGCTTTTTTTTTGTTTGCAAAACTTATTTTCATGTTTTGTATTCGTAAGACTTTCACAATAATTTTTTGTTTTTGCAAAGTATTATTTTTCAAGCAGTTTGACTTAATATTTTTTTTATATATTTATATAATATTCGCAGGATCGTCTTGCCAATAATATCCACTTGAAAAAATTTTGTCGGGCTCCAATTTAGCAGGCGCTCGGAAAATGTAGGGACGTGACTCACAGGGTCGTAAGCGGCTAGATCTCGATTCACAGGATCGTAGTTTTGAGGATCGCCATGTTATATTATAAAAATATATGTTACTTCCCTAACTGGTCACTAGGCATGTGATACTTGCATGACGACTTTAACCGCCTCTTTAGCAAGATCCCGATACATTAGTGCCCTTTCAAAATAAAACTAATTTGTTTAATTTTGAATGAGTCTGATTGGTTACCAAGCGATTTGGCATCCCGAAACAGACTGATTTAATTGTGTCATATTCCGGTCTTCTATAGTAACGTTGTTCGTTAAATTAGTAAATGAAAATTATGTGTACTAAAATTTATGGACTTGGTTTTCGGTGTTATTTTTAACTTTAATTGTACTTGTTCGAGTCTCCGCTAGGTTAGGTTAGGTTAGCTGGCTGGCACAGGGCCACACATAGACCCATTGGCCCGTAGTGATACCAGATAAATGGACCCGGAGAAGGAAAGTTGAGTCCAAACGGCCATCGAAGGCCCCGGACTTTTTTGCGAACTGAAGTATGACTTTCAGCCTCTGCTCCGCCACATGTGAGAGATCCACCAGCCAGGGCTCACCGAAGCAGCGCTGCCTGGTTCTCCCCAGTGCCGGGCAGTGGCACAGAAGGTGCTGGATTGTTTCTGAGACTCCTGGCTCTTGACACTTCCTACAGATGTCGCTGGTTAGGAGTCCCATTTTCATGGCATGAGCTGCCACAAGACAGTGGCCGGTAATGATGCCGACCAGCCATTTGCAGTCAGTTCGTGTCAATTTGAGTAGGGACTTAGTAGTAACGATATTGTATGACCCCCACATGATTTTGGTTAGCTTGCAGGTCTGAGTTGCACGCCATCTGCACGTCGCAACTTGCATCATATTGGAGTCAATTGAGTATTTGATTGTCTGGATTGGAGTAAGAATATCAACCGATCCTGACAGGGGAAGGCTAGCCCCGTGCTTGGCTAACGCGTCCGCCCTCTCGTTTCTTCAATGCCCTTGTAACCAGGAACCCAGAAAATTCTGACTCTTTGGTTGTTGCCCAGTCTATTCAGGGCCTGAATGCAGTCAAGTACACACTTCGATTTGTATGTGTAAGACATCAGGGCTTTAACCGCTGCTTGACTGTCTGTAAAGATGTTGATTACCTCACTTGTGGTATCTCTGGCGTATGCTAGATCTGCGGCTTTACGTATCGCAAAAACCTCCGCCTGAAAAATACTACAGTGATTAGGAAGCCTGAAAGCTGCTTCCATAGTTGCTTCTGCGGAAAATGTTACCGCACCCACTTCGCCCGATGTTTTAGAGCCATCAGTGTAGATGCTAAGAGTTGTTGCGCCCATTTGCCGATTCCACTCGTGCCCAGCCCCCACAATCGCCTGATATCCCCGCTCGAAGTACAGAGTTGGGACCAAGTAGTCGGTGCTACGTGCGTACCCCCGCTTAATACTGCTGTGGCCGAAGGATCGTGACTCGTAGTGTCCCGATTCCTTAAGCCTGACAGCAGTTTTTGCGGCAGCGCCCTTCACGAAGAGGTCAAGTGGAGGGGGATGAAGCAGGACATTCAGAGCAGACAAAGGAGCCGATGCTAAGGCACCTGTGGTACAGAGAGCCGCCAGCCGCTGAACTCTGTTCGCCGTGGTCGCAAAGGTAGTCTTATTTACTGCTGGCCCCCACACCAAGCATCCGTAAGCAAGGATAGGCCTGGCTATCGTCATATAGATCCAGTGCACTAAGGCAGGGCTTAGACCCCACGTTTTTATCCAGCACTCTCCTGCTGGCGTAAATCGCGTTGCTAGCCCACTTTACTCTCTCCTCCAAATTTGCCTTCCAGGTGAGCTTGCTGTCCAGAATAAGAACCAAGTACTTAGTTTGTTACTTGAGGATTAACATGGCACCGACCAACCTGATTGGAGGTAATTCAGGAATTTTGTACTTTCTTGTGAAAAGTACAAGATCAGTTTTATTAATGTTGATGCCGAGGCCCACGGTATTCGCCCATTCCTCAACCAGCCCCAGAGCATACTCGATGAGCTAGCCGACTGTCTGTGGAAACCTACCCGAGACTAAAATGGCAATGTCATCGGCATAGGCCACAACCGTGAGTCCTTTGCGTTCCAGCCTATCCAAGATTGTATTTACAACTAGGTTCCATAAGAGAGGGGATAGAGCCCCCCTTGCGGTGAGCCTCTATGGACCTTAATAGTGATCCGTGACCCCGCCCACTCAGCTGTTATGAGCTTTTGCCTAAGCATATTGCTTATCCAGCTATAAATAGAATGATGGGTGTTGGTTGCGTAGAGGCTCTCCATAATGGCTGTGGTATACACATTATTGAAGGCGTCTTCAATATCTAGAAAAGCTCCCGAGGTGTATTCCTTGTAGCGGAGTGCCTTTTCTATTTCGAGAACTACCCTGTGGAGAACCGTTTCTACGGATTTCCCTTTTATGTACGCGTTTTGGGCACCCAATAGAGCTTGAGGTCCAAGTCTTTGCTTGATGTGGAGATCTAGTAATCTTTCAAAGACTTTAAGGAGGAAGGAAGTTAGGCTAATTGGCCTGTAGTCCTTCGGGTAAGCATGGTTGATTGTACCTGCCTTGAGTATAAATACAACCTTAGCGATCCTCCAGGCAGCAGGCACATAGTTTAGTGCTAGGCAACCTTTGTAAATTTGCATGAGCTAGGGAATGGTGAGTACACCTGACTTTTGGAGCATGGCCTGTAAAACCCCATCCGGACCTGGGGACTTAAAGGGCTTTAAGGTGTCAATTGCCCAGGCAAGCCTTGGCTTGGTAACAACCTCGCCAATGCTTTCGAAGTCATGCAGATCAGACGTCTGCTGACAAGTGAGGGGGGTGGGTTCATCCAGGGAGCCCGGGAAGTGAGTATCTACGAGGACCCTCAGCGTTTCCGAGCTGTTGCTTGTCCACTCCCCGTCCGGCTTACAAACCAGGCTAGGCGTGACAGGGCGTTTAGCCAGCAGATTCCTAAGTCTCGCCGTTTCCGAAGCGGTCTCGATTCTACCGCACAGTTCTTTCCAGGAGCTCCATTTGGCTTTCCTAATTTCTGATTTGTAGAGTTTAAGGACGTCCTTATATTCGTCCCAGCATTCACTGCAGTCAGCTGCATTGGCTAACTTGAACAGTTCACGAACTTGTCGTCTCCGACAATCCAGGTCCCTGTTCCACCAGAGTGGCTTGAGTTTGCGTCTCGGATGGACCTGGGGACACGCCCGTGCAAAAGCTTCCACGAGTTTACCCGTGAGTGTGTTAACCGCGGCCTCCAAGCCAGCCACACTGCCAATCCTCGGAAGAGGGCCTAAGTCATTAGTCACTTCCCGTTAGAATGTTGTCCAGTTATTATTTCTGGGATTACGAAACGGTCGGTACTTGCGAGCTACATTGAATTTTAAGTAGTTACTGATGTAGCAGTGGTCAGAGAACGATGGGCCTTGAAGAACCTTCCAGTTCTCTATCAACTGCTCGGTTGAGTCATTGTGCAGAGCTATATCTAGCACGTTTTCACTGCGAGGTCCCCTATAGGTTGGAGTATTACCTCGGTTCAGGCTGGGGCACAGATTACGACTAGATTATAATTGATAATAAAGCTGAGTAGAGACTCACCACTGTCGTTAATATCCTTGCTGCCCCATAGTGTGTGGTGCACGTTCGCATCCGCTCCCACGAGCAGCCGTTAGTTCCTTTTGAGTTCCTCCACGGTGAGTTTTACGACCTCCTCCGGTGGAGCAGTTCTGGCGTGACATGCTCTTTTTCGTCCCCCTCGCATGCCACCACTGTCATGTCATCCGTGCTGAAATTAGATAAAAGATAAGCATGGATATTCTTCCTCACCATAATAGCCGTTCTTGTTCTTTCTACTTTGGAGGGAAAGAAAAGATTGAAAAGCTGTGACCCTAGTCCTGAAACCCAGCTCTCTGCAGAAATCCACGGTTCCTGGACCAGCGCCACGTCAAACTTACCTTCTTCGAGCGTTAGCAGCAACTCGGCCGAGGCCAACTTACTGCGGTGCACGTTGATTTGCAGTAGTCTGAGTCTTGGCCTCGGCATCATCCTTAGCCTGCGCCTCGTCCAATTTGAGATCGGACGTTGTTCCCTGCAGGTCAACAGTGCCAAGGTCCCTCTCGATCTCGCAGAACTCCAGGGTATTGATGTTACTATCCTTCGAGTGACGTTTTTTTCAGGCGCAGGTAGACACTGCCTACGCCCCAAGCCATTTTCCCAAAGCGCGGATAGAGCAGGTTGTCAGCCTACTTGTTAATTTGGAGGATGTTGGCCTGCCCCCCGTCTTGTTCTACTGGTTTTTTGACGTCCAGGATCTTCCAATCTTGAGTTGGAACATCCAGACTCTGCCTTTGCAGTAGCTTCAGGGCCACCTCCGGTTCCACTACCCGCGGTATTTTCACCTTCGCTCAAGGTAAAGTCGGGATGCTCCCTCTGTCCACAATTTCCAGTCGAGCTCCTTCCCATAGACCTGTTAGCTCCGGGACTACAGCTGTGCACCAGCCTGAACCAGCCTGCCCCGTGAAACGAAGGCATAGCCAGCTCAGGGTGCTTCTCCATGCGGTCAATCATCGCATTGAGCAGGCCTGGCTCTACGGTGTTCCACTTCTCAAGCGATGATTGACCCAAGGGATTGCTGCGATCGATAAGAGCCACAATGAGGTGCTGTTTTGCCACATCGCTGGCCTTCATTGACTTCTTCGGCTTCGAGCTGGAGGCATGTTGGACCCCTTGTCATCTGGTTGCATTCTTTGGCCTCTTGGACGCCAGTTTTTCGTCCTTGGTCGACCTCTGCTTTTTATCTGCCAGCCTTTTATCTGACAAGCTCTGCTCCACTTTGTTGTGGAAAACAGAGTCCTTGAGAACCAGCTTTTCCTTCCCAGCCAAGTGCTCCCGGCCTTTTGGTCGTCCGAGCCTAACTTAGCCGATCCTTCTCCTCCGCGGAGAGGGTTGGTTTGTCGCTGAGCCTGTCGACGATGCGCAGTGCCGACTTGTACTCCGCCAGTGCTTTCCTGCCCTCTTTGCTCGGCTTGGTCTTGTTCCTCTTGTGGGGACCAGCACCTTTGCCTCGCTCAGGCGATTTGAGCAGCTCTTCCTCCGCTTCGGTCGAAACCATGCTCTCCGAGTCCGAGTCTACGAGTACTCTGGCACCCGAGCGCATTAGCTTCGTGCGACTTGAATGGCAGCCAGCGGAGGTGCTAGCTACCGATTTGGTTGTTGTTCGAGGTGGGGATCGTTGTAGTTTGGAACTCCTCCTGAAAGGGTCCGCAACCAATTCCACCACCTCTTCGAGTTGTGTAGGACCACTTGTAATTAGATCTGCTACGGTGGCCAAGTGGTCAACCTCCATAGCATTGCAGTCGATGGATAAGGAAGACCCGGGGCCTGCTCGCTCACCCCTGACGGCCGCCGGTACTGGGTATCCGACTCCCTGCACCGTAAGTTTTTCTCCTTTGTCTCTGTTTTCTGTTTGGGGTCTCCTTCCCCTAAGGTCACTTTTGCAAGGCAGCAACCCATCTGGCTGATGAGCCACTGCCCTGAGCCCCCTCACCGCGGCAAGGTCGGACCGTTGAGGGGGACTTTTTTTAATTTTATATATTTTTGTTAGAGCTCTTTCTAGTTCCACATAGCTATTTATATCCAATGATTACAGTTGTGTTTTAACTACTGTTCCTAAAGTTACATTTTTCGTAAATTGCAGTAATTTCTTCTTCCCGTCTTCATTAAGGTTCTCATTTATTAAATTAACTATAGTTAGGAATGCTTCAAGTTCTTTAGGATTGCCAGTAAAAATTGGTATGCACTCTAACGCTATTTTAATATCGAAGTCACTCATCTTGCTCTCTTTTCAATTAACTAAATGTTCAGAAAAAAAATGTTTGGTTTGTTTCATATTTTGATAAGAAATTTTTTCCTCTTGAAGTGTGCTGCTTAGACTCATTTTTAAAAAAAAAAAATATATATTTTACTTCTTCACATACTTGTTTCTCATACCAAAGACCATATAAACTTTTCTTCGTGGCTCCATTATGCTTTTTGCCAACTTATTTAAAATATTTTTTTTTGTCTACGAGAAGCCATTTTATTATGTTCGTAAAATCTGTTTAATTTCATTTAATTTGCTTACTTTTGAAAACTTATCATTTAATTTGCTCTCTATTGTAACTATAACTTACAGTTTCTAATTTTTATATTAAAGATTTCATTACATGAATTTGTTTTCATTTGTAAAATAATTTTATATGCTTTTATTTGGTTTATTGAATTCTAGTTTTTAATATTCTTGAAAATGTTATTTTCAATTCTTAAAGGGTCTTTTTTTTTTGTTTGCAAAACTTATTTTCATGTTTTGTATTCGTAAGACTTTCACAATAATTTTTTTTTTTGCAAAGTATTATTTTTCAAGCAGTTTGACTTAATATTTTTTTTGTAGTTAATTTGTAATTAATTTGTTGAAATAAATTAGTTTTTAATCTATAAATTAATTTTTTTATGTACGAAGCTTATCAGATTTGAAATTCTCAATTACTTGAAACTCGTAATATCCGAAATTCGTTGGTTCCAATATCTCTTAGTTGGTTCAGCTAATGTTTATCTATAATTTTAGATTAATTTTTCATTGATAATGTTTTTAGTTTCTGCAGGCGTCCAAGATTCGATGTCGTCTCAGCAGTTGAATTCTGCATCGCTCGAAATTCGCAGGATCGTCTAGCCAATAATATCCACTTGAAAAAATTTTGTCGGGCTCCAATTTAGCAGGCGCTCGGAAAATGTAGGGACGTGACTCACAGGGTCGTAAGTGGCTAGATCTCGATTCACAGGACCGTAGTTTTGAGGATCGCCATGTTATATTATAAAAATATATGTTACTTCCCTAACTGGTCACTAGGCATGTGATACTTGCATGACGAATTTAACCGCCTCTTTAGCAAGATCCCGATACATTAGTGCCCTTTCAAAATAAAACTAATTTGTTTAATTTTGAATGAGTCTGATTGGTTACCAAGCGATTTGGCATCCCGAAACAGACTGATTTAATTGTGTCATATTCCGGTCTTCTATAGTAACGTTGTTCGTTAAATTAGTAAATGAAAATTATGTGTACTAAAATTTATGGACTTGGTTTTCGGTGTTATTTTTAACTTTAATTGTACTTGTTCGAGTCTCCGCTAGGTTAGGTTAGGTTAGCTGGCTGGCACAGGGCCACACAAAGACCCATTGGCCCGTAGTGATACCAGATAAATGGACCCGGAGAAGGAAAGTTGAGTCCAAACGGCCATCGAAGGCCCCGGACTTTTTTGCGAACTGAAGTATGACTTTCAGCCTCTGCTCCGCCACATGTGGGAGATCCACCAGCCAGGGCTCACCGAAGCAGCGCTGCCTGGTTCTCCCCAGTGCCGGGCAGTGGCACAGAAAGTGCTGGATTGTTTCTGAGACTCCTGGCTCTTGACACTTCCTACAGATGTCGCTGGTTAGGAGTCCCATTTTCATGGCATGAGCTGCCACAAGACAGTGGCCGGTAATGATGCCGACCAGCCGCTTGCAGTCAGTCCGCGTTAATTCGAGCAGGTACTTAGTAGCTACAAGATTGTACGATCCCCACATGATTTTGGTTAGCTTACATGTCTGGGTTGCACGCCACCTGCACGTAGCAACTCGCATCATATTGGAGTCGATCGAGTATTTGATTGTTTGGATTGGAGTAGGAATGTTAACTGCGCCTGACAGGGGAAGGCTGGCTCCGTGCTTAGCCAGCGCGTCCGCCCTCTCGTTTCCTTCAATGCCCTTGTGACCAGGAACCCAGAAAATCCTGACTCTTCTGTTGTTGCCCAGTCTATTCAGGGCCTGAATGCAGTCAAGTACACACTTCAATTTGTATGTGTAAGACATCAGGGCTTTAACCGCCGCATGACTGTCTGTAAAGATGTTGATTTCTTCATTTGTGGTATTTGCGGCGTATGCTAGGTCTGCGGCGTTACGTATCGCAAAAACCTCCGCCTGAAAAATACTACAGTGGTTAGGAAGCCTGAAAGCTGCTTCCATAGTTGCCTCTGCGGAAGAAGTTGCAGCACCCACTCCGGCAGCCGTTTTAGAGCCGTCAGTGTAGATGCTAAGAGTTGTTGCACCCATTTGCCGATTCCACTCCTGCCCATCCCCCACGGTCGCCTGATATCCGCGCTCGAAGCACAAAGTGGGGACCAAGTAGTCGGTGCTACCTGCGTACTCCCGCTCTATTCTGCTGTGGCCGAAGGATCGTGGCTCAAAGTGTCCCGATTCCCTAAGCCTGACAGCAGCTTTTGCGGCAGCGCCCTTCACGAAGAGGTCAAGCGGAGGGAGATGAAGCAGGACATTCAAAGCAGACGAAGGAGTCGAGGCTAAGGCACCTGTAGTGCAGAGAGCCGCCAGCCGCTGAACTCTGTTCGCCATGCTAGCAAAGGTAGTCTTATTTACTGCTGGCCACCAGACCAAACATCCGTACGCAAGGATAGGCCTGGCTATTGCCATGTAGATCCAGTGTGTTAAGGCAGGGCTTAGACCCCACGTTTTACCCAGCACTCTCCTGCTGGCGTAAATCGCATTGCTGGCCCGCTTTACTCTCTCCTCCAAATTCGCCTTCCAGGTGAGCTTGCTGTCCAGAATAAGACCCAAGTACTTAGTTTGCGACTTGACGCTTAAGCTGGCGTCGCGCAACCTGATTGGAGGTAGTTCAGGAATTTTGTACTTCCTTGTGAAAAGTACAAGGTCAGTTTTATTGGAGTTGATGCCAAGGCCCACGTTATTTGCCCATTCCTCAACAAGCCCCAGAGCATACTCGATGAGTTGGCCAACTGTGTGCGGAAACCTACCCGAGACTAAAATGGCAATGTCATCGGCATAGGCCTCAACCGTGAGTCCTTTGCGCTCCAGTTTATCCAAAATTGTATTTACAACCAGGTTCCATAAGAGAGGGGATAGAACTCCTCCTTGCGGCGTGCCTCTATGGACCTTCCTAGTGATCTGTGACCCCGCTCACTCAGCTGTTATGAGCCTTTGCTTAAGCAGATTGCTAATCCAGCTACAAATAGAGGGGTGGATGTTGGTTGCACGGAGGCACTCCATAATGGCTGTTGTGTGCACATTATTGAAGGCGCTTTCAATATCTAGAAAAGCTCCCAAAGTGTATTCTTTATAGCGGAGTGCTTTTTCTATTTCGAGAACTACCCTATGGAGAGCCGTTTCTACGGATTTGCCTTTTATGTATGCGTTTTGGGCATTCGATAGGGCTTGAGAACCAAGTCTTTGTTTGATATAGAGATCCAGTAATCTTTCAAAAACTTTAAGAAGGAAGGAAGTCAGGCTAATTGGCCTGTAGTCCTTCGGGTAAGCATGGTGGATTTACCTGCCTTGAGTATGAATACAACCTTAGCGATCCTCTAGGCTGCAGGCACGTGGCTTAGTGCTAAGCAACCTTTGTAAATTTGCATGAGCCAGGGAATGGTAAGCATACCTGACTTTTGAAGCATGGCCGGTAGGACCCCATCCGGACCTGGGGACTTAAAGGGCTTAAAGGTTTCAATTGCCCAGACCAGACTCGGCTTGGTGATGACTTCGCCAATGCCTTCGGTGTCATGCAGTTCAGACGTCTGCTGACAAGTGGAGGGGGCGGGTTCAACCAGACAGCCCGGGAAGTGAGTGTCTACGAGGACCCTCAGCGGGGAGTCTGCCCAGGGATCTGGGCACTATTGACCTACGGGGTACAACGGCCGATCCCAAACTGGACGATGCGCAGGATAAGGAGGATGCCGAGGCCAAGACTCAAACTACTGCAGATCAACCTGCACCGCAGTAAATTGGCCTCGGCCGAATTCGCCGATCTCGCCGACTTCCAGGGTATTAATGTTATCATCCTTCGGGTGGCGTTTTTTCAGGCGCAGGTAAACACTGCCTACGCCCCAAGCCATTTTGTCAAAGCGCGGATAGAGCAGGTCGTCAGCCTCCTTGTAAATTTGGAGGATGTAGACCTGCCCCCCGTCTTGTTCTTGTGGCTTCTTGACGTCCAGGATTTTCCAATCCTGAGTTGGAACATCCGGATTCTGTCTTTGAAGTAACTTTAGGGCCACCTCCGGTTCCACTACCCGCGGTATTGTCACCTTCGCTCTGGGTAGAGTTGGGATGCTCCCTCTATCAACGATTTCAAGCCGAGCTCCTTCCCATAGATCCGGTAGTTCCGGGACTACAGCAGTACACCAGCGCAACGTGAGCTCGTCGTTGCGCTTGATGATCTTAACACCTCTGAACCAGCCTGCCCCGTCAAACGAAGGCCTAGCCAGCTCAGGGTGCTTCTCCATGCGATCAATCATCGCATTGAGCAGGCCTCCACTTGAGCAGGTCTTCCACTTCTCGAGCGGCAATTGACCCAAGGGATTGCTGCGGTCTATTAGAGCCACGATGAGGTGCTGTTTAGCCACATCGCTGACCTTCATAGTCTTCTTCGGCTTCGAGCTAGAGGGTTGTTGGAGCCCTTGCCGACTTGTCGCGCTCTTTGGCCTCTTGGACGCCGGTTTTTCATCCTCGGTCGACCTCTGCCTTTTCTCCGCTAGCCTCTTAGACAAGCTCTGCTCCACTTTGTTGTGGAAAACAGAGTCCTTGAGAACCAGCTTTTCCTTCCCAGCGAAGTGCTCCCGGCCTTTTGCTACCGCCGTCCGAGCCCAACTTAGCCGATCCTTCTCCTCCGCGGAGAGGGTTGGTTTGTCGCTGAGCCTGTCGACGATGCGCAGTGCCGACTTGTACTCCGCCAGTGCTTTCCTGCCCTCTTCGCTCGGCTTGGTCTTGTTCCTCTTGTGCCTCGCTCGCTCAGGCGATTTGAGCAGCTCTTCCTCCGCTTCGGTCGAAACCATGCTCTCCGAGTCCGAGTCTACGAGTACTCTGGCACCCGAGCGCATTAGCTTCGTGCGACTTGAATGGCAGCCAGCGGAGGTGCTAGCTACCGATTTGGTTGTTGTTCGAGGTGGGGATCGTTGTAGTTTGGAACTCCTCCTGAAAGGGTCCGCAACCAATTCCACCACCTCTTCGAGTTGTGTAGGACCACTTGTAATTAGATCTGCTACGGTGGCCAAGTGGTCAACCTCCATAGCATTGCAGTCGATGGATAAGGACGACCCGGGGCCTGCTCGCTCACCCCTGACGGCCGCCGGTATTGGGTATCCGACCCCCTGTACTGTAGGTTTTCCTCCTTTATCTTCGTACATGATTGGTTTTCTGTTCGGGGTCTCCTTCCCCTAAGGTCCCTTTAGCAAGGCAGCAACTCATCTGGCCACTGCCCTGAGCCCCCTCACCGCGGCAAGGTCGGGACCGTTGAGGGGGGAGTCTCCGCTAAGTCAAGTTTCATTTCAGTGCTCACCACTTTTGTGGAATGTCGCTCCAATCGTAAAGTGAATATTGTTAATATGTTTTAACAATTTTGTGTTTTTACATTTTAGTATTCACAACAAAATGCACACCCATTCACCCCACATAGTTGTTTTCCCTATCTGCTACTTTTCATTAATGGACATCTTAATTAATATTTACCAATATTCTATTTAACTGTATTATTCACCATAAATTTTGCACTTTGGCAGTCCTGTGCTGTAAAATTTGTTCGTTTTGGCTTCCATTTGGATATATGAATTTGCAATTTTTGCCGTCGCTGTAAAAGTGAAATATGACTAACAGTTTCTGCTATATGAATTTCATTTCGATTGAGTGGCTGCGCTGTAAGTTATAGGAGTGAATATAATTTTATGGTTACCACCGTCCAAACTTTTTAAATTTTTGAAACGTAAATATTTTTCGTCAATAGTGTTTGTAGCTGTTCGATGGGTTCATACTTTTTCTGCTGTATGTCCCACGGTGGGAGATTACTTTCGTCCATCGCAACTCGTTTCAGTGATGCTTTTTTCCTTCGGCGGTAAATATTCGAATATCGAATATCATTAGTATTAGAAGGTGTCTCACAGAAGCAGGCTTGAAAGGTTGTAAAGCTAGAAAGAAGCCGTGGCTTTCTGCAGCCAACAAAAAAAACCCTGTTAGAAAATACAAAAAACCTGTTTCAATTTTTTTTGAAAAATTTTCTGAAATCAAGGCCTCCGTAAAAAATTACGGTTATTGTTGTTTGAAAAAGGTTATAATTAAGCTTACCTGGAAACTAGATTCATCGGACCACAGAACATTTGCCCAATCCTCTTCTGTGAAATGCTGGTACCGAAGAGCCCATTCCAAGCGATTTGTTTTGTTGGCTGCTGAAAGCCACGGCTTCTTTCTAGCTTTACAACCTTTCAAGCCTGCTTCTGTGAGACGCCTTCTTACCGATCGAGCACTTGTTACTTTCCCCAAGTTTTCCGACAGGCTAGTAGCAAGCGCAGAAGATGTTTTTTTACGCTCCTTCAAAGAGTCGCGGACAAGTTTTCTGTCCTGGCGTTTTGAAGTTACGCGTTTTCTGCCTGTTCTTGGCTTATTTTCGTGAGAACTGGTCTCCGCAAACCGCATGATTACAGATTGCACTGCGCACCGAGAACATTTCACTAGCTTGGCAATCTCAACTTGAGATTTACCTTGTTCATGTAGAAACTGAATTCTACAGCGTTTTTCAATACCAAGTTCACTCGTTTTAGGCATATTGTATTGCACAGAGTGTCTAGTTTGCAAATTAATCACAAAAACAAGCAGCCTTACCCTATAAGTAAGAAATGAAGACTGACAAAATATTATCAACAATTTCTCAAATACCCCATTTCCTGGAATTTGCACGCCAGATGTTTTATGGCTCTTCAAAGAAGATCGTTTATCGCTGTTATTATTGTTTGAACAAACCAGTATCGTAAATATTAAAAGAAATTATCAATTTGAACACACGTTTCAAATTACATGTGTTTTGAAGGGGTGCCTAATACTTTTGGGCAAGGCTGTATATATATATAGAAATATGAATTTTTGGCCAAAGTGATTTTAATACTAATGTTCTTCTTCGAACATTAGTAAAAAGAACAGAGAAAAATTAACAAATAATTGAAAATATTAAATAAACACATATTTGAAATTACAAAAAATTAATGCTAATATGCAAGTTAATATGAAAAAAAAACTCTAGCGCACCTGAACCGCTAGAAAACTAATTTTCGAAGAAATTGTCTTTGAGTGACAAAAAAGTGTGGAAAGACTTAATACACTGTTGTGTAGAATCATATCAACCATTCCTTATCCAAAGCAACAAAACTCAACTCTAACACAAATGATGTAAATGTTCAGTGCTGGCAACACTTTCCGAACGAAACAGTAATAAGTTTACCATAACAAGCTCATACTCAAATCAACTTATCCTTTGAATTTCGTTCTCATCGCAGGATTTGATCGAAAGTTTCAGCGATTAAACGTTGTTTGAGGCTGCTATCCGAAAAACGTTCAAAACTCGGAAAATTTAAAAATTGATTCCTTATTTTTATTGCAAATGCTTTGCATATGAGAACGTAATTTGAAGCATTTGTTGGTGCAATATTTACGGAAATGGCTAATGCTGGTTGGCCTGTGTCAGCAGCAAAGCAAAATACATACAAAATCTGCTTTACGTTAAGTTAAACCCAACCAGTAAATTTCGTTTCGATTGAATCACTGCGCTGGAAGTTATACGGGTGAAAAGAATTTTAGGGTTACCACCCTCAAAACTTTTCAAATTTTTAAAGCGTTAATATTTGTGGTTAATTATCATTGCAAGATCATTTCCTTTTGCAAATCTAATGACATAATCGCTCTGTAAAGAAATTTCACAAAATTACAAAAATGATCATAGCTGGCAGCCTTTTCATGATTTTGGTACGAAATTTCTACGACATTTGGTTCACATTAAGGTCCATTTACTGCGTGATCTTCGTTTTGATTTCTGCACTGGACCGGAAGTTATAGGGAAAAAAGCTTTATTTTGCTGAGCAAAGTTGCAAGATTTAGGAGACAAAAATCACCATAGCTGGCAACTCTATTCTAATTTTTCAGCCAAATTTTCACCAAATGTTATCTAAGGTAAGATCCAAGTACTGTATGAATTTTGTCCAAATCTGATGGCTGAATCGGAAGTAATAGGCCTAAAACCAGTTTTTTTTCTCACCTATTTTTCTAGATGGCACCACTGCCACAGGGTTGCCCGCATTTCAAAATCAATTTTACCAGACCTGGTTCTAGCTAATGCCAACATATCCTGTAAATTTCATTATGATCGGATTATCCGGTCGTCAGTTCTCGTGAACAGAACTTTCGAGTGCTGAAAATAGAGGTAATTTGGTGATGGGTTGCCGTTCTTATGCAAATCGGAATTTTGAAAATTTTCTCTTGAGATGAAGGACAAAGGATAAAATTTATCAAAGATTTGAAATTTTTGTCAAAATTCAAAAATTTTTCAGGAATGTTAATGATTTGAAGGATTTTTTTTCAGCAGCCTGCCACAGCTACAGGGTTACCCGCTTTATGCTGAAAATTTATATGTGCCATATTTTGGTCAACATCAATGCGCTCTGTAATTTTCACGATGATCCATTGTTTTTCTTACAAGTAATGACAAATCAAAATTTGAAAAAAATTCCTTGCCTACTTTTAGGCATCCTGCACCCACACGCGGCTCAAAATTTCCAATTTTTTATCATAGACATGCTAAGAACATAATAAGTTTTCATTTCCAATACTTTTCTCTAACAAAAATTTACACTGCTTGGAAATATAGGAGTTCCTCAAAATTCACTAAAACGCTCGCCGCCGCCGAAAAATTTAGGATATCTGAATTTGAGAAAATCATGGCCCTACCTACTATATACATCTACGTTTTCCGAAAATTTCAGCTCAATCGGATCGGCCACTCCAGAGATTATCTCCCTTAACCATTTTGCTGATATATATATATATATATGTATATATATATATATATATATATATATATATATATATATATATATATATATATATATATATATATATATATATATATATATATATATATATACTACTGTGGGCAAAAAATAGTAAGACTTTGTTCATAATTTTAAAGTTCTTTATTTATTCTGGCAAATCTATTTCGTCCCCCTCAAAGTAATCCCCCCGGCCGCAATACACTTATGCCAGCGTTTTTTCCAATCCTCGTAACAGTTGTTAAATTCAATTTCCGGAATAGGCTTCAATGCGCGTAGCGATTCACGTTTAATGTCTTCAATTGACTCAAAACGATTTCCCCGGAGTGGTCGCTTGAGTTTGCTGAACAGCCAGAAGTTGCACGGAGTTAAATCAGGCGAATACGGTGGTTGTGGAACGATATTGGTTGAATTTTGGGCGAGAAACTCACGAAGAATCAATGCGGTATGCGACGGTGCATTGTCGTGGTGCAAAAACCAAGAGTTGTCGGCCCATAATTCCGGCCTCTTTTTACGAATTCCTTCGCGCAAACGACGCATAACACTCAAATAGTATTCCTTGTTGACAGTTTGGCTGGTCGGAAGGAATTCGGAGTGCACCACACCTCGATGATCGAAGAAAACTGTCAACAAGACCTTGATTTTTGACTTGCTTTGACGTGGTTTTTTCGGCTTCGACTCACCTTTGGCACGATATTCGGCCGATTGATCGTCTGTTTCTGGGTCGTAAGCGTAGATCCAAGACTCGTCGCCAGTTATAATACGTTTTATGACATCTTGGTAGTCGGAAAGCATTGTTTGACAGACGTCAACTCGACGCTGTTTTTCAAGAAAATTGAGTAATTTTGGAACCAATCGTGCTTTCACTTTTCTTAGGCCCAAATAATCTTTTAAAATGGTTTTCACTGATCCTTCCGATATTCCAACGATATCAAAAAGGTCTCTGATAGTTAATCGTCTTTTCTCGAGCACCAATTCCTTGATTTTATTGACGTGTTGATCATCAGTTGACGTTGATGGCCGTCCTGGACGTGGTTCGTCGTCAACGCGTTCTCGACCCTCTTTGAATAATTTGTACCAATCAAAAGTACTTGCTCGCGACATACAATTATCACCGAAGGCCTTTTGCAACATTTTGAACGTTTCGGCACCAGCAATTTCATTCCGCACACAAAATTTTATGGAACTTCTTTGTTGAATAATTTCACTCATTGTAAAAATCACCGAATGCACTTTTTGTACTTCAGAAAGACAAGCGTATACTAAACACTAATGATTACTTTGATGTGATATTTGGCACAGATGTCACTGACGTAGAAAAACAAAATATTCGACGAATGGATTTCCGCGCGAAATTTAAATTAAAAAGTCTTACTATTTTTTGCCCAAAGTAGTATATATATATATATATATATATATATATATATATATATATATATATATATATATATATTTATATATATATATATATATATATATATATATATATATATATATATATATATATATATATATATATATATATATATATGTATATATATATATATATATATATATATATATATATATATAAGGAAATATGAATTTTCGGCGAAACGAGTTTAATACTATTGCTCTTCGAACATTAGTAAAAAGTGCGAAAAGGTAAAAAATTTAAAAGAAAATCAAACGTTATAAGAAACTTTAAAAATTAAGTCTTTAATTTGTGATTTAAATTGTGCGAACGTTAGCGGAAAAGGACCAAGCTGAAGATCGTTGTGCTTCATGGGGATACGCACTAGCGGCGAGTTAAAATAAACATCAGATCGCGCGAAGGGAAGAGAAAATATTAATTGAGATCTATCTGATCGATTGACGTTCCGCATTCACAGCATACGACCAAGATCGGAGAGCATAGGGCAATGGAGTAGCTTGAACAGCAAGCACTCGTCAAGAAACACTGGTCGGGAATCTAGTGAAGGAATTTGGAATAAGGATAGACGATCACTATACCCACAGTTAGGGATATTGAATTTAAACTACAGAGAGCGAGTAAACCTACGCTGAACGTATTCCACTGCCTCGTTAAGATATTTATGACGGGGAGACCACACTTGACAACAATATTCTAGAATGCTATGAACAAGTGAAAGGCACCTGAACCGCTAGAAAACTAATTTTCGAAGAAATTTTCTTTGAGTGACAAAAAAATGTCGAAAGACGTAATACACTTTTTTGTAAAATCATATCAACCATTCTTTATCCAAAGCAACAAAACTCAACTATAACACAAATGATGAAAATATTCAGTGCTGGCAACACTTTCCCAACGAAGCAGCAATAAGTTTACCTTATCAAGCTCATACTTAAATCAACTTATCCTTTGAATTTCGTTCTCATCGGAAGATTTCATCGAAAGTTTTAGCGGTTAAACATTGTTTGAGGCTGCCATCCGAAACATGCTCAAAACTCGGAAAATTTCAAAATTGGTTTCTTAGTTTTATTGCAAATGATTTGCATATGAGAACGTAATTTGAAGCATCTGTTGTTGCAATAGTTACGAAAATGGCTTAAGCTGGTTAGCCTGTGTCAGCAGCAAAGCAAAATATATACCAAATCTGCTTCACATTAAACTAAACCCAACCAATAAATTTCGTTTCGATTGAATCACTGCGCTGGAAATTATACGAGTGAAAAAAATTTTAGGGTTACCACCCTCAAAACTTTTCAAATTTTTACAGCGTTAATATTTGTTGTTAACTTTGGAGGATCGTTGATCGTTATTTGTTGATAACTTTGCAGGATCGTTCCCATTTGCAAATCTAATGACATAATCACGCAGTAAAGAAATTCCAAAAAATTACAAAAATTGTCATAGCTGGCAGCCTTTTCACGATTTTCGTACGAAATTCCTATAACATTTGGTTCACATCAAAATCTATTTACTGCACAAACTTCATTTTGATATCGTGACTGCACCGGAAGTTATAGGGGAAAAAGCTTTATTTTGCTGAGCTAATTTGCAAGATTTGGCAGACAAAAATCACCATAGCTGGCAACTCTATATGCAGCCAAATTTTCATTAAATGTTACCTTAAGTAAGATCCAAATATTGTGTGAATTTCGTTCATATGTGATGGCTGAATCGGAAGTTATAGGCCAAAAAGCTGTTTTTTTTTCTCAGTGATTTTTCAAGATGGCACCACTGCCACAGGATTGCCCGCATTTCAAAATCACTTCTATCGGACCTGGTCCTAGTTAATACCAACATGTTCTGTGAATTTCATTATGATCGGATAATCCGGTCGTCAGTTCTCGTGAACAGAACTTTCGAGTGCTGAAAATAGAGGAAATTTGGTGGTGGGTTGCCGTTCTTGTTCAAATCAGAATTTTCAAAATTTCAATTTGACATGATGCACAAACGTTTAAATTTATCAACGATTTGAATTTTTGTTCAAAAATCAAAAAATTTTCAGGAGGTTCAATGATTTGAAGGATTTTTTTTCAAGAGCCTGCCAAAGCTACAGGGTTACCCGCACGACCTTGGAAATCCATGTGTATTAAACTTTAGTCACCATCAATACGCTCTGCAAATTTCACGATGATCCAATGTTTTTGTCAGAAGTAATGACAAATCAAAATGTGAAAAAAAAATCCTTGCCTACTTTAAGGCACGCTGCACCCACACACAGCTCAAAATTTCCAATTTTTTGTCAAAGGCAAGCTGTGAACATAATAATTGTTCATTTTTGATCCTTTTTTGAACAAAAATTCACGCTGCTTGGAATTATAGGAGTACCTCAAAATTCACTAAAACGCTCGAATCCGCCAAAAGGTTTAGGATATCTGAATTTTAGCAAGTCGTGGACCTACCTTCTAAATAACTCTACGTTCTCCGAAAGTTTCAGCTCAATCGGAGTAGCCACTCCAGAGATTATCTCCCTTAATCATTTTGATGATATATATATATATATATATATATATATATATATATATATATATATATATATATATATATATATATATATATTTATATATATATATATATATATATATATATATATATATATATATATAAATATATACATATATATATATATATATATATATATATATATATATATATATATATATATATATATATAATTAATTAATTAATTATAATTTTGTAAATAGATTTGAAAAATTTTTTTTTTTTCCTGTGTGGAACCGGAAGTAGACACTTTAACTCGTAATTTGAATAATTTGGACCAGGTTAATTTTGTTTATTTTTATAACAAAATAAAGCTTAAAATATACTTATTTTATCATAAAAGTTTTAGAATGGGATGGCCAGTAGTTTAGGAGGTAGGTGAATTTCAATACAAAAAACTCTAGCGCACCTGAACCGCTAGAAACACTAATGTTCAAAGAACAGTAGAAGAATCGTGCAGGTTTTGAGTGCATATTCCACCACATCAGCTGCTTATTACGGCCAAACTGTTTCAAATGCCACGTTTTACTTTGGTCTCAAGAATGCATTATAACTCATATGATAGAAGGTTTCAGATATTACCACTGGCATGGGTTTCAAAGTTTATGAAAGAAAAACACTTGTTAATTATATTCGTTATCAGTTGCTTATTTCACCAAACTTTGCAGCATCTCATATAACATCAATGAAGAAAATGCTCAGTACCTGCAGCACTGTAACTGAAGTTGGTGTTTGGGGCTGCGATCCGAAAAATTTGCAGAACTTTGGAAATTGAAACATTGGTTATTTATTTTCATTGTAAATGTTTCCAGTATGAATACTAACTGTAAGCATTTATTGAGACAAAAGAAGCACAACCAAATCGTGCTGGCAACCTTCTGCCAGTATCAAAGCCAAGAATATATCACATCTGCTTCACGTTGTTATATTACATTCGAAGTTATAGGAGTATAAAGAAATTTAGGGTTACCTACAGCAAGTTTTTTCAAATAATCGAAAGCTTAATATTTTCTGTTTATTGTCACTACAATATCATTACCAATTGAAAATTCTACGATAAAACCGCTTAATAAAGATATTGCAAACAAACACAAAACCAACAATAGCTGGCAACCCTATCGTGGCTTTTCAACCAAATTTGGCCTGAATAATGATTATAATAGGTTCCATTAATTGTATGAAATTCGTATTGATTTCATGACTGCACTGGAAGCTATAGGGCAAAAAGTTTAATTTTCCTGAGCGAATTCTCAAAACCAAAGACACAAAAATTACCATAGCTGGCAGCACCAATCGAATTTTTCAACCAAATTTCTATCAAACAGAGTTTAGAGTAAGGTGCAGCTACTGTGTCAATTTCATGAAAATCTGGTTACTAATTCACATTTCATAGGGCAAAAAGCAGTTTTTTTTTTTCTTTGTAATTTTTCAAGATGGCACCACTGGCACAGAGTTGCCCCCAATTCAAAATCGCTTCTATCAGACCTGGTTCTACTTAAGTTCAATGCATTCTGTAAATTTCAATGGTATCTGATTATTGGTTCGTGAATTCCCGTGAACAGAAGTTTTTGATGCTAAAAATATAGGTTAACTGGGAGAGGGTTACCGTTCTTGTCCGACATGAGATTTCCAAAGTTTAACTTTGAACGTGTAGATAAAGCATAAGATTTGTATACAGATTGGTTTTATTGTAAGAAACGGACATTTTTAGGATATTCGATGATTTGAATGTTTTCATTTCCAAATTTTTATTTTTTCAAATTTAAGACACCAAAATTATCATAGCTGGCAGCTCCAACCGAATTTTTCAACTAAATTTCTACTAAACGTGGTTTAAAGTAAGGTCCAGCTACTGTGTGAATTTCGTCAAAATCGAACGATTCAATCAGAATTTATAGGGCTAAAAACAGTTATCTTTTTTAGTGATTTTTCAAGATGGCACCACTGGCACAGAATCACCCGCATTTCAAAATTACTTCTATCAGACCTGGTCCTAGTTAAGACCAATACAGTCTGCAAATTTCAATTAATTCTGCTCATCGGATCGTGAGTTTCCGTGAACAGAAGTTTTTGATGCTAAAAATATAGGTAAATTGGGCAAGGGTTACCAGGCGTTTCCGTTATACCACATCAAATTTTATTTTTTGTCTATGTAAACAAAGCACGAAATTTACATATGAGTGGCTTTTTTTTGAAGAAACGGCATTTCTTCAAGAGAGACGATAATTTGGAAGTTTTCACTTTCAGTGCTTGCCCTTGCTTCAGGGTTGCCAGCTCGCTCATCAAAAGCTACAGAAATTTACAACCAAATAATACCAATATGTTCTGAAAATTTGGTAATGATTGAAAAGCTCTGTCAAAAGTTATCGCAATTTAAAAATTTTCAATTTTTCCCGATCTCTTTTTAGGCACCCAGCGCACACATGGGGTTAAAATATTCCAAAACATGATCCGATTCACATGTAAAACACGTTCAAAATTTATTTTGTTTACTTTATTTTTGCAAAACTTATTTGTGTACGGAATAATAGGTATATTAAAAATATCACTAAAATGGCCGCCGGCGCCAAAGCGTTAAAGATTTTTAACTTTTTCTGAGACCTGGCACTATTCTGCATATACACCAATGTGTCCTGAAAATTTCAGCTCAATCAGATGGCGCGTTCCTGAGATTTTTTCACTGAAATTTTTTGATGATATATATATATATATATATAGAAATATGAATTTTTGGCCAAAGTGATTTTAATAATAATGTTCTTCTTCGAACATTAGTAAAAAGTCGCATGGGGCGTGGTACCGGGAGCTTGATTATGATAGCTAGTGAGTGTGAAAGCAAAATATTTGTATTAAAACTATTATATATAACTTGTATCACTTACATTTAGAATATAAAATATTATAAATTCACATACAAACAAAGAAATTCTCGACAGCAGCTGGACTATTTACAGAGATGATCGTGACTACTGCTCGACAGGGCAGACGCGAGGAGGTGGTGTCTTAATTGCTGTGAGTAATACACTTCCAAGCAGACGCATCGATACCACATCAAACGTAATGTTCCAGTACTTAATTGTTCAAATCTCTTTCAATAATACGATTTACATTGGTGTAGTTTATATTCCACCCAGATCCGACGAATCAGTATACAACCATCTATGTGAATCAGTATCTTCCTTCGTATCATCTCTTAACGAAAAAGACAAAGTCATATTTTTGGGAGATTTCAATCGCCCCAATCTATGTTTTATTCCCGATGAAATTGATACTTACCTTCGCCCTGTAAACCTGTCAGATTCCAACGACCTCAACCTGACGAGTACCTTCTATGGCAACGATTTGCAGCAAGTTTGTCCGACTCCTAACCAAAATGGTAATTGGTTGGATCTAGTGTTCACTAACGCTTATGACGAAGTAGTGGTAAGTCCAACTTATGACGCAGAGCATCTTTTTACAAATAGTTTACACCACACTGCACTATCAGTTGAACTTCCCATTTCTGATTCTATTTACTTAAGAGCGTACAATAATTCAATTGTATATGACTTTCTTAATGCTAATTATGAAAGCATTCACCATCACCTTGACGCTATAGATTGGACGAATACTCTTTCAACGTTAGATCTTGAAGAAGCCATTTCCACTTTTTATAACAAAATCTTTGACGCCGTTGAAAGATATGTACCTAAGATAAAAAAAAAACTCTAGCGCACCTGAACCGCTAGAAAACTAATTTTCGAAGAAATTTTCTTTGAGTGACAAAAAAGTGTGGAAAGACGTAAAACACTGTTTTGTAGAATCATATCAACCATTCCTTATCCAAAGCAACAAAACGCAACTATAACACACATGATGAAAATGTTCAGTGCTGGCAACCCGAACGAAGTAGTCCCAACGAAGCGTCCGTTCGGCAGTTCGAACGAAGCAGCAATAAGTTTACCATAACAAACTCATACTCAAATCAACTTATCCTCTGAATTTCGTTCTCATCGCAGGATTTTATCGAAATTTTCAGCAGTTAAACGTTGTTTGAGGCTGCCATCCGAAAAATGTTCAAAACTCGGAAAATTTCGAAATTGGTTTCTTATTTTTATTGCAAATTCTTTGCATATGAGAACGTAATTTGAAGCATCTGTTGGTGCAATATTTACGGAAATGGCTAATGCTGGTTACCCTGTGTAAGCAGCAAAGCAAAACACATACCAAATCTGCTTCACGTTAAGTTAAACCCAACCAGTAAATTTCGTTTCAATTGAATCACTGCGCTGGACGTTATACGGGTGAAAAGAATTTTAGGGTTACCACCCTCAAAACTTTTCAAGTTTTTAAAGCGTTAATATTTGTTGTTAATTTTCATTGCAGGATCATTTCCATTTGCAAATCTAATGACATAATCGCTCAGTAAAGAAATTAAACAAAATTACAAAATGGTCATAGCTGGCAGCCCTTTCATGATTTTCGTACGAAATTTCTACGACATTTGGTTCATATTAAGGTTCATTTACTGCGTGAAGTTCGTTCTGATTTCTACACTGGACCGGAAGTTATAGGGAAAAAAGCTTTATTTTGCTGAGCAAATTTGCAAGATTTAGGAGACAAAAATCACCATAGCTGGCAACTCTATTCTAATTGTTCAACCAAATTTTCACCAAATGTTACATAGAGTAAGATCCAAGTATTGTATGAATTTTGTCAAAATCTGATGGCTGAATCGGAAGTTATAGGCCAAAAGCCGGTTTTTTTTCTCAGTGATTTTTCAAGATGGTACCACTGGCACAGGGTTGCCCGCATTTCAAAATCACTTCTATCAGACCTGGTCCTAGTTAATATTAACATGTATTGTAAATTTCACTATGATCGGATAACCCGGTCGTCAGATCTCGTGAACAGAACTTTCGAGTGCTGAAAATAGAGGTAGTTTGGTGATGGGTTGCCGTTCTTGTGCGAATCGGAATTTGGAAAATTTTAATCTGACGGGATGGACAAAGATTTAGATTTATCAATGATTTGAATTTTTTGGCAAAAAGCAAAAATTTTTCAGGAAGGTCGATGATTTGAAGGATTTTTTTTTAAGAGCCTGCCATAGCTACAGGGTTACCCACACTGTCTTTAAAATCCATGTGTGCTAAGTTCTAGCCTACATCAATACGCTCTATCAATTTCACGATCATCGAATGTTCCTGTCAGAAGTTATGACAAATCAAAATTTGAGAAAAATTCCTTGCCCACTTTTAGGCACTCAGCACCCACACACGGCTCAAAATTTCCAATTCTTTGTCATGGGCAAACCTAAAACATAATAAGTTTTTATTTCCAATACTTTTTGTTACAAAAATTTTACACTGCTTGGAAATATAGGAGTACCTGAAAATTCACTAAAATGCCCGCCGCCGCCAAAAGGTTAAAGATAACTGAATTCGAACAAGTCATGGACCTACCTACTATATACATCTACAACATCCGAAAATTTCAGCTCAATCGGATCGGCCACTCCAAAGATTACTTCTATTAACCGATTTGCTGATATATATATATATATATAAATAAAGAAATATGAATTTTCGGCGAAACGAGTTTAATACTATTGTTCTTCGAACATTAGTAAAAAGGAAAAGTTGTCTGAGCCATGGCTTGATAGAGACCTTAGGCATTTGCGAAATCGTAGGAACAAACTATATAAGCGGATTAAAAGCAATATCGACGTTAGTTCTGCTATTCAGGATGAATATAATGAAGTTGCTAAGCAGTTTTCAGCAAAGTCTCACGAGGCTTATGCCAATTACATTAAGACAACGGGCGAAAATATAATCCGCGACCCGAAAAAATTTTACGATTTTGTAAATGTGAAGCGAAAAACCACTGGTTATCCCTCGTCGATGTTCTTTAATGATATCACTTCCTCCTCTCCTAATAAGATTTGTGATTTATTCGCTGATAGTTTCCAGAATATTTTTAATGCACCAGATCCATCAAACTCACACCTCTCTTTCTCTCATCCTACTCCTACAGATTTTGTCGGCCAATTTGAAATTACACGTGACGAAATACGTAAAGCTATTTCAGAACTCGACTGCAACAAAGGCCCTGGGCCCGATCTTCTTCCTCCAACTTTCTTGCGCAAGTGTGTAGAGCAGTTTATAACTCCCTTTCATATTTTTTTCAACAGATCACTTTCGTCTGGAGTTTTCCCATCTTGCTGGAAACTTTCATATGTCACACCCATATTCAAAAATGGTGATAGACGCTGTATCGGAAATTATAGGGGCATTGCCATCTTATCTTAAATTCCGAAACTTTTTGAAAAGATTGTGTACGATAACCTTTCTCCACTTGTTGACTCCCGTCTGAACGAGCAACAACATGGTTTTAGAAAAGATCGCCCAACTACCACGAATTTGACAGTCCTTATCTCAGACGTGCTGTGTAAAATGGAGAAAAGATGCCAAATTGACGCAGTCTATACAGACTTTAGTAAAGCTTTTGACAGAGTTGACCACCCTACCTTAATTCTAAAACTCCAGAAATTCGGATTTGCCGGATCTTTGCTTAGCTGGCTGACTTCCTACCTTCAAAATCGAACACAACTGGTAAAATTTCAAGGACTCTTATCGAAAAATATCTCTGCTAGCTCTGGTGTACCACAAGATAGCCATCTTGGCCCACTTCTTTTTAATATATTCATTTCCGACCTATCTGACGTCCTAGCAAATATACCTCATTTACTTTATGCCGACGATCTCAAAGTCTATCACATCATTAAATCTAAATCCGATGCACTCTTGCTCCAATCTAAACTTGATTCACTTGATCATTGGTGCAATGAAAACAAGCTCTCGCTCAACATTGCTAAGTGCCAAGTTATAAGTTTTTCCCGAAAACACACCGTCTCACACAATACGTACTTCATCGGGAATAATTTGTTAGCTCGAGTTGAAAACGTTGTTGACCTTGGTGTTATCTTGGATGAGAGACTCCGCTTCACCTTGCATTATGATAAAATGCTTTCCCTTGCAAACAAACAGTTAGGCTTCATCAAAAGGCGTGCGAAGGAATTTCGTAACCTGTGGGTCACAAGATCCTTATACATCTTACTTGTACGCCCCATTCTCGAATATGCTTCCATTTGCTGGAATCCGGCTTTTGAGACCCACAGTAACAGACTCGAGTCCATACAAAAGCAATTCTTACTTTTCGCATTGAGAGATCTATACAACCCTTACAATTTTAGCGCCCTTCCTCTTTATGAGTTTCGACTGGGTCACCTAAACTTATTGCAACTTGCATCCAGAAGAAAGATAATTTCGGCCTGCCTCACATTTGACGTCATTAGAGGCGTTATCAGAGTTGAGTTCCTCAATAATAAAATGGTGTTAAATAACCCTGTAAGGAGCACCAGGTCCTCTAGTTTTCTTAAGGAATATCCACATTCCACTACTTACGCAGCTAATGAGCCGATTAGTAGATGCTGCAGGATATTCAATAGCATAAGTAATCTGTATTCCCCAACGGTCTCAAAATTATCCTTCAAATCTTCGCTTTCCCAAGCCATCCGCAACTCTTTATGTTAAGCTATTTGTCAATGTTTTATTTATTCGTTATTTATTTATTATTATTGTTTTATTTGTTAATTATTTGATTTATTTAATTTTTTTTTTCCTATTACTTATATATACTCATATTAAGTTTTCGATTATCTATTTTGCTTTGTTTTGTTTATGTAACTTGTGCCTTGCTTGGTTAATGAATAAAATAAAATAAAATAAAAAAATGATAATGCTGATTTACTTAATGAAAAAAAGGGTACTTGTGTTTAGACAAATGAATTTATTTTACAATTTTTACAATTTTACTCTCGTTTCTTAAACTAGTTCTTTTTTTTAATAACTGGAGGTGTTTCTACGACAGTTTTTTCCAACATATTCGACATAATTTATTTTCTGCTAATATTCTTGGAATTTTTCTTAGGTCTTTAGCCTTCCGATGAAACTTCAAATCGAATGGATTGAAACATCGATAGCCGAACGGAGACATAATACACATAATTAAGACTCTTTAACTTATCAACGAAAGTAATAGTCATTGCAAGCGTTGAACAGTAACTCGAAAAATAAAGGAAAATTTGAATTCAAAATCTATATTAGATATGCGTCATATATTTTAATTAGGTTTTTATAGGAAAATAAAACCTTTTTCAAATAAGAGATGGCGCTACTAATCACATTTCAAATCAGTTTTTGTTTTCGAGCCAACTAGCTGCCCTAAGCAAGCTCTCGGTACCACGCCCGATGCGACTTTTATGTATTGAAATTCACCTACCTCCTAAACTACTGGCCATCCCATTCTAAAACTTTTATGATAAAATAAGTATACTTTAAGCTTTATTTTTTTATAAAAATAAACAAAATTAACCTGGTCCAAATTATTCAAATCACGAGATAAAGTGTCTACTTCCGGTTCCACACAGGAAAATGAAATTATTTTTTAAATCTAATTTCAACATTAAAAAGAACAGCTAATTTTCTATACCAATCAATATGTTTAATGTTTTTTAGAGTTTGTTTTGAATCTCAGAATCCGCTTCCAGAAAAGCCTTTTATCAATTTCGTCAATTATTCAGAGGCCCATAGCTCAGCAACTTAACCTCATAGAAACAAAAACTTGTGCATCCACATTCATATCTTCTAGAAGTACCATTATGCGCAATATAAACGAAATCCAGAACCTCGATTTTTTTTCGTTGTCCGCTTCACGTGAAATGCCCCATATATATATATATATATATATATATATATATATATATATATATATATATATATATATATATATATATATAAATATATATATATATATATATATATATATATATATATATATATATATACATATATATATATATATATATATATATATATATATATATATATATATATATATATATATATATATATATATATATATATATATATATATATTATATATATATATATATATATATATATATATATATATATATATATATATATATATATATATATATATATATATATATATATATATATATATATATATATATACATATATATATATATAAAGAAATATGAATTTTCGGCGAAACGACTTTAAAACTACTTTTCTTCGAAAAATAGTAAAAAACAGATGGAAAGAGGTAGCGATGCTAGTAAACGAAGAAGAGCATCTAAGAATGAAACCGGACGCACGAGAAGCCTTGGCGGTTATATAGGCAATGTGTAAGTCCAATCTGAGCTTTGAATCAAAGTACACACCAAGATCCTTAAAATTATCAACAGCCGTGATGGAAGATCCGTACAGTGTGTAGGAATATATTACGGGTGATATTTTAAACGTATAGGACATTTGATGACATTTGGATATGTTCAAGTAAGATAATTAGTAGCGCACCAGTCGCAAAGAGAACAGAGATCGTTTTGGAGTTGGAGGCAGTCGTTGATAGATTCTATTACTTTGAAAATCTTGAAGTCATCAGCAAACAAGAGACAGGGAGAACGAACAAAAGAAAGGAGATCATTTATAAAGACTAGGAATAATAATGGACCAAGAATAGAGCCCTGAGGCACACCGGAGAGTGGTCAAAAAGGGGAAGAGGTGGAGGATTGCATAGATACAGCACAAGAACGACCAAAAACATAGGATGAAAACCAAGACAAAAGGGAACCTGACACCCCATAACGTCGAAGCTTGGCAAGAAGAATTCCGTGATCAACAGAATTAAAAGCTTTTGAGAAGTCGGTATACACCACATCCACTTGCTTCCGTTGGTCTAAGGCAGAGGCAACAAAGTTAGTAAAACATATAAGATTAGAGGTGGGGGATCTACTTTTAACAAAACCATGCTGTTCCGGAGCAAGGAAGGGATAGAGGAGAGGAAGCAGCCTGTTGTAAACCACTCTTTCTAGAATTTTACCAAAACAAGGAAGGAGGAAATTGGACGGTAGTTGGAAACACAGCTTGGGTCTCCAGACTTGTGGATGGGGGAAATATAAGCATATTTCCAACTGTCAGGGAAGCAGCTGGAGGAGAGGCTGAGGTTAAATATAATAGATAAAGGAACACATAAAGATGATGATAGTGATTTGGCCAACAGATTAGGGATACCATCACAACCACAACCGACATTGACATCAAGACATTCGAGTAAGGATTCAATTTCAAGAGGATTGGTGTAAAAGGAAGATAGGGAAGGTGAAGCAACACGGGGAATATCACAGGGCAAGTTATGATTATGTTGAGAAAAGAACGAAGAAAAATATTTTGCGAAAAGGTCGCAAATTTCACGTGGATTAGATGCAGTATCGTTATCGAGGAACATGGAATCGGGGAAACGATGGGAACTTTTGAGGGAACGGACATACGATCAAAAGGGTTTTTGATGATTTGAGCAGATAGAGGACTCAATGCTGGAAAAGTAATATCGGATAGCTTGATTGACAGCCGTTTTGCCAGAAGATCGTAGCCTTGAAAATCCGAGGAAGTCATCATGAGAGCCTGTATGTTTAAATCTAGCTCGAGCGACATCCTTAGCTTTCAGGGCTGACGCCACATCACGACGAAACCAAGGAGCGTCATTAGGCTTGCGAGGACGTCTGGATGGAGTGAAATGGGAGTTAAGGTTAGATAGGAAGTTGTGGAATTTATGGCAAGCTCATTGACAGTGAGGCCGCGAGAAAAGGAGAACCAGTTAACCGAATTCATTTCAGTCATCATACTAGAGAAGTCAGCTTTATGGCAGTTAAAGCGCATGGCACGAGAAGGAGCTCTAGATGTCTGAAGATCGATATGAAGTGCAATTGAAAGAGGAGGATGATGTAAGTCAGCTTGGACGTAGGGGAAGGATTCGGTATGAACACTGATATTATTGGAGGGAATATTAGATAGAACGAAGTCTATTATTTTGTTATTTATATTGGGAACACAGTTTACTTGAGAGAGTGAACACAAAGATATTAAGGAAATATTGCTGGGAGAGATTATTGAAGAAAAGGTATGATTCCATACCAGGTTCGGTAAGTTAAAATCACCACATATTAATGAAAAAGCAGAAGGAAAGCTAACGTTGAGGTAGGTTGAGAGCTCATCAAAAAATTTACTATAAACCGTAACTGAGGAATTATAAGGAATATATACTGAAAAAACAATGAGAATTTTTGTGGGAGCAAGGGTGACACGTACAGCAATACATTCAACAGGAGGAGAAGGAGAGAAATCCATACATAATGTTCCTTGAAGAGAGCTGTGAACCGCAACTAATACATCCCCACCATCGCTTTTACCTGATGTAGCTTGATCACGATCCCGACGGAAGACAGTATGAAACGGAAACAGCTCGTTAACGTAAATATCTACTGTTAACCATGTTTCGGTTAAACGGACTATATGATCAGACGAAAGAGTAGAGGAGAGATTCAGCGTGTTTAGGTTAGTCCTAAGTCCACGAACGTTCTGGTAGTATACATGAATTGGATTGATCTTATTAATTTCGAAAGTTCTGATCCCATTGGTTCTGATTCCAGTAAAGCACCCATTATCATCTGAAATTGAGGTTCTTACGTTATGCAGACTTTTGGTTTTATTTGCTGAACATTTTTACGAGGTCTCCTGGTGAATTCCTTAAACAGTACTCCAGATGGCCAAAATCCTTTGTGAAGTAGAAGATCAGTGCCAGCAGTTACCGTTATTTTAAACGAGGAGATTTCCTGATTCTGCAGGTTATCAGGTGTCAGCTTATTGCAGATTAGCAGAGGTGATGAGTAGCCAAGTTTGGCAGTGGTGTAATCCATGATTGCTTCTGCTGAAGTATTGTATACGAAACGCGATACAAATACATGCAAAGGTGGCGAAGCAACAACCAGGCGTGGTATAGTACGAGCTGGCTGACAAGGCTGTGGAAGACCTGTTGAAGGTCCCGGTTGAACTGCAGTTGGTGCATGATCCGATAACAAAGAGTCGGAAGATGAAGCAATTAAAATGGCGTTAGCATCTCTAGCGGAAATATCACTTTGTGGGACTGATGAAACACGTTTTCGTTGAGCTGGAGGCTTG
Source organism: Nemotelus pantherinus (assembly GCA_963978885.1). Taxonomy (NCBI): domain Eukaryota; kingdom Metazoa; phylum Arthropoda; class Insecta; order Diptera; family Stratiomyidae; genus Nemotelus; species Nemotelus pantherinus. Next base: position 62,065,143 of record OZ022265.1, read on the forward strand.
GAAGATGGATAAGTTTGCGCCTGTGAGCCCGGAGAATTCATTTGTCGAAAATCCACTGGTGGTACCGATTCAGCCGATGTAGGAACAGGCCGAGCCTGGGAGTTAAGCTGCAGCAGCTGGGCCTGGGTTAAATGCATTTGCTTTTGGCTGCGAGTGCAAACTCCAGCCGGTAGAGGAATTTCAAGAGAAACAGGTGAAGCAGGAGATAAAATCGTAGTCGCTTCACAGATGTTCAGCGAATCTTGCGAAGTAGATGTAGATGGACGCTCCGTTAACGCGAATTTAAGGAGCTTTTCGGTCTTATTGCGGGAATCCTCAAGCTTCTTACTTAGAACGTTGAAGGAAGCCTCGAGCGCAGCAAAGTTTAGATTAGCCCTGAGTCTCTCATCGTAGGTTGATATCGAGAACTTCCGACATTTATCGCAGTAGTAATGGATGCCGGAGTCCGCGCGATTGATGCAATCGCCCATGGGTGCAGTGAAACCTGCACACTTGGCGTGAAATGATAGTCCGCAAAACCCAAAGCAAGTTATGAGGGGTGTTTTTTCGGCTTTGTCGCAGCAAGCATTGGCGGACCAGAGCGACATAATCAAAGAATATGTATGAAAATCCAGTAAAACAAATTTCAAATATATGAAAAAACCGATACGACAAAATGAGCGTGGTAGCACTTTTATAAGTAAATGTATAATATTGGCAGCACTACGACAAAAAAGCTGACAAATGCCTAGACCACAACCACGGTATTAATAAAGCTTCACGATCGATCAGGTTTGAAAATTCAGAGAAACTTGATTCAAATGATCACTATGAGCTTAGAAGCTCCAAAGTTTTTGAAGCTTAGAGTTGGAACACTGATGGACTTTGGTGGGTGATTTTACTATTGTTTATGTTTATGTAACCGCAGATTCAAACCACAACAACTTGTTGAACAATTCGTACCGCAGATCACTAGATGGCCGGCAAAAAAAAAAAGTTTCACTACCGAGCTTACCGAAGCTTAGGGTTGGAGCACTTATGAACTTGGGTGGGTGTTTGGACTATTGTTTTTGATAATGTCACCGCAGTTCCACACCACAACCAGTTATTGAATGAAATGTACTGCAAATCACTAGATGGCCGGAAAATAAGAAAGCTTCGCTACGGAGCTTACAAATGTCACTAACACAGCAAAAACTTGAACTGGTAAATTAGCAAAGATATACACAAATGAATCTTGAAAACAAGATGATCAAAAAAGCACTGAACCGGCATTCAGATAAAACTGTGTAATGACGTGAAAAGAAATGTAAATAGCACAAACTATCGTTGTAAAGCACGCGAAAGAAAAGATAATAGAAAGGAATCACAGCAAAGAATCAACAACAGTAAATTTGCAGAGTATATCACTGATGAGTCTTAAAAATAAGATAATGTGAGAACCACTGAACTGGCACTTTAAAAAAAACTGTGTAATGGCGCGATAAGTATTATTAAAAACACAGTCAATGCAGAGTGCGAAGAAAAATTGACGGAATAATAAAATATAGCGAAAAGAAAAGCGGAGCGAAGGTACACGATGTGGACACTTGTCAAAAAGCTTAAATGAGTTTATAGAGCTAAAGTAAAAAATTGGATATGGTACAACGGGCACGACTGGTAACCCTTGCCCAATTTACCAATATTTTTAGCATCAAAAACTTCTGTTCACGGAAACTCACGATCCGATAAGCAGTCATAATTGAAGTATGCAGAATATATTGGTCTTCAAAACTCTTAGTCAGTTGTTCGATTTTGACGAAATTCACACAGTAGCTGAACCTATTTTTAAACCACGTATAGCAGAAATTTGGTTGAAAAATTCGGTTGGAGCTGCCAGCTATGATAATTTTTGTGCTTTAAGTTTTGAAAATTCGTTGAGGAAAATAAAGCTCTTTGCCCCATAGCTTCAGTAGAGTCATGCTATCATTGCGAAATTTATATGGGAAATTAAACTTATTATAAGCAATATTCAGTAGCTCAATACATGAAAAGGGCTGCAAGCTATGGTTGTTTTTGTTTTTTTTGGCAGGCCTTTAGTAAGCGGTTATATCATAGAATCCTCAAATCATAGTGATCTTATAGTGAAAATAAATACCAAATATTAAGATCTAGAAAATTTGAAAACTTTTGCGAAAGGTAACTCTAAATTTCTTTGCACTCTATAACTTCCAAGCCAGTCATTGGATCAATATTAAATTCGCAGAGCAGGTTGACTTCAACGTAAGGCAGATGCGACATAGTTTTGGCTTCGGTGCTAGTTAAAGGCTGCTAGCACTAGGCTTTTTTACTAATGTTCGAAGAAGAGCATTAGTATTAAAATCACTTTGGCCAAAAATTCATATTTCTATATATATATATATACTCTCCATATATATATATATATATATATATATATATATATATATATATATATATATATATATATATATATATATATATATATATATATATATATATATATATATATATATATATATATATATATATATATATATATATATATATATATATATATATATATATATATATATATATATATATATATATATATATATATATATATATATATATATATATATATATATATATATATATATATATATATATCATCAAAAATTTTCAGTGAAAAAATCTCAGAAACGCGCCATCCGATTGAACTGAAATTTCCAGGACACATTGGTGTATATGCAGAATAGTGACAGGTATCAGAAAAAGTTCAGAATCTTTAACCCTTTGGCGCCGGCGGCCATTTTAGTGACATTTTTAATATACCTATTATTCCGTACACAAATAATTTGTGCATAAATAAAGTTTACCAAATAAATTTCGAACGTGTTTTACATGTGAATCGGATAATGTTTTGGATTGTTTTAACCCCATGTGTGCGCTGGGTGCCTAAAACGAGAACGGAAAAATTTGAAAATATTTAAATTGCGATAACTTTTGACAAAGCCATTTAATCATTACGAAATTTTCAAAGCATATTAACGTTATTTAGTTGTAGATTTGTGTAGCTTTTACTGAGCGTGCTGGCGACCCTGTAGCTAGGGCAGGTACTGAATGTCAAAACCTCCAAATCATCGTCTCTCTTGAAAAAATGCCGCTTCTTAAAAAAAAAGCCACTCATATGTAAATCTCATGCTTTGTTTACATAAGCAAACAAAAAAATTTGATATGGTATTACGGGCACGCCTGGTAACCGTTGCCCAATTTACCTATATTTTTAGCATCAAAAAATTCTGTTCACGGAAACTCACGATCCAATGAGCAGAATTAATTGAAATTTGCAGCATGTATTGGTCTTTAATAGGACCAGGTCTGATAAAAGTGATTTTGAAATGCGGGTGATTCTGTGCCAGTGGTGCCATCTTGAAAAATCACTAAAAAAGATAACTGCTTTTAGCCCTATAAATTCTGATTCAATCGTTCGATTTTGACGAAATTCACACAGTAGCTGGATCTTGTTTTAGAAATTTGGTTGAAAAATTCGGTTGGAGCTGCCAGCTATGATAAATTTGGTGTCTTAAATTTGAAAAAAATAAAAATTTGGAAGTGAAAACATTCAAACCATCGAATATCCTAAAAATGTCCGTTTTTTACAATAAAACCAATCTGTATACAAATCTTATGCTTTATCTACACGTTCAAAGTAAAACTTTGGAAATTTCATGTCGGACAAGAACGGTAACTCTTTCCCAGTCAACCTATATTTTTAGCATCAAAAACTTCTGTTCACGGGAACTCACGAATCAATAATCAGATACCATTGAAATTTATAGAATGCATTGGACTTAAGTAGGACCAGGTCTGGATTTAAGTAGGACCAGGTCTGGGCAACTCTGTGCCAGTGGTGCCATCTTGAAAAATTACAAAGAAAAAAAAACTGCTTTTTGCCCTATGAAATGTGAATAAGTAACCAGATTTTCATGAAATTGACGCAGTAGCTGAACCTTACTTTAAACTCTGTTTGATAGAAATTTGGTTGAAAAATTTGATTGGTGCTGCCAGCTATGGTAATTTTTGTGTCTTTGGTTTTGAAAATTCTCTCAGGAAAATAAAACTTTTGGCCCTATAACTTCCAGTGCAGCCATGAAATCAATACGAATTTCATACAATTTATGGAACTTATTATAAACATTATTCAGGCCAAATTTGGTTGAAAAGCCACAATAGTGTTGCCAGCTATTGTTGGTTTTGTGTTTGTTTGCAATATCTTTATTAAGCGGTTTACACGTAGAATTTTCAATTGGTAATGATATTGTAGTGCCAATAAACAACAAATATTAAGCTTTCGATTATTTGAAAAACCTAGCTGCAGGTAACCCTAAATTTCTTCATACTCCTATAACTTCGAATGTAATATAACAACGTGAAGCAGATGTGATATATTCTTGGCTTTGATACTGGCGAACGGTTGCCAGCACGAGTCGGTTGTGCTACTTTTGTATCAATAAAATTATACCGGAAACATTTACAATGCAAATAAATAACCGATGTTTCAATTCCCAAAGTTCTGCAAATTTTTCGGATCGCAGCCCCAAACACCAACTTCAGATACAGTGCTGCAGGCACTGAGCATTTTCTTCATTGATGTTATATGAGATGCTGCTTTCAAAATTTTGTGAAATAAGCAACTGATAACGAATATAATTAACCCGTGTTTTGCTCTCATAAACGTTGAAATTCATGCCAGTGGTAATATCTGAAACCATCTACCATATGAGTTATAATGCATTCTTGAGACCTAAGTAAAACGTGGCATTTGAAACAGTTTGGCCGTTATAAGCAGCTCATGTGGTGGAATATGCACTCAAAACCTGCACGATTCTTCTACTGTTCTTCGAACATTAGTGTTTCTAGCGGTTTATGTGCGCTAGAGTTTTTTGTTATTTTCGACCCACTAAATGCTTGCATTAAGTAATTTCATCGCAAACATTTGCAATGAAAATAAGTAAACATTGCTTAAATTTTCTAAGCTCTGGACATTTTTCGGATGGTTAGTTACCACAAACACTTTTCTACCACAGTAACTTTCGATGAAGTCACCGAAATTATAATTAGCTTAGATTCTATTATTACCTAGGGTGTATTAGTTTTAAGTAGGAAAAGTAAGTAGTGGTAGAATACACACTCAAAATCTGCGCAAATCCTCTACTGTTCTTCGAACATAAGTGTTTTTAGCGGTTCTGATGCGCTATGGTTTTTTCGTGTTTAGTTTTGGAATGGACGTTCTTGCTGCACCCAATGTGCGGGCTTCTACTATCGCCGAATTTATCCTCGGCTGACAGCCGCCTTCTTTCGGTAAAATGGCCTTCGACGGGGGCAGGATTGCCATGAAATTATGTGACTATGCTTTTCCTTTTATTTGTTAGTGAAAAACGACCGTTCACAAATTTGGAACGCCAACTGCAAGTTAATTGTTACTTGGTGAGCACTAATTCGGCCCTATCTCAGTTATATTCCTCGAAGCAGTTGTCGCTCTTGCGTGGCGAATAATTAATAAAAGAGCAATGTTAAATAGTCGAAAACAGTTTAGCTGGTCGCTGAATGGTGTGGCTTACCGACGATGACTGTACTTTATTCCACAAATTCATTCGTATATATATCATACATTTTAGTTGAAATGATACATATGTGGACTGGTTCGGATTTCAAATCATAATTCATTATTTTTCACGCGGGCTTACGTTTTACTCATTTCGAGAGGTTGTCGCTGTAATCGACAAGAGTAATTCGTTGACATTTGTCAGTTTGACATTTAGTTAGTGATCGTGCACACCAAAACGTAGCTAAGCATAAATTGTTGCTAAACATAAAATGTGGCTAAACAAATGATTTGCCACATATATATCTATATATATATATATATATATATATATATATATATATATATATATATATATATATATATATATATATATATATATATATATATAAGTATATATATATATATATATATATATATATATATATTAACAAAAAATGGGCAGGCAAGATAGATAATGTCATAAGCTACTCGGATCGAGTAGCCAGCCTAACTCTAAGGCTCTCCCAAAGATACACAGTGCAAATCATACAAGTCTATGCACCCACAACTAGCCACACGGACGAAGAAATTGAAAAGTTCTATAATGAAATAAACCAGGCTTGGTACAATAACAACAGCCACTTCAAATTTCTGATAGGGGACTTCAATGCTATCGTAGGAGGAAGGAAGGACCACGAAACTCTGGTAGGGAAATTCGGTTTGGGCATTAGGAATGAGAGAGGAGAAAGATTGGTCCAATTCGCTCACCAACATAATCTCTACATAGCAAATTCGTTCTTCAAGAAAGGCCAAAATAGAAAATGGACTTGGCAAGCCCCCAATGGAGCCACTAGGAACGAAATTGACCTGATACTAACGGACAGAATAAGAATAATAAAGGATGTATCAGTTATCAATAATTTCAGGACAGGAAGTGATCATCGTCTGGCTAGAGCAAAAATTACCTTAGATCTAAAGACAGAAAGGCTCAGACTAGTTAGGAAACCAACAAGGTCAGGTATTAACATTGACAACGTCAGAGACAACGCCATTCTCTTCCAAGAATTGGTAAATTACAAAATGCGTAATAAGGACGCAACGCACCTCGCAAAAACCATCTTGGAGTGTGCCGAAGAAGTAGGTGGACCAAGCATAGACAGTAAACACCGCAAGCTTTCAAACGAGACAAAAGCCTTACTCCGAAAACGCAGGGAAATGAAGTTATCCTCGAACATCCAAAGGATTGAATACACTGAAACCTGCAAAACGATCAGAAAGAGGATAACAGAAGATGTAAGGAAATACAATGAAAAATTAGTAGAAAGTGCCATCGAAAATAATAGGAGCCTCAAGAAGGCGAAAAGAGCATTATTGATTGGTAGAAACCAAGTGATTGCTATGCAACATGAAAATGAAAGAGTAACCGATAGGAAGAAAATACTGGAGATAATAACCAACTTCTATCAGGATCTCTACAAAGCCCCCGAAACAAGCCAAACAATAACAGCGACTATACAAGAAGCACCTGAAGAAGACGTCCCAGAAGTTCTCATTGATGAAGTGGAAGCGGCGCTGAAACAAATGAAGAATGGCAAAGCAGCTGGCAATGATGGCATCACAGCGGAACTATTGAAATACGCAGGCAGAAAAACATGGAAGATTCTGGCGAACGTATTCACAAGCTGCCTCAGAACAAGGAAAATACCTGACCATTGGAATAGTGCCAACATAATTCTGATCCACAAGAAGGGGAACAGGGAAGACATTAGAAATTACAGGCCGATAAGTCTACTCCCCGCGTTCTACAAAGTATTCACTAAAATCATCAATAACAGAATACAGGCAACCTTAGACGCAGAACAGCCTCGAGAGCAGGCAGGTTTCAGAAGTGGCTTCAGCACCATAGACCACATTCACACACTGAGAGAAATTATGAGCCGAGCGAATGAGTACGAACTTCCCCTCGCCCTGGCGTACATAGACTTTGAGAAAGCCTTTGACTCAGTATACCCCGAGGCAATAATAAGAGCACTTACAAACCAAGGTATCGAGAAACCATACATAGAAACACTGACCAACATCTACAGGAACGCCAAAGCGAAAGTCAAAGTGTTCGATGACACACCAGAGTTTCCCACACAAAGAGGTGTTAGACAGGGGGACACCATTTCGCCAAGACTCTTCAGCGCCACCATGGAAGAAATCTTTCGAGGCCTAGCATGGGACAATAAAGGCTTAATCATAGATGGAGAACGGCTAAGCCACCTACGATTTGCAGATGACATAGTCCTTCTCGCCCAAACAGGGGGAATTACAAACGCTACTTGAGGATCTAAACTCAGCTATTAAGACAGCAGGACTGAGAATGAACCTCAATAAAACAAAGGTTATGTACAACGAATTCATAACGAGAGGCCAGGATAGAATATCAATTAATAGCACAGATTTGGAAGTGGTAGACGAATATGTGTATCTGGGCCAAACAATAAGCAACTCAGGATCGCTACTACCCGAAATAAACAAGAGAATCAAACTAGCGTGGAGTGCGTTTGGGAAAAACTGCATAATCTTCAAATCAAAAATGAAGCCCTACCTGAAGAAGAAAGCCTTTGATGGATGCATTCTGCCGGTCATGACTTATGGCTGTGAAACATGGACTCTGACAGCAGATACCACAAGAAAGCTTCAGGTTGCCCAAAGAGCAATGGAGAGATGCATGTTGGGCATCACAAGAAGAGATAGGAAAAGACTTGACTGGATAAGAGCAAAAACGCAGGTAACTGATGTGATTAATAGAATCAGAAGTCTCAAGTGGCGATGGGCCGGGCATTTGGCAAGACTATCGGACAACAGATGGACCACCAAAGTCATGAACTGGTATCCAAGGGGAGTCAAAAGACCAAGACGGCGCCCGAAACTAAGATGGGACCATGACATAAGAAAGCTAGCCGGCATATCCTGGACACGTATAGCCAAAAATAGACACAAATGGAGGGAAATGGAAAGCCAATATTTAGGGGAGGCTACATCATGATCCGTATGCATGATTGACAAGCTGACAATGATGATGATGATGATGATATATATATATATATATATATATATATATATATATATATATATATATATATATATATATATATATATATATATATATATATAGATATATATATATATATATATATATATATATATATATATATATATATATATATATATATATATATATTTATATATATATATATATATACATAGATATATATAGATATATATATATATACATATATATAAATACATATATATATATACATATATATATATATCACGAGACGTCTTCTTTACCTGCCCTCGAGCCACAATTAACCACGTGCCACGCTTCATACGACTTGTATGTATTAAAATTCACCTAACTCCCAAACTACTCGCCATCCACTTTGGAAATTTCATGTCGGACAAGAACGGTCACCATATTCCAGTTAACCTATATTTTTAGCATCAAAAACTTCTGTTCACGGGAGCTCATGAATCAATAATCAGATGCAATTGAAATTTACAGAATGCATTGGACTTAAGTAGGACCAGGTCTGATAGAAGCGATTTTGAATTGTAGGCAACTCTGTGCCAGTGGTGCCATCTTCAAAAAGTACAAAGAAAAAAACTACTTTTTGCCCTATGAAATGTAAATAAGTTACCAGATTTTAATGAAATTGACACAATTGCTGTACCTTACTTTAAACTCTGTTTGGTAGAAATTTGGTTGAAAAATTCGATTATTGCTGCCAGCTATGGTAATTTTAGTGTCTTCGGTTTTGAAAATTTGCTCAGAAAAATAAAACTTTTTGCCCTATAACTTCCAGTGCAGTCATGGAATCAATACGAATTTGATACAAATAATGGAACCTATTACAAACATTATTCAGGCCTTATTTGGTTGAAAAGCCACGATAGGGTTGGCAGCTATTGTTGGATTTGTGTTTGTTTGCAATATCTTTATTAAGCGGTTTTATCGTAGAATTTTCAAATGGTAATGATATTGTAGTGACAATAAACAGCAAATATTAAGCTTTCGATTATTTGATAAAACTCGCTGCAGGTAACCCTAAATTTCTTTATACTCCAATAACTTCGAATGTAATATAACAACGTGAGCAGATGATATATTCTTGGCTTTGATACTGGCGAAAGGTTGCCAGCACGAGTCGGTTGTGCTACTTTTGTATCAATAAATGCTAACAGTTTGTATTCATGCCGGAAACATTTACAATGAAAATAAATAACCGATGTTTCAATTCCCAAAGTGCTGCAAATTTTTCGGATCGCAGCCCCAAACACCAACTTCAGTTACAGTGCTGCTGGCACTGAGCATTTGCTTCATTGATGTTATATGAGATGCTCCTTTCAAAATTTTGTGAAACAAGCAACTGATAACAAATATAATTAACCCGTTTTTCGCTCTCATAAACGTTGAAATTCATGCCAGTGGTAATATCTGAAACCTTTCAACATATGAGTTATAATGCATTCTTGAGACCAAAGTAAAACGTGGCATTTGAAACAGTTTGGCCGTAATAAGCAGCTCATGTGGTGGAATATGCACTCAAAACCTACACGATTCTTCTACTTTTCTTCGATCATTAGTGTTTCTAGCGGTTCAGGTGCGCTAGAGTTTTTTTGTTTTTACGATCACTTTGAAGAGCAAAACAGAAATTACTCCACAAACAAAAGTGGCAGTGTTTATACTTCAATATGTCATATCACTTGCGCCGCCTTGTGCCAACATAAAACACTAAAACTACAGCCAATTATATGTCATTGCTAAATCGGCCATTTGATCTGCAGCAACCTTATAGATATAAATTCAGCGATATACATATCCCAGTAGGACCACAAGCATTGATGACTTTTACCATGCACTCTTTCATTAATGCCTTTGAATTCCAAAATAATGGATTACAATGTAATGTGTAAGTAATGCAAAAGAGGCATTGTGGTACAGAATTCCATGTGGGTTTATCTACTAACTACTTTACTGCACAAAGTAATGCACAGTGAATGGTAGAGTAATGTAAACATATGTACTGAAATTATGTGAGCTCAAACGTGTTTCGGTTTGTTTTTTTTATGCGTTTCCTTTGTTTGGTGTTTTTCCTATGCTAAGCGTTTTGAGCCATTCAAAAGTATTTTATTTGCGAGTGAAGTGCTACAATATTTAAACTTTTTCAAAAGTTGGGATATAGTGCTCTGGATTTTTATTTACAGTGGTGAGCTCAAGAATAATAAAATTAAAATAAGAATTAATATAAAAAAATTATATTAATATAAAAACGCGATGTGTTCCTATGGTATTACCAGCCGTCATTGAAAACGTTTAGTGAAACTTTGTATTTTATTTTTGTTCTCATAGTTAGTTTCACGTATTACAAATAAACAATAGTTCAATCAAACACAGTGTATTTGTTGTCCGTTTCAGGTTTCAGTTTCCATCGGTTATCCACATATTCCTGCTTTTCCTCCTTACTCCCCTTTACTACACGCCTATGGGACTGGCATCTTCAGTCAATCACCTTTCATTTTGATCTATCTAGTATATTTATTTCTCTTCACGAGTCACATGTATAACAATGCGTTATTGGAAACGACTTTTGGCATCCGTTCCATGGCATCCAATACGTAATGACTGCCACTGCATTTATGCCGACATCCATTACCGGCATCACTTACATCCTCACTGCCGCTCCATTGATGGCGTCATCAACTCTCGGTATTGCGAAACAGAGCAAGTATCGTTGCTTATAATGACCTCGTAATGCTAAATTCATCGGTGCGGTCATGCGAAAACGATCCGACGATGATTACTGGGAATAATTACTGCATTAATGCAGTAAGCGTTCTTGGTCCTACTGGGATGCAATATCTAAGTTTTTGTCTACGGGTGATTCTACGGGAAATCGACCAACGATCTTTGATCGCTACGGTCAGATTTCAATGAAATTGCGACTTTGAATATAAGTAGCTGAGTTATGTGCACTAGAACTTGTTTTTTGAAAAATGCGGTAGTGTCGCGGAAAGATGGTCTTTTGAATGTACTGAGAAACGTCAGTTCATGTTGCAATCAAAAAATTTATAAAATCTTATACTTAAAGTGGAGCTTTCAAATATCGCTTGTTGGGAAAGGTAAGGTGAAGGTATCATAAAAAGAAATATTCTGCCCACAAGGATAAAAAGGAACAATTATGTAAGCTATAAGTGTTCGCAGCTCGTTAAAGTACATTTGTTAGAAATTTTTAAAAGTACGGAATACTATAACCACCAAAGAAAATTTATAGAAAATGCTACCAACACAAGGTGAAACTTACAAAATATGATATGAAATGACTTGATGGTGGAACTACGTTTTTCTCTCTCGCAAAATCAAAGACTTGAGTTCTTCAGTTATGGGTAGTTATTGCTTATGATTTTTATTTTTTGGAGCAAAAGTACTTCGTTTTTTTCTGTAACTGTCGAAAAGGCTAAAGTGGGATCGAAATAAAAGGCTGCGTGGATTCTCTTAAATTTAAACGAGTTTATTGAAATATTAGGTAAGTATATTATACAATGCACGACCTGTTCAAGGGAAGATTCGAGAAGAGACTAGTTCGACTGACTCGTTTTGAGAATGACTCTCAATATTTTTTCCATCCTCCGGTGGGCGCGAGGTAAACAAGTTTTGAAGCACAAGCTTATGATGAGCTCGAAACTTCCAGTGGATATAGCAGTTGAACTTGTCTTCTAAGTCTGGTCCCATTATGAAGTCGAATTTCACAAGCTCGAACTTTATCGTCACGAGCTAACAAAGCAGCTTCTATCACCGCCAGTGTCCACATGACTCAAGGTAAAGATTCGTCATGCACGTTGATAACTTCACCCATATTGTATTAACAAGGAGTACCACGTGGGGCATTTCACGTGAAGCGGACAATGGTACTTGTAGAAGATATGGACATGGTACTTCTAGAAGATATGAACGTGAATGCACAATTTTTTTCTTCTATGAGGTTCAGTTGCCGAGTTATGGGCTTCTGAAGAATTGAGGAAGCTGATGAAGGGTTTTTTTAGAAGCCGATTTTGAGGTTGAAAAAAAAATTTTAAAAACATTAAACATATTGATTGGTATAGAAAATCAACTGTTCTTTTTAATTTTAAAATTAGATTTGGAAAAAAAAAATTTCCTGTGCAAAACCGGAAGTAACCATTTCAACTCGTTATTTGGCTAACTTGGATCAGGTTAATTTTTTTTTATTTTTATGGTAAAACAAAGCTTAAACTATACTGGTTTTATCGTGAAAATTTTAGAATGGGATGGCGAGTAGTTTGGGAGTTAGGTGAATTTTAGTACATACAAGTCGTATGAAGCGTGGCACGTGGTTAATTGTGGCTCGAGGGCAGGTAAAGAAGACGTCTCGTGATATTTATATATATGTATATATATAAATATTTATATATATGTATATATATATATATATATATATATATATATATATATATATATATATATATATATATATATATATATATATATATATATATATGTATATATATATATATATATATATATATATATATATATATATTTATATATATATATATATATAAATATATATATATATATATATATATATATATATATATATATATATATATATATATATATATATATATATATATATATATATATGTATATATATATATATATATATATATATATATATATATATATATATATTTATATATATATATATATATATATATATATATATATATATATATATATATATCTATCTATCTATATCTATAAATATGTATATATATATAGGGGAGAGGCACGTAGGTTGATCATAGTTTCATTTTGGGGTTGCCATTTTCCACCCTGGTAAGTTAGAGCGTAAAGTTATACACCGTTGAAAAGCTAATATCATGGTCTATACATTAGTTTTTACAGAAATGGATTTCAATGAAAAATAAAAATTGTATAGGCAATTTTCGAAAAGTACAATATTTGGCACCAAAAAAAAATGGCACGTAGGTTGAGCCAGTCCAAACTCTTGTTTTAAAACCCAACCAAAGTTAATTAATCCACACAATTTTTATTGTTTCTTGCCTAAACATTTGTTGTAAAGGTATTTCTGAAAATAAATGATGAACATAAGTGAAAAAATTGGAAAAAAAAATAAATAAATAACGAAATTGAGGTAAAGTTCGAAATATTTTAATTTATTCATTTTCGTCATCCGAGTTACAGTTCTTGCATGTATAATAACTGCGGGTCATATTAGCACACTAAGTGAAATGGTCGTTCGCACTTGTTGCATTGGATGGAGTTGTTCTTTGTCAACTTGGCTGGCAAATCCTTCATACAAATCATGCAGAAGTCCATGTCTTCCTTGATTTTTCTTCTTTTTTTTTCTTTACTGCATCGCTTTTCTGCTTCTTCTTCTTGAGATTAGCAACGAAATCTGGTGACGTTAGCACAGCACTTTTCAGCGGCTTACGGCCGCGGTTTGATTTCTTCTTCGGCGTAGCCTGTTGAAGTGGCCCTATATCACTGAGCAACGTAGACAAACTTTCAGCTCGGGAAATGATTGATGCTGCAGCCGATGTCGATGGCTCTGAAGAAGGTGCTTTTTCATGTACTGCCATATTCATTTCGCCAGTCGAATCACAAATGCGGTGTTGTTCTTCTTCGTCCAAGGGTAATTCCACCGAAGTAGTCGCTTGTCGTTGATCAGATTGAGCAGCCGGAACAAAATCGGATGAATCGAAAATATTCCGATTTAGCGGATAGATACCTGTTGCAGCGAAGCCGGCTTTGATATTTGCCGGAGTCAAGGCTTGATCTAATGCTTTACAAGCAAGTACAGGAATGTGCCTTATTTCAATAGCCTTTCCAGCATTTGCAATTTGCCAATCTTTGACCGCTACGCCATAATATCTTTTGACTGGACCATATACAGACACATCCAGGGGCTGCATTTTATGGGAGCAGTGTGGTGGTAAGGATATCATAGTAATCCCGTGATCCATGGCCATATCGATTGCTTCAATTGACAAATGTGATACGTGATTGTCGAGGATCAGCAATGTCTTGTTTTCTGCACTGGCCTTCGTGTATTTACTAAAATGGTGCATGTACTTGACGAATTCAGGTTGATGAAACCATCCGGACTCAGTGCATGCAGCACCAGCTGTTTGAGGCGCACTGTCCATGAAGTAGCTTTGCATTTTCTTTCGTGGGAAAACAAAAAATGGCGGCACGTAGCTGCCGTTTGCGTTAATCGACAATGCCATGGACACCAATGTACCGCGCTCAGCGGCTTCAGCCTGGCCTATACGTTTCGTGCCTCGTGCCCCTATGATTTTACCGATTTTCGTTGGAACTGTCGGAAAACCAGTTTCGTCCATGTTATAAATTTGGTGCGGTTCAAATTTTTGATCTTTCATTAGGCCACAAAAATGATCGAAGAACATATCAACGTTTTCTTTGCAAAAGGATTTTATTCGATTCAGGCTTATTTGCTCGGGCGTGCGTAATGATAAATTTGGGTTTCGCTCCATAAAACCGTAGTACCACGTTTTACCTGCCATTTTTTCAGTATCCCAATGTTCTGGATAGGCGACGTTCAGTTTTTGGGCAAATTCGTATGCCAGGTGCTTAAACTCGGTGATGCTCAGACCGTGATAAAGTTTGCAGGATTTCACAAGGTATTCCACAAGAGATTCTTCTTGTTCTTCATCAAAAACCTAAACAAAAGAAATATGGAGTTGAAGAACACTGTCGAAATGAAAATCAAGAAAATGTTGGTCTTACCAATTTTGGTGTCGAATACGATGCAATACGGCGAATGATTGGTTTCATTTTGTAATCCGACATTTGCGAGATATCTGGAACTTCTGCATCGAATTTCTGCACATAACGTCGAAGACTACTTCTGTCGATGGAGTAGGTCTTAGCGGCTAATCGAATGCTCGTACCTTGAGTTTTTATCGCTTTGATTGCATTGAGCACAGCATTGAAATTACTGATACCACGGTTAGTTTTTCGAGGCTTCCGATTCGACGCCATTTTCACTGTAAAAATATTGAAGAATTGAAGGAAAAAATATAAAAATGTGGAGAGTGCCATACATTTGTGTAGAGGTGGGTGTAACAACGTGCAACAAATTTTGAATTCGGGATTACAAAAATATATTGAACAGTTTAATATCTAAATCGTGTTCGCGCGAGCTTACATGCCGGGATCAACACACAGCCAAAACCTAACCTGACCTAACAAACTCAAACAAAAAAACACTTCTAATGCTAGTCTGATGCAATTCCGAACATGAGAAGTCATTAAATGTGACGTATTCAATTTTACACATCCAAAATATGCAGCGTCTAATAATTTCACAGTGGCTCAACCTACGTGCCTAAAAGTGGCGCAACCTACGTGCATCGATGCGATTTCGGCATGACGCTAATTTTTTTCACAATGAATCCGCATGTTCATAATTCAACCAGAATATTAAAGTAGAAGTAAAACTACAGTAAAAAAGTTATATTTACCTTCTTTCAACGCATAAAACTTCTCGATATTCACGTCTGAACTTGACTGTGGCTTTACTTTTCTCGAGACATTCTTGGCTACGCGCTGAACAAAGCACAGGAAGGGAGAATAATCGCCCCTCTCTTTTATGAAAAGTTTTGACTAATGACATGACTATCTGGAAGCATGAGCATTTGAGTCCTGAATGTAATGGACTGAAAATATTCAGCTGGCTCAACCTACGTGCCGACTCAACTTACGTGCCTCTCCCCTATATATATATATATATATATATATATATATATATATATATATATATATATATATATATATATATATATATATATATATATATATATATATATACATACATATATATATATATATATATATATATATATATATATATATATATATATATATATATATATATATATAGATGTATATATATATATATATATATATATATATATATATATATATACATCTATATATATATATATATATATATATATATATACATCTATATATATATATATATATATATATATATATATATATATATATATATATATATATATATATATATATATATATATATATATACATATATATATGTAGATATATAGATATATATATATATATATATATATATATATATATATATATATATATCTATATATTTATATATGTATATAAACATATATATATATAGATACATATATATATATACATATATATAAATACATATATATATATACATATATATAAATATCACGAGACGTCTTCTTTACCTGCCCTCGAGCCACAATTACCCACGTGCCACGCTTCATACGACTTGTATGTACTAAAATTCACCTAACTCCCAAACTACTCGCCATCCCATTCTAAAATTTTTACGATAAAACCAGTATAGTTTAAGCTTTGTTTTACCACAAAAATAAAAAAAAAATTAACCTGATCCAAGTTAGCCAAATAACGAGTTGAAATGGTTACTTACGGTTTTACACAGGAAATTTTTTTTTTCCAAATCTAATTTTAAAATTAAAAAGAACAGTTGATTTTCTATACCAATCAATATGTTTAATGTTTTTAAAATTTTTTTTCAACCTCAAAATCGGCTTCTAAAAAAACCCTTCATCAGCTTCCTCAATTCTTCAGAAGCCCATAACTCGGCAACTGAACCTCATAGAAGAAAAAAATTGTGCATCCACGTTCATATCTTCTAGAAGTACCATGTCCATATCTTCTACAAGTACCATTGTCCGCTTCACGTGAAATGCCCCACGTGGTACTCCTTGTTAATACAATATGGGTGAAGTTATCAACGTGCATGACGAATCTTTACCTTGAGTCATGTGGACACTGGCGGTGATAGAAGCTGCTTTGTTAGCTCGTGACGATAAAGTTCGAGCTTGTGAAATTCGACTTCATAATGGGACCAGACTTAGAAGACAAGTTCAACTGCTATATCCACTGGAAGTTTCGAACTCATCATAAGCTTGTGCTTCAAAACTTGTTTACCTCGCGCCCACCGGAGGATGGAAAAAATATTGAGAGTCATTCTCAAAACGAGTCAGTCGAACTAGTCTCTTCTCGAATCTTCCCTTGAACAGGTCGTGCATTGTATAATATACTTACCTAATATTTCAATAAACTCGTTTAAATTTAAGAGAATCCACGCAGCCTTTTATTTCGATCCCACTTTAGCCTTTTCGACAGTTACAGAAAAAAACGAAGTACTTTTGCTCCAAAAAATAAAAATCATAAACAATAACTACCCATAACTGAAGAACTCAAGTCTTTGATTTTGCGAGAGAGAAAAACGTAGAGCCACCATCAAGTCATTTCATATCATATTTTGTAAGTTTCACCTTGTGTTGGTAGCATTTTCTATAAATTTTCTTTGGTGGTTATAGTATTCCGTACTTTTAAAAATTTCTAACAAATGTACTTTAACGAGCTGCGAACACTTATAGCTTACATAATTGTTCCTTTTTATCCTTGTGGGCAGAATATTTCTAATTTATGATACCTTCACCTTACCTTTCCCAACAAGCGATATTTGAAAGCTCCACTTTAAGTATAAGATTTTATAAATTTTTTGATTGCAACATGAACTGACGTTTCTCAGTACATTCAAAAGACCATATTTCCGCGAGGCTACCGCATTTTTCAAAAAACAAGTTCTAGTGCACATAACTCAGCTACTTATATTCAAAGTCGCAATTTCATTGAAATCTGACCGTAGCGATCAAAGATCGTTGGTCGATTTCCCATAGAATCACCCGTAGACAAAAACTTAGATATTGCATCCCAGTAGGACCAAGAACGCTTACTGCATTAATGCAGTAATTATTCCCAGTAATCATCGTCGGATCGTTTTCGCATGACCGCACCGATGAATTTAGCATTACGAGGTCATTATAAGCAACGATACTTGCTCCGTTTCGCAATACCGAGAGTTGATGACGCCATCAATGGAGCGGCAGTGAGGATGCAAGTGATGCCGGTAATGGATGTCGGCATAAATGCAGTGGCAGTCATTACGTATTGGATGCCATGGAACGGATGCCAAAAGTCGTTTCCAATAACGCATTGTTATACATGTGACTCGTGAAGAGAAATAAATATACTAGATAGATCAAAATGAAAGGTGATTGACTGAAGATGCCAGTCCCATAGGCGTGTAGTAAAGGGGAGTAAGGAGGAAAAGCAGGAATATGTGGATAACCGATGGAAACTGAAACCTGAAACGGACAACAAATACACTGTGTTTGATTGAACTATTGTTTATTTGTAATACTAACTATGAGAACAAAAATAAAATACAAAGTTTCACTAAACGTTTTCAATGACGGCTGGTAATACCATAGGAACACATCGCGTTTTTATATTAATATAATTTTTTTATATTAATTCTTATTTTAATTTTATTATTCTTGAGCTCACCACTGTAAATAAAAATCCAGAGCACTATATCCCAACTTTTGAAAAAGTTTAAATATTGTAGCACTTCACTCGCAAATAAAATACTTTTGAATGGCTCAAAACGCATAACATAGGAAAAACACCAAACAAAGGAAACGCATAAAACAAATAAACCGAAACACGTTTGAGCTCACATAATTTCAGTACATATCGTCGCTGTGAAATCAAACCGGCATATCTGCAAAAAATGAGTTTTTGAGTTTTTGGTATCAAAAAATTCCTTATTTTCCCCTCTATTTTTATGTCGCACCGGCATATCGTAAAGTTGAATAAAAACCCGTCTAATGGTGTTTTGCCGCTTTGCATTCACGTGGAAATAGCCCACAAGCGAAAACTTTAAAGCGCTCTAGTGAAAAATGTGTATTTTGCAGATATGCCGGTTTGATTTCACAGCGACGATATGTTTACATTACTCTACCATTCACTGTGCATTACTTTGTGCAGTAAAGTAGTTAGTAGATAAACCCACATGGAATTCTGTACCACAATGCCTCTTTTGCATTACTTACACATTACATTGTAATCCATTATTTTGGAATTCAAAGGCATTAATGAAAGAGTGCATGGTAAAAGTCATCAATGCTTGTGGTCCTACTGGGATATGTATATCGCTGAATTTATATCTATAAGGTTGCTGCAGATCAAATGGCCGATTTAGCAATGACATATAATTGGCTGTAGTTTTAATGTTTTATGTTGGCACAAGGCGGCGCAAGTGATATGACATATTGAAGTATAAACACTGCCACTTTGGTTTGTGGAGTAATTTCTGTTTTGCTCTTCAAAGTGATCGTAAAAACAAAAAAACTCTAGCACACCTGAACCGCTAGAAACACTAATGTTCGAAGAACAGTAGAAGAATCGTGCAGGTTTTGAGTGCATATTCCACCACATGAGCTGCTTATTACGGCCAAATTGTTTCAAATGCCACGTTTTACTTTGGTCTCAAGAATGCATTATAACTCATATGTTGAAAGGTTTCAGATATTACCACTGGCATGAATTTCAACGTTTATGAGAGCGAAAAACGGGTTAATTATATTTGTTATCAGTTGCTTGTTTCACAAAATTTTGAAAGGAGCATCTCATATAACATCAATGAAGTAAATGCTCAGTGCCAGCAGCACTGTAACTGAAGTTGGTGTTTGGGGCTGCGATCCGAAAAATTTGCAGCACTTTGGGAATTGAAACATCGGTTATTTATTTTCATTGTAAATGTTTCCGGCATGAATACAAACTGTTAGCATTTATTGATACAAAAGTAGCACAACCGACTCGTGCTGGCAACCTTTCGCCAGTATCAAAGCCAAGAATATATCATCTGCTCACGTTGTTATATTGTTGTTGTACAGAAATTTAGGGTTACCTACAGCGAGTTTTTTCAAATAATCGAAAGCTTAATATTTGCTGTTTATTGTCACTACAATATCATGTTACCGTTATTCTTCTACGGTGGTATTTATCAAGCGTTTAACTTTCTTGAACCCCAAGTCGATAATTTCGGGGGCCTATGCTCACCGGAGATGGGGGTGGGTCGGGCGCCACTCGCTTCACAACCCCGAAATTACGCTTGCCGACGCTCGGAAGCGGGAAAATGCGACGGTTTCGCGCTAAATGTAGAGTGCAAAAAAAAATACACGCTGGCGGTTTCCAAAAAATTTTACACAACCATTTAATAACGAAGGTTTTTAGATTCAAAATATCGGCACTTACACACTATCCTAAAACGGCACCGCGAAAGTTAGACTTTAACAACTCTACTGATTTTCTCCATGTGTAACATTTACAAATTTCCTTTTTTTGCAAATTGCGATATTAAGAAAAGATAATAATAACTTAACCTACTTACAATTTAAGATCTTCCCTCGGTGTACGTGCCACGGTTCGCCTGTTTCAATTTCACTTCGCCCGTAACTCCACACTAACCCCTTCGGGGCACTCGATTTCTCCTTCTACACCCTTTTCGCTCTGTAGCTCCGATTTTTTCAAATACTCTTTCTTGTCCGATCTTCGCTTTCTTTCCACAACCCTTATCGCTCTGTAGCTTCGATTATTTAAAATACTCGTTCCTGCCCGGTTTTCGTTTCCTTTTTCACAACCCTTTTCCGCAGTCCGCTCTCGATCACTCTTCTTCTTCGATCCGCCAAAAGCTCTCTCGACATGTATATGGAATGAAAAAAAAGATTCGTCGAGGTAGATTTTACTAACGCACTTCGCCAACTCGTCTGCTCCTTACCGTGGTAGATTCAAAAAGAGACCTATCCATCACCTGCCCAGCTCGCAGGCCACCTTCGGTCCCGCTTGTTGAACTGGCTTGCGGACTTTCGGGGAAAACCGTATTTTCTCCCACAGTTCAATTGCATTATCATTCGTTAACGTGCATTGCCGTGATGGTGCATGTGCAGCCCAAGTGCATTCGGTCGTTGCACTTTGCATTTGGCATTGCGCTCGATTTTCCCAGACACATGCATGGCAACGCCTTGATACGTTCCGGAACGCGGTCCGTTCCTCTGGCGTTCCGCCGAACTGCCCTAGACACTTGAACTGTCAAATCCGTGTTTTTCCTGTCGCCATGGCCGTTGTCGTTGTCGTATTTTGCATCATTTACTGGGTCGGCAATCGCCTTGTGCCGTTTCTGTTGAGTGTGCTGATGCTGGACTTGATACAATTGATGCTGTTGCTGGCGGGTCATCTGAACATGCTGGCCACATGCCTGTAGCACCTCGAAATATGGGAATAAATTGTCAACTGCGCTGTCGAAATGCAGATATCTTGTGACAGGAGCTCCCACTCGCCGGAACAGGTATGTAAACATTTTCCCTTCCACCACAATTGATCGTTTTTATTTGCTTGGAGATTCTGGGAACCCGCATCACTATCTAGTACATCGTTCTGTATGATGTCATTTGTTGCGCTGGCGTTGGAATACGTTGTAGCAGCAATAACACTCGTGTCTTCGCGGCAGGTGAAAAACCGATGCATCTTCTGCATGAACGGTGACCGTATCTAAACGTTTCGAACTCCATTCTTTCGGGAAAGTCCTGAACCTCACCACCAAAATATACAACTGCTGTTGTTTCTTCATCTTTGGTCCGTATAATAGGAGGACAATACGCAATATCGTTTGCCCGATCCTGAAAACCAGATACTGCACACAAACGAAACGGACCGGCTGCACTGCTTGCCGTACCAAATCATCGAAAAGAATATTTCTCTTTTACTTTAGTCAGGTGAGTTCTTTGATTATATTGTTTATTCGAGACTGTTATGGAGGCAAATCGGCCCCACCATCAGCTTCGAGGAATACCGGGTCCTGGCAAATGTGCGCCTTGGTTTTGATATTGGCCGTTTTTGACAGGGTTCGCTGAGACTCGAAGCTTAATCTACGATTCGATACAATCTGTAATCTACATTATTACTTACGATACACTATAACCTACATTATTGCTTAGCCTACGATTCCCTCCACTGAACTCATTGCTTACAACATCCCTCGTTCGTCTCTTTACCGTCAGCGTGTCCGCGTCTATAAATTAACAAGAACTTTAATCCTCCACCGATACGACTCGCGAGCATGATCGACCGTGACACCCCCCTCTCTTCAGAGAATTCCCTGGGAATTCTCGACGTTATTTCACCACGACACCGCGTGAAACTACATACTGATTCGAAATTTGAGATTTCGGTACGCTTTGACTTCTCGTAAAGTTTATTCCGGCTGTTCACATTCCCTATCTGAACTCTCGATTGCTCCTCACGTCATCTGGGTGTTACACCCGTCTGTCGCACTGCGCGCTTTCACACTAACAATCACGTATACAACTAATCATGCATGCATATGTGTCACGACTAATAACTCTAAATGGTGTCGTTATCTGTATCTTTAACATTCCGATATTCTAATACGACCTGAACTCGATTTTAGGATAAAAGCCAAGGGAAATCAAGGAAAGGAAAAAAAAAGAAATCCAGGATAAAAAAGTCGAGAAGCGCAAAACAAGACGAAAGAGGAGGAACGGGAGGAAAATAAAATATCAAATACGCCCAACAGAAGCACGAAAGTCACGCCCCATCTATGGTATATCATTTCATTTTTTGTAACCCTTTCTTTTCTGGCACTATCTCTATCCCTGCATGTTAGTGTTATCCGTCTCGATTCGTGGCATGAACGGTGTTGGTATCTGTCTACTTTATACATGCGAAATTCTAAAATGTACTGAACTTGATTTTAGGAACACCATTCCCACTACCGCCCACGGGGAAAATTGAAGGGACAAACGCGAAGGAAACGAGATGAACACGAAAAAGGAACCCCGAAAGTAAGCACAACGAAAAGAAAAAGAACGAAGGAAAGAAAAGGAAAAGAAATAATAGCTAAATCGGATTCACCACCAACCTGACGGTATTGCTTTCATGTATAATCATACTAATACTAATATCCTATACAATTAACCTCTCTATTAACCTAAATCCAATCTCATCTGCCGCTTTTATCACGAATACATGGCTGAGCTACCAGTTAATTTAACCACCACCTCCGAATTATTCTAACAATCTATTACCTTAACCCACCACCGCTTATCTATTTTAACCCACCACCACTAAGCTATCTTATACCTAATCAAAATCTCTCTAGTGCCTTTCCACTTGGTGACAAATGTCTACATAGCTCACCTTAT
The DNA here is from genome assembly GCA_963978885.1 of Nemotelus pantherinus. Classification (NCBI taxonomy): domain Eukaryota; kingdom Metazoa; phylum Arthropoda; class Insecta; order Diptera; family Stratiomyidae; genus Nemotelus; species Nemotelus pantherinus. The sequence goes on from OZ022265.1 coordinate 62,088,922, forward strand.
TTCGCGATCTGGTTATTAAGCTAGCACCTATTCGAGTCCCCTAATTTGCCATTACCGTACAAGACCTAAAGCCGGGAAAGGTATCATACACTCGCACGTGTTTTTCATATTCATGATTCCTCTATTCTATTAACCTACGACTATGTTATTCTAAAGTAACCCTTTCTCGCCCTCTTAAAATAAAATGTCGGCTCCTGACTAAAAGTCTCCGCTGACGCCTATAACAAATCTCCTAGCTATCTTTAGGTTCGGGAATGCATTCGACATACCGTTTAAGGTCTTTCGCATGCCAATTTCCAGCAGGTTTCCCCTTCTCATCAACTAACTCGTAGGTCCACGCCGACGTCTTCCTTTCCAGCGTGAAAGGACCGACGTACGCCGGGGCCAATTCAGCCGAAAAGTTCCTACTGGCGTCCGACAACACGTAATTCTTCCACCAAACTCTTTGCCCTAGCTAGAAGTTCTCTGCGCGTCGACGGAGATCATACCGTTTTTGGCTGGAAGCCGCCGCCCGCTTCATTCTCTGGCCTACCTCTTCCCGTATCCTTTCTAAATTCCTCGCATTTTTGAGTGGTGAAAACGTTTCTTGTGCCCCTGCTGGTGGCTCCATTTCTTCCCTAAACGTGATCATCTCTCTCCCGAAGTTTAGAAAGTAAGGAGTGAAACCCGTGGCTTCGTGTTTATACGTGCGTAGGGCGCACGCGATCTGAGCCAGGTACTGATCCCATGCGCGATGGTTGTCGGAGACATAGCATCGCAACATGCATTTAATATCTTGATTTCGACGCTCAGCCGGGTTCGCCTGTGGGTGATACAACGCCGTATAACTAATTTGTACCCCGTACTCCTCCACGGCCTGCCGAAATTGTCTGCCAACGAACTGCACTCCGTTATCACATACTAAAACCCGAGGGACCCCGTATACCAGGAATACATTTTCCTCCAACAACCGGAAAACGGCTGATGCTGTCGCCGACCGTAATGGCAGTATCACCGAATATTTCGTGACATAGTCGATAATTGTCAAGATATAAGCATGGCCCCTCGTGGACAGTGGAAGCGGTCCGACGAGATCCACGCAAATCATCTCCCATGGAGATCTTGCTTCGCCGGTCCTAGTGGACATTAGGCCAATCGGCGCTTTACGCTCCACCTTGCACGCCTGGCATACTTTACAACTCTTCACATACCTACTGATATCTGTTCGCATTTTCGGCCAATAAAAGTTTTGCGTGATCCGAGCCAACGTGCGTGCGGCACCCATATGCCCCGCCTTTGGATCGTCATGGTATCGCTTGAGTATAGCTCCCCTCTCTACCTTAGGAACCACCTTCTTCCACTTCATGTCGACTTCTCCACCCACTACTATTCCCGGGGATTGTTTCCACAATACATCTCCTAAAATTTTCCACTCCGAGTACCTGTCTGGGTCATCCCGTACCCTATCCAGCATTTTTGAATACCACTTCTCTGGCCGCTGAGAAACGGAGATGCAATCTACCCTGTTAACCGCTCGCGACAACGCATCGGGCACTAGGTGTTCCTTCCCCCGCCGGTGGATTACTTCAAATTCAAATTGCTGAAGTCTCACCGCCCACCTTGCTAATCTGCCCGTCGGATCTTTAAGATTGTTAAGCCAGACCAGTGAATGATGATCAGTAATAACCACGAACCTGGTCCCCTCTATGTAGGGTCGAAACTTCTCGACAGCCCACAACACGGCTAAACACTCTCTTTCTGTCACGGAGTATTTCCTTTCTTGCTTTGAGAGCGCACGACTCAGGTAGCACACCACCTTCTCACCCGTTGGGTGTGCCTGGCTTAATACGGCCCCTATACCCACGTCTGACGCATCCGTCTGTACCTTGAAAGGAAGTGTAAAATCGGGGCACGATAATACTGGTACCGTTGTGAGCCTTTCTTTACACGTAGCAAACGCACGGGCACACTCGTCAGTCCACTCACACTTGCGACCTTTTTTCAACAAATCGCTTAGAGGCGCCACCATAGTTGCGTGATCCGGTATGAAACGGCGGTACCAGGACACCATCCCCAACAATTGCCTGATCTGCTTAACGGAAGTGGGACGTGGGAATTCTTTCACCGCTTTCACCTTTTCGGGGTCTACATGTAGGCCCTCGACATCAACCAGGTAGCCAAGATATTTCAATTGCGCCCTGCAAAATTGGCATTTTTCTCTCGAGACACGCAATCCCGCTTCTCTCAACCGAACAAATACTTCTTTCAGCACTTCCAAATGCCGCTCAAACGTCTCGGTTACAATTATTACGTCGTCAAGGTACGTAAAGACGAAAGGCTCCAGTGCGGGTCCGAGTATTGTGTCGATCAGCCTTTGCCAAGTCGATCAGCCTTTGCCAAAAGGCATCCTCAAGAAGTGGAACAAGCCCCTTCCTGGTACGGTAAACGCAGTATATTGCCTAGAGTCCTCCGCCATTGGCACCTGCCAATACGCAGACTTAACGTCCAGCGTCGACAGATACTTGGCATTCCTCAGCTTGTCTAGGGTAGCCGAGATGTACGGCAGCGGATATGCATCTTTTTCAGATACCGCGTTCACCTTCCGAAAGTCCACGCAGAACCGATAGGACCCATCTTTCTTCCGGACCAATAAGATGGGCGAGGACCATGGGCTTGACGACGGTTCAACCACACCCATCTGCAGCATCTCGTCCAGCTCCTTATTTATCTGGCTCTGTACCGCCGGTGAGACCGGATAGTAACGTTGCTTGATCGGCGAGGCTGTAGTCTTGATAGCATGCTTCACCCCTTTCGCGCAGCCCAGCCCGTCACCCATTAAGCCGAATTGCTCCTCCAACAATCCTTCTAGAGTCTCTACCTCCCCTGGCGATAAACGAGTCCAACTCCACAGTGCTTGACCCGAGCCCCCTTCCACCGAAGCCACGGAAGTCCACTGCCGCCCTTCCATATTCAAAACTACACCGAATCGCTGCCAGAAGTCGATGCCTAAGATTATTTCCTGCGGTATCGATAAAATGATCAATGTTTCAAGTCTATGTCTACGCCCGTTCAAAACAAACTCCAACCCCACAATCCCGTCTATCATACACGTCACTCCGTTCGCGAGCCGAACCTCTTCAACTCCGTCTCGCCTCAGTACCAACCCCTTACCGGCCAATCGTGACCAACCTTTCCGGCCCAGAATCGTGCGACTCGGACCCGAATCTAACAGTCCCTCCATCATCGTACCCTCGACCTCCACTTTTAAGTGCGGGCGACTGACGAGACTATTATGTACTAACGCGTAGTCAACGTTAGCCCGGTGTCTTTCCCGTTTCGGCTTTGATTTCGTGTTCGCTCGGCCGCCTAGCGAGCACGACGGTCGTTTCCCGACCCCTGCGCGCCCCGCCGCTCTTGAGTGTCAGAACCGCTAGCTCTCGCCTGACAAGATGGACATGTGGACCGCATTACTCCCGGTCGCCCGCATCCAAAGCAACGCCTCGGCTCAGAGCACTCCCTCGACATACGTCCTTCTCTCTTGCAATTCCAGCATTTAACCCGCCTAGGATCCGACACTACCGCCACCCGTTTCGTAACATCAGTACTCACGTACGCCAAGTCTGGCTCCAGACATCGCCTCGATCGCGTATTTGGAGGTACAAACGCTGCCACCGACGCCCTCGTAGCATCTAAGGTACGCCCCATCTTCACCAGTTCCGATATGGTCGATATTTGCGTTAGACCCAGCTGCTGCTGGTAGAACGGCGCGATGTTCCTCCTTAACGTACGAAGCTTTTTCCCCTCCGAGCAACTATTCTTCAGTCTGCCGAAAAGACGCTCCATGACCGCCACGTACACTCCCATGGACTCATTCTCACCTTGGGTGCGTCTCCGAATCTCTTCCCAGAGGCGATTCTCGTAGTCTGAGGGCAAAAATTCTGCCTTCAACTCTGCCACCAACTCGTCCCAACATCCAACAATGCTCCGGTTAGCCCTAAACCAAATTAGAGCCCGCCCGTCGAAGAGATCGACTGCTGCCCTGAAAAGCTGCGATTTGGTGAGTCCACGCGCCTGACGCAACTCTTCGACCCGTTCTAAAAAGGCATTAACCGAACCTGTCGAATCCCCACTAAATTTAAGGCCCCATTTCGCCACTTCCGCTAGATTAGTGCCTCGTGTTGTTGGTGTTGCAGAGACCGCTTGGTCTTCGCTCGGCAGTTCCGCCTCGTCGCCGCTTGAATCTTCTACCTTCTCCACCAAGAAACCCATCGCCAGGATGAACCTGTTCCGTAGTGACCTCGCTTCATTCTTTTGCTCGATGGTCACCGCCTGCATGTTCTCTAGCCGCCGGAAGCCGAATTTGATTTTCGCTCTCACCTTGAGATAATCCGATGCCGTCTTATCACCTGTAACCCGAGCTACCAGTTCTTAGACTTCAGATGCTTTTGCCAACAGTTCCGCATGGTTCGTCGCGTAGTCGAATGGGTAGTCTGCCGCGACATACGATGTATCTAGCTCCGTTTCAGCCTTTAGCGCCGCCCTCAAAGATTTTCTCATCGCGTCCACTGTGTCTGCTGCGAAACCCTGGATAGCGAGCTCATATGTAAGCTCGTCTTTGTTTAGACGATCCACCGAAATTTTCATGACGACTAGGCTCCTCGTATAATCCGAAAGTTTTCAGAAAAATTTCCCTCTCCTCAGCTCTGTACGTCTTTAACAATATTCCCTAAGATTCCGTTGATCAAACCTATGAAACGCAGTCTCTTATCCACTATTCCGCGCACCCTTGAACCTGTCCACAAAACCTCTAACTTATTACTATTTCCATTTACAGTCCACTATAACCTGCAAAAGTTTCAAAATTCCATTTGCCCGCCTGTGACTTCGGGGCCGTATATTTTAATTTATATGCAAAAATGTGTAAAAGATTCAGCTAGTATACGTATGCACCAGATATATTTATGACCACGAGATATCTCTACGTAGTAAGCATTCGCTACCCAATTCACTTCCCAAATCTGAATATCGTATGACTTCAATCAACAGAACCAATTCCCCCTTCAACGCCAGCCGCCTGCCTCAAGGAAAAAAAACCTCTCAATTGCTATCCTACACTACACATGCATTTCAAATTCGATCCGCATTCATACGAGTATATTTCACCATGCACACTCACACCCGTCCACACTGCACACACTTTAACTCGCACAATTCCAGAGTTCAGATAGATATTTATAAGTTTGTATCAATAATATATATGTATATATGAAAAAGTTTCATGCAATTTTAAAAATTCTAAGTTCGGAAATATTCAAAGTATCTGTCTTCTCATGTAAACCGTAAACCGATTGCTTCGACTAACAACAATACCGCAATTTCTGAGTACGATAATTTTAGATACGAATTCCAATTAACATGAATTCCCGCGCCTAAAGGCTTTCCCACAATTTGGGACTTGGCTAATCAATTACTATACGGTTACCGCAAATTAACGTTACGCCACCAGAACCGTTATGTGCCCCACGTTGGGCGCCAATTTGTTACCGTTATTCTTCTACGGTGGTATTTATCAAGCGTTTAACTTTCTTGAACCCCAAGTCGATAATTTCGGGGGCCTATGCTCACCGGAGATGGGGGTGGGTCGGGCGCCACTCGCTTCACAACCCCGAAATTACGCTTGCCGACGCTCGGAAGCGAGAAAATGCGACGGTTTCGCGCTTAATGTAGAGTGCAAAAAAAAAATACACGCTGGCGGTTTCCAAAAAATTTTACACAACCATTTAATAACGAAGGTTTTTAGATTCACAATATCGGCACTTACGCACTATCCTAAAACGGCGCCGCGAAAGTTAGACTATAACAACTCTACTGATTTTCTCCATGTGTAACATTTACAAATTTCCTTTTTTTGCAAATTGCGATATTAAGAAAAGATAATAATAACTTAACCTACTTACAATTTAAGATCTTCCCTCGGTGTACGCGCCACGGTTCGCCTGTTTCAATTTCACTTCGCCCGTAACTCCACACTAACCCCTTCGGGGCACTCGATTTCTCCTTCTACACCCTTTTCGCTCTGTAGCTCCGATTATTTCAAATACTCTTTCTTGTCCGATCTCCGCTTTCTTTCCACAACCCTTATCGCTCTGTAGCTTCGATTATTTAAAATACTCGTTCTTGCCCGGTTTTCGTTTCCTTTTTCACAACCCTTTTCCGCAGTCCGTTCTCGATCACTCTTCTTCTTCGATCCGCCAAAAGCCCTCTCGACATGTATATGGAATGAAAAAAAAGATTCGTCGAGGTAGATTTTACTAACGCACTCCGCCAACTCGTCTGCTCCTTACCGTGGTAGATTCAAAAAGAGACCTATCCATCACCTGCCCAGCTCGCAGGCCACCTTCGGTCCCGCTTGTTGAACTGGCTTGCGGACTTTCGGGGAAAACCGTATTTTCTCCCACAGTTCAATTGCACTATCATTCGTTAACGTGCATTGCTGTGATGGTGCATGTGCAGCCCAAGTGCATTCGGTCGTTGCACTTTGCACCTGGCAATGCGCTCAATTTTCCCAGACACATGCATGGCAACGCCTTGATACGTTCCGGAACGCGGTCCGTTCCTTTGGCGTTCCGCCGAACTGCCCTAGACACTTGAACTGTCAAATCCGTGTTTTTCCTGTCGCCATGGCCGTTGTCGTATTTTGCATCATTTACTGGGTCGGTAATCGCCTTGTGCCGTTTCTGTTGAGTGTGCTGATGCTGGACTTGATACAATTGATGCTGTTGCTGGCGGGTCATCTGAACATGCTGGCCACATGCCTGTAGCACCTCGAAATATGGGAATAAATTGTCAACTGCGCTGTCGAAATGCAGATATCTTGTGACAGGAGCTCCCACTCGCCGGAACAGGTATGTAAACATTTTCCCTTCCACCACAATTGATCGTTTTTATTTGCTTGGAGATTCTGGGAACCCGCATCACTATCTAGTACATCGTTCTGTATGATGTCATTTGTTGCGCTGGCGTTAGAATACGTTGTAGCAGCAATAACACTCGTGTCTTCGCGGCAGGTGAAAAACCGATGCATCTTCTGCATGAACGGTGACCGTATCTAAACGTTTCGAACTCCATTCTTTCGGGAAAGTCCTGAACCTCACCACCAAAATATACAACTGCTGTTGTTTCTTCATCTTTGGTCCGTATAATAGGAGGACAATACGCAATATCGTTTGCCCGATCCTGAAAACCAGATACTGCACACAAACGAAACGGACCGGCTGCACTGCTTGCCGTACCAAATCATCGATAAGAACATTTCTCTTTTACTTCAGTCAGGTGAGTTCTTTGATTATATTGTTTATTCGAGACTGTTATGGAGGCGACTCGGCCCCACCATCAGCTTCGAGGAATACCGGGTCCTGGCAAATGCGCGCCTTGGTTCTGATATTGGCCGTTTTTGACAGGGTTCGCTGAGACTCGAAGCTTAATCTACGATTCGATACAATCTGTAATCTACATTATTACTTACGATACACTATAACCTACATTATTGCTTAGCCTACGATTCCCTCCACTGAACTCATTGCTTACAACATCCCTCCTTCGTCTCTTTACCGTCAGCGTGTCCGCGTCTATAAATTAACAAGAACTTTAATCCTCCACCGATACGACTCGCGAGCATGATCGACCGTGACACCCCCCTCTCTTCAGAGAATTCCCTGGGAATTCTCGACGTTATTTCACCACGACACCGCGTGAAACTACATACTGATTCGAAATTTGAGATTTCGGTACGCTTTGACTTCTCGTAAAGTTTATTCCGGCTGTTCACATTCCCTATCTGAACTCTCGATTGCTCCTCACGTCATCTGGGTGTTACACCCGTCTGTCGCACTGCGCGCTTTCACACTAACAATCACGTATACAACTAATCATGCATGCATATGTGTCACGACTAATAACTCTAAATGGTGTCGTTATCTGTATCTTTAACATTCCGATATTCTAATACGACCTGAACTCGATTTTAGGATAAAAGCCAAGGGAAATCAAGGAGAGGAAAAAAAAAGAAATCCAGGATAAAAAAGTCGAGAAGCGCAAAACAAGACGAAAGAGGAGGAACGGGAGGAAAATAAAATATCAAATACGCCCAACAGAAGCACGAAAGTCACGCCCCATCTATGGTATATCATTTCATTTTTTGTAACCCTTTCTTTTCTGGCACTATCTCTATCCCTGCATGTTAGTGTTATCCGTCTCGATTCGTGGCATGAACGGTGTTGGTATCTGTCTACTTTATACATGCGAAATTCTAAAATGTACTGAACTTGATTTTAGGAACACCATTCCCACTACCGCCCACGGGGAAAATTGAAGGGACAAACGCGAAGGAAACGAGATGAACACGAAAAAGGAACCCCGAAAGTAAGCACAACGAAAAGAAAAAGAACGAAGGAAAGAAAAGGAAAAGAAATAATAGCTAAATCGGATTCACCACCAACCTGACGGTATTGCTTTCATGTATAATCATACTAATACTAATATCCTATACAATTAACCTCTCTATTAACCTAAATCCAATCTCATCTGCCGCTTTTATCACGAATACATGGCTGAGCTACCAGTTAATTTAACCACCACCTCCGAATTATTCTAACAATCTATTACCTTAACCCACCACCGCTTATCTATTTTAACCCACCACCACTAAGCTATCTTATACCTAATCAAAATCTCTCTAGTGCCTTTCCACTTGGTGACAAATGTCTACATAGCTCACCTTATTTCGCGATCTGGTTATTAAGCTAGCACCTATTCGAGTCCCCTAATTTGCCATTACCGTACAAGACCTAAAGCCGGGAAAGGTATCATACACTCGCACGTGTTTTTCATATTCATGATTCCTCTATTCTATTAACCTACGACTATGTTATTCTAAAGTAACCCTTTCTCGCCCTCTTAAAATAAAATGTCGGCTCCTGACTAAAAGTCTCCGCTGACGCCTATAACAAATCTCCTAGCTATCTTTAGGTTCGGGAATGCATTCGACATACCGTTTAAGGTCTTTCGCATGCCAATTTCCAGCAGGTTTCCCCTTCTCATCAACTAACTCGTAGGTCCACGCCGACGTCTTCCTTTCCAGCGTGAAAGGACCGACGTACGCCGGGGCCAATTCAGCCGAAAAGTTCCTACTGGCGTCCGACAACACGTAATTCTTCCACCAAACTCTTTGCCCTAGCTAGAAGTTCTCTGCGCGTCGACGGAGATCATACCGTTTTTGGCTGGAAGCCGCCGCCCGCTTCATTCTCTGGCCTACCTCTTCCCGTATCCTTTCTAAATTCCTCGCATTTTTGAGTGGTGAAAACGTTTCTTGTGCCCCTGCTGGTGGCTCCATTTCTTCCCTAAACGTGATCATCTCTCTCCCGAAGTTTAGAAAGTAAGGAGTGAAACCCGTGGCTTCGTGTTTATACGTGCGTAGGGCGCACGCGATCTGAGCCAGGTACTGATCCCATGCGCGATGGTTGTCGGAGACATAGCATCGCAACATGCATTTAATATCTTGATTTCGACGCTCAGCCGGGTTCGCCTGTGGGTGATACAACGCCGTATAACTAATTTGTACCCCGTACTCCTCCACGGCCTGCCGAAATTGTCTGCCAACGAACTGCACTCCGTTATCACATACTAAAACCCGAGGGACCCCGTATACCAGGAATACATTTTCCTCCAACAACCGGAAAACGGCTGATGCTGTCGCCGACCGTAATGGCAGTATCACCGAATATTTCGTGACATAGTCGATAATTGTCAAGATATAAGCATGGCCCCTCGTGGACAGTGGAAGCGGTCCGACGAGATCCACGCAAATCATCTCCCATGGAGATCTTGCTTCGCCGGTCCTAGTGGACATTAGGCCAATCGGCGCTTTACGCTCCACCTTGCACGCCTGGCATACTTTACAACTCTTCACATACCTACTGATATCTGTTCGCATTTTCGGCCAATAAAAGTTTTGCGTGATCCGAGCCAACGTGCGTGCGGCACCCATATGCCCCGCCTTTGGATCGTCATGGTATCGCTTGAGTATAGCTCCCCTCTCTACCTTAGGAACCACCTTCTTCCACTTCATGTCGACTTCTCCACCCACTACTATTCCCGGGGATTGTTTCCACAATACATCTCCTAAAATTTTCCACTCCGAGTACCTGTCTGGGTCATCCCGTACCCTATCCAGCATTTTTGAATACCACTTCTCTGGCCGCTGAGAAACGGAGATGCAATCTACCCTGTTAACCGCTCGCGACAACGCATCGGGCACTAGGTGTTCCTTCCCCCGCCGGTGGATTACTTCAAATTCAAATTGCTGAAGTCTCACCGCCCACCTTGCTAATCTGCCCGTCGGATCTTTAAGATTGTTAAGCCAGACCAGTGAATGATGATCAGTAATAACCACGAACCTGGTCCCCTCTATGTAGGGTCGAAACTTCTCGACAGCCCACAACACGGCTAAACACTCTCTTTCTGTCACGGAGTATTTCCTTTCTTGCTTTGAGAGCGCACGACTCAGGTAGCACACCACCTTCTCACCCGTTGGGTGTGCCTGGCTTAATACGGCCCCTATACCCACGTCTGACGCATCCGTCTGTACCTTGAAAGGAAGTGTAAAATCGGGGCACGATAATACTGGTACCGTTGTGAGCCTTTCTTTACACGTAGCAAACGCACGGGCACACTCGTCAGTCCACTCACACTTGCGACCTTTTTTCAACAAATCGCTTAGAGGCGCCACCATAGTTGCGTGATCCGGTATGAAACGGCGGTACCAGGACACCATCCCCAACAATTGCCTGATCTGCTTAACGAAAGTGGGACGTGGGAATTCTTTCACCGCTTTCACCTTTTCGGGGTCTACATGTAGGCCCTCGACATCAACCAGGTAGCCAAGATATTTCAATAGCGCCCTGCAAAATTGGCATTTTTCTCTCGAGACACGCAATCCCGCTTCTCTCAACCGAACAAATACTTCTTTCAGCACTTCCAAATGCCGCTCAAACGTCTCGGTTACAATTATTACGTCGTCAAGGTACGTAAAGACGAAAGGCTCCAGTGCGGGTCCGAGTATTGTGTCGATCAGCCTTTGCCAAGTCGATCAGCCTTTGCCAAAAGGCATCCTCAAGAAGTGGAACAAGCCCCTTCCTGGTACGGTAAACGCAGTATATTGCCTAGAGTCCTCCGCCATTGGCACCTGCCAATACGCAGACTTAACGTCCAGCGTCGACAGATACTTGGCATTCCTCAGCTTGTCTAGGGTAGCCGAGATGTACGGCAGCGGATATGCATCTTTTTCAGATACCGCGTTCACCTTCCGAAAGTCCACGCAGAACCGATAGGACCCATCTTTCTTCCGGACCAATAAGATGGGCGAGGACCATGGGCTTGACGACGGTTCAACCACACCCATCTGCAGCATCTCGTCCAGCTCCTTATTTATCTGGCTCTGTACCGCCGGTGAGACCGGATAGTAACGTTGCTTGATCGGCGAGGCTGTAGTCTTGATAGCATGCTTCACCCCTTTCGCGCAGCCCAGCCCGTCACCCATTAAGCCGAATTGCTCCTCCAACAATCCTTCTAGAGTCTCTACCTCCCCTGGCGATAAACGAGTCCAACTCCGCAGTGCTTGACCCGAGCCCCCTTCCCCCGAAGCCACGGAAGTCCACTGCCGCCCTTCCATATTCAAAACTACACCGAATCGCTGCCAGAAGTCGATGCCTAAGATTATTTCCTGCGGTATCGATAAAATGATCAATGTTTCAAGTCTATGTCTACGCCCGTTCAAAACAAACTCCAACCCCACAATCCCGTCTATCATACACGTCACTCCGTTCGCGAGCCGAACCTCTTCAACTCCGTCTCGCCTCAGTACCAACCCCTTACCGGCCAATCGTGACCAACCTTTCCGGCCCAGAATCGTGCGACTCGGACCCGAATCTAACAGTCCCTCCATCATCGTACCCTCGACTTCCTATTTTAAGTGCGGGCGACTGACGAGACTATTATGTACTAACGCGTAGTCAACGTTAGCCCGGTGTCTTTCCCGTTTCGGCCTTGATTTCGTGTTCGCTCGGCCGCCTAGCGAGCACGACGGTCGTTTCCCGACCTCTGCGCGCCCCGCCGCTCTTGAGTGTCAGAACCGCTAGCTCTCGCCTGACAAGATGGACATGTGGACCGCATTACTCCCGGTCGCTCGCATCCAAAGCAACGCCTCGGCTCAGAGCACTCCCTCGACATACGTCCTTCTCTCTTGCAATTCCAGCATTTAACCCGCCTAGGATCCGACACTACCGCCACCCGTTTCGTAACATCAGTACTCACGTACGCCAAGTCTGGCTCCAGACATCGCCTCGATCGCTTATTTGGAGGTACAAACGCTGCCACCGACGCCCTCGTAGCATCTAAGGTACGCCCCATCTTCACCAGTTCCGATATGGTCGATATTTGCGTTAGACCCAGCTGCTGCTGGTAGAACGGCGCGATGTTCCTCCTTAACGTACGAAGCTTTTTCCCCTCCGAGCAACTATTCTTCAGTCTGCCGAAAAGACGCTCCATGACCGCCACGTACACTCCCATGGACTCATTCTCACCTTGGGTGCGTCTCCGAATCTCTTCCCAGAGGCGATTCTCGTAGTCTGAGGGCAAAAATTCTGCCTTCAACTCTGCCACCAACTCGTCCCAACATCCAACAATGCTCCGGTTAGCCCTAAACCAAATTAGAGCCCACCCGTCGAAGAGATCGACTGCTGCCCTGAAAAGCTGCGATTTGGTGAGTCCACGCGCCAGACGCAACTCTTCGACCCGTTCTAAAAAGGCATTAACCGAACCTGTCGAATCCCCACTAAATTTAAGGCCCCATTTCGCCACTTCCGCTAGATTAGTGCCTCGTGTTGTTGGTGTTGCAGAGACCGCTTGGTCTTCGCTCGGCAGTTCCGCCTCGTCGCCGCTTGAATCTTCTACCTTCTCCACCAAGAAACCCATCGCCAGGATGAACCTGTTCCGTAGTGACCTCGCTTCATTCTTTTGCTCGATGGTCACCGCCTGCATGTTCTCTAGCCGCCGGAAGCCGAATTTGATTTTCGCTCTCACCTTGAGATAATCCGATGCCGTCTTATCACCTGTAACCCGAGCTACCAGTTCTTAGACTTCAGATGCTTTTGCCAACAGTTCCGCATGGTTCGTCGCGTAGTCGAATGGGTAGTCTGCCGCGACATACGATGTATCTAGCTCCGTTTCAGCCTTTAGCGCCGCCCTCAAAGATTTTCTCATCGCGTCCACTGTGTCTGCTGCGAAACCCTGGATAGCGAGCTCATATGTAAGCTCGTCTTTGTTTAGACGATCCACCGAAATTTTCATGACGACTAGGCTCCTCGTATAATCCGAAAGTTTTCAGAAAAATTTCCCTCTCCTCAGCTCTGTACGTCTTTAACAATATTCCCTAAGATTCCGTTGATCAAACCTATGAAACGCAGTCTCTTATCCACTATTCCGCGCACCCTTGAACCTGTCCACAAAACCTCTAACTTATTACTATTTCCATTTACAGTCCACTATAACCTGCAAAAGTTTCAAAATTCCATTTGCCCGCCTGTGACTTCGGGGCCGTATATTTTAATTTATATGCAAAAATGTGTAAAAGATTCAGCTAGTATACGTATGCACCAGATATATTTATGACCACGAGATATCTCTACGTAGTAAGCATTCGCTACCCAATTCACTTCCCAAATCTGAATATCGTATGACTTCAATCAACAGAACCAATTCCCCCTTCAATGCCAGCCGCCTGCCTCAAGGAAAAAAAACCTCTCAATTGCTATCCTACACTACACATGCATTTCAAATTCGATCCGCATTCATACGAGTATATTTCACCATGCACACTCACACCCGTCCACACTGCACACACTTTAACTCGCACAATTCCAGAGTTCAGATAGATATTTATAAGTTTGTATCAATAATATATATGTATATATGAAAAAGTTTCATGCAATTTTAAAAATTCTAAGTTCGGAAATATTCAAAGTATCTGTCTTCTCATGTAAACCGTAAACCGATTGCTTCGACTAACAACAATACCGCAATTTCCGAGTACGATAATTTTAGATACGAATTCCAATTAACATGAATTCCCGCGCCTAAAGGCTTTCCCACAATTTGGGACTTGGCTAATCAATTACTATACGGTTACCGCAAATTAACGTTACGCCACCAGAACCGTTATGTGCCCCACGTTGGGCGCCAATTTGTTACCGTTATTCTTCTACGGTGGTATTTATCAAGCGTTTAACTTTCTTGAACCCCAAGTCGATAATTTCGGGGGCCTATGCTCACCGGAGATGGGGGTGGGTCGGGCGCCACTCGCTTCACAACCCCGAAATTACGCTTGCCGACGCTCGGAAGCGAGAAAATGCGACGGTTTCGCGCTTAATGTAGAGTGCAAAAAAAAAATACACGCTGGCGGTTTCCAAAAAATTTTACACAACCATTTAATAACGAAGGTTTTTAGATTCACAATATCGGCACTTACGCACTATCCTAAAACGGCGCCGCGAAAGTTAGACTATAACAACTCTACTGATTTTCTCCATGTGTAACATTTACAAATTTCCTTTTTTTGCAAATTGCGATATTAAGAAAAGATAATAATAACTTAACCTACTTACAATTTAAGATCTTCCCTCGGTGTACGCGCCACGGTTCGCCTGTTTCAATTTCACTTCGCCCGTAACTCCACACTAACCCCTTCGGGGCACTCGATTTCTCCTTCTACACCCTTTTCGCTCTGTAGCTCCGATTATTTCAAATACTCTTTCTTGTCCGATCTCCGCTTTCTTTCCACAACCCTTATCGCTCTGTAGCTTCGATTATTTAAAATACTCGTTCTTGCCCGGTTTTCGTTTCCTTTTTCACAACCCTTTTCCGCAGTCCGTTCTCGATCACTCTTCTTCTTCGATCCGCCAAAAGCCCTCTCGACATGTATATGGAATGAAAAAAAAGATTCGTCGAGGTAGATTTTACTAACGCACTCCGCCAACTCGTCTGCTCCTTACCGTGGTAGATTCAAAAAGAGACCTATCCATCACCTGCCCAGCTCGCAGGCCACCTTCGGTCCCGCTTGTTGAACTGGCTTGCGGACTTTCGGGGAAAACCGTATTTTCTCCCACAGTTCAATTGCACTATCATTCGTTAACGTGCATTGCTGTGATGGTGCATGTGCAGCCCAAGTGCATTCGTTCGTTGCACTTTGCACCTGGCATTGCGCTCGATTTTCCCAGACACATGCATGGCAACGCCTTGATACGTTCCGGAACGCGGTCCGTTCCTCTGGCGTTCCGCCGAACTGCCCTAGACACTTGAACTGTCAAATCCGTGTTTTTCCTGTCGCCATGGCCGTTGTCGTTGTCGTATTTTGCATCATTTACTGGGTCGGCAATCGCCTTGTGCCGTTTCTGTTGAGTGTGCTGATGCTGGACTTGATACAATTGATGCTGTTGCTGGCGGGTCATCTGAACATGCTGGCCACATGCCTGTAGCACCTCGAAATATGGGGATAAATTGTCAACTGCGCTGTCGAAATGCAGATATCTTGTGACAGGAGCTCCCACTCGCCGGAACAGGTATGTAAACATTTTCCCTTCCACCACAATTGATCGTTTTTATTTGCTTGGAGATTCTGGGAACCCGCATCACTATCTAGTACATCGTTCTGTATGATGTCATTTGTTGCGCTGGCGTTGGAATACGTTGTAGCAGCAATAACACTCGTGTCTTCGCGGCAGGTGAAAAACCGATGCATCTTCTGCATGAACGGTGACCGTATCTAAACGTTTCGAACTCCATTCTTTCGGGAAAGTCCTGAACCTCACCACCAAAATATACAACTGCTGTTGTTTCTTCATCTTTGGTCCGTATAATAGGAGGACAATACGCAATATCGTTTGCCCGATCCTGAAATCCAGATACTGCACACAAACGAAACGGACCGGCTGCACTGCTTGCCGTACCAAATCGTCGAAAAGAATATTTCTCTTTTACTTCAGTCAGGTGAGTTCTTTGATTATATTGTTTATTCGAGACTGTTATGGAGGCGACTCGGCCCCACCATCAGCTTCGAGGAATACCGGGTCCTGGCAAATGCGTGCCTTGGTTCTGATATTGGCCGTTTTTGACAGGGTTCGCTGAGACTCGAAGCTTAATCTACGATTTGATACAATCTGTAATCTATGATACATTATTACTTACGATACACTATAACCTACATTATTGCTTAGCCTACGATTCCCTCCACTGAACTCATTGCTTACAACATCCCTCGTTCGTCTCTTTACCGTCAGCGTGTCCGCGTCTATAAATTAACAAGAACTTTAATCCTCCACCGATACGACTCGCGAGCATGAGCGACCGTGACAATCATTACCATTTGAAAATTCTACGATAAAACCGCTTAATAAAGATATTGCAAACAAACACAAATCCAACAATAGCTGCCAACCCTATCGTGGCTTTTCAACCAAATAAGGCCTGAATAATGTTTGTAATAGGTTCCATTATTTGTATCAAATTCGTATTGATTCCATGACTGCACTGGAAGTTATAGGGCAAAAAGTTTTATTTTTCTGAGCAAATTTTCAAAACCAAAGACTCCAAAATTACCATAGCTGGCAGCAATAATCGAATTTTTCAACCAAATTTCTACCAAACAGAGTTTAAAGTAAGGTTCAGCAACTGTGTCAATTTCATTAAAATCTGGTAACTTATTCACATTTCATAGGGCAAAAAGCAGTTTTTTTCTTTGTAATTTTTGAAGATGGCACCACTGGCACAGAGTTGCCTTCAATTCAAAATCGCTTCTATCAGACCTGGTCCTACTTAAGTCCAATGCATTCTGTAAATTTCAATTGCATCTGATTATTGATTCATGAGCTCCCGTGAACAGAAGTTTTTGATGCTAAAAATATAGGTTAACTGGAATATGGTTACCGTTCTTGTCCGACATGAAATTTCCAAAGTGTAACTTTGAACGTGTAGATAAAGCATAAGATTTGTGTACAGATTGGTTTTATTGTAAGAAACGGACATTTTTAGGATATTCGATGGTTGGAATGTTTTCACTTCCAAATTTTGATTTTCAAACTCAAGACACCAAAATTATCATAGCTGGCAGCTCCAACCGAATTTTTCAACCAAATTTCTACCGAACGTGGTCCAACTACTGTGTGAATTTCGTCAAAATCGAACGATTTAATCAGAATTTATAGGGCTAAAAGCAGTTATCTTTTTTAGTGATTTTTCAAGATGGCACCACTGGCACAGAATCGCCCGCAATTTCAAAATCACTTCTATCAGACCTGGTCTTATTTCAGACCAATACATTCTGCAAATTTCAATTAATTTTGCTTATCGGATCGTGAGTTTCTGTGAACAGAAATTTTTGATGCTAAAAACATAGGTAAATTGGGCAAGGGTTACCAGGCGTGCCCGTTATACCATATCAAATTTTATTTTTTGTCTATGTAAATAGAACACAAAATTTACATATGAGTGGCTTTTTTTGAAGAAACGGCATGTTTTCAATAGAAACGATGATTTGGATGTTTTCACTTTCTGTACCTGCCCTAGCTACAAGATTGCCTCCACGCTCATTAAAACCTTCACAAATCTACAACTAAATAATATCAATATGCTCTGAAAATTTCGTAATGATTGAATAGCGTTATCAAAAGCTATCGCAATTTAAAAATTTTCGAATTTTCCCGTTCTTTTTTAGGCACCCAGCGCACACATGGGGTTAAAAAATCCCAAAACATCCGATTCACATGTAAAACACTTTCGAAATTTATTTCGTCAACTTTATTTTTGCACAAATTATTTGTGTACGGAATAATAGGTATATTAAAAATATCACTTAAATGGCCGCCGGCGCCAAAGGGTTAAAGATTATTAACTTTTTGTGAGACCTGGCACTATTCTGCATATACACCAATGTGTCCTGAAAATTTCAGTTCAATCGGATGGCGCGTTCCTGAGATTTTTTCACTGAAATTTTTTGATTGTATATATATATATATATATATATATATATATATATATATATATATAAATATATATATATATATATATATATATATATATATATATATATATATATATATATATTGTTACGGATTAAATATTTGGTTAATGTTTTAAATGGTAAATATAGAGGAGAGTCACTAAACATTTGGTTAATGTTTTTAAATGGTAAATGTAGAGGAGAGTCACTTGTGGTCCGATTACAGATTTCGTTTACTCTACTTCACCAACGATTTGTTTGAAAACTAAAAATAACTGTTCATTAATAATGTTGTTGCCAAATTCAATTTAATACTGTGATGTTTGCATAGATTTTTGGAATTCAGTAAGCTAAAAAACAAGACAGTTGTTGAAAATTTGATTTAGAAAAAAAATGTAGTTTTGAGTTCAGTTGAGTCAGAGAGTGAGTCGAGGAGGAATAATTGTAATATTTTGAGTTGATTTGAATTTGAGAATTGGAGTCGGCAAGTAACCGTAGAGGAGGGTAGTCGTCGTTGGGACTACACATTTGGAAGCAATTGCAGTAAACGAAAAGAACAATAGTCTTGGGGTCGGCGCTGAAGAAACAGTCATAAACGGAAATACAGATTCGAAACCATCCTAAGTGGAAACGCTCAATCAAATAGGAAGGTTGCGAAAAACGATTTTTAAGCATAATTTTCAAAGTGCACCGCGAACAGCTTGAAATCAGATATTTTTTGCAAAATAGTGTGCCTACATTTGCGAAATAAGCTAAGTCTCGTACGTTTATTTACTCCGAATTCAGGGGAAGCCAGCCGTTCCGAAGTGCGAATTGCAGGTAGACATCTTAATTTCTATCAAGTTCCGTTACGAATGGGTTTTGGAGAAAACCAAAGAAGATTAGCAGTAGTGAAAAGTGTGGAATAGTTGTGAGCGAAAAAGAATTCAGGAGGAATACGTTCGAAGAGTACGAATTTGGTGCTGTTGCAGCGGTGTATGCAGAAAATCGTACGGAACGTTACGTGTGTCCCGCTTTCGCACGAAGTGCTGAAAAATCGATTCACTAGTGAATTCACCTTTAAGAATTTTCAAGTTTAATCAACAGAGAAGACTGTCTGCATCCAGAGGGGGCCCCCACAGGTAGTTGTTTGTTTGTTTCTATTATTATTATATTGTTACAAGGTTGATTTTTCATGAATAATATTGTGTAATGTAATTCAAACGAATCGTTGGTGAATTTTATTGATCGCGTGATAAAAGGAAAGTGACTCTCCAAAGAAAAAAAGTGACTCTCCCTAGAGTAGAGTATTTGGTTAGAGTAGAGTATTTGGTTCTCGTATGTAAACCAAAAAAAAAAATATATATAGATACATTTTTCCCTCATTATCCGTGAGGCTACGTCTCGTTCCGTAGCCGAGGGAACGCAATAGAAATTGAACGAGTGGCGCTGTTCTTTACCACGACCGTCTTCGGCTGTGGTCGGGCAAAATCTTCGAGCGTTCCCCGCGGTATTGCGTGACATTTTTGGCGCCCAACGTGGGGCCCACAAGTTTAGATTCGCGAGTGTGAAGTGATGTAAATTTTGGTAATCGCGGATGTGTTGTGAATGGTGCTTTTGATTGCTTAGGATAATTTTGTGTCGTATGGTAGTGAGTGTGATTTCGCGGGTGTGATTGCATAATAACCATAGTGATTTAGTGATCAGTCTTTGCGTGGCTGAAGTTCCGGTGTTTACTGTGAGTGTAAATTTGATGAAATTTTAACTCTGTAAAATATATATACATATTTGATTATCTTTGGTGTTTTATACAGCTGTAAGCTTATAGGAGTTTTGTTTAGCCATGTCTTTGGCAAATAAGTATTTGGTGGACAAGTTGGTCAAAGATGAGCTGATGTACGAATTAGCCATCCGGGGTCTACCTGCAGATACGACGGAAAAGATGCGGAGGTCTTTACGGGCAGCGTTACGAGCAGAGGAGGCAATGGACGAATCGTTACAGATTAAAGATTATCCATTCACGTATGAGGAGGACTTGGAGGCTATGAAGGCGCTGACAGGGGAAGTCGAAAGCATGGCAGAAAACTTCACTGGCGATAAGAGGTCAAGAGATTACTTGAGACTCAAGGCAAAGGTGGAGTTTGGTTTGCGCCGCCTTAAGAACATGGCTCAGTTGACAAACGCGTTGCCAAATGAGATAGACAAAATACGGCGGCGTATAATGATGGGGATAGGCTTTGTTCTGGAGGATTCAAAAGAAGTCGAGGGGCTAGACGAAGAGAAAACAATTAAGACTGGGGTACTGGAGTGTAAACCGGCACCGGAGTCAAAGTCTCTTGAAAATTTCGAAGGACCAGCTTTTTGTTCAACCCCAAGACTTGTCACGGAGGATTTTTCTAAACAACAAAATGTTGTTAAATGGGGGGTTAAGTTCACGGGGGAAACTCCAAGTTCCGTGAGTGCTTTTCTTGAGCTGGTGGAAGAGCTCCGCGTTGCCCGCGGTTTAGCTTCTTCTCAATTGTATAATGCCGCGGTGGATTTGTTTGAGGGCAAGGCTCTCATTTGGTATAGAGCTAATCGAGACAGGTGTTGTAGTTGGGAAGACCTGCGACGTGAGCTACGGGCCGAATTTCTTCCGGCTGATTATGATGATCGCCTTTGGGATGAGATTCGGCGGCGTACTCAAGGCCAAGGCGAGTCTATTGGAATTTATGTAGCCGTGATGGATGGTTTATTTCGAAGGCTAGGAGAACCGTGTAGTGAGTCCAAAAAAATGAAAATCCTACGGAGAAACATTAACCCTTTTTATCAGATGCAGCTAGCAATGCAATCAGTAGCAACAGTGGCTGAACTAGTACAGCTGGGAAGGAAGTTAGAAGCAACGAGGGCCACGGTAGAAGCTTTTAATCCTCCACCAAATCGAAGGATGGCAAAGCTTCTAGAACCAGATCTGGCCTATGCAGACCCTTGTTTGGTGGAAGTCGTTACTTCACCAAACGACAGGCCACAGGGAGTTTGTTGGAACTGTGGAAGTCAGGCGCATTTCGCGAGACAATGCTCAGAGTTGAGACGTTGTTTTGGATGCGGCCGACCAAATACGATTCGTTCAAGGTGTCCAGAGTGTACCTCGCGCGAAAGGCGATCGACATGGCGCTCAGGGGAACGAAACCAAACAAAAGAAGCGGGAAACGACTGCGGTGCTCGATAGGCGGCAAACAGGGCACCGTAATTAGCTGTAAGGAACAAGCCGCAGAAGAAAGGTCCGCGTACATTTTTTATTCACAACCAGGGGATGTACGTCCTCATCTGGGTGTGGATATTTTAGGGAGAAAGTTAACGGGTTTGGTAGACTCCGGTGCGTCCACTACGATTGTGGGACAGAAAGGTTGGCGGCAGCTGCAGGATATGGGAGTAGAACTGAGAACGACTACTCAACAAGCAGTACGATTGGCAGATGAGGGACGGTGTAACATCCTGGGCCAGGTGTTGGTGCCCATTAAGCTATATAGGGCGACAAGGTGGATGGAAGTTTTGGTGGTTCCTTCGTTACCGCATGGGCTGATCCTCGGGGTAGATTTTTTAAAGCAGTTTGGAATTACCTTAAATTTAAAACATGATTGTTGGGATTTTATCCACGAAGCGGTGACTCTTTCAGTTGAACATTTACGCGATAGAATCAGTCTTTCTCAGGAGGAGGAGTCACATTTGAAAAATTTGGTGGATGACGAATTTATGCAAATGGGAGATGGATTGGGATGTACTAGTTTAGTGGAGCACGTCATCAAGACGGATTCGATGCCCATTAAACAAAGGTATTACCCGGTTTCACCAGCTCTTCAAAAACACATCAACGCTGAGTTGGAAGAAATGTTGAAGTTGGGAGTAGTAGAGCCATCCTCCAGTCCATGGTCTTCACCAATTTTGATGGTGAAAAAGAAAGATGACACATATCGTTTTTGTGTAGATTTTCGCAAAGTCAACCGGGTATCTGAAAAGGATGCATATCCTCTACCCTATGTTTCAGCTACGTTAGATAAGTTACGGGACGCAAAATATCTTTCGTCTCTAGATATAAAGTCCGCCTACTGGCAAGTACCTGTGGCGAAAGATTCCCGTCAGTTTACCGCTTTCACAATTCCAGGTAGGGGTTTATTTCAGTTTTGTAGGATGCCGTTTGGATTATCAAACGCCCCAGCTACGTGGCAACGGTTGATTGATCGTGTTCTAGGTCCTGCTTTGGAACCCTACGTTTTCACGTATCTGGATGATATCATCATCGTCACCCAGACGTTCGACAAACACTTAGAGATACTCCAGGAGGTATTTAAACGGCTAAGGGAAGCAGGCCTTAAACTGTCCCAGAATAAGTGCCATTTCTGTCGTCCTCAACTAAAATATTTGGGATATCTGGTTGATAAAGACGGTTTAAGCGCCGATCCCGAGAAAGTGGAGAGCGTGATTAATATACCCAGACCCCACTCGGTGAAACAGATTCGACAGTTTTTGGGTATGTTATCTTGGTACCGGCGGTTTATACCGGATCATTCATCATTGGTGTCACCACTGACGAATCTGCTTCGGAAAAACCAGCGTTTTCAGTGGACTTCTGAATGTGAACTGGCTTTCAACAAATGCAAATTGAAACTGGCTTCTACTCCGATTCTGTCATGTCCAGACTTCAACTTACCATTCATTGTCCAGACGGATGCTTCGGACGTCGGGTTAGGAGCAGTACTAAGTCAAGTTTTTCCGGAAGGTGAAAGAGTTATTTGTTATTTGAGTCGTTCTCTAAACAAAGCAGAGAGGAAATATTCGACCACTGAAAAGGAATGTCTGGCCGTTTTGTGGGCGATAGAGAAATTGCGGCCATATATTGAAGGTACCAAATTTAGAGTAGTCACCGATCATCATTCTTTAGTGTGGTTAAATAACCTGAAAGATCCGGCAGGGAGACTCACAAGATGGGCAGTGCGGCTTCAGCAGTTTGATTATGACGTCGTTCACCGAAAGGGGAAAGAACATTTAGTGCCAGACGCTTTGTCGAGGTCGGTTCCTGAAGTAGCGGCAGTTGTGAACGATGAGTTGTTAGAAGATAGATGGGTATTAGGAATGATGAATAAGGTAAGAAACAATCCAGATCAATTTAAATACTGGCGAATAGAGGGCAACTTGTTGTGGAAAAGAGTTTCCACTCGTTATTCGGATCTCAAAGGAAACTCATGGAAACAAGTGATTAACAAAGGGGACAGGAAAAAGGTTCTGCAAGAATGTCACGATGAGCCAACAGCGGGACATATGGGTGCAAGTCGCACATACGATCGGGTGGCACAGAGGTATTTTTGGCCTAAAATGCGTGCCGATATTCAACGGTATGTGGCCAGATGTAAAGTTTGTCAGGCCACAAAAGTAGAGAGGCGACCGCCATATGGAACCATGACTACCAGGGTGGGTCAAGCAAAAGAACCATGGGAGATTATCTGTATTGATTTAATCGGTCCTTTGCCTCGATCGACACAGGGCAACACATATATTTTAACGGTAGTGGATTACTGTACGAAATTTCCTCTGATATTTCCACTAAGGCAGGCAACGGCCGCACAAGTTTCCAGACTACTCGAAGATAGGGTCTTTTTACTGTTTGGAGTCCCTGCGGTGATAGTGTGTGATAACGGGGTACAGTTCCGGTCCAAGGAATTACAGACACTCATGTTTTCATATGGTACCCGGTTGCAATATACAGCTTTCTATCACCCTCAGGCAAATCCGGCAGAGCGTATAAATCAAAATATTAAACGTATGCTTCGGGCGTACGTCGGTGAAAATCATCGGAAGTGGGATCGTGATTTACCAAAGATTGGATGTGCGTTACGCACATACACACACAAGGCCATGGGAGCCACACCTTATTTTGTGAATTTTGGTCGAGAGATGATCGTTTCGCGAAAGGGACCACAACCTCCATGCGAGGATGAGTTAGTCAGAGATCCGGTACAGAGGGCGGAGGGACTGATGAAGATTCGGGAAGTAGTACTTCAACATCTAAAGGAGGCCACAGGAAAGAGTATGCCGCGATATAACCTCCGAAAAAGGATTCCTCCATTTTCTGTAGATGACTTGGTTTGGAGGCGTAATTTCGCCCAATCCGACGCAGTTCATTTTTATTCTGCGAAACTAGCTCCAGAATATTTGGGACCTTTTAGAATTGTGCAGCGCGAGACTTCATCTATTTTTAAGTTGGTGGATCTCGAAGGGCGTGAGGCAGGACGCTGGCATGCCAAGGATCTTAAACCATACGTAGACTGAGATATACTAAGACATATATAAATAGCATGAATTAACACGTTAATGGTTTCGTTACATCAATTGAATTTCAGGAAATTCTTTTCGTGAGGGGGGAAAATGTTACGGATTAAATATTTGGTTAATGTTTTAAATGGTAAATATAGAGGAGAGTCACTAAACATTTGGTTAATGTTTTTAAATGGTAAATGTAGAGGAGAGTCACTTGTGGTCCGATTACAGATTTCGTTTACTCTACTTCACCAACGATTTGTTTGAAAACTAAAAATAACTGTTCATTAATAATGTTGTTGCCAAATTCAATTTAATACTGTGATGTTTGCATAGATTTTTGGAATTCAGTAAGCTAAAAAAAAAGACAGTTGTTGAAAATTTGATTTAGAAAAAAAATGTAGTTTTGAGTTCAGTTGAGTCAGAGAGTGAGTCGAGGAGGAATAATTGTAATATTTTGAGTTGATTTGAATTTGAGAATTGGAGTCGGCAAGTAACCGTAGAGGAGGGTAGTCGTCGTTGGGACTACACATTTGGAAGCAATTGCAGTAAACGAAAAGAACAATAGTCTTGGGGTCGGCGCTGAAGAAACAGTCATAAACGGAAATACAGATTCGAAACCATCCTAAGTGGAAACGCTCAATCAAATAGGAAGGTTGCGAAAAACGATTTTTAAGCATAATTTTCAAAGTGCACCGCGAACAGCTTGAAATCAGATATTTTTTGCAAAATAGTGTGCCTACATTTGCGAAATAAGCTAAGTCTCGTACGTTTATTTACTCCGAATTCAGGGGAAGCCAGCCGTTCCGAAGTGCGAATTGCAGGTAGACATCTTAATTTCTATCAAGTTCCGTTACGAATGGGTTTTGGAGAAAACCAAAGAAGATTAGCAGTAGTGAAAAGTGTGGAATAGTTGTGAGCGAAAAAGAATTCAGGAGGAATACGTTCGAAGAGTACGAATTTGGTGCTGTTGCAGCGGTGTATGCAGAAAATCGTACGGAACGTTACGTGTGTCCCGCTTTCGCACGAAGTGCTGAAAAATCGATTCACTAGTGAATTCACCTTTAAGAATTTTCAAGTTTAATCAACAGAGAAGACTGTCTGCATCCAGAGGGGGCCCCCACAGGTAGTTGTTTGTTTGTTTCTATTATTATTATATTGTTACAAGGTTGATTTTTCATGAATAATATTGTGTAATGTAATTCAAACGAATCGTTGGTGAATTTTATTGATCGCGTGATAAAAGGAAAGTGACTCTCCAAAGAAAAAAAGTGACTCTCCCTAGAGTAGAGTATTTGGTTAGAGTAGAGTATTTGGTTCTCGTATGTAAACCAAAAAAAAAATATATATAGATACATTTTTCCCTCATTATCCGTGAGGCTACGTCTCGTTCCGTAGCCGAGGGAACGCAATAGAAATTGAACGAGTGGCGCTGTTCTTTACCACGACCGTCTTCGGCTGTGGTCGGGCAAAATCTTCGAGCGTTCCCCGCGGTATTGCGTGACAATATATATATATATATATATATATATATATATACATATATATATATATATATATATATATATATATATATATATATATATATATATATATATATATAAATATGAATTTTTGGCCAAAGTGATTTTAATACTAATGTTCTTCTTCGAAGATTAGTAAAAAGAAAGTGAACAAGGAAGTGAATCAAAAACGACTACTTTAACTATACGAATTTTAATTAGAGCGCAACGCAACGGAAGCAACGAGGAATATCAACAGCGCATTTGAGCCTGATACAGTTAGCGAACGAACCACTCGGCGATGGTTCGAAAAATTTCAATCCGGAGATTTGGACTTTTGAAGTGAGCCATGTGGACACCCAGGACCATCGATCGATAACGACGACCTGCGTGCATTAGTGGAGTCTGGCCCCCGCAAAATCATAAGGGATCTTGCCGAAAAATCAAGCGTTTTCAATTCGACAGTTTGCCGCCACTTGCAATATTTTGGAAAAGTGAAAAAGCTTGACTAATGGGTTCCGCATGATCTTACTGAGCAAAACATGACGTGTCGAATGGAGATTTCAAGTTTCCTTCTCTCCCGCAACAAAAAGGAACCGTTCTTACATTGCACTGTAACCTGCGATAAAAAGTGGATTTAATACGACAATCGATGCTGATTGGCTGAATGGCTAGATGCCGATGAAGCACCAAGACACATGCCGAAACCAAACCTTTATCCAAAGAAAATAATGGCAACTGTTTGGTGGTCTGTAGCTGGAGTTATCTACTATTTGTTCCTGCAACCTGGCGAAACCATCAATGCTGAGAAATACTGCGCTCAACTGATGAAATGCATAAGAAATTGATAGTCCAACGACCTAGGCTTGTCAACAGGGATGGAGTGATACTGATTCATGATAACGCACGACCTCATGTATCGAGAACAAGGGTCCAAAAATCAACGAGTTGTGCTATGTGACTCTTTCTCACCCTCCATATTCACCAAACCTCTCACCAACAGATTACCATTTCTTTAAACATTTGGATCACTTTAAACATTTGGATCACTTTTTGACAAAAGATTTAATAATCAAGCTGCTGTCAAAAATGCCTTCGAGGAGTTTCTTCGCACCAGAAACTCGGACTTCTACAAAACTGTAATGTAGGTACTTGAATCTCGTTGAGAAAAGTGTGTTGCATCTATTGGTACCTATTTTGATTTAATAAATTGTCTTTATAAAAAGTTACAGCTGTTTAAAAATGTATTATTAAATCGGCCATTTCATCTGCAGCAACCTAATAGTTGTAGATTATATGCATTTACAGCAGCATTTTCTGTTATTCATCCAGTAAACTTTTCACCGGAAAAGCTCTAAAAGCCACCAACACTAACACATTTTTACTGGCGAGAACACAAATTGAACATTTTTACCTTAACGGCTATAGCTAGAATGAGATATTTACAAATTAGCACATTGAGCTAAAACAGTTTCTAATCCGTCATCGAAGTTTTAATTTTTACTATATCATAAATTTTTATTATATCATAAATAAGCCATAGCTCAATTTCAAGGTAAACACCTGCTCACTAGCGTAAGCGCTAAAAAAATCTCTAATGCATAGCAACCGCCAGAAATACTAATAATCGAAGAAAAAAAAACTGTTGCCCAACAAAACCGCTAGAAACACAAATATTCGATGAACAGTAGAGGAATCTATCAGATTTTGAGTAAATATTTAATTAAATGTACTTCCAATTTGTTTCGAAAGAAGTGTACCGATTTGATGTCAACGATACGTTTAAACTTACAAGAAGGGAAGGCTTCTTGAGTTGCTACTTTTATGAATTTCAAAATTTAGGAACGTCAAGCACCTGTTACTTATATTTATTATCGGTTGTTTATCGTACCGATCTTTGAAAACAGCATTTTTTTGTGTTACACAAATGATAAAAAAGTTTAGCGCATCAGAACCGCTAGAAAACTAATTTTCGAAGAAATATTCTTTGAGTGACAAAAAAGTGTGGAAAGACGTAATACACTGTTTTGTAGAATCATATCAACCATTCCTTATCCAAAGCAACAAAACTCAACTATAACACAAATGATGAAAATGTTCAGTGCTGGCAACACTTTCCGACCGAAGCAGCAATAAGTTTACCATAACAAGCTCATACTCAATTCAACTTATCCTTTGAATTTCGTTCTCATCGCAGGATTTCATCGAAAGTTTCAGCGGTTAAACGTTGTTTCAGGCTGCCATCCGAAAAATGTTCAAAACTAGGAAAATTTAAAAATTGGTTTCTTATTTTTATCGCAAATGCTTTGCATATGAGAACGTAATTTGAAGCATCTGTTGGTGCAATATTTACGAAAATGGCTAATGCTGGTTAGCCTGTGTCAGCAGTAAAGCAAAATACATACCAAATCTGCTTCACGTTAAGTTAAACCCAACCAGTAAATTTCGTTTCGATTGAATCACTGCGCTGGAAGTTAATCGGGTTAAAATATTGTTAGAGTTATCACCCTCAAAACTTTTCAAATTTTCAAAGCGTTAATATTTATTGTTAATTTTCATTGCATCTAATGACATAATCGCTCTGTAAATAAATTCCAAAAAATTACTAAAATGGTCATAGCTGGTACCTCTCTCACGATGGTACCTCTCTCACGAGCTGGTACCTCTCTCACGTCTGATTTCTACACTGGACCGTAAGTTATAGGGAAAAAAGCTTTATTTTGCTGAGCAAATTTTCAAGATATAGGAGACAAAAATCACCATAGCTGGCAATTCTATTTTAATTTTTCAGTCAAATTTTCATCAAATGTTACCTAAAGTAGGATCCAAGTACTGTATGAATCTTGTCAAAATCTGATTATTGAATCGGCAGTTATAGGCCAAAAACCGGTTTTTTTTTTCTCAGTGATTTTTCAAGATGGTACCACTGGCACAGGGTTGCCCGGATTTCAAAATCACTTCTATCAGACCTGGTCCTAGCTAATACCAACACGTCCTGTTAATTTCACTATGATCGGATAATCCGGTCGTTAGTTCTCGTGAACAGAACTTTCGAGTGCTGAAAATAGAGGTAATTTGGTGGTGGGTTGCCGTTCTTGTGCAAATCGCAATTTTGAAAATTATAATTTGTCACGATGGACGAAGGTTAAAATATATCAATGATATATTTTTTTTGTCAAAAATCTAAAATTTTTCAGGAAGGTCAATGATTTGAAAGTTTTTTTTCAGGAGCCTGCCGTAGCTACAGGGTTATCCGCACCATCTTGAAAATCTAATTGTGCGAAATTTTAGTTATCATCAATACGCTCTGCAAATTTCACGATGATCCATTATTTTTCTTAGAAGTAATGACAAATCAAATTTTGAAAAAAAATCCTTTTAGGCATGCTGCACCCACACACGGCTCAAAATTTCCAACATTTTATAATAAACAAGCTTTAAACAAAATAAATTTTCATTCCCAAACATTTATTTTATGAAAAATTTACACTGCTTGGAAATATAGGAGTACCTGAAAATTCACTAAAACGCTCGCCGCCGCCAAAAGGTTTAGGATATCTGAATTTTAGCAAATTGTGGACCTACCTACTACATACATCTACGTTTTCCGAAAATTTCAGCTCAATCGGATCGGCCACTCCAGAGATCATTTTAATCATTTTGCTGATATATATATATATATATATATATATATATATATATATATATATATTTATATATATATATATATATTATTTATATATATATATATATATATATATATATATATATATATATATATATATATATATATATATATATATATATATTTATATATATATTTATATATATATATATATATATATATATATATATATATATATATATATATATATATATATTTATATGTATATATATAAATATATATTTATATGTATATATATATATATATATATATATATATATATATATATATATATTATATATATATATATATATATATATATATAAAGAAATATGAATTTCCGGCGAAACGAGTTTAATAGTAATTAGTAAAAATACGCAGCGCTCGCAACACTTTACCGGCACTGTTACTAAAAGTCTACCACAACTGCTTATCGTCAAAATATAGGTACCCTAGGAATCTCGTTTTCAGCCGATGACTTCCTTGAAACTTACAGAGATAGAAAGGTATTTGGACCGGCCATCCAAACAACTTCAAGAACTTATATAATTTAAACATTGGTTATTTATTTTCATGGTAAATGTTCGCGGTATGAATACGTAATGTAAACATTCATTGATAGAAAATAGCAGAACCACCTCGTGCTGGCAGCTGTTTGCCAGCATCAAAGCAAATATCTCACATCTGCCTTACGTTGAAGTCAGCCTACCCTGTGAATTTCGTTTTGATCCGATGACTGCATTGAAACTTATAGGGGTCCATATAAATTTACGGTTACCACTCGCAAAAGTTTCCAAAGTTTTCAAATCCTAATATCTGTTATTTATTGACCCTAAAAGATCATTTGCGTTTGAAAATTTTGTGATAAAATCGCTTACTGAAGATATGGCGAAAAATACAAAAATAATCATCGCTGGTTTGGTTTTTCAACCTAATTCCTACTAAGTATTGCCTATAATAATATTCGCCTACCAAATGGATTTTGTTTCGATTTCGTGACAGGACTGTAAACTATAGGGCAAAAAACTTTATTTTACCGAGCGAATTTTCAAAATTCAAGACACCAAAATAGCTGGCAGGTCTAGCTTGATTTTGAACCAAATTATAACTAAATGTGGCTTAAAGTAAGGTTCAGCTACTATGTGAGTTTCACTAAAATCTAGTGACTGAATCAAATCATAGGGCAATAGGCGGTTTTTTCTTTATAATTTTTCAAGATAGTACCACTGGCACAGACTGACCCACATTTCAAAATTTGTTTCTATTAGACCTGGTTCTACTCAAAATTAATACACTCTATGAATTTCAGTTCTGTCTGATAATCGGATCGTGAGTTCTAATGAACAAAAGTTTCTTATGCCAAACATATATGTAAGTGAATTGGGGAACGGCTACCGTTCTTGTCCGATGTAAGTTTTCATAAGTTTTACTTTGGTTGTGCACACATATCGTAAGATAAGTGACAATATTTAAGGAGAGTCTTGATTTTGCAGGTTTTCACTTTAAGTGTCTAGCAACAGGGCTGCATAGTAAAAGGGTTACATAGCAACAGGGCTGCCAACATGTTCAATAAAAACCACATGAATTTACTACTTCGTAGTTTCAATACGTTCTGTCAATTTTTCAATGATTTGATAGCTTTGTCAAAAGTTATCGCAATTCAATAAATTTCAAATTTTTAAGATCTCTTTTAATGCACCTTGCGCACACATAAGACTCAAAACTTCCAATATTTTATCATACTTACATTGAAAACACGTTTTCAGTTTATTTCGTAAACTAATTTTTTTTTGAAAATTATTGACCGATAGAATTACAGGGATATTAAAATGGTTAAAGCTTATTATTATTTGGTGAGTCTTGGATCTATTCTATATACACAGAAATGTATTCTGAAAGTTTCAGCTCAATCGAATGGCGTCTTATTTCGGAAAAATTTTATTTACTGGATCACTCTTATTATAACATATATTGCCCTTATACGAACATTATACAAATTCCTTCAATTAATAGTTCAATGATTTCAATGTCAGCCTCTCGTAAGTGGCAATCTGCAGCCGGTGCTTATGGCCTTGTTTTCGGTGGCCGGATTTCAACCTTTGAGTTAACTGTATCCGTCATCAATCCGCATAAATACCAGGGCTAAATTTCCTCTGACACTAATTACAATTTCAAGATCATCCTCAATAGTTCAAAAAACAACCTTAATATGCTAAAGCATCGTGAATTATTCAAAAAGACGCGCTCTGCCTTTTGTTCTTATCGTATAGAATGATATTTTTATGAGCAGTTTGCAGCCTGTTTTAAAATATCACAGATCACTGCTTTGGCGATTATAAAGAAGTAAGGAAAAATGAGTAGTGTTATCAATAGAAATCTTCCCGGTAGGAAGACGAAGATCTCTGTAACATACGAAAAGGTAATGGTTGTCAAAAACAAACAAAACAAAAAAAACTCTAGCGCACCTGAACCGCTAGAAACACTAATGTTCGAAGAACAATAGAAGAATCGTGCAGATTTTGAGTGCAAATTCTACCACACGAGCTGCTTATTACAGCCAAAATGTTTCAAACACCACGTTTTACTTTGGTCTCAAGAATGCATGATTCAGTTTTTACCACTGGCATGCATTTCAAAGTTTATGAGAGCAAAACACTTCTTAACTATATTCGTTATCAGTTGCTTATTTCACAAAACTTTGAAAGCAGCATCTCATATAACATCAATGAAAAAATGATCAGTGCCTGCAGCACTGTAACTGAAGTTTGTGTTTGGGGCTAAGATCCGAAAATTTTGCAGAGCTTTGGGAATTGAAACATTTGTTATTTATTTTCATGTTTCCGGTATGAAAAATAACTGTGAGCATTTACTGATACAGAAAAAGCACTATCGCGCTGTAACTGAAAAATCTCAGGAACGCGCCATCCAATTGAACTGATACTTTCAGGATACATTGGTGTATATGCAGAATAGTGCCAAGTTTCACAAAAAGTTAATGGTCTTTAGCTCTTTGGTGCCGGTGGCGATTTTAGTGATATTTTAAATGTACCTATTTTTCTGTCAGAAAATAACTTTTGCAAAAATTAAGTTTATGTAATGAATTCTGAACGTGTTTCAAATGTGAATATGATAATCTTTTTGAAGTTTTTAACCCTATGTGAGCGCTAGGCGCCTTATATAAGATTGGGAAAATTTGAAAATTTTTGAACTGTGATAACTTTTTATGAAATTATCAGATCATTATGAAACTTACAGGACATATAAATGTTATTAAGTTGCACACTTGCAAAGTTTTTCATGAACGTGCTGGGAACCCTGCAGCTACGGCAGGCACTGAAAGTGAAAACACATATATATTTATATGTACATATATATGATCCTTTAGGTGTTGAGCTACACATGAACTGTTACCTTTTTAAAAAACCAGCTTAGGAATAGTGAAATTTACTTGCGAATCGCACCACCCGGGAGAACGGTGAGCTGTGTTTTCTAGTGGAGATAGAAATCATTGCACTTCATTTAGTTAACCAAAGTGTGGGGAGCTGATCTTCGCTAAAACGACTGAAAGCGAGGGCCCAGTTTAGTTTTCCGTGTTCGGGAAATTAACCTGGTCTCAAAAGAGCCTAATCAGATTGCGTCCCCTCAAGCCCGGGAGGTTGACACACTTAAAACTAAGTAGAGAGATAAGATTATAGAGTTTTAAATAATAGACGTTTGACTTTGAGTTATATTTTACAGTATATTTTACCAAATCTACATTTCGATGCTAGTTTTCGAGCTGATTTCTTTGATATTATGAATAACTACTTAAATTTATCTTTTTGCAAATAATGATCCTTAGGAATATGGTCTAGCTCTTCTTGTGCCATCATTCTTATACATTCTACAACTGGTTTATCCACATCCACTGCCATTGTAAGACCTTTTTGCACTGCATCAGCGGTAACTGTCTGCAACTGCGTTGCCCAGCCTAGAGCAGCAAATACTCGGATTGCCACTGTTGTCCAGTCCTCAGCTATATAAAATATACTTTAAATGTTAAAGAAGTTTACAAAATGTTTACCATAGTCCCCAAATTCTCCTGTTTGGTAGTCCCATGGAAGCAAGTAGTGATAGTGGGGCCAATAGCTTTTTGTCACTACAAATATCATATTAGAGTCAGATGGTTTATTATTTTTATCTAGCCCCCATATAAAATGGGCTGAGTTTATAAGCCAACAAACATTCAAGACTATCAAATAGCGTAATGAAAAGACTACAAACACAGCGGCAGCTACCGAATCAGACCAATACTCCATTGGTGCATTAATTGGTAATAAAATAAAAACTATTACATACAAAATCCAATAGAATCTGAAGATTAGATAACATTAAAACGTTCACGTTATATTTTACAAGTAATTTAACCTTTTCTGGAACATAACGACTCGGTCTGTTTCTAGGTCAGCCATGTCTATAGACTTTAGCAAATGCTGCTGCTTTTCACTGAGATCTCGCAGTTGGGCGAAAACATGAGCACTCAAAAAGTCTTTGGAACTGTAGAATGGGTCATCTTCGGTTTTGTAAGTCGCATGATGTAGCCTATGTAACCGAACCCAATCGTATATGGAACCCTGAAAAAAGTAAATACAAAAACAAAGTTTCATCTCATATTTAATTTTTGTTCATCTATCGCTGGTTCTAAAAAATATATGGCAAACAAAAATGTGTGTAAATATATATATATATAAATAAATATATATATATATATATATATATATATATATATATATATATATATATATATATATATATATATATTTATATATATATATATATATATATATATATATATATATATATATATATATATATATATATATTTATATATATATATATATATATATATATATATATATGAATATATATATATATATATATATATATATATATATATATATATATACACATATATATACATATATATATATATATATATATATATATATATATATATATATATATATATATATATATATATATATATATATATATATATATATATATATATATATATATATATATATATATATATATATATATATATATATATATATATATATATATATATATATATATATATATATATATGTAAATATATATCAGCAAAATGATTACGGGAGATAATCGCTGGAGTGGCCGATCCGATTGAGCTGAATTTTCGGAGAACGTAGAGGCATATAGTAGGTATGTCCATGACTTGCTTAAATTCGGATATCTTAAACATTTTGGCGGCGGCGAGCGTTTTAGTGAATTTTGAGGTACTACTATATTTCCAACCAACGTAAGTTTTTGTTACAAAACAGTATTGGGAAGCAAAACCTATTATGTTGCAAGCTTATATATGTTTAAAAATTGGAAATTTTGAGCCGTGTGTGGGTGCAGCGTGCCTAAAAGTAGGCAAGGATTTTTTTCAAATTTTGATTTGACATTACTTCTGATAAAAACAATGAGTCATCGTGAAATTTGCAGAGCGTATTGATGTTGACTAAAACTTAACACACATGGATTTTCAAGGTAGTGCGGGTAACCCTGTAGCTGCGGCAGGCTCCTGAAAAAAAATCCTTCAAATCATCGACCCTCCTGAAAAATTTTTGATATTTGACAAAAAGTTCAAATCATTGCTAAATTTTACCCTTTGTACATCATGTCAAATTGAAATGTTTTAAAATTCCAATTTGCACAAGAATGGCAACCCATCACCAAATTACCTCTGCTTTCGGCACTCGAAAGCTCTGTTCACGAGAACTGACGACCGGATTATACGATCATAATGAATGTTCCAGGACATGTTGATATTGATTAGAAACAGGTCTGATAGAAGTGATTTTGAAATGCAGGCAACCCTGTGGCAGTGGTACCATCTTGAAAAATCGCCGTGAAAATAACAGCTTTTTGGCCTATAACTTCCGATTCAGCCATCACATATAAAAAAAAACTCTAGCGCACCTGAACCGCTAGAAACACTAATGTTTGAAGAACAGTAGAAGAATCGTGCAGATTTTGAGTGCATATTCTACCACGCCAGCTGCTTATTACAGCCAAACTAATTCAAACGCCAGGTTTTACTTTGGTTTTATAACTCATATGGTGGAAAGGTTTCAGATATTATCAGTGGCATGAATTTCAAAGTTTATGAGAGCAACACTTGTTAATTATATTCGCTCTCAGTTGCTTATTTCACAAAAATTTTCAAAGCACCATCGCGTAAAACATCAATGAAGAAAATGCTCAGTGCCTGCAGCACTGTAACTAAAGTTGGTGTTTGGGGCTGCGATCCGAAAAATTTGCAGAACTTTGGGAATTGAAACATTGGTTATTTATTTTCATTGTAAATGTTCCCGGTATGAATACTAACTGTAAGCATTTATTGATACATAAGTAGCACAACCGACTCGTGCTGGCAACCTTCTGCCAGTATCAAAGCCAATAATATATTACGTCTGCTCCCCCTAGTATATTACATTCGAAGTTATAGGAGTATAAAGAATTTTAGGGTTACCTGCAGCAAGTTTTTTCAAATAATCGAAAACTAAATATTTCCTGTTTATTGTCACTACAATATCATTACCATTTGAAAATTCTACGATAAAACCGCTCAGTAAGGATATTGCAATTAAACACAAAACCAACAATAGCTGGCAACTCTATCGTGGCTTTTCAACAATATTTGGCCTGAATAATGTCTATAATAGGTTCCATTAATAGTATGAAATTCGTATTGATTTCATGACTGCACTGGAAGTTATAGGGCAAAAAGTTTTATTTTCCTGAGTGAATTTTCAAAACCAAAGACACAAAAATTACCATAGCTGGCAGCACCAACCGAATTTTTCAACCAAATTTATATCGAACAGAGCTTAGAATAAAGTTCAGCTATTGTGTCAAATTCATGAAAATCGGGTTACTTATTCACATTTCATAGGGCAAAAAGCAGTCTTTTTTCTATGTAATTTTTCAAGATGGCACCACTGGCACAGAGTTGCCCACAATTCAAAATCGCTTCTTTCAGACTTGGTTCTACTTAAGTCCAATGCATTCTGTAAATTTCAGTTGTACCTGATTATTGGTTCGTGAGTTCCGGTGAATAGCAATTTTTGATGCTAAAAATATAGGTTAACTGGGAAAGGGTTACCGTTCTTGTCCGACATGAAATTTCCAATGTTTTACTTTGAAAGTGTAGATTAAGCATAAGATTTGTATACAGATTGGTTTTATTGTAGAAACGGACATTTTTGAGGATATTCGATGGTTTGAATGTTTTCACTTCCAAATTTTCATTTTTCCAAATTTAAGACACTAAAATTATAATAGCTGGCAGCTCCAACCGAATTTTTCAACCAAATTTCTACCAAACGTGGTTTGAAGTAAGGTCCAGCTACTGTGTGAATTTTGTCGAAATCGAACGATTCAATCAGAATTTATAGGGCTAAAAGCAATTATCTTTTTTAGTGATTTTTCAAGATGGCACCACTGGCACAGAATCGCCCACATATCAAAATCACTTCTATCAGACCTGGTTCTATTAAAGACCAATACATTTTGTAAATTTCAATTAATTCTGCTCATTGGATCGTGAGTTTCCGTGAACAGAAGTTTTTGATGCTAAAAATATAAGTAAATTGGGCAAGGGTTACCAGGCGTGCCCGTAATACCATATCTTTTTTTTTTGGTTATGTAAACAAAGCACAAGATTTACATATGAGTGGCTTTTTTTTGAAGAAACGGCATTTTTTCAAGAGAGACGATGATTTGGAGGTTTTCACTTTCAGTGCCTGTCCTAGCTATAGGATTGCCAGCACGCTCATTAAAAGCTACACAAATCTACAACTAAATAATACCAAAATGTTTCGAAAATTTCGTAATGATTGAATAGCTCTGTCAAAAGTTATCGCAATTTAAAAATTTTCAAATTTTCCCGTTCTCTTTTTAGGCACCCAGCGCACACATAGTGTTAAAAAATTCCAAAGCATTATCCGATTTGCATGTAAAACACGTTCGAAATTTCTTTCGTTAACTTTTTTTATGCGAAAATTATTTGTGTACGAAATAATAGGTATTTTAAAAATATCACTAAAATGGCCGCCGGCGCCAAAGGGTTAACAATAATTGACATTTAGTGAGACGTGGACCTATTCTGCATATACACCAATGTATCCTGAAAGTTTCAGCTCAATTGGATTGCGGGTTTTAAGAGATTATCTCACTGAAATTTTTTGATCGGCCGAATCGATTTTAATACTAATGTTCTTCGAACATTAGTTAAAATCACACAATATTTGGATCTTACCTCAGGTAACATTTGGTGAAAATTTCGCTGAAAAATTAGAATAAACTTTCCAGCTATGGTGATTCTTGTCTCGTAAATCATGCAAATTTGCTCAGCAAAATAAAGCTTTTTTCCCTATAACTTCCGGTCAAGTCATGAAATCAAAACGAAGTTCATGCAGTAAATAGATTTTAATTTGAACCAGATATTGTAGGAATTTCATACAAAAATCATGAAAGGGCTGCAAGGTATGACCATTTTTGTAATTTTGTGGAATTTCTTTACTGAGCGATTATGTCATTAGATTTGCAAATGGGAATGATCATGCAAAAAAAAAAAACAACAAATATTAACGCTTTTAAAATATGAAAAGTTTTGAGGGTGGTAGCCCTCAAATTTTTGCACCCGTAGAACTTCCAGCACAGTGATTCAATCGAAACGAAATTTACTGGTTGATTTAACTTAACGTGAAGCAGATTTGGTATGTATTTTGCTTTGCTGAACCAACTTTAGCCATTTTTGTAAATATTGCACCAACAGATGCTTGAAATAACATACTCATATGCAAGGCATTTGCAATAAAAATAAGAAACCAATTTTTAAATTTTCCGAGTTTTGCTCATTTTTCGGATGGCAGCCTCAAACAACGTTAAACCGCTAAAACTTTCGATGAAATCCTCCAATTATAACGAAATTCAAAGGATAAATTGATTCAAGTATGAGCTTGTTAAGGTAAACTTATTGTTGCTTCGTTCGGAAAGTGTTGCCAGCACTAAACATCTTCATCATTTGTGTTATTGTTGAGTTTTGTTGCTTTAGATAAGGAATGGTTGATATGATTCTACAAAAAAGTGTTTGACGTCTTTGCAAATTTTTTTGTCACTCAAAGACAATTTCTTCGAAAATTAGCTTTCTAGCGGTTCTGATGCGCTAGACTTTTTTTTAGTTTAATTATATGAAAGAGCGCAATGTGAATTTTGTTTTCCTCCCGTGACTTCATTGAAAGTTTCAGGTGCAGCAAAATGTTTAGAGTTGCCATTCGAATATTTTGGAAGCATAGAAAATTTAAACATTGTGTTTGATCTGAATCTGAAATTGAAGAAATTAATAAAAGGCATAAACAAATATTCAATTAACTTACCTGGATGACAGTCGACGGTTCGATTGTCAGTTTTGACGTCGCGCAACCAGGCATAAAATCAGCTGACTTATAATGTTAAGGATGTGTTTTAAATTGTAAAATACTGGAAAACAATTTTTCAACAATATAGATGTAACGTTATTGGAAATGTTAACAATGTTAAATTTACCGAAATTTTCACTTAGAAATTTTTCGAGCCCATTGTCATGGGACAGTTGATTTTGAATTGAACTTTGAATCGGTCGAATAGTGTTGAGCAGTTTTTATCATAGAAATTTTCTTTGAACTTGAATTAGTTGAATTTGATTAAATTGAATACTTGAATATTAAAGATAAATTGAATATTAAATTGAAACCTAAATAATGTATTTTGAATCGGTTACAAAAGTGAGTTTTTGAATTGTAGTCATATTGAACATAATTTTGGTCCTTCGAACCGGATAATCGTTTCAGTGTTAAAAGTGGTGAACAAAGAAATTGAAATTTCGAATTTTGAAAAAAGTGATTGAACTTTTGAAATTATTGAACTTGTGAAATACGTTTAAAGTGAACATTTTCCGGGATTAGTGGCGTGCAAATCATATGGTGTGGTATGTAGATTACATTGCATTACAACATTTGATCCTATATTATATTGCATGTTGATTTCCAATATATTTCCTTGTCGTATTTGTCCATCAAATTTGGATTTATTAGTGCTGGTCAAATTGCTACTTTAAACTCGAAAGTAGTATATTTAGAAAATTGAACAGAAAATCAGTTCATTAGAAAACGTATAACGTTAATTTGAGCTTGTGAGAACAAGTTAGACGTGAACGGAAAATCAGTTCATTAGAAAGCGAAATTTTAATTTGAATTTGCGAGATCAAGTTAGGCGTGAAAGTAGATAACGTGTATGTACGTGAATTGAAAATAGAATTGATTAGAAGTAGTCGAAATTGAATTTGATTTGAATAGTTGAAAGATCATGGCGACGATTACTAAGTTGATCTTGCAGCAAGGTCTGAACTATGATCAGTTGGTGCGAATGCACTCAAATTACAAAAAAGATCCGAAGACACGTAAAACCGTCACTTATTTTACAAAATTAATAGAGAGACTCGAAGCTATTCAAAAAGCGTTTGAGAAAACTCATGAATCTATTCTCGACTCATTGACCGGCAGCAAGTCTGAGCTAAGTAATCCATATTTTAATGACGGAAAATATAGTTTGTTCGAAGAACTATATGTAACATTATATTCGGAACTTAAAGAGTCTTTGATTGAGGTACAAAGGGTCTCGAATACAGATTCTTCCGAAATTACCAATCGGCCAAAGAATTCGGAAGAAAATGAAATTAAACTTCCAAGAATATCGTTGCCAAAATTTTCGGGAGATTACGAATCGTGGATTTCATTTCGAGATCTCTTTAAGAGTTTAATCCACGAAAAAGCTTCATTAAGTAATGTTGAAAAACTTCATTACTTAAAGTGTAGTCTTTCGGGTGAAGCAGAAAGTCTGTTAAAACAATTCCAGATAACAGATACGAATCATCAAGTGGCATGGAAGGTTTTGGTTGAACGTTACGATAATAAAGCAACGTTAATGAACACACAATTGAAACGACTATTTAGTTTAGGGGTCGCAAATGAGTCAGCGGCATCAATTAAATTGTTACTAGATAGAACGGTCCAGGCAGTGCAAGTGTTGGAGAACATGAATATTAAAGACATGTGGCAAGCAGTAGTTGTATACATGACAACACAACGTTTACCTTCGGAGACGAGACAATTATGGGAGCAGCAGCAAGCGGCTACTGGAGAGTTGTCGACTTTCATTGAGTTGAAAGCCTTTTTGCAAAATCGATTTCGCGCCTTGGAGGCTTCTGGAGTAACTCATATTAGAGGAAGTTCACAAAGGAGGAGTACAGCGTCTCACACCGGTAACATACAATCGTATCACAGTGACGTACAACAGTCGTGCACCATCTGCAAGGAAAAACATGGTATTCAGCATTGTATCCAGTTTTCGAGAGCCAATCACGGTACAAGGTTGCAATTAGTAAAACGCAATGGCCTTTGTATCAATTGTTTAAAAAAGGGCCATATGATGAGCAGTTGTCCAAGTACGTCACGGTGCTTTAAGTGCAAGGGCATGCATCATACACTGTTGCATAGAGAAAATGTTGATGCAGCATTACCAACGGGTCCTGAATTGAGGCAGCAGCCGGGTCCATCGAATGCTGGTCTTAATATTAATTCACTAAACGTTACCGCCAGCAAAGAAGTCTTATTGGCTACGGCATTAGTTACCATCGAGTCACCTACTGGTCACATCCCACTTCGAGCATTACTTGACCAGGGCTCACAAGCGTCGTTTATTTCAGAATCTGCAGTGCAACTATTGAAATTAAAAAGAGAATCTTCGAAAGTTAATGTCACAGGAATCGGTTTGAACACTGCTACAAAAATTAAAGGGGTTGTTCGAGTAAATTTAATAATACCACAACAGGATACGATCGAATAAGATGCGTTAATTTTAGAAAAAATAACAAATCTTCTGCCACCACGAAACATTACACCAGCAGTGTGGAAGGAATTAGGAAATTTAACATTAGCAGATCCAAGCTTCGACAAACCTGGTAAAATCGATCTACTACTCGGTGCTGATGTCTATGCAAAGGTGATACTTGGCGATATGCAGAAACTTAATATTGGTCTAATACTTCAAAACTCTAGGCTAGGCTGGATTATTTCTGGTGGCGTTCACCAAACAAATTCAAAAAAAGGCTATCAAAGTTTCAAAGTTGAAGTTACAGATGATATGAATATTAGTGATCAGCTCAAAAGGTTTTGGGAGCTTGAGGAACTTCAACCCAAAAGGGTTTTAACCAAGGAAGAGGAATTTTGTGAAAACCACTTTGTGAAAAACGTTACGAGGAATAATGATGGAAGGTATACGGTGCGACTACCATTTAAAGATGAAGATAGTAAAATTAATCTCGGAGAATCGAGGACATCTTAATGAGGAAATTCTTGACTCTAATTGGACCATATACAGAGCTGATCGGGATTATATTCAGACTGGTTCCACAAGAGGAGGTGGTGTTTTTATCGCCACACACAACTCCTTTTCTAGCGAACCTATTGTAACTAATCAGTGCAAGTTATTTGAACATAAATTCGTCAGAGTTCTATTTAACTGTCATTATATGTACATTGGAATTTTTTATGTACCACCCCACTCTGACGAAATTGCTTACAATAATATAAATGACACCATATCCTCCATTATTGCTTCTATGAATGAGGAAGACAAAATAATCATTTTCGGGGACTTCAACCGTCCAAACATCAGATTTACTATTGATGAAAATGATAACCAACTCCTCCCGATCAACCTTCTTGACGCCATTGATTTCAAACTTATCAGTTCATTCTATGGCAATGATTTACAGCAAGTTATATCGGCTTCTAACCAGAATGGTAAGTGGTTAGATTTAATATTTACCAATTTTTATGACGAGGTGGTGGTTAGTGCAACTACTGACGCCGAGAATCTTTTCTCTAATACTCTTCATCACTCCGCTATTACCGTTGAACTTTCCACTATCAATATTGCCTTTAACCAATCATACAATAATGAAATTGTATTTGATTTTCATAATGCTGACTACATAAGCATTAAAAATTATCTGGATACCATAGAATGGTCAACGTCTATCTCAACGTTAGATTTGGATGAACTTGTTTCTTTTTTCTACGAAAAAATCTTTCAAGCCATTAACAATTATGTA
Organism: Nemotelus pantherinus; assembly: GCA_963978885.1. Classification (NCBI taxonomy): domain Eukaryota; kingdom Metazoa; phylum Arthropoda; class Insecta; order Diptera; family Stratiomyidae; genus Nemotelus; species Nemotelus pantherinus. The sequence goes on from OZ022265.1 coordinate 62,131,668, forward strand.
CCAAAGATAAAAAAACGCAATAAACGTTCTGAGCCATGGCTTGACAATAATTTGAGACAATTAAGGAACCGACGAAACAAACTTTATAAAACAATTAAAAATGATCGCAATATCAGCGTAGGGCTAAAGGAAAGCTACGAACTTTTATCCAATGAATTCTCAATTAAATCTCGGGAAGCATATGAGCTTTACGTGACTTTAATGGGTAACAAAATTGTAAATGACCCAAGAAAGTTTTTTGATTTCGTTAATATGAAACGAAAAACGACTGGCTATCCCGCTTCTATGTTCAGAGGGAACACTATATCTTCGCTTCCACAGGAAATTTCCAATTTATTTGCAGATCACTTTCAAGATTCGTTCTGTCCTCCTTTGATCCCTACAATAAATTCAACTGCCTGCCCTACCCAAACTTTATTAACACCACTCATTGAGGGAATCATTCTAACAAAAGAGGCGATTGCCAACGCTATCCAAGAGCTAAACATTTATAAAGGACCTGGCCCTGACCTAATACCTCCTTGCTTTGTGATACAGTGTATCAATCAATTGATAACCCCTCTGCATATAATTTTTAACAAGTCGCTGTCATTAGGCCTATTTCCATCCTTTTGGAAATCTTCCCATCTTACGCCTATTTTCAAAAGTGGCGATAAAAGATCTATTGACAACTATCGAGGCATCGCTATTCTCTCAGTGATCCCCAAACTCTTCGAGAAGCTCGTCTGCGATCAACTGACTTTCATTATAAGTCCCCTTCTCAACGAACAGCAACATGGGTTTAGAAAAGGCAGGTCAACTACCACGAATCTCATGATCCTGGTTTCGGACGTCCTTTGTGAGATGGAAAAGGGAAACCAGGTTGATGCGATTTATACTGATTTCAGTAAGGCCTTCGACAGAGTCGACCATCAAATTTTGACACAGAAATTACTTAATTTCGGTATATCTGGCTGCCTACTTAACTGGCTTCAATCTTATCTTTGTGACAGAACCCAGATTGTCAAATTCCAAGGAAAATTTTCAAAAACAGTTTTTGCTCTGTCGGGGGTGCCGCAAGGCAGTCATTTGGGCCCTCTTCTTTTTAATATTTTCATTTCGGATCTATCTAGGTTTTTATTTGATACCCCACACCTCTTCTACGCTGATGACTTGAAATTGTACCACACTATCAAAACGCAGTCCGACATTGATTTTCTTCAATCAAAACTTGTATCTCTCGAACAGTGGTGCCTCCTGAATAAACTAAATCTCAACGTCGACAAGTGTCGAGTGATAAGTTTCTCCAGGAAAAATAGTGTAATAGCCAATTCATACTATCTTAATAGCAACGAACTTATTAGGGTTGAACATATCTTAGACCTAGGTGTAACCCTAGACACCAAATTGCGCTTTAATTTGCAGATCGACAAAGTCTTGTCGAAAGCGAGCAAACAATTAGGTTTCATTAAGAGGCGCGCTAAAGAGTTCAAAAACATTTGGGTTACTAAGTCTCTATATACATCACTAGTGCGGCCTCTACTGGAATACGCCTGCATAGTCTGGTGCCCAGCTTTTCAACTACACAGCGACAGGCTCGAATCAGTTCAGAAACAATTTTTGCTTTTCGCCTTGAGGCACCTCTATAATCCAAACGACTTTAGTAATCTTCCCTCTTACGAATACAGACTTGGTCTTTTAAACCTAATGACTCTTTCATCAAGAAGAACCATAATTAGCGCATGCCTAGCCTTTGATGTCATTAACGGAACAGTTAGTATAGCAGCTCTCTCTAACCGAATTACTTTCAACAATCAAATAAGACGGACTAGGCATACAACCCTCCTTAAGGAATACCAGCACCTTACAGTTTATGGGTGTAATGAACCCATCAATAGGTGCTGTAGAACATTCAACACTGTAAGTCATCACTACTCTTCAGGTATCACCAAATCTACTTTCAAAAATAACTTGACAAAGGCCCTAGTAACTTCTTAACCTACTTATTTCCCATCCTTATTCGCCTAAATGCAAATAAACATTAACTTGAAATACTTGCTTGTTCTATTTTATGCATATTCTATTGTAATCTATTGTATCATATCTAGTATATATATCTATTATATATCTATGTATCATATCTATATCTATTGTATCAATATTCTATTGTAGCATGCCTTGTTTGGCAAATAAATAAATAAATAAAAACGCAGCGATAGTCAGCTTCAAAGCGTTAGAAAAACGTTTCGAAAAACAACCCGACCTGAAACTGGAGTATCAAAAATGCATTCAAGAATACATCGACTCTAATCATATGCAATTAGTAAAAGAACCTACGACTAATAATGTACCCATTGAAGATAATAGAATGAATTATTATTATTTGCCTCACCATGCAGTCTTCAAAGAAAGTAGTACGACGAAATTGCGAGTCGTATTCGATGCATCTCGGAAAACGAACAAAGGATTATCATTAAATGATATATTGTTGACTGGACCATCCATTCAAAATCAAATTATTTCGGTTGTCATGAGGTGGAGGCTCTTCCAGTATGCTTTCATGGCCGATATAGCGAGAATGTATCGCCAAATTAAGGTGCACCGCGACGACGTTGATTATCAACGAATAGTATGGAGATCGAACCCCAATGACGCACTTGATCACTATCGCCTAACTACGGTAACATTTGGCACAACGTGCGCACCTTTTCTCGCTATACGGACTCTGCACAAATTAGCAGAAGATGAGATGAATAATTATCCTACGGCATTTGATGCTATCAAGAATGATTTTTATGTCGACGATTTGCTCTCAGGGGGTCAAGACTTACAAGAAACTATCGACAAACGTGATGCAATTTTTGCTGTCTTAAAATCTGGTGGTTTTATTCTGAGAAAATGGATTGCGAATGACCAACGGATCTTGCAAGGAATTGCTAAAGAAGATATTGAAATGAAGAACTGTTTTGAAATGAATTTAGACCAAGGATTCAAATCCTTAGGAATTGTGTGGTATCCTATGAATGATTATTTTAGTTTTCGTCTGCAATTGAAAGGTTTAAATTTACCTTACTCAAAGAGACAACTGCTTTCAGAAATCGCTCAACTATTCGACCCAATGGGATGGCTTGCTCCAATTATTATCAAAGCGAAAGTCCTTCTCCAAACTTTATGGCTTCAGGGGCTCACCTGGGATGAACCTGCCCCTGATGAAATCATACAACAATGGTTGAGATTTAAAAATAATTTAAAGATGATAAGTGAAATTAAAATACCGCGATATATTAGAAACTCGTCATCATCTCAATTTGAGATCCATGGATTTAGTGACGCGTCAAAGGAAGCTTATGCGGCTGCTGTGTACCTAGTCAGCAGAAATATTGAACAAACTCACGTTTATCTCGTGATGGCGAAGACGAAAGTTGCTCCGATTCGAACAGTGTCAATACCACGTTTGGAACTATGTGGCGCTGTACTACTTTCCAAATTAGTACATCAAATAAAAGAAACTTTAAAATTCCAACATGTTCAAACATGGTTATGGACCGACTCGGAAATTGTCCTCTCCTGGATCAAGGGACATCCGACGCGATGGTCAGTTTTTGTAGCCAACCGTGTTACCGAAATTTACAATACTAGCGGGAATACACCTTGGCGTCACGTGCCCTCGAAGGAGAATCCTGCTGATTTGGCAACTCGTGGTTTGGATGACAACGACACAATCAACAATAAGTCTTTGTGGTGGACAGGCCCATCTTGGTTGCAGAAAAACCCTGAACATTGGCCTAAAATGAAAACTGTAGAAATTACTAATTTGGAAAAACGGAAACATTTGAATGTTCACTTCTGCCTGGATTTATCTTCGGATACAAACGATATAATAAATAGATTTTCCTCATTTAGTCGATTGATTCGAGTTACCGCGTACTGCTATCGATTCTTCAAGTTAGCCAGAAAGAAGACAACTGATAAAGGATACTTAACGACGGAAGAATTACAACAATCTCGAAAGTTTTGGATTATAAACGTCCAACAAAAGGCTTTTAAAGAAGATATTAACAAATTACGAAAGGGCGAACAATTATCGAAAAGAAGTCAGTTAATCAATCTTGTTCCATTTCTTGACGGGGACGGGATTCTGCGAATCGGAGGGCGTCTGGAAAACGCAGATTTAACCTTCTCACAAAGACATCCGATCATCATTCCGAAAGCAGGGAAATTTACTGAACTGCTAGTACGACATATACACAACATCACATTACATGGAGAAACGCAATTGATGCTCGCTACACTGAGACGAAACTATTGGGTTTTGGATGCAAGAAATGTTATTCGACATTCTAATCATAAATGTTTAATTTGCTTTCGAACCAAAGCTAAAATATCATCACAATTAATGGGAAATTTACCGAAGCCGAGAGTCACAGTTTCACGTCCTTTCACCCATACTGGAGTGGATTACTGCGGGCCAGTTACAATCAAAGATAGGAATGGACGCGGAAGTAAAACCCATAAGGGATACATTGCTATTTTCATCTGCTTGGCGGTGAAGGCAATTCACATCGAGCTCGTCAATGATCTCACAACGACCACATTCCTCGCTGCGCTCAAACGTTTTATTGGAAGACGAGGTCTATGTCAGCACATTTACAGCGATTGTGGCACGAATTTTGTAGGAGCTGAATCAGAATTGAGGAAAATAGCGACAAGAAATCGAGAAGCTGTAGGGTCCCAGAGTGGCCTTGAAATTACATGGCATTTCAATCCACCAGCATCACCACATTTTGGAGGTTTATGGGAGGCTGGTGTGAAGTCGATCAAACTACATTTACGCCGTATACTACGACATGCCACTCTAACTTACGAAGAATTTTCAACAACTCTAGTCCAAATCGAAGCCTGCCTGAACTCGCGACCTTTGTGCCCTCTCACAGATGACCCTATGGACACCAAAGTATTGACTCCAGCTCATTTTCTGATCGGAGATGCTCTAATTATGCCAGTAGAAGACGATCTGTCTGAAATAAACTTATCACGGCTAGACAGATGGCAGTTTTGCCAAAGATTAATGCAAACATTTTGGAAACGCTGGACAAATGAATATCTCGCAAGATTGCAACAAAGGCCTAAATGGCTCAAACAAGAAATCCAGCCTAAAATAGGAGATTTATGTTTGCTGAAAGAAGAGAACATACATCCTAGTAAATGGCCTCTCGCAAGGATCACTAACGTTCATACGGGAAAAGATACGATAACACGAGTGGTAACGTTATTTTCAAAAGGTAACTACTACAAACGTGCAATAACAAAAATTGTTCTGCTTCCTACGCAATAACCGAACCTATAATATACACATATTTTAATAAAAGAAATGAAGCTACAAACAAAACCATAGACAGAAATAGAAATGAATCGAATACAAAAATGAACTACGATGCCAGACAATACAGCACTTTACCCTTTCTTTCCTATCACTATCCAATCCTATCCAAAGTACATACCACACAAAATAAAAAAAAAACAATGCTAACGGTTTCTCAGTAAACCCTTGTTCGAGTTGGCGAGTCGGGGCGCCAAGTTCAAATAACCCCTCTGTTGGCGAGTGTTATGTGCCTGTACGGAGGAAATGCCACAGGTTACATTAACATCTTTACCCTGTCAATTCGAAGGCAGCATCTGGTGTTTGGGAGTCCATTTCGATAAGCCAACCATACATGGCAATGGAGCAACGACAATAGACCTGATAATCGGTAACTCAATATTGACGAAAGCACACTCAACTTTATTTTTACAGATATTAATACTGATCCGGTTGGACCAGCGGGGGGAGTATGTTTGATCTGAATCTGAAATTGAAGAAATTAATAAAAGGCATAAACAAATATTCAATTAACTTACCTGGATGACAGTCGACGGTTCGATTGTCAGTTTTGACGTCGCGCAACCAGGCATAAAATCAGCTGACTTATAATGTTAAGGATGTGTTTTAAATTGTAAAATACTGGAAAACAATTTTTCAACAATATAGATGTAACGTTATTGGAAATGTTAACAATGTTAAATTTACCGAAATTTTCACTTAGAAATTTTTCGAGCCCATTGTCATGGGACAGTTGATTTTGAATTGAACTTTGAATCGGTCGAATAGTGTTGAGCAGTTTTTATCATAGAAATTTTCTTTGAACTTGAATTAGTTGAATTTGATTAAATTGAATACTTGAATATTAAAGATAAATTGAATATTAAATTGAAACCTAAATAAAGTATTTTGAATCGGTTACAAAAGTGAGTTTTTGAATTGTAGTCATATTGAACACATTGGTTACTTATTTTCATTGTATATGTATTCAATAAAAACACTAAGAGATAGCACCTGTTAGGGCGAAAATAATGAAAATGCTTCCTACTGGCAATTCTTTCCTAGAATCAAAAGTATAGCAAATCTGCTGCAGATTAAGGCCGACTTTTCTTGGAATATTGTTTCGATCCGCTGCCTGCAATCAAAACTATAGTGGTAAAAAAATTTCGGGTAACCAGCAAAAAATCTTTTCAAATATTTTGTTTTCACTACAATGCATCGTAAAGTAAAGAAAGGACAAAAACCTCCAAGCGCATCAGAACCGCCAGAAACACAAATGTTCGAAGATCAGTAGAGGGCTTGGGCAGATTTTGAGTATATATTCTACCACTAGCTACTTAAGACTACTACGTACACTTAATTCACACTGACGTTTCGACACTGGTCGAAATGTCAAATATCACATAGATGGCGACTAGAGCGCCCTAATTGCACGCGGTGGTAAATCCTCGGAACTAGATAATTATTTTTGATTCGCGCAGATTTTTGAATTTGTTATAACTGTAATATTATTGATATAAAAGCTCGAATGGTTAATAATAAAGGACATTCTTTGCTGGTAAGCCAAAGACAAAGCGGCGACCAGATTGGGAAAAGAATAGTTTTTTTTCTTTTTCAAAAACTAAGACTCGCTTGCCTTAGCGTAGCGGCGACAGGCTCGCAAAAGCCAAGTCACAGCAGAGTCGATTAAAGAGGAAAAGTAGACTACTATTTTTGCATAGCGGCGACAGGTTCGCCAAAGCAAAAGCAAATAGTAGTTTAAATTTGTTTTCTGGCTCCAAGAGCTAAATTGTAGCTAGTTACAATTGTCAACGACACCTTACATTTCATGGCGATCCTCAAACGTACGATCCTGGGAATCAAGATCAAGTCGCTTAAGACCCTGTGATTCATAGTCCTGCATTTTTCGAGCGCCTGCTTAATTGGAGCGCGACAAAATTTTGCAATTGGATATTTGCAAATTATTGAAAAGACGATTCTGCAGCCTACATTCCTGTGAATCAGAATCGTGCACTTTTCGAGCGCATCAACTTAATAACAACTCGACATGGACAATATTTGCATATATTTTTTCCAAAATTTCGAGCGAAGCATATATCGGGTACTGGAACGACAGCGAGTCTTGGACGATTGCAAAAACTATAAACATTTAGAAAGAAAAACAAATTAAAAATTATAGCTAGAAATTAACAAAACTTCAAAACCAAAATGGGAATTTTTCAATAAACAAAACACAATAAAAGCTCGAAAATAAAATTGATTTCAAAATGTATAGAATTCAGTTGTTCAAATTAGAATATATAAAATTATTGTTACATAAAAAAAACATGACACTGAAAACAAATGTATATGATGAAGTCAATTATATAAAACCTAGAATATGCAAAACATACTATCAAACTATATGTTTAAATTAAATTGAAAGAAATGAAATTAAGTTAAATAGATTTCACCAACGAAATAAAATGGTTTTCATAGACAAGAAGAGGAATTCAAACTGATCTGATTAATTGGCAATAAATCACATAAAGTAGAATAATAAAAAAAAACTCTAGCGCACCTGAACCGCTAGAAACACTAATGTTCGAAGAACAGTAGAAGAATCGTGCAGGTTTTGAGTGCATATTCCACCACATGAGCTGCTTATTACGGCCAAACTGTTTCAAATGCCACGTTTTACTTTGGTCTCAAGAATGCATTATAACTCATATGGTAGAAGGTTTCAGATATTACCATTGGCATGGGTTTCAAAGTTTATGAAAGAAAAACACTTGTTAATTATATTCGTTATCAGTTGCTTATTTCACCAAACTTTGAAAGCAGCATCTCATATAACACCAATGAAGAAAATGCTCAGTGCCTGCAGCACTGTAACTGAAGTTGGTGTTTGGGGCTGCGATCCGAAAAATTTGCAGAACTTTGGGAATTGAAACATTGGTTATTTATTTTCATTGTAAATGTTTCCGGTATGAATACTAACTGTAAGCATTTATTGAGACAAAAGTAGCACAACCGACTCGCGCTGGCAACCTTCTGCCAGTATCAAAGCCAAGAATATATCACATCTGCTTCACGTTGTTATATTACATTCGAAGTTACAGGTGTATAAAGAAATTTAGGGTTACCTACAGGAAGTTTTTTCAAATAATCGAAAGCTTAATATTTGGTGTTTATTGTCACTACAATATCATTACCATTTGAAAATTCTACGATAAAACCGCTTAATAAAGATATTGCAATTAAACACAAAACCAACAATAGCTGGCAACCCTATCGTGGCTTTTCAACCAAATTTGGCCTGAATAATGCTTATAATTGGTTGCGTTAATTGTATGAAATTCGTGTTGATTTCATGACTGCACTGGCAGCTATAGGGCAAAAAGTTTTATTTTCCTGAGCGAATTCTCAAAACCAAAGACACCAAAATTACCATGGCTGGCAGCACCAATCGAATTTTTCAACCAAATTTCTATCAAATAAAGTTTAGAGTAAGGTGCAGCTACTGCGTCAATTTCATGAAAATCTGGTTACTAATTCACATTTCATAGGGCAAAAAGCAGTTTTTTTTTCTTTGTAATTTTTCAAGATGGCACCACTGGCACAGAGTTGCCCCCAATTCAAAATCGCTTCTATCAGACCTGGTTCTACTTGAGTTCAATGCATTCTGTAAATTTCAATGGTATCTGATTATTGGTTCGTGAATTCCCGTGAACAGAAGTTTTTGATGCTAAAAATATGGGTTAACTGGGAGAGGGTTACCGTTCTTGTCCGACATGAGATTTCCAAAAATTTACTTTGAACGTGTAGATAAAGCATGAGTTTTGTATACAGATTGGTTTTATTGTAAGAAACGGACATTTTTAGGATATTCGATGATTTGAATGTTTTCACTACCAAATTTTTATTTTTTAAAATTTAAGACACCAAAACTATCATAGCTGGCAGCTCCAACCGAATTTTTCAACCAAATTTCTACCAAACGTGGTTTAAAGTAAGGTCCAGCTATTGTGTGAATTTCGTCAAAATCGAACGATTCAATCAGAATTTATAGGGCTAAAAGCAGTTATCTTTTTTAGTGATTTTTCAAGATGGCACCACTGGCACAGAATCGCCTGCGTTTCAAAATCACTTCTATCAGACCTGGTCCTATTTAAGACCAATACATTCTGCAAATTTCAATTGATTCTGCTCATCGGATCGTGAGTTTCCGTGAACAGAAGTTTTTGATGCTAAAAATATAGGTAAATTGGGCAAGGGTTACCAGGCGTGCCCGTTATACCATATCAAATTTTATTTTTTGCCTATGTTAACCAAGCACGAAATTTACATATGAGTGGCTTTTTTTTGAAGAAACGGCATTTTTTCAAGAGAAACGATAATTTGAAAGTTTTCACTTTCAGTGCTTGCCCTAGCTTCAGGGTTGCCAGCACGCTCATCAAAAGCTACACAAATTTACAACTAAAAAATACCAATATGTTCTGAAAATTTGGTAATGATTGAATAGCTCTGTCAAAAGTTATCGCAATTTAAAAATTTTCATTTTTTCCCGATCTCTTTTTAGGCACCCAGCGCACACATGGGGTTAAAAAATTCCAAAAAATTATCCAAATCACCTGTAAAACACGTTCGAAATTTATTTTGTTAACTTTATTTTTGCAAAACTTATTTGTGTACGGAATAATAGGTATAATAAAAATATCACTAAAATGGCCGCCGGCGCCAAAGGGTTAAAGATTTTTAACTTTTTGTGAGACCTGGCACTATTCTGCATATACATCAATGTGTCCTGAAAATTTCAGCTCAATCGGATGGCGCGTTCCTGAGATTTTTTCACTGAAATTTTTTGATGATATATATATATATATATATATATATATATATATATATATATATATAGAAATATGAATTTTTGGCCAAAGTGATTTTAATACTAATGTTCTTCTTCGAACATTAGTAAAAAAAACCTCTAGCGCACCTGAACCGCTAGAAACACTAATGTTCGAAGAACAGTAGAAGAATCGTGCAGGTTTTGAGTGCATATTCCACCACATGAGCTGCTTATTACGGCCAAACTGTTTCAAATGCCACGTTTTACTTTGGTCTCAAGAATGCATTATGACTCATATGGTAGAAGGTTTCAGATATTACCACTGGCATGAATTTCAACGTTTATGAGAGGAAAACACGGGTTAATTATATTCGTTATCAGTTGCTTATTTCACAAAATTTTGAAAGCAGCATCTCATATAACATCAATGAAGAACATGCTCAGTGCCTGCAGCACTGTAACTGAAGTTGGTGTTTGGGGCTGCGATCCGAAAAATTTGCAGAACTTTGGGAATTGAAACATCGGTTATTTATTTGCATTGTAAATGTTTCCGGTATAATTTTATTGATACAAAAGTAGCACAACCGACTCGCGCTGGCAACCTTTCGCCAGTATCAAAGCCAAGAATATATCACATCTGCTTCACGTTGTTATATTACATTCGAAGTTATAGGAATATGAAAAAATTTAGGGTGACCTGCAGCGAGTTTTTTCAAATAATCAAAAGCTTAATATTTGCTGTTTATTGGCACTACAACATCATTACCAATTGACAATTCTACGATTAAACCGCTTTATAAAGATATTGCAAACAAACACAAAACCAACAATAGCTGGCAGCCCTATTGTGGCTTTTCAACCAAATTTGGCCTGAATAATGTTTATAATAAGTTCCATAAATTGTATGAAATTCGTATTGATTTCATGACTGCACTGGAAGTTATAGGGCAAAAAGTTTTATTTTCCTGAGAGAATTTTCAAAACCAAAGACACAAAAATTACCATAGCTGGCAGCACCAATCGAATTTTTCAACCGAATTTCTGTCAAACAGAGCTTAGAGTAAGGTTCAGCTACTGTGTCAATTTCATGAAAATCTGGTTACTAATTCACATTTCATAGGGCAAAAAGCAGTTTTTTTTTCTTTGTAATTTTTCAAGATGGCACCATTGGCACAGAGTTGCCCAGACTTGGTCCTACTTAAGTCCAGACCTGGTCCTACTTAAGTCCAGACCTGGTCCTACTTAAGTCCAATGTTTTCTGTAAATTTCAATGGTATCTGATTATCGATTCGTGAGTTCCCGTGAACAGAAGTTTTTGATGCTAAAAATATAGGTTGACTGGGAAAGGGTTACCGTTCTTGTCCGACATGAAGTTTCCAAAGTTTTACTTTGAACGTGTAGATAAAGCATAAGATTTGTACACAGATTGGTTTTATTGTAAGAAACGGACATTTTTAGGATATTCGATGGTTTGAATATTTTCACTTCCAAATTTTTATTTTTTTCAAATTTAAGACACCAAAATTATCATAGCTGGCAGCTCCAACCGAATTTTTCAACCGAATTTCTACCAAACGTGGTTTAAAATAAGATCCAGCTACTGTGTAAATTTCGTCAAAATCGAACGATTCAATTAGAATTTATAGGGCTAAAAGCAGTTATCTTTTTTAATGATTTTTCAAGATGGCACCACTGGCACAGAATCGCCCGCATTTCAAAATCACTTCTATCAGACCTGGTCTTATTCAAGACCAATACATGCTGCAAATTTCAATTAATTCTGCTCATTGGATCGTGAGTTTCCGTGAACAGAAGTTTTTGATGCTAGAAATATAGGTAACTTCGGCAAGGTTACCAGGCGTACCCGTTATACCATATCAAATTTTATTTTTTGCCTATGTAAAAACAGCATGAAATTTACATATGAGTGGCTTTTCTTTGAAGAAACGGCATATTTTCAAGAGAGACGATGATTTTGAGGTTTTCACTTTCAGTACCTGCCCTAGCTACAGGGTTGCCAGCACGCTCATTAAAAGCTACACAAATCTACAACTAAAAATTACCAATATGTCCTGAAAGTTTCGTAATGATTGAATAGCTTTGTCAAAAGTTATCGCAATTTAAAAATTTTCAAATTTTTCCGTTCTCTTTTTAGGCACCCAGCGCACACATGGGGTTAAAAAATTCCAAAACATTATCCGATTCACATGTAAAACACGTTCGAAATTCATTTGGTCAACTTTATTTTTGCAAAAATTATTTGTGTACGGAATAATAGGTATAATAAAAATATCACTAAAATGGCCGCCGGCGCCAAAGGGTTTAAGATTTTTAACTTTTTGTGAGACCTGGCACTATTCTGCATATACAACAATGTGTCCTCAAAATTTCAGTTCAATCAGATGGCGCGTTCCTGGGATTTTTTCACTGAAAATTTTTGATGATATATATATATATATATATATATATATATATATATATATATATATATATATATATATATATATATATATATATATATATATATATATATATATATATATATATATATAGAAATATGAATTTTTGGCCAAAGTGATTTTAATACTAATGTTCTTCTTCGAACATTAGTAAAAACACTAATGGTCGAAGAACAGTAGAAGAATCGTGCAGGTTTTGAGTGCATATTCCACCACATGAGCTGCTTATTACGGCCAAACTGTTTCAAACGCCACGTTTTACTTTGGTCTCAAGAATGCATTATAACTCATATGGTGGAAGGTTTCAGATATTACCACTGGCATGAATTTCAACGTTTATGAGAGCAAAACACGGGTTAATTATATTCGTTATCAGTTGCTTATTTCACAAATATTTGAAAGCAGCATCTCATATAACATCAATGAAGAAAATGCTCAGTGCCTGCAGCACTGTAACTGAAGTTGGTGTTTGGGGCTGCGATCCGAAAAATTTGCAGAACTTTGGGAATTGAAACATCGGTTACTTATTTTCATTGTAAATTTTCCGGTATGAATACTAACTGTAAGCATTTATTGATACAAAAGTAGCACAAACGACTCGTACTGGCAACCTTTTGCCAGTATCAAAGCCAAGAATATATCACATCTGCTTCACGTTGTTATATTACATTCGAAGTTATAGGAGTATAAAGAAATTTAGGGTTGCCTGTAGCGAGTTTTTTCAAATAATCGAAAACTTAATATTTGCTGTTTATTGTCACTACAATATCATTACCATTTGAAAATTCTACGATAAAACCGCTTAATAAAGATATTACAAACAAACACAAAACCAACAATAGCTGGCAACCCTATCATGGCTTTTCAACCAAATTTGGCCTGAATAATGTTTATAATAGGATTCATTAATTGTATAAAATTCGTATTGATTTCATGACTGCACTGGAAGTTATAGGGCAAAAAGTTTTATTTTCCTGAGCGAATTTTCAAAACCAAAGACACAAATGTTACCATAGCTGGCAGCACTAATCGAATTTTTCAACCAAATTTCCACCAAACAGAGATTAGAGTAAGGTTCAGCTACTGTGTTAATTTCATGAAAATCTGGTAACTAATTCACATTTCATAAGGCAATAAGCAATTTTTTTTTCTTTGTAATTTTTCAAGATGGCACCACTGGCACAGTGTTGCCCACAATTCAAAATTGCTTCTTCCAGATCTAGTCCTACTTAAGTCCAATGCATTCTGTAAATTAAAGCTGTATGTGATTATTGGTTCGTGAGTTCCCGTGAACAGAAGTTTTTGATGCTGAAAATATAGGTTAACTGGGAGAGGGTTACCATTCTTGTCCGACATGAAATTTCCAAAGTTTTACTTTGAACGTGAAGATAAAGCATAAGATTTGTATACAGATTGGTTTTATTGTAAGAAACGGACATTTTTTAGGATATTCGATGGTTTGAATGTTTTCACTTCCAAATTTTTATTTTTTCAAATTTAAGACACCAAAACTATCATAGCTGGCAGCTCCAACCGAATTTTTCAACTGAATTTCTCCCAAACGTGGTTTGAAGTAAGGTCCAGCTACTGTGTGAATTTCGTCAAAATCGAACGATTCAATCAGAATTTATAGGGCTAAAAGCAGTTATCTTTTTTAGTGATTTTTCAAGATGGCACCACTGGCACAGAATCGCCTGCGTTTCAAAATCACTTCTATCAGACCTGGTCCTATTGAAGACCAATACATTCTGCAAATTTCAATTAATTCTGCTCATTGGATCGAGAGTTTCCGTGAACAGAAGTTTTTGATGCTAAAAACATAGGTAAATTGGGCAAGGGTTACCAGGCGTGCCCGTTATACCATATCAAATTTTATTTTTTGTCTATGTAAACACAGCAAGAGATTTACATATGATTGGCTTTTTTTGAAGAAACGGCATTTTTTCAAGAGAGACGATGATTTGGAGGTTTTCACTTTCAGTGCCTACCCTTGCTACAGGGTCTCCAGCACGCTCATTAAAAGCTACATAAATCTACAACTAAATAATGCAAATATGTCCTAAAAATTTCGTAATGATTGAATAGCTCTGTCAAAAGTTATCGCAATTTAAAAATATTCCAATTTTCCCGTTCTCTTTTTAGGCACCCAGCGCAAACATGGGGTTAAAAAATTCCAAAACATTATTCGATTCACTTGTAAAACACGTTCGAAATTTATTTTGTAAACTTTATTTTTGCGAAAATTATTTGTGTACGAAATAATAGGTATATTAAAAATATCACGTAAATGACCGCCGGCGCGAAAAGGTTAACAATAACTGACATTTAGTGAAACCTGGACCTATTCTGCATTTACACCAATGTATCCTGAAAGTTTCAGCTCAATCGGATGGCGCGTTCCCGAGATTATCTCACTGAAATTTTTTGATGATATATACAGTGGCTCACAGCTTATTTGATACAGTGACTATTTAAAAATGCAAATCACTGTAACTTTGAAATAAGGAATCCTATCCAAAAAATTTGAAAGTATTTGACTAGATGCATGTTCAACGAATACAATGCAAACAAAAAATGTTCCAGCAATATTCCTCGGCGTCCGGTAAAAGAGAAATACCACTAGCGCAGAAAAATTGCAGCTCACAGCTTATTTGATACAGACACTTAAATGCGAATAAACTTCTATTTATCGCCCCGTAAATCGATCTTGCTTTTGTTTTTTGAATTTTTGTTTGTGTTTAGACATTGGCTTAAGTAATTTTTAGCAAGATTTTGTAAGCTGAAGTGCCAAAATGAGCCAAAATTGTAAAATGGGTCATCGCACCACAATTGAACAGCGCGAATTAGTATTAAACCACTTTAAAAAAGCACAAAGTGTTCGAAAAATTACTGAAAGTGTGAATTTGAGTGTCTCTGCAGTGCAGCACATAATTGAACGCTTCGTACACGAAAATTGGGTAAAAAATAAGAAAAGAAAAAGCGCCAAACAATATTTTCACCGTATCCGACGAACGATACATTGTAAGGAAAGTGAAAGCAAACACAAAGATTTCCACTCCAAAATTGGTTACTGAGGTTCATCGTGAATTAAGGAAGTCATGTAGTGCTGAATCCGTCCGACGAGTGCTTCGCGACCATGATTTCAGGGGGCGAGTAGCTCCTAGGAAGCCATTTGTTTCCAAAAAAAAATACAATAAGCCGATTTGCCTTTGCCAAAGAGCATGTTGGAAAGCCGTCCGCGTTCTGAAATACGGTTATTTTTGCGGACGAGTCCAAGTTTAGCATTTTTGGCTCCGACGGAATGTCATATGTCTGGCGCAAGGCAAATACTGAGCTAAACAAGGATAACCTGAAAGCTACTGTGAAGCATGGTGGTGGTAATGTGATAGTTTGGGCCTGCATGTCTGCAGCCGGAGTCAGAAATTCAAAGTTTATTGAGGAAACAATGGACCAAACAGAGTACCTTGATGTAATCAAAAACAATTTGCTGCAAAGCACTGAAAAACCGGGTGTTAGCAACCAATTTCGGTTGTACCAAGCCAATGATCCAAAGCACAAGTCGGGAATTGTGCACTCCTGGCCAATTTGGGACTACCCTCATTTGCTGTCTCCGCCGGCACAGTCACCAGATAGGAACGTCATTGAGAATCTGTGGACTTTGTAGGATAACAACATTAGAAAACACAAGATTTCTAATAAACAAGACCTGAAGAAAGCACTACTAGAGGAATGGCAAAAAATTGCTCCTGACATCACAAAAAACTCGTTGACTCAATGCCGAATAGGCTCCAGGCTCTGCTTAAGGCTAAGAGCTATCATACGAAGTATTGAAATCAACTGTAAACCTCATAATTCACAACAATTTTAATGTTTAATCAAACTGTATCAAATAAGCTGTGACATGAAATTTGTTATTACTTTTAGTTTTTTGTTTTTTAAGATGTAAAACAGCAACTTTGTAACAAATGTAAACTTGTTTAATAAACAACAAACATTTTTCTTTCAAATGGTGTTCAAATTTTTTTGATATTGTTATTATATTTTGAGTTATTGCAACTTAATTTTTTAAAGAAGCACTGTATCAAATAAGCTGTGAGCCACTGTATATATATATATATATATATATATATATATATATATATATATATATATATATATATATATATATATATATATTTATATATATGGAAATATGAATTTTTGGCCGAATCGATTTTAATACTAATGTTCTTCGAACATTAGTAAAAAATGTACATGGTCCGTGGTATAACAAACAAGTACGAGTGGAAGTAAAAAAGATTTTCTTTAAAAGAGTCTCAATAGCGTGATATTTGAAAAAATGCAACTGAATGCTTTTTTTGAAAAATTTTGAAAATGAGAAGATGAGTAACTTTAATGTTGAGCTTGCATTAGAATGCACACCAGTTTTCTATGGTAGTGCAAAACAATTAGATTCCTTTTTAACCATATTAGGATTGATCAACGAAAACCTCAATAAAGACGGGAAACAGGATTTACTAAATTTTACGAAAAATGTCAAATTAGGGTCTAGCGTAAAGACTCAACTTTTGAGTACAAAAATAAGCAGCTATGAAGAATTAGAAAAAATGTTAAGAGGTAGATTCAAGAATAGAAAAAGCCCACAACAAATCCATACACACTAAGTTAAAATAAATTAGGGCTAATGTAATATTTAAAAATTCATATACAAGGTTTTTGTTCGCTTTTCCTTGTGCTTACAAGCTAACTATCATATATCAATAGTCAGTGTTAAGTTCAATATATGTATCAAAGTTGTAGAGACGATAATTGTCTAAAAGATTTTTA
Organism: Nemotelus pantherinus; assembly: GCA_963978885.1. Lineage (NCBI taxonomy): Eukaryota > Metazoa > Arthropoda > Insecta > Diptera > Stratiomyidae > Nemotelus > Nemotelus pantherinus. The sequence goes on from OZ022265.1 coordinate 62,149,120, forward strand.
AAGATAATTGTCTGAATTACCCATCTCCAATAGTGTAACTGTAATAATGTGCGAAATAAATTCAATTGAATTGAATTGAAAAAAAAATCCATACACAATTAGCCCATTTAAGTTAGTTAAGTTATTTTTATTCAACCAATGATTACAACTTATAATGAAAGCTTAATCTAAAACTAAATAGTACAGTGATACGAGCCTGGGCTCTTGCACAATAAGCGACGAATTATGGCGATCAAGGAGAACTTTTGTTTTTTAATAATATATAATGGTAAGTGAGAGGGAAATGGGAAAAACCCTAACATCAAAAAAAAAAAAGCTTAATTTAACCTTAAACTAGCAACTGGGGATTAAAACAACAACTAGTATAGCAAAAAGGGTACGAAAGATTAATAATAATATTGTAATGATAAAAGGACTTTACTTAAGTAATACTTAGAATTTAGCTTAGAGTTAATTATAAATTAAAATAATGCTAAGAGGGCTTGACGGCAACCAGTTATTATGTATCACTAAGAAGTGGAACAACTGTGGATTAATGTCAGATCCTTAGACTTTGAACTAAAGGGTTCGATGATAGGCGATAGGTGTTGGCAAAGCGGTGCCTAATCGACAAGATCCTATCTGCTATTAGCGGAACTTGTGCTCTCAAGTGCAGATCGGTGGTCGAGTGATAAAAGGGTAGGTTAAGGAGCATTTTAAGAATTTTATTTTGCTTAACTTGAATTTTTTTAATGTGTGATAATGCACATCGGCCCCAAACTTCTGCTCCATATAGAAGTCTCGGTTGGAAAATCGCTCGAAAGAGAAGGATTTTGTTAGAGAGAGATAATTTGGATCTCCTATTTATCAGGGGATAAAGAGTCCTAATAATCATATCGCATTTCTCCAAAGCATACATTGTGTTGCTCTTGAAAGTGAGTTTTTTGTCCAAGAGGATCCCTAGATAGCGGATAGAGTCTGGATTCCAGTTAACGGAGAAGTTATTTAAAATAAGAGGCATATTAGGCAGAAGGCAGGGTTTACGATTTCTAGAGAAAAATAGGGCTTCAGTTTTATCGGCATTAATTTTTACTTTCCATTTGACAAAATAGCTATATAGTTCTGTGTAACCATTTTCTAGGGTGGATTTAATAACATCAGGGTATAGTGAAGAACAGAGTAATGCGGTGTCGTCAGCGAAAAGGCTGATTAAACAACCAGAAGGTTTGGGAATATCACTTATAAAAATATTAAAAAGGATCGGGCTGAGCACCGATCCTTGGGGGACTCCAGCTAAAATGCTATACTTAATGGAAGCAGTTTCATTTATTTTGACATAAAAGGACCGATCTTGTAGAAAGTTCATGACAAGTTTGGTGAGATATATTGGAAATCCAAATGAGTGCATTTTGTAAACAAGTCCACCGTGCCAAACACAGTCAAAGGCTTTTTCTAGATCTAATGTCAGAAAACCAGTAGATTTTTTAGCGGCAAAGTTGCTGAGGACGACATTTTTGATTCGAAGGATTTGTTGGGTAGTACAGTGTTTATTCCTGAATCCGAATTGTTCGTCGGGAAATAGACTATTTTCATCAATATAAGACTGGAGAAATTCTTTTAATATTCGTTCAAAAATCTTACCTAATGAACTAAGCAAACTTATGGGCCTGTAGTTAGCTATGTTACACTTAGGCTTGTTTGGTTTAGGAATCATTATAACTGAAGCAATTTTCCACTTTTTTGGAAAATATGATTTATGCAGACAAGTATTTAATATTTTACTAAAGTAAACAATTGTTTTCCTGTGTAGATGTTTAAGAAAGATGGTATTGATTGAATCCGGGCCTGGAGCTTTATTTAACTTCAAGGAACGTATAATATTTCTGATGGTGCGAGGATGTATATGTGGAATATTTGAATTAGAAGAAGTTTTCAGGTGATTAATTGCTATGCGAACATCACTCTCAGTAGAAAGATCACTAGTAGTAGTAGCTGCAGTGCTGTGAATACTATAAAGGTGTTCACCAAACGCCTGACTTTTTCCCACATCCGTTACAAGTAAGTTATCGCCTTGTTTAATTGGGTAAAAGCTGTAATTTTTCTTCTTTAGAGCTCTCGCAATGTTCCAGAAACCTCTACTACCTTTCTCTAAAGAAGATAGTTTTTGGTTCCACTGGATATTTCGAAGCTTGAAAATTTCCGACTTTACAGATTGGGATAGTTGGTTGAAAATTCTTTTGTAATAAGCGATTCTGGTGTTTTGCCATTGTCTGCGATAATAGTTTCTCTCAGTGATTAGTTGTTTGATTTCTCTAGAAAGAACTAGATTGGACGAGAATTTTTGAAATGCCACTTTGGGAATAGCCGCATCTGCAGCCTTCCTAATAATTCTTTCAAGGTGAGAAATGTGCTTGTCTATATCCGCTTCGGTATGAAGGCTAGATAAGTCTTGTCTTAGATCAGTTTGTTGGCCTGTTATCAAGGAAAATTTCTTCCAATTTGCATTTCGGAGCAAGTATACTTTTCTTTTTTCAGCAATCATGTATTGACCCCAAAGTTTAAACCCAACCGGGAGATGATCAGATGAGAGGGATGAGTGGGTAAAAGGTTGTGAGATATTTCGGCCACAATTTGTGAGAACTATGTCCAGTGTTGAAGGGTTCCCTCTAGAGCGATTAGGATAGTAAGTATGAGTTTGGCTGAAGAGAATTTCATAATGACTATAGGTAAGTTGGTGTTTGAGTAAGATACCCCAGCGATTGTTGCGCAGACAATTCCAATCAGTATGTCTGGAGTCAAGGTCACCCATAATGACAAAGTTTCCCTGTAGCCTGTTAAAAAGATTCAGGTCGTGTTTGAACTTACGCTCAATATTCTGGCTACAATTGCCTCCTGGAAAGTAGGCTCCTACCAGTAAAAAGTGTTTATCTCTGCAATGGATTTCCACGCAACAGGTTTCAATTATAGCAGTGTTTAAAGGAGCTATCGTTTTGTGCTGAAGATTACGTCGAATCGCAATCGCCACACCTCCGCCTCTGAGCATATCACGATCGTTCCGAAGGATTATATAATCCGAGTCATAAAGTTTAAGTTGGTTGGTAAGCCACGCCTCAGTGATAATAGCTACGTCAATGTTATTGTCTTTAATGAAGGAGAAAAATTCAGATCGTTTTGGTAAAGAACAGATGCTCTGAGCATTCCAAAAGATGATATTTAATTCTTTATGGAACCCGACCATCATATAAGTATTTAATTGCCATTTCGGTGATGACTCTAAACTGTTGTTGTCTGGTATTGCACTCGCTAAGTTTATTTAGCGTTTCATTTAGTAAGCACATGATTTCCGACACAGAAAATAAGTTGTTGACGGTAGTTTCAGTACTGTTTTCCTTTTGGGCGTATCTAATAGCGGTGGCGTAACTAGTGGAGCGGCTCTGCTGATTGACATTGGCGGAAGGGTTCACTAGGCTTGTAGCTTCACGACGGTTGAGTGCCGGGAATTCACTTTGGTTGAAAGTAAAAGCTGGAGAACTGTTGTTGGTTTTGCTATATTTTGATTGATGCTGTTTGAATCTTAACCGAGTTTGTAGTTCGATGTATTTTATGCGATTAGGACAATCTTTAAAGTTTGCTGGATGATCGCCATTTGCCCATTTATATCAAACTGGAACAGTTGAAAAATACAGTGAGAAGATATTGCAGCTCATTAGCGAATTGAGCGAAATTCAAATTTATAACTTAGAACAGAGTCCATCTGCAGCAGAGAAAGTAGCGATACAGAAATCTAACGATTCTTATGCGCTTACTATTTTCAAAAACGGTTTAGACGAGTCACTTAAGCCCACAATTTTTGCGGCACAACCGAAAACACTTACAGAAGCGATTCAAATCGCAACGGACTTAGAGTCGAGCTATAATGCGACCAAAAATGTTATGTACATAAATAAAAGTTACAACAGTAATCGGCAATTAAAATACAGTTATAGATGCAGACCAAACAGTACAGAAAATGTATATAATAAACGCACAAATGATAATAACTTTACCAATGGTTATAGAAATACGAGGAAAAATTATGAAAACAAGGATATGATTTACAAAAATGATTATAGTAGTTATTATAATAATCTAAAAAGCCCTACCACAAATACTAGAAACCAAAGAAAAAGTTACCATACTATGAAGGAAACTGCACTTCAAATTTATATAGGCAACTCAATAATCTCAGAACAGAGTGTAAAACACATCGAAGTATCAAACACAAATAAAAAAGATGAATTGATCGATAATATTAAAACAGAAACTGAATTATTGAATGAATACCGATCGATTGAAGTCGAAGGTCCAACAAACGAAATATTCAATGATGAAGAAATAATTAAAGAAGCAGTGCAAAGTATTGGCATGAACCATATGAGTTCAGAAGCATCAACAAATATTAAACCAACACAGAAAAATGATGCCAATGATTAAAAAAAAGTACTAACACGTACAAGAAAAATAATCAAAAACCAAAAAACTACAGGGCAAGACAAAAATAAAAGTAAATCCGAAAAAGCACATAAACAAACCCACAATACAAAACATAAGAAAGCTGATTTATATAACAGCAATTCTACGATAAAGATTAAATACAATATGAAGCATAAGGAAGCTTTTCTTTGCAACAGCGATTCGACCGCTGATATACAAAATTTGATGAAATCAAAGTTCAATGTAGAGAATATTCCAAGACAGATAATGGAAAATAATAAAATTACAGTTAGATGCAATGACAATCCATCGAAATTAGTTTTGCTATTGGAGAAGCTGACATCTCAAATAACTGAAAAAAAGATATCAAATGTGTGTCGAAACAAGAGCCACAAAATTCCTAACACATCTAATATAGAGAAGTACAAAAACATACTCAATAAAATGCAACAAAACATTCAAAAACAAAATGAACCGATGAAAATAATCATCTACAAAACCCCAAAGAGAATAATTGAAAGCATAATTCAATTTAATTACATTAGCGAGCTACAAATCAAGCTGAGAAACAGCATTAGTTTAATGAAAAATATGAAAAAATAAACCAAAGAAAATAATAAAACATATTCAAAAAATTAAATAAACTTTTATGGTTTAAAGTAATACATTTATTCTTTAACATATCGAATATACTTTTCGAAACCAAAGTATATTCGATCAAATACAGCAAATTATTCATAAATAAATATGAATTTATAGAAATTTAAACATACGAAATAAAATTCAGAGATGGCGTAAATTCAGATATCTTAATAAAAAACAAATGTAAAAGATATCACAACAAATTGTTAAAGGTATACAAGCCACAGACAAGAATAATAATGTAATAAACTAATCCATACAACTACAAATTTCCACAATCAGAATAGAATCAAACAATATGTACACTATAAGATAAAATTAAGTCAAAATAAAGAAAATATCAAGAAAAGAAATATATACATATGAAATTGCGAATTAAATAGAATTAAGTCAAAAAAAAATTATACGAAATTGTAATGTGCGAATCAAAAAATTAAAATTCCAAAAATTTCCTTTTTACACAAAAGAAAATTTTTTTTTCCCAAAGAGAGAGGGTGTTGTGTACACTTAATTCACACTGACGTTTCGACACTGGTCGAAATGTCAAATGTCACATAGATGACACTAGAGCGCCCTAATTGCACGCGGTGGTAAATCCTCGGAACTAGATAATTATTTTTGATTCGCGCAGATTTTTGAATTTGTTATAACTGTAATATTATTGATATAAAAGCTCGAATGGTTAATAATAAAGGACATTCTTTGCTGGTAAGCCAAAGACAAAGCGGCGACCAGATTGGGAAAAGAATAGTTTTTTTCTTTTTCAAAAACTAAGACTCGCTTGCCTTAGCGTAGCGGCGACAGGCTCGCCAAAGCCAAGTCACAGCAGAGCCGATTAAAGAAGAAAATTAGACTACTATTTTTGCATAGCGGCGACAGGCTTGCCAAAGCAAAAGCAAATAGTAGTTTAAATTTGTTTTCTGGCTCCAAGAGCTAAATTGTAGCTAGTTACAATTGTCAACGACACCTTACATTTCACTAGCTACTTCTCCTATTTGAGACTAATACACGCTAAACAATAAAAGACCTTAAGGGGCTATTCTACTTTGTCAATTTCAAAAAATCGATTTTGTTTTTTTTTACGTTTTTTGAAAGTATATGATCTCAAGAATATCGTATTAAAATTTCAGAATGATCCGAGCATTCTTTTTCATAATTTTACTCTCGCGCGAGATCTCGCGCGGAATATTGGAGCAGGCTTTCCCACAGTTGCGAGGTTGCTCCTTTTTTTTGGTAAATTAATTGATGCCGGTTTTATTAAATACTCATTTGTTACGCCGTAACAAACAATATGATTTTCTTTCTACTTTTTCTATTGCCCAGAAGGCAGCTCTTAAGATAGCGAACATTTCACAAAAAGAAACAAGCTCTCCAATGAAAAAGGCCCTCTTTTCATTCAATGAATGCAGAGAGTTGCACCAGCTCCAGATCTAACAATTGTTTTCGAACCGTCCGTGAATAAAATCTCGGAATATCTCTTGGTACAGACGACAACTTGATTCTTTCATTCACTTCCACGCAAAAGATTACTTTGTACCTTCTCTTTTAGTCGAAAAAGGCAGTCGATCGTGTGCATGCATAGTGAGAGTCTGAAAAATCTTACTCATCAAACCCCTTATAGAGCAGTGCCCAACATTATCGTTCCTTCTCAGAGGACAAGCAGAACTAGTATTTGGGCAGATCTCATCACAACACTCTGAATTGGAATGTTGGGAAGAGGTGCATAGAGAAGCGCATCAAGGGCCACACCTGGAGTAGTAATCATTACCACATATACCCGGGCACACAGTTCTTTGCAGCTTGACCAACTTCTTGCGATTATACAATAACTCCACAATAGTCCACCTCACAGCGGATGCGTACATGATCATCGGCCTTTGTGGGCACAAAAGCTCTCTTGCACTGACCGAAAGCGTTTCAGCACGAAGTGAAGATTCTGATTCTTCCAGAGAGGTTTTTTTCCCAAGATTACTCCAGGGTATTTGACTTCATCTGAGAGTTCAAGAGTTACAGCTCTCATATTAGGAAGCACTAGTTCTTTCAGTTTTATTTTCCTGGTGGATAAAACAAGTTATTTTTTACCAAGATTGACTGCTAATCAATTGTTTGAATACCAACTCTCCATTAGATCCAATGCGCGTTATGTTTTTCTACATACCACATTCAGATTGTTATTGACTGCTAGTGTGGCCACGTCATCAACATAAACCTTTGCGTGCAGCCACTCTTGTTGCAGTTTGTTTAACATTGAGTCAACTAGCATACTCCACAGGACCGATGATAGAACACCTTCTTGAGGACATCCGTTTGTCGCCTCGGTTTTCAAGTAGCGGTTGGATCTAGCTTCCACTAGCAAAAATGTCTGCGTCAGCATTGCATGTCTCTACTTAACTAAGACATCATCCACGCTAATCACAGCTTCACAAAGCTCTGCACAAAGTCAATACTCAAAAGACTCTTAAATGTCCCCTTATATCACCATCGCATACTCATCACTTGAAACCGCTCCCTCAACTTTGGAAATCAGCGAGCGAAGAGCTGACTCACATGATTTTTTCCGCTGGTACGAATGGTGCTCATCATTCAAGGAGTTGGACTTAAGCGCTGTAGTGCGTATGTATCGTTCAATAAATCTCTTCAGGCGTGTCAGCATAAGCGAAGCTAAGCTGATTGGCTTAAATTTCCATGGATTCGAATAGCTATCTCTCCCCCGTTTAAGTATAAAAACTGCATTAACTTGTCGGCAAGGTGACGGAACATACCCTAAGAATAGGTATGTCCAAAAGATTTATTTAAAGTTGGTAACTTGCTTCGTTAAGCATAGCCGTATTCATGCCATTCAGGACCGGCAATTTGAAATTTTCAAAGGGCATGATTGCATCCCTGCCTTTTTACTAGTGACCACATATCTAGCTGTAAACCTGCACTTTCTACTGCTGCAAAGAGCAGTATAAAAACTGCATTAACTTGTCGCTAGGGTATCGGAACATGCCCTAAGGATAGGTATGTCCAAAAAATTTATTTTAATGGTGGTCACTTCTTTCGTTAAGCATAACCATATTCATGCCATCCAAGACTGGTGATTTTAAGGTTTCAAAGGACATGATTGCATCCTGCCTTTTCACTTGTGACCGCAGATCTAGCAGTGAACTTGCATTTTATACTGCTAAAAAGAGCAGGAGGTTGGTCTTGTGGGTTTCAATAATTGAAGCCCTCGGAAAGTGAGCTAAAATCTGTTGAGACTCTTTTTTAAACTTGGTGAAGCATTTTAGAGAGTCCAGCTTGGCTGATTGATCCTATTCTAGGACTTTGCAAAGCCTTGACGTATTCGTGTAACTTCCAGTCTCACAGAGCGATCTAAGCGAATCATTCTTGGAAGACTTAGCCAGATTCTTAGATGCTGTAGGCAACCCAGCCATTCACAGTGTTGCGCTTAAAAGCGCAATTTAGAGGTTTTCTGGGACTTTGCCTGAGCTTCTGTAATGCCCGGTTCCACCATGGAACCGTCTTGTCACATCTGCTCTTACTGATTGGGCACGAGTTAATAAAAGAGTTTTTCTTTTATTTTAAAACGACTTAATATTCCTTGGTGGTTGGGACTGAAGTGACTTAAAATGCTTCATTCTACTTGCGATGTATGTGCCAAATATCATACGATGCATCGTTTGTTTATCTATACAAATTTTGTGTGTGCACAAGTATTATGCACAGACGTTAACGTAGTCAAAAAATGTAGTTAGACACCATGCATATTCCATTAATTATATATTGTATGGATATGCTAATGTGTACAAAAATATATTAAAATTTTATTATCAACAACTACGAATTTAGTGCGTTTTATATACCTCCATTTGGTTATTGTCGTTGTTCCGATTAAAATATTAATTGTTATGTTTATTTTACCCGTTTAAAAAAAGCACTATTCATTTGGGAACAGGAGCAGCAAAAAGCATACGAACTCCTAAAACGCAAACTGATTTCACCACCCATACTGCAATACCCAGATTTCGAGAAACCATTCATGCTGACTACGGACGCGTCAAATTTCGCACAATGAGCTGTATTTTCAACCAAGGAGAAATTGGTTCAGATTTACCAATCTCATATGCAAGCAGGTCGATAAATAAACACGACCTGAATAAACCAATTATAGAAAAAGAACTACTAGCAATCCATTGGAGAATGCATTTTTTTAGACCATATCTGTATGGACGAAATTTATAGTCGTATTGGATCACAGACCCTTAGTATCGTTATTCACGCACAAAAATTCATCATCAAAACTAACAAGAATACGCTTAGATTTGTCGGACTACGATTTTGAATTTATATACAAGAAAGGTAACATAAATACGAATGCGGATGCACTGTCAAGAATACAACTTAACTCTGATATGTTGAAATACAAGTATAAGCAAAAAATTATTGGCGATAGCAAAAAGCAAAGCAAAAAAGGTACAAAGCGAAGATAGCAATATTATCGGCAGAAAAAGTGACAAACAAAACGAAGAGACTGATCACCTCCGTACGTTTGATTGTACTTCTCTGTCAGACATTAAAGGCGTTATTAAATTCAGATTTTATATGCTGCGGAGCAAAGATAATAAATCAAGAAGGGAAGATATAACTGGTTATCAGAAGCTCAGTCTCCGGCAACGCTTCAAGATGTTCAGTTGTGTAGTTTAAGTTGAATTGTTTTAATAAAGTACAAAATACACGTAGTGGTTGTTTATTGTAACCGTGCTTGAAACATATCAATTGGCGACGAGGATTAACGAAGATAATTAAAATTTATGTCCAATGGAAGTAAAATCAAAGCGGAGGAGGCAGATGTGAATCAACCAAGTGGAAACAATAAAAGTAACTGCTCATCAATAGCGGTAAACATGAGTTTCATTGGCAGCATAGAGTATTTTACACCGGGTGAAGACTTTGGAGAATACAGAGAACGATTGGAGTATTTATTAAGCATTAATAACGTAACAAAAGACAAAAAGGTATCTTATTTAATAACCTTGATTGGCCCAGAACCGTATAAGATTCTTAAATCGCTCACGGCACCTGATAAGCCAGACACAAAATGATTTATGCAATTGATAGAAATTTTCGAAAAATATTTCAAACCCAAAGTGAACATCACAGCTGAAAGGTTTCGATTTTATAACACAAACCAAAAATTCAACGAGACTATCAGTGATTTCATTGTTGAAATCAATGCACTATCACAAAGTTGCGATTTCGTTAATTTTCTAGATGATGCATTAAGAGATAAGCTGGTATGCGGACTTAGTAATGAAGGCATGCAGCAAAAGTTATTAAATGAAACGGGACTAAATTTTGATAAAGCCTGTGAACTAGCAAAAAACATGGAAATGACAAACAACCAGATGAGAGTGATAAGACTGAAGATGACTAATACAATTAAACAAGGGAGAGGCTGTAGCATAGTCAAAGAGACAAGACCAATTCGCAATTAGAGTTATTCAAGAGAGACAGGGAAAACTAATCATTACCGACAAGCGGAAAATAAGAATAGGGAACTGGTGTGCTACAGATGCGGAAAGCGTGGTCACATAGCGAAGCTCTGCAGACGCAAGTTTTCACCATCACCAAAAATAAATTCAATAGGAAGTGATTCAAATAGTCTGACGTTAGGATATTTAAATAATATTTCTTTTTCTAGTGAAGCGCCATTGAAGGTAGAATTGATTATTAACAAGTATTTTGTGGAAATGGAAGTGGATAGTGGAGCACGCTCATCAGTAATTGGCCTGGATTTCTTTTAAGAAAAGTTAAAAAATTGCAAATTAAAACCTATGGTGAGACCATTAGAGGTGATTACCGGACAGCCAGTAGACATCATTGGAAAAGTTACGGTATCGGTAAGAGATATTAGTGATAAACTAAAATCGCATTTTTACTAATTTTCGAAGAAAAGTAGTATTAAACTCATTTCGCCGAAAACTCAAATTTCTTTTTATATATATATATATATATATATATATATATATATATATATATATATATATGTATATATATATATATATATATATATATATATATATATATATATATATATATATATACAGGGTGTTTGGTACTAAATGAACACTATTTTAAGGAGGCGTTCTTTGACATATTTTGAGTAAAAAATCGTTGTCCAGGATGGTCCGGATTTCAAAACCTACCGAGTTACAGGGTGTTCAAAAAAACTTGTTCGGACCGGTACCCTGACTCACTTGAATCGTTATATCTTGAAAAATAATTATCACAACTCAAAGTTTTATACCGCGTTTATTAGACAATTAAATTACCTTTTATTTAATGTATCGCACTTGATTGCAGTTGTACCGAGTTTTGAGATATTTTCTTCGAAACACAAATTTTTTTAGTTTTAACCCCGAAAATTCTGTGTTCCAGGTCGTTTTCCTTAGAAAACCTCATTATAATGTGCCACTTTCATTTAAATATTTTGATAAGCCATATTACTGGCTACAAAAGTTGCATACATTCCAATGACTTAGATTCTACCATTTCACAAGTATTAAGCGAAAATGAATATTGCTGAAAAACTAAATATCCCTTAAAGTGGCCCTCGTTGTCGATCTACACTTTTTTCTTGAACTAAAAGTATTTAATAATGGTTTTTATGCTTTATTTCAAAATTTTTAATCTACAGTAAGTGTTCAAAATTGCCACCTTCATTTTGAATACATGCCAAACCTCGTTTGGCAAGCGTTCTTTTCATATTCATGTCTCTCAGCTGTTGCCTCACTTCTGTTGCAGCATCATCGATCCTGGTATTTAGTTCTTCTAAAGTGGATACTTCCATTGCGTACACAAGGTCCTTCATCCGTTCCCATACAAAAAAATCCATTACAGTCAGATCAGGAGACCTCGCAGGCCAGTGTACTGGTCCATTTCTACCGATCCAGCGATTGGGATAGTTGCAATTCAACCAATCTATGACTGGTCGGCCGTAATGAGCTGGAGCACCATCGTGTTGGTAAAACGTGGAAACCAATCGTTGCAGAGGAATATCTTCCAATAAGTCCTGCAGATCATGTGTTAAAAAATGCAAGTAGCTGGTACTATTTAGGGTAGGCGGGAGCCTAAAAGGCCCAATCAAATTATTGCCAATCACTCCTGCTCATAAATTTACGCTGAATCTATGCTGAAATTATGACGTTCTTGCAGTAATTGGATTGTTCTCAGCCCACGTGTGTAAATTGTGGAAGTTTGTGATACCGTCGCTCGTAAATAAAGACTCATCCGTCCAAAGAATGCTGTTGACAAAATTTTCGTCGTCTAATTGTCTGTCAAGGAGCCAATTGCAGAATTCCATCCTTTTGGGCAAATCGATGGGTAGGAGCTCCTGAACTGGTGTGTGATGGTAAGGATGTAGACGGGCTGCTTTCAAAATACTCCAAACTTTCCAGCTAGACACGTTAAATCGTAACGCTAAGCGTCGAATACTGGTTGATGGGTCAGATTCCACTGCATGCAATATTTCTTCTTCGGTCCGTACAGCGGTTGCAGTTGTAGGATTTGCGTTTACTCGGCTCGTTCTGACGTTACCCGTTTCCCGAATCCTTGCGTAAAGTTGTTGAAACACTCTCCTTCCAGGAATCCGTCGATGGGGGTATCTCTGATGATACAAAGATTGCGCCGCTGCTGAATTTCCCCGGCACTCCCCATAGACGTACAAAATATCTCCATATTCTTCGTTAGTGTAGCGAGGCATTTTCCATGTATTTTCGTAAATTTTATTTAGATCTTGTTGTTCGAGTAATGCACTGAAACTTACAAGAATTTGAAAGTGGTTCTGTTTTTATGCGTTTTCACTTTTTTAAGTATCCCACTAATAAAGGCGAAGAACTGGACATGCTTTTACCTGTCACATCTAGGTAGGTGCATCAATTATGTTGAAACTAATTAAAATATAGTTAAGTTTATTGATACTTTAAATAGCAATAAATGGGTACTAAATTACTTTAGTACGACTAGCATATTAAACTTTGTTTTTGCAAGGAGGACCGTTTTATGACATATTTAGTTTTTAAGCGATATTTATTTTCGCTCAATACTTGCAAAATGGTAGAATTATAAGTCATTAAAATGTATGCAACTTTTGTAGCCAGTAATTTGGCTTATCAAAATATTTAAATGAAAGTGGCACATTATAATGAGGTTTTCTAAGGAAAACGACCTGGAACACAGAATTTTCGGGGTTAAAACTAAAAAAATTTGTGTTTCGAAGAAAATATCTCAAAACTCGGTACAACTGCAATCAAGTGCAATACATTAAATAAAAGGTAACTTAGTTGTCTAATAAACACGGTATAAAACTTTGAGTTGTGATAATTAGTTTTCAAGATATGTTATAACGATTCAAGTGAGTCAGGGTACCGGTCCGAACAAGTTTTTTTGAACACCCTGTAACTCGGTAGGTTTTGAAATCCGGACCATCCTGTAGAACGATTTTTTACTCAAAATCTGTCAAAGAACGCCTCCTTAAAATAGTGTTCATTTAGTACCAAACACCCTGTATATATATATATATATATATATATATATATATAAATATATATATATATATATATATATATATATATATATATATATATATATATATATATATATCCTCAAAATGATTAAGGGAGATAAGCTCTGGAGTGGCCGATCCGATTAAGCTGAAACTTTTGGAAAACGTAGATGTATTTAGTAAGTAGGTCCACAACTTGCTAAAATTCAGATATCCTAAACATTTTGGCAGCGACGAGGTACTCCTATATTTCCAAGCAGCGTGAATTTTGAGGTACTCCTATATTTCCAAGCAGCGTGAATTTTTGTTCAAAGAAAGTATTGGAAATGAAAACTTATTATGTTATAAGCTTGTTTCTGGTAAAGAATTGAACATTTTGAGCCGTGTGTGGGTGCAGCATGCCTAAAAGTAGGCAAGGATTTTTTTCAAACTTTGATTTGTCATGACTTCTGACAAAAACATTGGTTCATCCTGAAATTTGCAGAGCGTATTGATGCTGGCTAAAGGTTAATACACATTCCAAGGTAGTGCGGGTAACTCTGTAGCTGCGGCAGGCTCTCGAAAAAAAATCCTTCAAATCATTGACACTCCTCAAAAATTTTTGATTTTTGACAAAAACTTCAAATCATTGATAAATTTTAACGTTTGTGCATCATGTCAATTTGAAATTTTTAAAATTCCGATTTGCACAAGAACGGCAACCCATCACTAAATTACCTCTATTTTCAGCACTCGAAAGTTCTGTTCACGAGAACTGACGACCGGATTATCCGATCATAATGAAATTCACAGGACAGGTTGGTATCAACTAGGACCAGGTTTAATAGAAGTGATTTTGAAATGCGGGCAATGCTGTGGCAGTGGTGCCATCTTGAAAAATCACTGAGAAAAACAACAGCTTTTTGGCCTATCACTTCCGATTCAGTCATCAGATTTAAACAAACTTCACACAATATTTGGATCTTACTTAAGGTAACATTTGATGAAAATTTGGCTGAAAAAAACAGAATAGGATTGCCAGCTATGTTGATTTTTGTCTCTTAAATCTTGCAAATTTGCTCAGCAAAATAAAGCTTTTTCCCTATAACTTCCGGTGCAGTCATGATATCAAAATGAAGTTTATGCAGTAAATAGATTTTGATGTGAGCCAAATGTCACAGTAATTTCGTACAAAAATCGTGAAAGGGCTGCCAGCTATGACCATTTTTGTAATTTTTTGGAATTTCTTTACTGCGCGATTATGTCATTAGATTTGCAAATGGGAACGATCCTGCAATGAAAATTAACAACAAATACCAACGCTTTAAAAATTTGTAAAGTTTTGAGGGTGGTAACCCCAAAGTTTTTTTCACCCGTATCACTTCTAGCGCAGTGATTCAATCGAAACGAAATTTATTGGTTGGGTTTAGTTCAACGTGAAGCAGATTTGGTATATATTTTGCTTTGCTGCTGACACAGGGTAACGAGCTTTAGCCATTTTCGTAACTATTGCATCAACAGATGCTTCAAATTACATACACATATGCAAAACATTTGCAATAAAACTAAGAAACCAGAAAAAATCTGAATGCACAAGAAAGGTTTCCCCTGACAAATATTCAGCATTCTATAATAAATTCTGTTGCTCTAGTTCTGGCAATAATCATCATATTAGCCTATCTAGCAAAGTCATTAATAAAACGAAGGAACAAACCACCGCAGCCCGCTCCGAGACGATCCAATTTCAAGCTCAAGGGAGCACCTGATATTGAATCGCTATGAAAGTTCAAGGCGCGGGAGTGTTAAAAGCCACATAAATTATGTATACATTTGTATATGTATAAATATTATTATACCCCATCATTACCATGCATGCATATTATAATCTAATAGACATATTACACACAAGCATATACATAGAACATTTCATAAGCATCTTCCATGCACATTGAACACTAACATTTGTCGCGATTATATTAATAAAAAAAAAACTCTAGCGCACCTGAACCGCTAGAAACACTAATGTTCGAAGAACAGTAGAAGAATCGTGCAGGTTTTGAGTGCATATTCCACCACATGAGCTGCTTATTACGGCCAAACTGTTTCAAATGCCACGTTTTACTTTGGTCTCAAGAATGCATTATAACTCATATGGTAGAAGGTTTCAGATATTACCATTGGCATGGGTTTCAAAGTTTATGAAAGAAAAACACTTGTTAATTATATTCGTTATCAGTTGCTTATTTCACCAAACTTTGAAAGCAGCATCTCATATAACACCAATGAAGAAAATGCTCAGTGCCTGCAGCACTGTAACTGAAGTTGGCGTTTGGGGCTGCGATCCGAAAAATTTGCAGAACTTTGGGAATTGAAACATTGGTTATTTATTTTCATTGTAAATGTTTCCGGTATGAATACTAACTGTAAGCATTTATTGAGACAAAAGAAGCACAACCGACTCGTGCTGGCAACCTTCTGCCAGTATCAAAGCCAAGAATATATCACATCTGCTTCACGTTGTTATATTACATTCGAAGTTATAGGTGTATAAAGAAATTTAGGGTTACCTACAGGAAGTTTTTTCAAATAATCGAAAGCTTAATATTTGCTGTTTATTGTCACTACAATATCATTACCATTTGAAAATTCTACGATAAAACCGCTTAATAAAGATATTGCAATTAAACACAAAACCAACAATAGCTGGCAACCCTATCGTGGTTTTTCAACCAAATTTGGCCTGAATAATGCTTATAATAGGTTCCGTTAATTGTATGAAATTCGTATTGATTTCATTACTGCACTGGCAGCTATAGGGCAAAAAGTTTTATTTTCCTGAGTGAATTCTCAAAACCATAGACACCAAAATTACCATGGCTGGCAGCACCAATCGAATTTTTCAACCAAATTTCTACCAAACAGAGTTTGGAGTAAGGTGCAGCTACTGCGTCAATTTCATGAAAATCTGGTTACTATTCACATTTCATAGAGCAAAAAGCAGTTTTTTTTTCTGTGTAATTTTTCAAGATAGCACCACTGGCACAGAGTTGCCCAGAATTCAAAATCGCTTCTATCAGACCTGGTTCTACTTAATTTCAATGCATTCTGTAAATTTCAATGGTATCTGATTATTGGTTCGTGAATTCCCGTGAACAGAAGTTTTTGATGCTAAAAATATGGGTTAACTGGGAAAGGGTTACCGTTCTTGTCCGACATGAGATTTCCAAAGTTTACCTTTGAACGTGTAGATAAAGCATAAGATTTGTATACAGACTGGTTTTATTGTAAGAAACGGACATTTTTAGGATATTCGATGATTTGAATGTTTTCACTACCAAATTTTTATTTTTTAAAATTTAAGACACCAATATTATCATAGCTGGCAGCTCCAACCGAACTTTTCAACCAAATTTCTACCAAACGTGGTTTAAAGTAAGGTTCATCTACTGTGTGAATTTCGTCAAAATCGAACGATTCAATCAGAATTTATAGGGCTAAAAACAGTTATCTTTTTTAATGGTTTTTCAAGATGGCACCACTGGCACAGAATCACCCGCATTTGAAAATCACTTCTATCAGACCTGGTTCTATTAAAGACCAATACATTCTGCAAATTTCAATTAATTCTGCTCATCGGATCGTGAGTTTCCGTGAACAGAAGTTTTTGATGCTAAAAATATAGGTAAATTGGGCAAGGGTTACCAGGCGTGCCCGTTATACCATATCAAATTTTATTTTTCGCCTATGTTAACAAAGCACGAAATTTACATATGAGTGGCTTTTTTTTGAAGAAACGGCATTTTTTCAAGAGAAACGATAATTTGAAAGTTTTCACTTTCAGTGCTTGCCCTAGCTTCAGGGTTGCCAGCACGCTCATCAAAAGCTACACAAACTTACAACTAAATAATACCAATATGTTCTGAAAATTTGGTAATGATTGAAAAGCTCTGTCAAAAGTTATCGCAATTTAAAAATTTTCAATTTTTCCCGATCTCTTTTTAGGCACCCAGCGCACACATGGGGTTAAAAAATTCCAAAAAATTATCCGATTCACATGTAAAACACGTTCGAAATTTATTTTGTTAACTTTATTTTTGCAAAACTTATTTGTGTACGGAATAATAGGTATAATAAAAATATCACTAAAATGGCCGCCGGCGCCAAAGGGTTAAAGATTTTTAACTTTTTGTGAGACCTGGCACTATTCTGCATATACACCAATGTGTCCTGAAAATTTCAGCTCAATCGGATGGCGCGTTCCTGAGATTTTTTCACTGAAATTTTTTGATGATATATATATATATATATATATATAGAAATATGAATTTTTGGCCAAAGTGATTTTAATACTAATGTTCTTCTTCGAACATTAGTAAAAAACAATGAGGTTTTAATTAGCGACAAGTGTATTTAATGAATCTGAATTAAGACTGACTTACATTGCTACAATTTCCTATATTTATCGATTCCAAAAATGCTTAGTCACTAAAATAATTCATTTTACATAAATTGCTTACTATCTAATATTGCATCCGATACAAATTGCAAGGTCTCAATTTGCATGAGACCGCACCAAGTTCAATATAGGTTAATATTACACCTGCCCAATTACTTGGGATGAACGGCCTGCGGAGATAGCTGACGCGTAGAATAATTAATTTGGCATATGCCAAATAGAATGCGTATGATAAGTAGAAAGATATAAGTGTGTGAAGGGGAGCGCAGAGAGTGTGGTAACTCTTCCTTCTTCAAAAATCTGTGCCTCACAGATCAAAATGGCAAAGTAATAGGATTTGAGTGACTGCAATTCGGATTTACACTAGAATTCACAGTAAACACATGTTTCTTTGGGGGGTAAAAAATCCATAGTCCTACTACCACGATTCCTATGAACAGAATTATGAATGTGTCAGACACAACTGATACGGTATTTACAAGAGGGATATCCTGTAACTTTTTTACATTTTCTAAATGGCGTCGGTGTAGGTACTCAAGATCTAATTTTACTTCATGCTCGGTTAAACTGCAATACAAAGCAGGGGGTGAAAATTGAAACGTTCTAACTTCCTTACTGAAGTACTCAACGTTATCGACCCAAATTGTGTCATTTTGGAAGTTTACAAGGTAGGTACCGTTAAGAATTCTAGATACATTCCCATGGCGAAGATTTCCATCGAAGTTAGTCAAGTAAAGATTATTTTCGTCGATAAGCTCAATAATTGGTCTAGCATGGAACTGATAATCACAAATGGCATCGCTTTCCTCCAGTATGCGAAAAAGGCATTAGTCTGAGGTCAATTCTTTCAGCTGATTTCTTGAACACACAAAGGTTTCCCGCATTTTAAGGCATATTCCAATAATGCCAAATCTAATTTTTTGTACGACAAGCAAACTAGAATAGTTGAGGTGGATCGTTTTATTGCTTTTGATGGTCGGTCGCACAATAATATGGTTGAAATCAAAGTCCTCAGTTTTCGGGAGACAGATTACATATATGAGTAGCGAATCTTTAATTAACACCATTGGCTCCGCATACTCTAGAGCTTCGACTTCATTTTCATATGGAAGCGTTTCGATTTGGGAGAGTACATTATTTATCTCGCTACTATCCAAAAGTCTTGAATCTACTATCCCTGTTTTTGCGAGCTGATATGCCAAAATAATTTCCTGAATTTCATCCTTGAGAATGTATATTTTATTAAAGAGCATTTGTTCAAATTTCTCACTTCTCACGTTACCAATGTCAGAAACGATCCTATTATAATTATCGAGTAGATTGGTGGATATTTTCGTTATGTAGTTATTAATTTTATATTGCTTATTACCGTTGCTAATTATATCATTCTGATTTCTGACAACATTATCCCAATCAGTGGCATCTGGGTTACCTGCAAGCCACTTCCAGGCTGAACCTATCCAGTTTATGGAACGTTTGTGATGTTTCTTGCTCCGAAGCTGGTCCATTAACTCCTCAGTTGTTGAAAGTTGGTGATGAAGCTGCGGCATTAAGATACTTGATCTATTAATTTGATGGCGTATCGCTGATTTCATGTTGCTAATAATTTCGTCGTATTTTTTAAGGTGGATGGTGTGGATGACCTTGAAACTTCGTGGTCATTAGTGGACCCTTATATTTGTAAATGTCCACTGACGCTTCTGCGCCCAGTAGGATTAATCTGAAACAGAAGGAAGGTTCTTAATATTAGCTTTGTGGATCCTTTTGCCTGTAGTTATGGTAATTGTGACCCTGTTGTCCTGTGCAACGATCTCTTTCTTAAAGGGAGATTTAATTTTCGCCTTGATTTGCTTGTCACGTTTGAAAACTATATCACCAGGTTCATAGTGTTTTGGCTTAGACCTTTTAGAATTATGGTTCTTAATTTGGCTTTTTTGCTTTCGAATTATTTCCTGTTTAACATCCTGCTTTTATTTCGATCTAAAGTTAAGTAAGCCTTGGTAATTTATACGTTCCGATCTATCGAAAAATACGTCAGCCGGTTTCCTACCGGTTGCAGAGTAAAAGGAATTATTGTATCTGTCGACAGATATTTCGATCAGCTCTTTTTTCGAAAAGTCAGGATATTCCTTTTGTAGACACCTAAAGATTTCCAGGATGGTTGAGTGAAGCTGCTTCACTGTGCCATTGACTTTGCTCCGTTGTGGCGGCGTCAGGTAGACAGGTAGACAGTTATACCTAATGCTTCAAGCAAATTCAACACCGTCGGGCTTACAAAACTTCCTTCGTTATCAATTACCAGGACTCGCGAGGTCGAGAAATAGTAAAGTACTTGAATTATCTTGTCACAAATGTATGGGGCAGATTTGTTTTTTATTCGAAAAAGTTTGGCAAATTTACTAAATTTGTCGATGGATGTTAAGTATTTTTCGCCTCCGATTTCCCAAATATCCATGTGCAGAATCTCGGTCGGGTAGTCTGGAATATGAGTTTCCTGAAGCTCGGGTTTGAATGGGTGTCGATCATATTTGTTGGTGTTACAAATGTCACAGGTTGCAACATATTTTTTACTAATGTTCGAAGAAGAACATTAGTATTAAAATCACTTTGGCCAAAAATTCATATTTCTATATATACATATATATATATATATATATATATATATATATATATATATATATATATATATATATATATATATATATATATATATATATATCATCAAAAATTTTCAGTGAAAAAATCTCAGGAACGCGCCATCCGATTGAACTGACATTTTCAGAACACATTGGTGTATATGCAGAATAGTGCCAGGTCTCAGAAAAAGTTCATAATCTTTAACCCTTTGGCGCCGGCGGCCTATTTAGTGATATTTTTAATATACCTATTATTCCGTACACAAATAATTTTTGCAAAAATAAAGTTTACCAAATAAATTTCGAACGTGTTTTACATGTGAATCGGATAATGTTTTGGAATTTTTTAACCCCATGTGTGCGCTGGGTGCCTAAAAAGAGAACGGAAAAATTTGAAAATATTTAAATTGCGATAACTTTTGACAAAGCCATTTAATCATTACGAAATTTTCAAAGCATATTAACGTTATTTAGTTGTAGATTTGTGTAGCTTTTACTGAGCGTGCTGGCAACCCTGTAGCTAGGGCAGGTATTGAATGTCAAAACCTCCAAATCATCGTCTCTCTTGAAAAAATGCCGCTTCTTAAAAAAAAAGCCACTCATATGTAAATCTCGTGCTTTGTTTACATAAGCAAACAAAAAAATTTGATATGGTATTACGGGCACGCCTGGTAACCCTTGCCCAATTTACCTATATTTTTAGCATCAAAAACTTCTGTTCACGGAAACTCACGATCCAATGAGCAGAATTAATTGAAATTTGCAGCATGTATTGGTCTTTAATAGGACCAGGTCTGATAGAAGTGATTTTGAAATGCGGGTGATTCTGTGCCAGTGGTGCCATCTTGAAAAATCACTTAAAAAGATAACTGCTTTTAGCCCTATAAATTCTGATTCAATCGTTCGATTTTGACGAAATTCACACAGTAGCTGGATCTTGTTTTAAACCACGTTTGGTAGAAATTTGGTTGAAAAATTCGGTTGGAGCTGCCAGCTATGATAATTTTGGTGTCTTAAATTTGAAAAAAATAAAAATTTGGAAGTGAAAACATTCAAACCATCGAATATCCTAAAAATGTCCGTTTCTTACAATAAAACCAATCTGTATACAAATCTTATGCTTTATCTACATGTTCAAAGTAAAACTTTGGAAATTTCATGTCGGACAAGAACGGTAACCCTTTCCCAGTCAACCTATATTTTTAGCATCAAAAACTCACGAATCAATAATCAGATACCATTTAAATTTACAGGAAGCATTGGACTTAAGTAGGACCAGGTCTGGATTTAAGTAGGACCAGGTCTGGGAAACTCTGTGCCAGTGGTGCCATCTTGAAAAATTACAAAGAAAAAAAAACTGCTTTTTGCCCTATGAAATGTGAATAAGTAACCAGATTTTCATGAAATTGACGCAGTAGCTGAACCTTACTTTAAACTCTGTTTGATAGAAATTTGGTTGAAAAATTCGATTGGTGCTGCCAGCTATGGTAATTTTGGTGTCTTTGGTTTTGAAAATTCTCTCAGAAAAATAAAACTTTTGGCCCTATAACTTCCAGTGCAGCCATGAAATCAATACGAATTTCATGCAATTTATGGAACTTATTATAAGCATTATTCAGGCCAAATTTGGTTGAAAAGCCACAATAGGGTTGCCAGCTATTGTTGGTTTTGTGTTTGTTTGCAATATCTTTATTAAGCGGTTTAGACGTAGAATTTTCAATTGTTAATGATATTGTAGTGCCAATAAACAGCAAATATTAAGCTTTCGATTATTTGAAAAACCTCGCTGCAGGTAACCCTAAATTTCTTCATACTCCTATAACTTCGAATGTAATATAACAACGTGAAGCAGATGTGATATATTCTTGGCTTTGATACTGGCGAACGGTTGCCAGCACGAGTCGGTTGTGCTACTTTTGTATCAATAAAATTATACCGGAAACATTTACAATGCAAATAAATAACCGATGTTTCAATTCCCAAAGTTCTGCAAATTTTTCGTATCGCAGCCCCAAACACCAACTTCAGTTACAGTGCTGCAGGCACTGAGCATTTTCTTCATTGATGTTATATGAGATGCTGCTTTCAAAATTTTGTGAAATAAGCAACTGATAACGAATCTAATTAACAAGTGTTTTGTTCTCATAAACGTTGAAATTCATGCCAGTGGTAATATCTGAAACCTTCTACCATATGAGTTATAATGCATTCTTGAGACCAAAGTAAAACGTGGCATTTGAAACTGTTTGGCCGTAATAAGCAGCTCATGTGGTGGAATAAGCACTCAAAACCTGCACGATTCTTCTACTGTTCTTCGAACATTAGTGTTTCTAGCGGTTCAGGTGCGCTAGAGTTTTTTTTATTAATTTACTCATTGTGGGGAAATAGTATATCTCCAATATCTGCTTCTTATTCTCCCTATTATTTCTGTGGGCTCTATGATGCTCCTGTCGGATGATCTGAGCTATACGTTCTTCGTTAGCAACATCCTCCACAATGCGCTGCGTTATTCGTATTCTAAATTGAGAGAAATTCTCCTTATAGGCTTTTTGAAGGAGCTGGATGAACTGCTCGGGTATTTTGGTACCGTTAACCACATTAGGGTTTAAGTACTTTCTCAGGGCTTGCACTATAGAGTCTCGGTTTAGCTCCCTAACGCGCACATAATGTCGGTGATAAGCTGCATGCAGTTGTTCATAAGCAGTTACGTCTTTTCCCTCAGAAAAAATTATTTGCTTCTTAAAAACATTAATGGGTGCTTCGCAATGTGGGATGAGGTCAGTACTATCCTCTTCCGCACTGTTTGCTGTTCCGAAACTAGATGTTAAAATGTTTGCTTCAAGTGGTAGTCTCGAGAGAGCATCGGCCACGACGTTAGCCTTCCCTGGCTTGTATATGAGTTTGTAATTATACTCTTCGATCCTTGCCTTCCATCACTTGAGTTTCGCGTTGTAGTTGCAATTACTCAAAGCAAAAGTTAGCAGCTGATGATCCGTTAAGATTTTGACTTTCTTTGCCCCATAGAGATAGGTTCTCAGTTTATCGAGAGCCCAAACAATGGCGAGTAGCTCCTTTTCGTTGGTAACATAGCCTTCTTCAGTCTTGTTTAGTGATTTTGAGATGTAAATCATCGGCTTATCTCTACCAATCTCTCCCTGAGACAAAACTGCACCAATCGCGTGATTAGACGCATCAGTCGTCAAAATGAATGGCCTGTCAAAATCCGGGAACGTCAGGACCTCTGAAGCTCTTTTAAATCCTTAAATGCTTTTAACTCTTGGTCTCCAAGTTTTACTTCTTTCCTTTTCGACTGATTAGCCCTGATTTGCGTGTTTTCTCTTCTCGTGAGGTTAGTTAGTGGTTTCGCAATTTTCGCGAAATCCCGGATGAACTTCCTATAGTAGGCGAGGCCGAGGAACCCTTTCAGTTGGAGGCTTGATATTGTTGATGGCTGAAATTTTCTTGGGGTCAGGTTTCATCTTGGGAGATAATATAGCCCAAAAATTCCACCTGAGTATTAAAAAACGAAGATTTCTCCAAGTTAGCCTTAAGATTTGCTTAAGGTAATTGTAAAAGAATAGTTCTAATATTTTCCATATGCTGCTTTTCAGTTTCTCCAAGGATAAATATATCGTCGATATAGACGTAGCATATCTTGCCAATAAACGGTTTAAGCACATCATCAATCATCCTTTGGAAGATCGCCGGAGCGTTCTTAAGTCCGAACGGTATCCGAAGGGCGAATAATTTCGTCTTTGAGCATTTTATCTATTTGCGTTTCAACTTCCCCTCTCAAGTTCACAGGATAAGGGTAAGATTTGGTATAAATTGGCTAGGTGGTTGTAATTTCCTTCCGGGTAAACATTCGAATGAATCCACGAATGTAGCGAAAAAATCGCAGCGTTTATATTATTTGGTGTAACAAGGTCAACCCGAAGAAGATGATCTCAATCATTCCCAAGAAGATTCCAGTATTGAAAACTCAGAAGGAGTGGAAGAGTATTTCAGCCAAACAGAGGAATTTGCAGCTGGAGTTTAAATTTTATGACGGACGCCTCTCTAGCGTTCCAAACCTAGAGTATACCACCAGGGACGGCCGTAATCTTAAGTTCCTTGTCGACACTGGTGCGAACAAAAACTTCATTACAACTGAGTTCATCAAATATGCGAGACCGGTGGAAATTCCCTTCAAAATTCAATCTGCCGCAGGGGAAATACTTATTAATAGGAAAGTGTCCGGATAATTTTTCAAGTGCACGGGAGATTATACGACTTTGGATTTTTTCATCCTACCAGGTCTTAAATGCTTCGATGGTATAATTGGCGACGACACCTTAAAGGATTTAGATGCATTGATTGATAGGAAGAATAACGTTCTTGTAATCAGGTATTAAAATTCCCTTAAAGGCTAAGGAGTCAACGCAAGTCAATATCATCAACACCGCAAGTAATAGTCTTAGTGAGGAGACCGTGGGAATACTACAGGAATCGCTCGACGAATACACAGATCTTTTCGGTCCTATTAGTGATAATGAAATAGTCGATACAGGCATAAAAGCCGAAATTAAAGATGGTCTATTCATATAATCCACCTGCCTACTTTGAACAGATTTGTCAACATCCAAAGGAACTGGAAGTTTAGGCGGTCTTGTAGGGGGATTTTGGGGAGCAGGTTGATAAGAGTTTCTATGCTGAGTGTTGTTAATGCGATTCTGCTCGTTCACATTTAATCGCTGATGGGGAACGAATATTTTTGGTTTTACGAGGTCAAGACGCGGTGTGAAAATCTGGTTAACAGGAGAGGAAATTGTGTTGTTCAAATTCCTCCTATGAATTGAGAAGTTCCTTAAATTTAAATTTTGAATCTCCAAACAAGAAGCATAAGCTTTCGGCAGCGTCTGAGGCTTTTGAACCACAAGCATTCTAGAAAGGTCTCCGTTCAAGCCCCTTACAAAAACATATAATGCTATGTTCCGGTAATTACTCGTCAGAGCGTTAACCGTTTCACTTGAATAATCATCACATTTGATCTTATTGACAACCAAGGAGAGTTAATGATTCACTGCTGCGTGAAATTCATCAACACTTCGGCTTCCCTGGAACATCGAATGTAACTGATGTTCAATCGTTCGAACATCACGCTTATCGGCGTAATGGAGAGATAAACACTGTTTAATTTCGGACCAATCTTCGTCGAAGATATTATAGGATATAAGGGCAGCATCTGCGGCTCCTCTAACTTTCTGCCGAATGTGGCGAAGGATAGCTCTGTAAAGTGGTTTATGTCGCACAATTTTATAGTCCTCTAGGATTGTTTCGACAGAATGTACCCAAGATATATATTGCATGGGATTTCCATCAAATACCTGGATATTTCTCACACAGTCGGGAAGCTTTTTGGTCTCATCGGGATCTTGTTCCGATGTAGGAACACCTAATTGCATTTGAGAAGTTGAAGCTGCAAACGTTGTAGCATTTTGCTCTAACGTATTCAACCTAAGCTTAAGCTTCTTAGAAAACTCAATTTGAGCGTTGACCGCACCGGTCAGTTGCCTCAAAGCTTCCTGAATAGCTTCCATAATTAATCCGAATTTAGTATACAAGAAATGGTATAGTTATCTCAAGAACAAGTTTGGAAGAACAAATCGAGAACAAGAACAAAGCAAGAACAAGAACGAGTCAAGAACAAATCGAATTGACAGGCCAACAACCCAGTACACGAAAAAATCACGAATTTTGAAAAACACACGCACTGAACTTGGTTCACAATGATCTTCACAACTACACTTTTATACCAACACTGATTATTTCACTTTTCTTACAAATAAACAAATTTATATATAATAGAAAAATTCATGTGTGTAATAAAATTTATATATATTTAAATATGCAAAGTAAAGGCTGATTGATTGAGAAAAATTCTTAACTTTTCTTTATAAAAAAAATATTATGAAAAGTGCTGCTTCTTTGCTTTTATTAATTCACGTAATTCTGGCTTTATATTTTTCTGTAAAAACTGCTAGTAAATTATTTATATAATAATTAAGCTTAAACTGACAGATAAATGAATAGCTTCATGGTTGTTTGTTCGTTACTCCTATTTGGGACCGTCGGCATTCTTCCTTTTTAGCGTTCTCCGTTTGGCTAGGATAACACCTACTAATGGTGCTTCGATCGACTCACAACCCTAGGCGTAAACAACAGCAACCGGCAGGACAATACTTCGATTTCCGCACTTTGATAGCTGTAGCTAAGGCACGCACTGTATTCTCACGGGAACAGCAGTATATGATTAGCTGCGCAAAGCGGTGCTCTCACGGGAATAGCTTGTTTCAAATTTATTGGATGTTAAAAAGAAATTCTAGCCGTATTCTCACGGGTACAGCTACTAAACTTCCTTTTGCGCCGGATAAATCTTATGGAAGAAATCGGTATCACTTGTGCTCTTCACTAGAACAACTATAAATTTCCGATTTGCAAAATAGAATTTCACGGAAAATTAATCGATTATAGCCGTGTTCTCACGGGAACGGTTATTTTCTTCCACGTTTTACGGGTAACTTTAACTATACTAGTTATTTAGCTCGGGCGCCAGTTAACATTTGTCGCGATTATATTAATAAAAAAAACAATGAGGTTTTAATTAGCGACAAGTGTATTTAATGAATCTGAATTAAGACTGACTTACATTGCTACAATTTCCTATATTTATCGATACCAAAAATGCTTATTCACTAAAATGCATCCGATGCAAATTGCAAGGTCTCAATTTGCATGAGACCGCACCAAGTTCAATGTAGGTTAATATTACACCTGCTCAATTACCTGGGATGAACGGCCTGTGGAGATAGCTGACGCGTAGAATAAAGAATTGGCATGTGCCGAATAGAATGCGTATGATAAGTAGAAAGATATAAGTGTGTGTGAAGGGGAGCGCAGAAAGGGTGAAAAGAATTTGAGGGTTACCACCGTCAAAACTTTTCAATTTTTTAAAGCGTTAACTTTTGTTGTTAATTTTCATTGCAGGATGATTCCCATTTGCAAATCTAATGATACAATCACTTAGTAAATAAATTCCAGAAAATTAAAAAATTGGTAATAGCTGGCAGCCCTTTCGTGATTTTTGTACAAAATTCCTACGACATTTGGCTCACATTAAGGACCATTTGATGCATGAACTTCGATTTGGTTTCATGACTGGAACAGAAGTTATAGGGAAAAAAGCTTTATTTTGCTTAGCAAGTTTGCAAGATTCAGGAGACCAAAATCACCATAGCTGGCAACTCTATTCTAATTTTTCAACCAACATTTCACCAAATGTTATCTGAAGTAAGATCCAAGTATTGTGTGAATTTCGTTAAAAGTTGATGGCTGAATCGGAAGCTATAGGCCAAAAACCGTTTTTTTTTCTCAGTGATTTTTCAAGATGGTACCACTGCCTTAGGGTTGCCTGCATTTCAACATCACTTCTATCAGACTTGGTCCTAGCTAATACCAACATGTCCTGTAACTTTCATTATGTTCGGATTATCCGGTCGTCAGTTCTCGTGAACAGAAGTTTCGAGTGCTGAAAATAGTGGTAATTTGGCGATGGGTTGCCGTTCTTGTGCAAATCGAAATTTCGAAAATTTTGACTTGACATGAAGGGTAAAGGACAAAATTTATCAAAAATTTGAAATTATTGTCAAAAATCAAAAATTTGTCAGGAGGGTCAATGATTTGAAGGATTTTTTTTCAGCAGCCTGCCGCAGCTATAGGGTAACCCGCTTTATCTTGAAAATCAACATGTGTTAAATCTTAGTCAACATCAATACGCTCTGTAATTTTCACGATGATCCATTGTTTTTCTTACAAGTAATGACGAATCTAAATTTGGAAAAAAATCATTCATCATAAAAAAAAGTTAAGGATATCTTAATTCTAGCAAATCATGGACCTACCTACTATATACATCTACTTCTTCCCAAAATTTCACTTCATTCAGATCGGCCACTCCAGAGATTATCTTCCTTTATCATTCTGCTGATATAGATGTATATAAATATATATATATATATATATATATATATATATATATATATATATATATATATATATATATATATATATATGTATAAATATATCTATATATATATATATATATATATATATATATATATATATATATATATATATATATATATATATATATATATGTATAAATATATATATATATATATATATATATATATATATATATATATATATATATATATATATATATATGATGAATTTTCGGCGAAACGAGTTAAATACTAATTTTCTTTGAAAATTAGTAAAAACAACGCGAAATCAATTCTTTACCTGGACCAGCGCACTGCCTCAGCGCAAAAATAAAAAAAATCTACCGAGAAATACAAAAATTATCCATCAATCCACTTAGTAATCATGTAGCACATCGATTTTGAGCACAACGAAAAGGAAGGAAGAGAAATGAAAATGAAGCAGATTCATATCTGCCTCATCTATTGCATTTTCATCAATAAAAACGTTGTAGTTTGTACTTTTCCGTCATTCATGCATCAAATTTTCGAGTATTCAATATCGCAATAGTGAATTCGAAGAGACAAGCCTCAAAAGCTGCAATGTATGTACGTGCTATGTTGTTCTTTAGCAAAGATTATTATTTTAGGGCAAAGGAGGAAAGTAATGGACAAATTCAGAACTATCGAGGTTAATAATTCTGAAGTGCTTTGCATTTTTATTTCGTCAATGCTTTATATTCAGTCTATGAGACACCAAATAAAACGATAAATAATTGAAATATGAAGAGAAAGAATAATTATTCCATAGATTTTTCCGAAAGAAATTATTTATTTGTGTTTTAACGAAACCAGGTGCGTTTTTTTGCAACCTAGCAGAGCAGGTTAACGTAGGGTTGCAAAAAAACGATCCAGAGCAGAAAAATTGCGTTGTTCGAAAATGTTGTTGCATTCTCTGAGCTTTTGCTTGATTGGTTGTTAAATTAGAATAATCCATAGAAAAAACCTGAATGAAATCTTATCTACATTTTAATCGAAATCAGACATGAAACTTGCATATCAAACAATCTACAATGTAAAGTGCATCAAAACATTCAAAAACAGTCTGCACACTACAAGATTTGATGTAAAATGGTTGAAAATTGCGGAGTGATATACAAATTCATTCAATTGAAACTGCCGGTTTCACAATAATAAAAAGCAGTGGTACGAACCGTTAAGAACACTCTTACTGTTTTTAGCACACTCTACATGTAAACCCATAAACTACCACTGCTTAACATTTTTTGATTCAGTGACGCCACAAGTGCAGGATTTTTGTTGTTATTATATGCTTAACAAAATTTGGTCCGCTCGGGTGTGCAAAAAAACGCACCTAATAGCATTGAGCCATTTTACCCGACATCTCAAATCGGGATTTGGAGTATACCCGAATTTGTGAGCTTTCGGCCAATTTTCAAGTATGTTTGCGCAGACTGTGTACATGCACGAAGCTCCTCATGAGCTTGATTTGCGAATATCGGTTTTGTACTCAGTGTTTCTATGTGTATGTGCCGGATCAAATTGTATGGCCATACGAGATTCAGATTAAAACCAGATTAAAATCCCGATTTCGTGTAACCATCCAAATTTGAGCGGAGGTCTGGTTTACAAACACATAGAATGTCATTTATTTTCAATAGGGCGTGTCCGAATGGGAAATTTTTAATATCGTGGCTTCTGGCGGCCGCTGTTCACTCCATTGAACAGTAACGTGGCCATCCAGCAAACAAAATGCATTGTAATTAATTCATAAAAACTCTAGCGCACCTGAACCGCTAGAAACACTAATGTTCGAAGAACAGTAGAAGAATCGTGCAGGTTTTGAGTGCATATTCCACCACATGAGCTGCTTATTACGGCCAAACTGTTTCAAATGCCACGTTTTACTTTGGTCTCAAGAATGTATTATAACTCATATGGTAGAAGGTTTCAGATATTACCACTGGCATGGGTTTCAAAGTTTATGAAAGAAAAACACTTGTTAATTATATTCGTTATCAGTTGCTTATTTCACCAAACTTTGATAGCAGCATCTCATTTAACATCAATGAAGAAAATGCTCAGTGCCTGCAGCACTGTAACTGAAGTTGGTGTTTGGGGCTGCGATCCGAAAAATTTGCAGAACTTTGGGAATTGAAACATCGGTTATTTATTTTCATTGTAAATGTTTCCGGTATGAATACTAACTGTAAGCATTTATTGATACAAAAGTAGCACAACCGACTCGTGCTGGCAACCTTTCGCCAGTATCAAAGCCAAGAATATATCACATCTGCTTCACGTTGTTATATTACATTTGAAGTTATAGGAGTATAAGAAATTTAGGGTTAACTGCAGCGAGTTTTTTCAAATAATCGAAAGCTTAATATTTGCTGTTTATTGTCACTACAATATCATTACCAATTGAAAATTCTACGATAAAACCGCTTAATAAAGATATTGCAAACAAACACAAAACCAACAATAGCTGGCAACCCTATCGTGGCTTTTCAACCAAATTTGGCCTGAATAATGCTTATAATAGGTTCCATTAATTGTATGAAATTCGTATTGATTTCATGACTGCACTGGAAGCTATAGGGCAAAAATTTTTATTTTCCTGAGCGAATTCTCAAAACCAAAGACACAAAAATTACCATAGCTGGCAGCACCAATCGAACTTTTCAACCAAATTTCTATCAAACAGAGTTTAAAGTGAGGTGCAGCTACTGTGTCAATTTCATGAAAATCTGGTTACTAATTCACATTTCATAGGGCAAAAAGCAGTTTTTTTTTTCTTTGTAATTTTTCAAGATGGCACCACTGGCACAGAGTTGCCCCCAATTCAAAATCGCTTCTATCAGACCTGGTTCTACTTAAGTTCAATGCATTCTGTAAATTTCAGTTGTACCTGATTATTGGTTCGTGAGTTCCCGTGAACAGAAGTTTTTGATGCTAAAAATATAGGTTAACTGGGAAAGGGTTACCGTTCTTGTCCGACATGAGATTTCCAAAGTTTTACTTTGAACGTGTAGATAAAGCATAAGATTTGTATATAGATTGGTTTTATTGTAAGAAACGGACATTTTTAGGATATTCGATGATTTGAATGTTTTCATTTCCAAATTTTTATTTTTTCAAATTTAAGACACCAAAATTATCATAGCTGGCAGCTCCAACCGAATTTTTCAACTAAATTTGTACCAAACATGGCTTAAAGTAAGGTCCAGCTACTGTGTGAATTTCGTCAAAATCGAACGATTCAATCAGAATTTATAGGGCTAAAAACAGTTATCTTTTTTAGTGATTTTTCAAGATGGCACCACTGGCACAGAATCGCCCGCATTTCGAAATTACTTCTATCAGACTTGGTCCTAGTTAAGACCAATACATTCTGCAAATTTCAGTTAATTCTGCTCATCGAATCGTGAGTTTCCGTGAACAGAAGTTTTTGATGCTAAAAATATAGGCAAATTGGGCAAGGGCTACCAGGCGTGCCCGTTATACCATATCAAATTTTATTTTTTGTCTATGTAAACAAAGCATGAAATTTACATATGAGTGGCTTTTTTTTGAAGAAACGGCATTTTTTCAAGAGAGACGATAATTTGGAAGTTTTCACTTTCAGTGCTTGCCCTTGCTTCAGAGTTGCCAGCTTGCTCATCAAAAGCTACACAAATTTACAACTAAATAATTTCAATATGTTCTGAAAATTTGGAAATGATTAAATAGCTCTGTCAAAAGTTATCGCAATTTAAAAATTTTCAATTTTTCCCGATCTCTTTTTAGGCACCCAGCGCACACATGGGGTTAAAAAATTCCAAAACATGATCCGATTCACATGTAAAACACGTTCGAAATTTATTTTGTTAACTTTATTTTTGCAAAACTTATTTGTGTACGGAATAATAGGTATATTAAAAATATCACTAAAATGGCCGCCGGCGCCAAAGGGTTAAAGATTTTTAACTTTTTGTGAGACCTGGCACTATTCTGCATATACACCAATGTGTCCTAAAAATTTCAGCTCAATCGGATGGCGCGTTCCTGAGATTTTTTCACTGAAATTTTTTGATGATATATATATATATATATAGAAATATGAATTTTTGGCCAAAGTGATTTTAATACTAATGTTCTTCTTCGAACATTAGTAAAAAGTAATATTTAACGAATGTTTTTGTCGTTAACGAGCTCGCATATTAATCGAAAACGATTCATTGGTCCTATGAAAATGGCCATCCGAGAAGAATCATTTTTAACAATTCATTAATGAGTTAGAAAACATGCGGTTTTAGCGAGTATAAATCACCTATATACTCGTTGAAAGTGACACTTTTATGAATTTTAAGCGATAGTTTTAATAATTTAAAATATATTAGCTTTTGCGATTTGAAAATGAGCTAAAGTTATTTACGCACAGTAGAGCAAATTTGAAAGACTGGAAGAATGAAGCAATGTAGGCTGCTTTAGTTGAACATAAAACATCGTAACATAAGAACATTTTGAGCACAGACAAATTCACAACACAGTCGAATTAAACTGAAAGTTTGTTTTGCATACCGCGATCAGCAAACTAGGGAAAAAATCTAGGTAATGTTGATGACATGCATTATTATTATTTGTCCCTCATCGTAAGGAAAATTATTGCTTGCTTATATATTTGCGAACAGGTTTGGTTTTACGAAGGATATGTCTGTTGGTTGTCGAGAAACTATCGTTTTTAGCAAATGCTCACTAAATTGTTACTTTATATACTTGATGCTGCCTTTAGCAGGGCTCACATTTCGTGAAAAAAATTTTAAGTAGAAGTTGAAAATAAATTGAAGTAGATTTGAAGTAGAAAAAAATGAAGTAAATGACCGATTGGGGTCATTTAATGTAGAGCATTAACTGATTTTTCTTATAAAGAAGGTTAACATGATCATTTTTAATCCAACGGAGAAAATATTAAGTAAAACAACGTCAAAAACTCAAATTAGCAGTTATTTAATAGATTAATTAAGGCAAAATATAAGTTTTATACACAAAACATAATTATATTTGCAGTCTTGACCATTTCTTTGTGTTTTTTTGCTCAGATACAGAAGAGAACAGAACTCTGCCGCAAAAGCAACGATTGAGTACCAAATAGCAGGGGTATTCGCTAAGTCTGGCATAGATTGCTGTATTCATTGTGGTAGCACAAAACAGCTGAAAATAAAGGGAGAAAATAACGAGTAAAAACTACCACAATCGATAGAAAATAGAAAAAGAACTTACAGAAAATTACCTCATTAAAACCTGCCTATGAGGAATAGAATTTCTGTACTAGCGAAGTCACTGGTACAGGAGTGTTGTTGTTTCAAATGCGTAAACTCTGTTCTCTGCTGGACAGAGGAGCAAAAAAACACGCCTAGTATTATAACTAATTTACGAAGAAAATTAGTATTAAACTCACATCGCCGCAAATTCGCCATATATATATATATATATATATATATATATATATATATATATATATATATATATATATATATATATATATATATATATATATATATATATATATATAAGCGTAACCCCCGGCGTACCTACGCTTTTGCGAAGGGAAAACGGGGATTGGGTGGAGGACCCGAAAGAGTGCCTGGACTTGCTACTGGAAACTCACTTTCCAGAATCAGCCTGCGTGACACCGCGTAGTGACGTACTTCGTGGAACCCACCGGGCGTCTGAGCGGCTGATCAAGGAAGTAGTGGACGAGGTCAAGATTGAATGGGCTATTGGCACATTCCGACCTTACAAAGCTACAGGGATTGATGAGATATCACCTATCATGCTTCAAAAAGCAGATAAGGCCATCATTCCCATTCTGCAGCGTATTTTTACCGCATGCCTCCGCCTCGGGGTAGTACCCGAGCAATGGACAAAAGCTAGAGTGGTCTTCATTCCGAAACCTGGCAGGTTGAATCATCATTACGTGAAGGACTTTAGACCAATCAGCTTAACATCGTTTCTGCTCAAAACACTAGAGAGGCTTGTTGATCTGCACATCAAAAGCTCGATTGATGTCGCGAGAATCTGTGTTGATCAACACGCGTATCTAGCGGGCAGATCAGTAGATACGGCATTACACAAAGTTGTCCGTACAATAGAAAAATCCTTACGGCAGAAGGAATTCACGTTGGCAGCCTTCTTAGACATTGAGGGGGCCTTCAATAATGTCACTGTCGCGAGTATCATTGATGCCTTGGCTCGATATGGGGTGGATAAAACCCTGGCGACCTGGGCATCTGACTTGCTCAAGAGCAGGCGGATTGAGGCTACCTTTTTGGAGGCCAAAGCGGAAAGAACAGTCGGTACCGGAACACCACAAGGAGGGATTATATCTCCCCTTTTCTGGATCCTGACAGTCAACGAAATACTGGAGAAGTTAAGGGCCAGTGGCTTTGAGGTAGTGGCGTATGCCGATGACATTGTGGTACTTGTGAGGGGTGCGTTCCCACAAACTTTGTCGGACCTTATGCAATCGGCGCTGGACCATATTCAAATCTGGGCCAGAAAAGTCGGTCTTAGGGCAAACCCGACAAAAACCGAACTTATGCTCTTCACAAAGAAACACAGGGTACCGGCTATTGCCACGCCTAACCTCAACGGAATAACATTGGAGCTTGCTGATAGTGTTAAATATTTGGGCCTTATACTAGACAGGAAACTGAACTGGGGGGCTAACGTGAAGCACAGAATTGGTAAGGCCCGCGCAGCACTTTTCGCTTGCCGGTCCGCCTACTCCAATACCTGGGGTCTTAAACCTAGGGCGGCCTATTACATATTCACATGTGTAGTCAGGCCGATTTTGGTGTATGGAGCGGTCGTGTGGTGGAAAGCAGCGGAGAGAAAAACTAATATCAAGGAGCTAACAACACTGCAAAGATTAGTTTGCATATGTATTACGGGCGCTTTAAGAACCGCCCCAACGGCTGGGTTGGAAATGATTTTGGGACTCATGCCCCTAGATCGATTCATCTTTAGAAGCGCAAGCTTAGCGGCGATACGCGCTAAAAGTTCTGGCATGTGGAACGATTCAGATCAGTGGGGCCACAGCGGTATTCTTATAGAATGCCGCAAAAGATTTGGACTCGTTGCAGAAGACACGGACCACATGAGCAAAATAATACATCTTGGCAGGAATTTCCAGGTCAAGATACCCACAAGAACAGACTGGAAGAAAAAGGAAGCTACCACCGATAGGGGCGCCTGGATTTACACGGACGGGTCAAAGACGGACACAGGAGTTGGCTCGGGCGTGTTTTCTACGGATTTGAGCCTTAACCTGTGGTGTAGACTGTCGGACCATGCTACCGTCTTTCAGTCTGAATTACATGCTATACGCATGGCAGTTGAGTCCATTAGCGGAATATCAACCAGACCAATGACCATTTGCGTCGACAGTAAAGCAGCCATTCTCGCTCTTGCGTCTTACAGATGTTCTTCAAAAACTGTTAACGCTTGCAGAGTGGCTCTCAATGAAAAGGCAAGGCATATTCCTATCCGGATTATGTGGGTGCCAGGGCATAGTGGGGTCATAGGCAACGAAAAAGCTGATGAATTGGCGAGGAAAGGTTCAGGAGCTAGCAACTGCCCCTGCATCACTGTACCTCGGTCAATCGCGGACGCCACAAACAAACTTGATGCCGCCATATGGGCCAAACTAAAGTCCGAATGGGAAAACAGGCTGGACTGCAGGGTGGCCAGGACATTATGGCCATCACCTGATCCAAGCAAAAGCAGGAAACTGCTCAAGCTCAGCAGGAATTGCTTGAGAACCACGGTCGGCTTGCTCACAGGGCACTGCCTTACCGCATCTCATGCGAAGAAAATGGGACTGACATCCAGCAGTTTATGCAAGAGGTGCGAGATGGAAGAGGACACCATCGAGCATACTCTCTGCGATTGTCCGGCCCTCAATAATAAACGCCTCAAAATTTTTGGTGCATACCACTTTCAAGGGTTGGCAGAGGTGGCTGGTACCGTCACGCTGAGTCAGCTGATCCAGTTTGGCGAAGCGGTCACTTGGCAGCTCTAAAAAGCCAGCGGAGGGTGGCAAATGGGCCCAAACTGGTGGCCTAATGCAAGCCGCGTTTCCCGGCAGCCCTCTTTACTAACCTAACCTAACCTATATATATATATATATATATATATATATCTACAGGCGCGTGCACTTCATATAGGCACAAAAGCACTGCCTACCCTGCTGATTTGCTTTTCTGTTTCGATATATTTATTTTACTAATATATCTATCTACAATCCAATTCTAACATTTTGGTTCAAAATTGAAAAATGAATTGAAAATAATTACGTGTATCTGGCAACTACCTATATTTCATGCTCTAATTTCCTCATTTTCGATTTCGCAAGCATAGTCCAGCAAAATAAGAACAAAAAATACCCAAATATGAGCGTTCGAAGGCATGCAGCCTCACTGCCTTTACCTTACGCACACCTTCACATGAATTTCGTATCGATACACTACGCCCAACTGCTCTCAGCTACAACAGTATGTGTAAGATGTAGTACTATTTTATATGAGCCAAAGGCATGCCTGCCTTCATGAATTTCAGGAGAAATGATACCATCGCTGCATGACATCAACGTTCGCTGTGCAAGGGGAAGTAATTTGCAGCTATGCAGCACAAGTGCACGACGGTGCTGACAAGTGAACAGCCACACTGCACAGGCAAAGTTTTTATTATGCGAGGGAGTTGCCTGCAGAAATACTTGTATAATATAAATCTATTTTTGATATAAAATGTAAGTGTTAGCTTTGTATGTTAGTCAAGTGTTAGTATTATTTTTGTACATAGTCTCAGATAGGAAATTTTAAAAATTATAGTTTCCTTGATTATAAATAAAAAAGTCGCCCATTTTTTCTCGAGATTTAGAATTTCGATAAGGAAATTCTACTTTAAGTACCAAAATTTGGGCAATGATTGCCAATTTTTTAAAATGACAGCCATACCTTTAAAGTTTTGAGTAACATTGCTGTCTCATTAGTTCTTGAGTAGAGCGTATTTGCACTGCGTGACAACGGTTATAATATAATAAAAGTTATTATACATTGAGAAAATTAAATCAACAAATAAATGATGTGTACTAAAACTCAGAGTTTTCAGCATCAGTGTGTCGTTTGTGTGAAAGCGTATGCGCATCAAATTTGGTGGAGTTTAGGCTCTTAATCCTTTCATTCGGAAACAAATATCGAATTCTCTCAGCAGGCCAAATGACGCCAGAGTCAGATTTAACTAAAAAAAGGGAATGCTATTCATCAGTTTAATCACAAGTATGATGATAAATTTACTTGACTGAATGCCTGCAAACACACTAACCGTTTTTTTTTGTTTACCGTGTATTATATTCGCCAGCACAAAAAATATGTGGAATGACACTGAATATGTAGATTTCTCAAAGACCGATAGACACTGAAGCAGACAGCAGATTATCCTCGAAATGTAAATATCGGGCAAGAAAATAAAATACATGGAAAATCGGTGTAGCTGCGGTACAGGCTAAGTAATACCATTAGTGCATAATAAATAAACGTTGGGCCGGAAAAATATAAAAAAAATAGCACCAAAAGAAACAGCAGGCAAATATAGTGAAATTTTCTTTGTTAATTGAACTTTAAGTTCGACTAAGAATAACTAAGAATAACACAAATACAAATATTTAAAATTTAAAAAAACATTTTCAATAAAAAATATTTTGAATTAAATTCTAATTTTTCGTTTGGCTGTTATGTTTACTTCTAAGAGTATGTGACTGCCTACCCGGTGCAAATTGTTTATGCACGCCACTGTATATATATATATATATATATATATATATATATATATATATATATATATATATATATATATATATATATATATATATATATATATATATATATATATATATTTATATATATAAATCTATATATATACATATACAGTAGAGCACGTATAAGTACAACACGCTTAAGTGCAAAATACGCATAAGTGCACAGAAAGTTAATGCACCGATATTTTTTGGTTAATTTTCATGCATTTATGGTCGGATAAGTGCAACACGGTTAAGTACACAACACGCGTAAGTGCACATTTTATTTGGCACTAAGTCAAACATATATATTAAATTCTACACGGCTAAGTGCACATGGCCTTTTCTATATGAAAAATCTTTTATCAAAATACATAAATACATCCTTTTTAGCATACAAATTTATTGATCTAGAGATTTATCCTCATTGTTTTTCTTTATCAAAGGCTTGTTGGGGGAAATAAGCGAAAACCTTGCTTTAACGTCGCATAATAAATTCTGGAAACATAGAATGTTTCTTCTACTTATCTCGATATCAGCTTCGACAATTCGCGAAAAAATAAGAAAACAACGGAAACTAGCCACAAGTTGCATGTGCCCAAAACCAACTCTCCATATAATATGAGATAACAATTAGTAAAGTATCAATAGATAATTACCCGTATAAAGTCGTAAAGGATGCAATGGTAGAGTAGTCGTAAAAGATGATAATTGATAGTTTGTAGAGCATATGTATGAAGAGTTGGATAACACGGCCGTTCCTCGTTTCGGTTTCCTGATCGATAACAATCGTAACATCTATGGGCGAGTAGCCTCTAGTAACTTTCTTAAGTTGCACCGAATTCAAGATTTTTTCCTTAAAGCACAGAGATTTTAAAGGTCATACTTCCGAAAGTTGAAATTTTGGTAAGTTTATGTGTTTATTTATACATATTCAACGAAATCCTGCAGCGCGTACTTTACCAGTATTCGTGAGTTCCTTTGATATTTTTATTCCAATAAGTTTATTGCGATTATTTATTATTTATCTTTTATTGCGGTGTAATGGCATCCAAAAGGAAATTAGTTACATTGACTATACAACGAAAAATTGAAATTTCGGACAAATTAAGTAGCAAAACAATGAAGGAACTCTCCATTGAGTACGGGTGTGATGTTTCGACGATCTCTAGCTGTAAATGCTATGGTGTAAGAAATCGTAAAATTACCATGGAGAGTAAAAATGTAGAAAAATAGAGGATTCGTATTGGCCATCATGAAAATTTAGCTAAAGCTATGTTGACATGGTTCCAGCAGCTGAGGGTTAAAAATTCTGTTGTTTCGGGATCAATGGTATTGGAGAAAAAACTAAAAAATAATATTAAATATGTCAAGTTTCATGTAGAAAAATCTGCCTTTGATGAAACAACCACCGATTATTGGACTACAAATGCCATGTATCATCAAGGACTTCGACGCTGAAGATATTTTTAATGCGGATGAATCTGGCTTATTCTATACGGTCCATCCACTGACACTTTTGCTGCTGGAAGAGATTCTTAAAAGGCGGAAAAAACCAAAAAGAACGCGTAATGTTATTATCTGTGACAAATATGAATGGATCGAAAAAATATATTCATGTCATTGGTCATTTCAAACAACAACGACACTTTCGTGGAAAACAAATTCCTCTTCCGTATTATTCAAACCAATAAGGTTAGATGACAAGCAAAATTTGGACTCAAATAATCAAAGCATTTGACGAGGATGTAACCAGAAATCATAGGAAAGCTCTCCTTTTATAGGCAATGCTGCTTGTCATAAATTTGACGAAGAAGTTCAGTTGAAAAGTATAAAAATTGTTTTTTTTTTACCAACCAATACGACAGCACTTATTCAACCATTGGATCACCCGGACCTTCAAAGCTTACTACCGACAGCAAATAGTCCGAAAGTAAATTTTGGCTATTGAACAAGAATCTTGTATTCAGAGTTGTGGAAAAATCTTAGATATCTTATAAGCAATTATTTTGATAAAAAAATTTTGGTGTTTATTTACACCGGAAACTATTCAAAACTGCTTTCGTAAGGCTGGATTTGATCAGCAATCTTTGCAGGAAGTGAATGAAGACCAAGAGGAAATTATTCAATTACCAATACCGAAGGATTCAGTCAATAAACTTTTAGCTTGTGTCCATAATTTGTATTGTTATGGAGAGTTAAACGAAGATTAAATAATCAATGAAAATGTAAATGATTCTGATAATGAATAGATCATCGAAGAAATCGCCAGAGAGCCAACTACAGGTACACTTCAGGACGCATTGATTTCTTTTTCTACAATCAGGCGATATACATATGATGAATAAAGGGGCCGATCTATCATCTCTAGACGAAGTGAAAGATGTTCTAATCAAATGTTGAGGTGAAAAACTTGTTCATAACAAAATATCTGACTTCTTTCAAAATTAAAAATAAACTACATATGTACACATTACGCTAAAATTTTAAAAAATATTAATATTTTGTGTAATTTATTCAATGATTTACTCATGAAAAGATTAAATTTTGTTTTAGTGTTTTTCATATGAATAAATATCTCATTATTTTTTAAAGATGTTTTCATTTACTTTTAGAATAGAAAAAATTCCAAATTCAATATAGCACTGATAAGTGCACAACACGGATAAGTGCACAAAATTCACGTGGATCATCGATGTGTACTTATCCGTGCTCTACTGTATATATATATATATATATATATATATATATATATATATATATATATATATATATATATATATATATGTATATATATATATATATATATATATATATATATATATATTTATATATATATATATATATATATATATATATATATATATACATATATATATGTATATATATATATATATATATATATATATATATATATATATATATATATATATATATATATATATAAATATATGTATATATATATAAATGTATATACTGCAACCGTTGCAGTTACTAGTGCCGTCATCCGTTGCAGCTACTAGTGCCGTCATCAACTCGCCGGAGTGTCTGCTGCCTACTAGCCGAGGGAAGTCTCCGATCGTGTCAGCAAATGTAGTTGAGGTGCTTCCTAATTCACCGGCTAAATCT
Organism: Nemotelus pantherinus; assembly: GCA_963978885.1. Taxonomy (NCBI): domain Eukaryota; kingdom Metazoa; phylum Arthropoda; class Insecta; order Diptera; family Stratiomyidae; genus Nemotelus; species Nemotelus pantherinus. The sequence goes on from OZ022265.1 coordinate 62,190,842, forward strand.
TCTGGTTCAACGATACTGAACACGGTTCCTCTGTCTGATCACGGTACTCAGCGTTCTTCTTTGTCAGTGATACTGCAAAGCGATACAAATGTCTCTGCCGATTTGCCAGCCCTACGCATAATTTCACCTCCTCTTCAGGTGTTTGTATCCCGCTTTGCCTGTGATACGTCCACTGAAGCTGTTGAAAACTACGTATGTAATAAACTTGGTTATACGCCGCACATCTTCGATTGCATCAAACTGACCAAAGACATCCAACCTCGACGATTGATAGCTTCGACATTGTTGCCAATCCGAAGTTTTGGCCACCTGGTACGCTGGTCAAGCCTTTTGAACATCGTGGGAGTTTTCGCCCAGCCAACAAACAAAAGAGCCCGCAAATAGTCCTTAAGCATCAAAAAATATCTTTATATTATCAGAATGTTCGTGGCATGAGGACTTAGCTGGATGAATTTAAAACTGCTTCTTTACTTGAAATGGATCACCTAATCTGCCTCTCTGAAACCTAGTTTGTTGATGATGTCTTCAGCTCTGAATTTTTCCCATTACATACTGTATACCGTTGTGATCGTAACCGCTCCGCAACTATGAAGTCTGATGGTGGCGGGGTACTCATTGCCGTGCTTAATTCCTGTCAAAGTAAACTCTGCGCTGATTTCGTTCCCAGTCTTCCTGTAGAATGTGTAGCAGTTTGTGTGTCCCTGTCGCTTAGATCTTCGTTGTTTGTGGCCTCCGTATATATTCCGTGCAACTCTCCCTTTTCAACTTATGAATGTTTTTTCACTGAGCTATCATCCTACCTTAACATAAATTTTCCTTCTTCGTCTGTCATCATCTGTGGTGACTTTAATATTCCATCTGTCCAATGGGACTCTGGTTTTTCCCGTATTGTTTCTCACAATAATATTTCGATTGCTTTCTCATCTTTCCTTTCATCTTGCTCACTTAATCAATTTAACTATGTCCCTAATGTAAACAATAGGATCCTTGATGTCATTCTTTCCAATATTGAACCTTCATCGTTTTTGCTTTCTCCCTCCATTGCGCCTTATACGAACCCTGATCTCCATCATCCTCCCCTCTTTGTTGACATTGTTGTTAGTCTATCTAATCGTGCCAGAGTCTCCGACAAACCTTGTTTCAATTTCAAAAGAACTAGTTTTGATCTCTTAGCTCTCGATCTCAACTCTATTAATTGGTTTGGTTTGTTTCGAGGTCTTGATATTGACAATGCTGCTAAGAAACTATATTCTGTTCTCCTTGAGTTAATCACTGTTCAAACTCCATCCTTTCGCTTGCGTAAGCGTAATGATGCTCCTTGGTTCACTGAGACTGTTAAGCGTGCCCTGGGTATTAAAAATGCAGCACGTTGCAAATTTTTGAGCTCTCATTCCGCCCAGGACTACGCTAATTTTTCTCGTCTTCGTGCTGCTGCCAAGAATCAAATAAGGCTTGCCATGTGCAGCTATCTGTTGCATATTGAATCTACTTTGCTTTCGAATGACCCCAAAAACTTTTGGTCATACCTTCGCTCCTTAAAATCCTCCTCTCCTATCCCTGACTCCCTTACATTTAATGATATCACTGCTGCTCTTCCTCAGAATGTTTGTGATCTCTTCGCAATGTTTTTCTCTTCTGTATACTCTGATTCTTTGGTTCCCACTTCTTATAGTGTCCCTTTTAATCACCCTCCTTGTCTCTCTTCACTCTCGACTAATCCTCTTGAAGTTGAATCCCTTATATGTTCTCTTGATTCTAGTTACTTTCCTGGTCCTGATGGCCTTCCTAATTTTTTTGTGAAAAATCTTGCTTCTTCTTTATGTGTCCCCCTATCAATTTTATTCAATTTAAGTCTTAGTTCTGGTAAATTTCCTTCCTCCTGGAAGATCGCAAGCATTTTTCCTGTTTCCAAATCTGGTGAACGCAATGTTGCCTCAAATTATCGTCCTACTTCTATCCTTCCCTGTTTCTCAAAAATCATTGAGCGTTTTGTGTTTACCAAAATTTACAACTCTCTTAAGTACACTTTCACACCTCAGCAGCATGGTTTTATTAAATGTTGGTCCACAGCTACGAACCTCATTGAGTTTACTCATGCTGTGTCCTCGGCGTTAGATCCGAACTCTCAAGTTGATGCTGTATATACTGATTTTTCTAAGGCATTTGATTCTGTCAATTTCAATCTTCTGCTACTCAAGTTAAACCACTATGGCATCTGTGAACCCTTACATTCTTGGTTATCTTCGTTTTTAACTAGCCGCACGTGTTTTGTCTCCCTCTCTGGCGTTTCGTCCTTACCATTTTCGCCCTCTTCTGGTGTACCTCAAGGTTCTATATTAGGCCCTCTATTATTCAAACTCTTCATCAATGCAGATGACTTAAAATTATTTCGAATAATCAGTAGCTCAGATGATCATCTACTTCTTCAGGATGATTTGAACTCTCTTACTGATTGGTGTAACTCTACCAATCTCGTAACTCTACCGTTAAATGTTTCAAAGTGTTTTGCCATGTCTTATTCTCTGAAGTCCCAGACTAATACCTTTCCTTACCTACTTTGTGAATCCGTCCTTGCCTCTGTGGATTATTTTACTGATCTGGGAGTAACGTTTGATCGTAAACTTAAATTTGAAATCCACGTTCGTAACATTACTAATAGTGCCTCGCAGATTGCTGGCCTTGCTATTCGTTCCTGTCACAATTCTTTTAATATTTTTACTTGTGTCAAGATATTTGCTACCCTTGTTCGTTCCGAACTTGAATACTGCACTCAAGTTTGGTCTCCTCGTTTCGCTTATCTTTCTGATGATATTGAATCTGTTCAAAGGAGGTTCAGTCGCACCCTACTCTTTAAATATAATCTTCCTTATATGCCTTATAATGAACGCTTATTGCTCCTTAATCTCCCTCTCCTCGCAAAGCGCAGAGTTTACCTTGATGAATGCTTTCTTTACAAAATTTGCCGTGGCTATCTAAACTCATCTGTTGCATCCCTGGTTAATGAACGGCATTGTGAGAGGCAAATTAGGTCCTCCGTTGTCTTTGATGTACCATTTGCCCGTACTGAAACTTACTTTCATTCTCCTGTTTTGCGCCTATTACGTACCCATAATGGCCTCCAACTTGGTCCTCTTCCACACTCTATTGCCACCTTTAAAAGAAATATTCGCAACACTATTTTTGCTGATGTTTAATCTTATTTATCTTTTTTGTCATTGATTCTTGTTTTTCATATCTTAATTTTCTCAATATTTTTATTTCATGTTAGTACTAAGCTAATCTATTTATAATTGGGCTTTTTGCCTGTTAATGGATTATTTTAAATAAATAAATAAATATATATATATATATATATATATATATATATATATATATATATATATATATATATATATATATATATTTATATTTTTAAAATTAGTTTAGTATTAAACTCACTTCGCCGAAAATTCATATTTCTTTATATATATATATATATATATATATATATATATATATATATATATATATATATATATATATATATATATATATATATATATATATATATATATATATATGTATATATATATATATATATATATATATATATATATATATATATATATATATATATATATATATATATATATATATATATATATATATATGTATATATATATATATATATATATATATAAATATGTATATATGTATATATATATATATATATATATATATATATATATATATATATATATATATATTTATATATATATATATATATCAGCAAAATGATTAAGAGAGATACTCTCTGGAGTGGCCGATTCGATTGAGCTGAAATTTTCGGAGGACGTAGATGTATATAGTAGGTAAGTCCATGGTTTGCTTAAATTCAGATATCTTAAACATTTTGGCGGCGGCGAGCATTTTAGTGACTATTGAGGTACTCCTATATTTCCAAGCAGTGTCAATTTTTGTTAAAAAAAGGATTCAAAATGAAAACTTATTACGTTTTTAGTTTGCCTTTGATAAAGAATTGAAAATCTTGAGCCGTGTGTGGGTGCAGCGGGCCTAAAAGTAGGCACGGATTTTTTTTCAAATTTTGATTTGTCATTACTTCTGACAAAACATTGGATAATCGTGAAATTCGCAGAGCGTATTGACGTTGACTAAGATTTAACACACATGGATTTTCAAGATAGTGCAGGTAACCCCGTAGCTACGGCAGGCTCCTGAAAAAAAATCCTTCAAATAATTGACCTTCCTGAAAAATTTTTGATATCTGACAAAAAATTCAAATCATTGATAAAATTTATTCTTCGTCCATCATGTCAAGTTAAAATTTTTAAAATTCCGATTTGCACAAGAACGGCAACCCATCACCAAATTACCTCTATTTTCAGCACTCGAAAGTTCTGTTCACGAGAACTGATGACCGAATCATCAGATCATAACGAAATTTACAGGGCATGTTGGTATTAGCTAGGGACCAGATCTAGTTAAAGTGATTTTGACATGCGAGCAACCTTGTGGCAGTGGTACCATCTTGAAAAATCACCTATAACTTCCGATTCAGCCATCACATTTAAACAAAATTTGCACAGTATTTGGATCTTACTTTAAATAACATTTAGTGAAAATCTGGCTGAAAAGTTAGAATAGGATTGCCAGCTATGGTGATTTTTGTTTCCTAAATCTTGCAAATTTGCTCAGCAAAATAAAGCTTTTTCCCCATAACTTCCGGTCTAGTCATGAAATCAAAATGAAATTCATGCAGCAAATAGACTCTAATGTGAACCAAATGTCGTAGGAATATCATACAAAAATCATGAAAAGGCTGCCAGCTATGACCATTTTAGTAATTTTTTGGAATTTCTTTACTGAGCGATTATGTCTTTAGATTTGCAAATGGAAATGATCCTACAATGAAAATTAACAACAAATATTAACGCTTTAAAAATTTGAAAAGTTTTGAGGGTGGTAACCCGAAAATTTGTTTCACCCGCATAACTTCCAGCGTAGTGATTCAATCGAAACGAAATTTACTAGTTGGGCTTATCTTAACGTGAAGCAGATTTGGTATCTATTTTGCTTTGCTGCTGACTCAGGGTAACCAGCTTTAGTCATTTTCGTAACAAAATTTAAAGGATAAGTTGATTTAAGTATGAGCTTGTTAAGGTCAACTTATTGCTGCTTCGTTGGAAAAGTGTTACCAGCACTGAACATTTTCCTCATTTGTGTTATAGTTGTGTTTTGTTGCTTTGGATAAGGAATGGTTGATAAGATTCTACAAAAAAGTGTATTACGTCTTTCTACATTGTCACTTAGAGACTTTGTCTTCGAAAATTAGTTTTCTAACGGATCTGGTGCGCTAGAGTTTTTTTTTTTGAGCTAAGTTTAGCGTTGTTGACTTGCACTACGTTGTTCGTTGCATTGAAACAGCGTTAGACTAAAAAGTGTTGCTGTCGAAGCTCGATGCAGGAAAAAAATGAATATAAAATAGAATAATTCTCTCTGATTCGATTTGAAGCAAAAATGGAGTAGAATCTGAAAAAAACTGAAGCAGTGAAGTAGCTGTCATTTTCAATTTAAAAATGAAGTAAATCTACTTCGAATTGAGTAAAGTGTGAAACCTGGCCGTTAACCCATGAACTATTTGCAATTATGGTTGTTTAAATTTATGAAAATGATCAAACTTTTGTTGTCGTTTGACAATAAAAACCTTAAGATGGCATGGAAAACATATTTGTATATATTTAGAGTAAATGGACTAGTCCCCGGAAAGTTAGTGAATTTTTCAATTTAAGTTCGGTATTAATAATTTGGACTTTAATATTTAGTTTGCAAACACGCTTTTTCATACATTAGGATGAGTTGTGAGTCTTTTGTATAAAATTAGAATTCAAGAATATAAATAAGTATGCTGATATTCCAAGTATATAAACTTGAGCCAAATTGTGCTCGTCTCCGAGCACCATGAGTCAGTGTTCAGACAATATTGAGCTTGATTTCGGGCAAAGCTTCAATTACTTTCTTAAATAACGGTTACTCTATTTTACTAGAATTTACAGATGATATCTATTGTTAGACTGTTTAGCTGCGCCTGGATAGGACTGAACCTATATTTCGCAATATACGTACAAAATAGTGAGCGCGGGGCAGACTGGCTCTTATTATTTATTTGTTTAACCTGATGGCTCTTTCGAATGAAACTTTTATATGCTATACATTATAAAATTAAAATAAGTAGTAAGTGTTTTAGGCGTTTTATTGCGAAGGATGAGGCCCTTGGCTTCTATGAGAGTAAATCACTGAAAGTGGTGCATTGCCTTTTAAATGTCAAGCTGTCAAAAGGAGTGGCTAGAGCGTACTTGTCGGAGTGCAGAATATCAATAAAAATTAAGTAATAAGTGCTAAATAAACTTCCTCGAAAGTGCTTAACCTTAAGTTCATAACCCTCGGCAGTGTTTTGCAAGTCGTTTTAACCGTTTCGTTACCCAAATTCCGCATTATACGGCTTTTCAAATAAAACTTTGAACACCTCGGGAATCCCCCGAATAAATAACTGCTTGCAACCGTGAAACGCTGTGTTTTCATATGACGTCAACGGATTAGCTTCAAGAATTCAACTCGGTCGTTTAACTGCCTACATTTTTCTTCTGTGCGGGCTGTGAGTGTCGAAAATTCAAGTTTTTCACCCTTTTGGGCTACGTAAGTGCATATTGAAAGAAATTTCAATAGTACAGTTACTTTTTCATAATTAAACCCAGTGCATCACATACCGGACATTTATATCCTTCCTACCTATCGTACCTATTATCCATCAACGTAGACCAGTGGTTAAAGTGTCGGCTCTTGGATACTCAAGTTGCGGTTCAATTTTGAACAGTGTGAAATATTTTTGACCGGTGTGAAATATTTTTGACTGGTGTAAAATAATTTTGATTGGTGTGAAATATTTTTGACTGGTGTAAAATATTTTTGACTGGTATGCGACAATTTTTGTTAACCAAAATAAAAACCAAAACAAAAAGCTAAATAATTTCAATTAACTCCACACACCCGGACATTTATATCGACTATTCTTGTTGACCCAAACGTTAATCTAAGTTGATCGGTGGGTACGGTATCGGCTCTCTAATACAGGAAACGCGGGTTCGTATCTCATCAGCGTAGTACATTTTCGACCTGTATTCTTTGGTTTTTATAAATAACGAACTCAATTCATAATAAATATAATATATCGACTACTTCATAGCTGTGCTTTTGTGGGAATAAACTATATACAATTGTTACCACACATAAACGGTTCGTGTCCTTGATAAACTTTACGTAGTAAATTGCATACTTCTTGGCAGCTCAATTATGAGTTTTAAGTGCAGCCTAGAGAACTGTTTCGCATTCGATAACACGATGAAGGTTTTGCATTGCAAAGCATTCTGCAATAGAAAATTACATGGCACATGTATAGGCGCTCCACGTGATTGGTATCACCCATACTTAGAACGCCATTTCATATGCACAGATTGCCAAAATGTGGACCGGCTGATGAAAAGCATGTACGACAGTATAATCAGTTACATTGGAACACTAAATGCTGAAAAAGACCACCTTATACTGAAACATCAAGCTCAAGCTAGAGCTAATGAAGATATTCTGGCAGAAATATCTCAACATTTTGATGTGCTTTCATCTGCTCTTTCCAAGACTACCTACAACAATAATGGTGTTGAAAATTCTCTGGTCGTACTAGAAGAGAGAAAAGATACTCTGAATGACAAATTAGATTCATTATCTTCAAGTATCTCAGCCTCTACTGTCCCAAGCAGCACTCGCCAAGAAAACTTTATAAATATGCTCGAGAATGCTGAGCAAAAATTTTGTTCAATGATTGATAAATAAAATACTTTGATGACAAATGCGTTCGTGGAACAAGCACTGAAATTAAGTAACATAAATAATAAGCTTGAACACTTGGAGCACCAGCGGGAAAACCCATTGGAAGAAATAAATGATCGGCCATCTATTGACGAGCATTCACTTCATCATGAGTTCTCAATGATCGATATTAACATCAACATGCCGAAAGTGACTACAAAAGACATGGCTTCGTCTCCTATCAAAGAACTAACTTCTACTACTGAATCATCAAGTAACCAGCGCGAATCTTTTATTTATCCTTGTACAAAACAAATATATAAATGTGGTACATAGACGGTGAAAAATATTCGGATAAAATTGATCTTGACAATGGTGTACTATTATGTATCCTAATATTCGTATGTGTTGACGTTGGATAAAATTGTTCTATCCTATTTTGGAATAACTTTTGTACGAGTTTCGTATAAACGGGTGGTTTATACCAAGATCGGATAATATTTATTATAAATTCATATTAAAAATTCATAAACAATAAAACGAATTATTTGGAATTACTTTTGCGTCGCAAGTCGTAAAGTTCGTATTTAAAGTTCGTAAGTGAACTGCATTGGACGCAAAAATTAACTCGGGAGTGTTTTCATGAAACGGATTGTTTAGAATTACTTTTGGGTCGCAAGTCGTGCAATTAGTATTTCGAGTTTGTAAGAGAAGTTAATTGGAAGTGTTTATTAAAGTGTTTATTAAAGTTATTTGTGAAAATTATATGGTAGCCATACGGAACAACTTTAATCACTACAGGAATATTGTAAAACTTTGATTTTGGTGAATAAAGTATATATGAATAAAATCTATCGATTTTTTTTCAAATAATAAAACAAATAATCGTTATCCATCTCACAGTACATAATTGAATTTAATGCTCGAAAGTTTTACTTGGTGTACTATGTCAAGTGTTTTCACAACACCTACTTTTATCTTTGAATGCATAAATATTCAATTGTTTTCATTCTTTTTTCATCATAATGGATAATTGTTCCCAATATATATATTCACAATAAGAAGGAGGGAAAAAGCCAGAATAAGATTTTGGGTTAAATTATTATGGGTTTTGGGCAATTTTGGCCAATTTTGGGCAATGGGATAAATTTATCGTGTGACCTCGAAATTAGAATAATATATTTTTTATTCTAAATGGTTTACATTTAATAAGAATGTGGTGTATTCCTTTATATGCGATTCGGATTCCGTTTATAAGAGCGTCTTATTCAATTTATATGAATAATTGGTATTGAATTTATCTTATCAGATAGAATTTATCTTATCAGATTAAATTTTTTGATCTTAAACAAACTTATTGGATTGATACTAACTTTCGTTTGGACCTACATGAATTCCAAAATTTATCAAATTTATCCGAAAATTTCTAACCGTGTATTGGTCGAAAAATGAATGGGACAGTCGCATTGAAAAAATAAAAAAAAATAATGAAAATTGTCAAGACGAAGGATCACGCTTCCAGTTACCAGTTGATAGCAACACAGTAGCGTTCTTCGTCATAGGAACATCTCTCGCTGCTGATCAAGGGTGGCTGAATAGATTTCTCGAAGCCGGTTTCTACATCACAGATTATTTATTCACAAAACTACCACAACGGAAACACAACTCGCAGAAGCGATATAAGGTTTGGATTCCTTCAAAATATGCCTGGATTTTCCTGAGTTTAGACGGAAGTAGCAGCAACTTTGACTGGAATGGCGTTACATTTTCTCCCTGGAAAAATCGAGTCACCAACAGTAGCCGCAAGAAAGAAACTAAAACTAAATCTGTAAGAAAAAATTGTTTATCACATAATGTTCCTAATACCCGCAAATCTCCATCAATTCAAAATCCTCAAATTCTAACCAACTTGACTATCCCTTCTAATAACCTAATAACAAACAATGTATCCTTGGATAGCCCTTTTAACATTGCTTCTACTCGTAAGAATTCATTTATACCACGTCCTACCGATGTCTCCGGTTTTTCCCAACAAAATGCAAACATTGTCAGCTCCTCTTTATCCTCTAGCCACCTGGCTTCTCATGTCGCCTCTACCGAGGCAACTACTAATACTGCCACCCTTGACAATTTAATGACAACTGCTTCTCGTCGAAAAGCAGTCAACTCTGTTAGGCATTTATCCTAGCAAAACTCCTTCTTTAAATGGACTCAGGCTCTTTTATCACAATTGTAGTGGTATGAGAGGGAAATTAAATAAATTATATCTTAACGCAAAATCCTGCCACTTTAATTTACTCGCCTTCACAGAAACTTGGCTTAATGACTCGCATAAGAATGAAGAGATCCTTGATAGCAGTCGGACAATTTACAGAAATGATCGCGACTATTGTTCCACAGGTCAATCGCGAGGCGGTGGGGTTTTACTGGCGGTAAACAACACTATTTCAAGTGAGATTCTTGACATCACCCCCAATGTTTTGTTCCAACACCTTGTTATTCGTATTTCTTTGAATAACAACTTCCTTTACATTAGTTTGGCCTATATCCCACGCAGATCGGACGAATCAGTTTACAAACATTTCTGTGAATTATTATCTTCCATCACAACGTCTCTGAATGAAAAAGACAAAATAATATTCCTAGGGGATTTCAATCGTCCCAACTTATGTTTTATTCCGGATGAAAACGACGCATTTCTTTTCCCTGTTAACCTCTCAGATTCCAATGACTTCAACCTTGCGAGTACTTTTTATGGCAACGATTCGCAGCAAGTCTCTCCAATACCCAACCAAAATGGTCATTGGTTGGATCTTGTATTTACAAATGCCTATGACGAAGTAGTAGTAAGTCCAACTGATGACGCAGAGCATCTTTTTTCAAATACCAAATTACACCACACTGCACTATCAGTTGAACTTCCCACTTCTGATCCTATTTACTTAAGAGCGTACAATAACTCAATTGTATATGACTTTCGTAATGCTAATTATGAAAGCATTCACCATCACCTTGACTCTATAGATTGGACGAATACTCTTTCAACGTTAGATCTTGAGGAAGCCATTTTCACTTTTTATAACAAAATATTTGACGCCGTTGAAAGATATGTATAGATAGATAAAAAAAAAGAAAAAACTGTCTGAGCCATGGCTTGATAGGGACCTCAGGCATTTGCGAAATCGTAGGAACAAACTTTATAAGCGGATTAAGAACAATATTGACATTAGTTCGGCTATTCAGGAAGAATATAATGAAATTGCTAAACAGTTTTTAACAAAGTCCCACGAGGCTTATGATAATTACATTAAGACAACCGGTGAAAATATAATCCGCGACCCTAAAAATTTTTATGATTTTGTAAATGTGAAGCGAAAAGCTACTGGTTATCTATTGTTGATGTTCTTTAATGATATCACTACTTCCTCTCCTAATGAGGTTTGTGATTTATTCGCAGATAGTTTCCAAAATATTTTTATTGCTCCTGACTCATCAAACTCACATCTCCTTTTCTCTCATTCTGCTCTTACAGCTTTTGTCAGTCACTTAAAAATTACACGTAACGATCTACGTAATGCTATTTTGGAACTCGACTGCAATAAACGTCCAAGGCCAGATCTTTTTCCTCCAACTTTCTTGCGTATATGTGGAGAGCAGTTTATAACTCCCTTTCATATTTTTTTCAACTGATCACTTTCATCTGGAGTTTTCCCATCCTGTTGGAAACTATCATATGTCACACCCATTTTCAAAAATGGTGGTAGACGCTGTATCGGAAATTATAGGGACATTGCCATCTTATCTTCTATTCCGAAACTTTTTGAAAAGATTGTCTACGATAAACTTTCTCCACTTGATGACTCCCGTCTGAACGAGCAATAATATGGTTTTAGAAAAGTTCGCTCAACTACCACAAATTTGACAGTCCTTATCTCAGACGTCCTGTGTAAAATGGAGAAAGGATACCAAATTGACGCAGTCTATACAGACTTTAGTAAAGCTTTTGACAGAGTTGACCACCTTACCTTAATTCTAAAAGTCCAGAAATTCGGAATTGCCGGATCTTTGCTTAGCTGGCTGACTTCTTACCTTCGAAATCGAACTCAACTGGTAAAATTTCAAGGACTACTATCGAAAAATATTTCTGCTACCTCTGGTGTACCACAAGATAGCCATCTTGGCCCACTTCTTTTTAATTTATTTATTTCTTACCTATCTGACGTCCTAGCAAATATACCTCATCTACTTTATGCCGATGATCTCAAAGTATATCATACCATTAAATTTAAATCCGATGCACTCTTTCTCCTATCCAAACTTGATTCACTTGATAATTGGTGCAATGAAAACAAGCTCTCTCAACATTGCTAAGTGCCAAGTTATAAGTTTATCCCGAAAATGCACCGTCTCACATAACACGTGAATAATTTATTAGCTCGGGAATAATTTATTAGCTCGAGTTGATAACGTTGTTGACCTTGGTGTTGTCTAGGATGAGCGACTTCGCTTCACCTTGCATTATGATAAAATACTTCCCGTGCAAACAAACAGCTAGGCTTCATCAAAAGACGTGCCAAGGAATTTCGTAACCTGTGGGTCACAAGATCCTTATACATCTCACTTGTACGCCCCATTCTCGAATATGCTTTCATTTGCTGGAATCCTGCTTTTGAAACCCACAGTAGCAGACTCGAGTCCATTCAAAAGCAATTCTTACTTTTTGCATTGAGAGAACTATACAACCCTACGATTTTAATACCCTTCCTCCTTCTGAGTTTCGACTGGGTCATCTAAACTTACTAACACTTGCATCTAGAAGAATGATGATTTCGGCCTGCTTCACATTCGATGTCATTGGAGGCGTCATCAAAGTTGAATTCCTGAATAGCAAAATGGTGTTGAATAACCCTGTAAGAAACACCAGGTCCGCTCGTTTACTTAAGGAATATCCACACTCCACTACTTACGCAGCTAATGAGCCGATAAATAGATGCTGTAGGATATTCAATAGCATAAGTAATCTGTATTCTCCAACCGTCTCAAAATCGTCCTTCAAATCTTCCCTTTTCCAAGCCATCCGCAACCCTTTATTCTAAGCTATATGTCAATGTTTTATTTATTTGTTATTTATAAATTTATTATTGATTTATTTTGTTAGTTATTTTATTTAATTTTTCGTTTTGTTTAATGTACTCATTTTATTTTCAATTTGCTTTTAATTTAACATGTACCTTGATTGGTTAATAGATAAAATAAAATAAAATAAATAGACTGATCGTAATAAAGGTCACGCTTGCTGCAACATGCGCTCTAAATATACTCATTTTCTCCTCTTTCCTTTGAAAATCAGTCTTTCTATTGGTTCATATGTACTGTGGTTTTTTATTGCTCGACCTTCTACCTAACTGATGAGAAATAAGAAACCACTAGCAAGCCATGCACTACCGTAAGATGTTTATTATTGACATTTACGCATATCCAGGGTTAAGTCATTGTACACTTTAGACAGTAATAATACTTAAAAAGAAAGGATTAGGAGCTACCCTATTTTTAACCTGGTTTCTTTTTATTACGAAAGTAACATCGCTGCTCTGGTTGGCGTTTTACAACCCAGCTATTTATGTTTATGGTTTATTGAATATACGCAGACGATTAGGTAGCCGAAATAAGGTACAAGGTGCAAAATATTCAACGTTGAATGAATGAAACGTTATCAATAATGGAATTACCGCAATGTTTTCTCTCATACAATTCAATTTGTAGTCAAAATCTATTACAAATCTGATAGATATCATTTTTTGTGATTGCCTGGAGTTCGACTTTGAAACAAAATATCACACCATAAAATGACAAATTTCTGTTAAGAATATTATCTACTACGATTTATATTATGCTAGATTTTCTGTCTGGCGGAGTCACCGCTTTAATTACGAAGTGTTCTGATGTATGTCTGCGAACCTGCTACAATTTGAAATTGCTCACATTCTGCAAACACTGAAGCATATATTTTGAACTTAGCAAAATGTGGTTGCTTGGATCTTCCAAATATATTCGTTCTCACAAAAATCAATCAGAAATTAAATCAATCACCCGCTCTGCCCTGATTCGCATAAACTTTTTATCCACATTTTAGTCATTTTTGAGTTAACACCGAACTTGAAATCTACATACTCTATTACATTATTCTGCAAAATTTCAAAAACCTATCTTTTGTGGAAGTATGTTAAAACCAGTATTGAAAAATGCACTTTCCATATATCTCCAGTACAAATCAAAGCACAAATCGTTGTATATATCGAAGGCGCTAAAATGTAGACAGAACGTTTATGCGAATCAGGGCAGGGCTGCCGCCAAATGCCTACACCACATAAACATAATCACAAATGTTTCATGTAAAGTTCATGCATAAAGTGGCGACGTCACTATTCACGAGACACGCATCAACTTAGTGAACAGCACAAGCCAGAAGCCTCATATAGCAAATTTCCCTGTTTCCACACGCTTCAACGAAGTAAACAGTGAATTTCGGAAGCGGCCTCATTGGCATTCTCTTACATGAATACGTTTCTACGAAGTGAGCTGCACTCGCCAGAAGCCGACATATTAGAAATTTTCCTGTTTGTACAAGCTCCTGCGAAATGAACAGAATTCTTCAGAAGTCGCCATGTAAGAAATTTCCCTGCATGGAAACGCCCATATCAAATGAACACTTATCATCAGAAGCCGCTAGAGGAAATTTTTCTGCATGTACATACTCGCACGATATGAACAGCGTCCGTCAGAATCTGCCATAGTGCAAATCTGACTACACGGACGTGCTAACACGAAGCAAGCAGCGTTCGTCAGAAGCTGCCATATTGGAGACCTGCGTGCATGTACATGCTTGAACGAAGTGAATAGCAGTAGTCAGAAGCCGCCGTATTAAATATCGTGTACACACAAATACAATGACACTTAACGAAAGCTCAACGAATTGGGTTTATTCCAAATCCAAATTTAGAACGTCGTTACAAATGATCTTTTTTTAACCACATGAGCTTTTAGAAATTTCTTCTGAGCTTTTTTTAAGTTTAGCAAATTCTAAAACCAAAAAAGACCAGTTCAAAGTTATTGTTAAACTTCTTATTAAATTTATTTTTGGGTAAGTCTTATACAAACTTGCTATTATTTAATGCTCAAAGCATTAAACGCAAACTCTATGAAACAAAAGATTTTCTGAATAAATATTTCATAGATATTTGTGTTGACAGAAACTTGGCTGAAACCACATGATACAATGCATGGCTGAATCCACTTCTAATTACTGTGTATATAGAAATGATAAGATAAATGCAAAAGTCGGCAGAGTTGCCATTTGGAATAAAAAAAATATTTACCATGAAATAATACTCTACTGTTGAAACCAAAGTAATCGAAAGTTTAGCGATCAAGCTGCTAGATATCAGCCTTCCAATTGTTGCTGTTTATTTCCCCGGCATCGAGCTAAGTGAAACTAAATTTGACATGTTTCATGTCAATTTAATAACTTTAAAGATATCCTGTAATAATTTGCTGATTTGCGGAGACTTGAACGCTAGACATAAATTCTGAAACTGTGTCAGGGCTAATAGGACAAGTAATATTTCGCTCGAGTGGTTAGTTAACAAACAACTTGTATTCCATGCTCCAAACGAACCCATCGTCTATTCTGGCAGTGGCATGCCATCAAACTTAGATTTATAGTCCAGTGAAATCTGATATAAAAAAGGTGAAACTTCGGAAAAATTGGGGGAGATTTGAATTTTGTTGTGAACCTTGGTATGAATGTGTTGAACAAAATGTCAAAAGTCCCCATCGATCCGAGTGCTGCGTTGCTTTTTATACGGAGTCAAAAGTCGCCAAAAGTGACCTTAGTAAATATCTCAGTAACGGTCACGTCTTCAGAAAAACATCGTATGAAAAATTTGTAGCTTAAAAAATTTCCAACAAAAAAACAGTAGAACTTTTTCTTGTAACCATAGCCGTTTTTGAGATATATTGATCTAAACATTTGCTACTAACAGCACCCTCTTTCTCAACGGCATGTAGATATTATTCGATTTTGATTAAGACTTGGAATGTTTGTGAGTTGGGTTTTAATATATATATATATATATATATATATATATATATATATATATATATATATATATATATATATATATATATATATATATATATATATATATATATATATATATATATATATATATATATATATATATATATATATATATATATAAATATATATGTATATTTATATATATATATATATATATATATATATATATATATATATATATATATATATATATTATATATATATATATATATATATATATATATATATATATATATATATATTAAAACCCAAAGTTATTTTTATACTAATGCTCTCAAAACATAAGTAAAAAGGTAAATTCCGATACCAATACAATACAAAACAAAGTATAGTATAATTAAGATAACAAAAAAGCAGTATCAAGAATTAAGGCTTTGATATGACGTCTAAAACTAGAAATGTATAAATATATATATATATATATATATATATATATATATATATATATATATATATATATATATATATATATATATATATATATATATATATTTATATATATATATATATATATATATATATATATATATATATATATATATATATATATATATATATATATAAGCATATATATACTCATATATACATATTAACTTATATATATATAGCAGTGACGGCTTGTCAGGGGCGGCAGGGTCGGCTCGGCCGTACCAAAATAATTGACTAATGATACCCCAAAATAATAAAGATAAATAATTAATATTAACTTGTTAACTACTTGACATTAATTTCTCTCACTCATATCTACCTCAGAAGAATCTTTAATTCGTCATCAGCTACGGCTACAAGTCTAAACGGGCAAATAACCCGTTGCGTTTCGTCTACTTCGATTTCAGTGCTGTTTCAATTTTGATTTGTGTACGCGTAATGAACAATTTATCCAGCACATACTTATTTCATACGACGGCCAGTCAGCAGTCCTCAAAATCTACACTCAACATTCATACACTCAATCATATGTATGTGCATACGACTGCAATGCATCAACCATCAACGGCGGCCGTATCATATCCAGCAAGTACAAGCGAGAATCGAAGACACGGCCGAAATTGCGGCCCATAGTAAACTGGCCGAGTCTGGCTACAGTCTAAGCAACTCAAAGCTTCTCAGGCAGCCTCCATTCTATGCTTCATTTCAATACTAGCTATTTAGTTTGGTGTTTTGTATCAAATTTCGTACTGATTTACAGACCGGGTAAAGCAAAAATTGCCAGCGGCCAGCCGCCGCCAACTGCTTCAGCTCTGTTTAAAACCAACAGGCATCGTACATGCTCCGTTTAAGTACGCTAAAGTCAATGTTAGGATGCTTTATGTTTCTCATCTTGAGGGGGGTAGGTTTTCGTGGTAGTGAAGTGGTGAAGAATTTTGAAATAGATGACCTAAAACTATTTCCTTAGCATGATAGATGGTCGTTTGAGCTTTGCCTTTAGTGGCTTGTGGCTCGAAATTCTAACCTTTTTGAAATTTTTCAAATACAGAATATGTTAGTAGCTAAGCTCATCTACTTAATTACTTTAGCTGTTTTAAGGAAAAGAGGGAGATCGAGTTGGTTCGTGTCCGCAATTAAGGTGTCTTAGAAGAGAAATCTGGGATATAAAAGATAATTGGACTTTGATCAAGTTAAACAAAACAAACAAGTTCACTTGGGAACTTTAATTAATAGCAAAAGCTCATTTACCTAAGAGCTATTCCTAAGATGATGTTCTGATCGTTAAGATCCAGGTCTAGGATGGAGCGATTGGATGATAGGATTGGGGTGATCTATGGCGCGTCGAATAGAGTTGTTTTTGAGATGAACCAAGTAAGAGGCAAGAGGTGCTATTTTTGATTCGTGGTATAGCTCACTATTCCTGTAGTAGTGGCCATTGGCCTTAAAGTAGAGTGACGTGATGTTTTGGAGGATGCGGCGTTCAAATTTTGCCAGTTTCTCAAGTACGTAAGGAGGGGCGGAGGACCAGATAGGGGCACCGTAAGTAAGTATTGGTCTAATCAGTTGTTTATAGGTGATTGTTTTTGCACGAGTTGAGATAATGGAGTTCGGCTTGAAGATACAGCCTATGTGGTGGTATGCGCCGGCTGCCCTGTTGAGGCTTGTCTGAACGTGTTGACTACAGCTCCAGCGAGGGTCGAGCTTTATGCCAAAGTATTTAACTGTTTTGGAAGTGGTGATTGACTGCCCATTAATAACAATTTTGGAATTTTTGATTGCTTTTATTCTTCTCTTGAAATCGGCATGGGTGCCTCTGAAAAATATCAGTTCGCTTTTGTTGGCATTTATGTTCAAGCCCCATTTTGAGTAATATGCCACGAGCTGATTAGCGTACCTTTGTAACACCGCTGTTACGAAGTTCGGGTTATGTTGCGAATTCCAGAAGAGGAGATCATCTGCGTAAAGATTGACAGAAACACCTTTGGGAGAATTATTTGAAATTCCAGGGATATCTGCTGTGAAAATGTTGAATAAGATAGGTCCGAGAACGGAACCCTGAGGTACACCTGAGTCGATTGGAAATTCGTCCGAAAGAGCCTCATTAAAGGTGACGAAAGCCTTCCTGCCACAAAGAAAGTTATCAACAACTTTAATTAACCAGGTTGGGAAACCAAAATTGATCATTTTGTATAAGAGTCCTTCAATCCAAACGGAGTCGAAGGCCTTCTGCAGATCAATGAGACAGGCACCCAAAACCCTTTTGTTTTGGATACTTTCTTCAACTGCACTTTTTAGAACCATTAGTGCATCCACTGTGGAGTGTTTGGCTTTGAAGCCGAATTGTCTACTCGGTATGATGTTATTCTCTTCTATGGAGTGGTTTAGATGTATTTTAATGATCTTCTCGAGTAGTTTTCCCAAATTTGAGAGAAGAGAAATTGGACGAGTGTTAATGACATCACAGGAACCTGACGCTTTTGGGATTGGAAATATTTTCGCACGCTTCCACGCAGTGGGAAAATATCCAATATTAATACAAGAGTTGAATAGGACGGAGAGGTGATCAAAGAAGTAAGTAGGGAGCCTTTTCAAGATGAAATTGGAAATTTTATCTTCTCCGGAAGATTTTTTAGAAGAGAGGGTCGACACCAGGGTAACTAGGGTTTCTTTATCTACAAAGGAACCATGGCCTTGGGAATTTGTGGAAGGATTTGCTGGACTGAACCTTGAAAGGGTAAACAATTGATTTTCTTGCCGAAAGTTAGAGATAGAAGTCTTGACGACTGAAGCAAAGTTGGGATCAGAGCTATGTTTCTCACCACGGTAGATGAGAGAAAAGGCAGCAGCAATAGCGTCAGCAGTGGCTCTATCATCAGGGAGTGGGCTGCCATTAGTAGTGAAATTACATTTAAGTCTCTTCCGACCTGTGAGTTTATCAATTTCCTGGAACATGTCTTTACCAGGTACTATTTTTTGAAGACGTTCTTCGAATTTCCCGTTAAGATGGGATTTGGTTTTGGCCATGATTAAAATGTTCAGGTATTTAATTAGGGCAGAGGTATACTTGTATTGGTTATTTTCCGTATTTAGATGTCTGTGGTAGATTCTGGTAAGACGACGTCTTAATGATTTCCGCTGATTATGGAGCTGAATGATATCTTGCGGTAAGTCACGGAAGGCAAAGTTTGTTGATTTTTTTGGGGTAGCTAAACTATCAATGACCGAGGAGGTGATATGGTTGAGCTTTTCAAGAGCCTCGTCAATTTCTTGTGAGCAAAGATTTCGGGAGCAGTCAAGACCAAGGTTTTGAATTTGAGTTGCAACGTTTGTTGCGAATCGGTCCCAGTTGATTTTATTATAGGGGATGAAATACTCGGGGTCAACGGTTAGAAAATCTAGGCCACGTTTTCTTTTGATGCATAACTGGATCAACTGATGATCAGATTCAGCATCGTGGACTTGGCATTCGTAGCTGCCAAATTGTGGGAGAGAGCTAACCAGACTTGGGGACACAAGGAAGAAGTCAATTATTGATGAAGATCGACGAAAGGTTGGTTCCTGCGGAAAGATGGGCTTGATAAGGCTTGGGGTCTGTGTAAGCCATTTCCCTATTGCCTCGCCGTATGGGTTGTTGGTGCTATTGCCCCATGATTGTGATCTGGCATTAAAGTCACCCCCGAGGATGACCAGCCCTAGTGAGGATGCAGTTGCCAGAATGCAGTCCAGGTCCTGAATCAGCATTGAACCACTGTTATGATGATGGACATAGATACCAACAAACACTATGTGGTCATTCCCCAGCTGAAGGCTGATGCAGATAACTTCCATGGTTGTGAGTCCTGGAATCAGATGCCGTTGGGTTTTGAACCGTTCTTTTACTAAAAGTGCGGTTCCCAAATTAGAAGAATTCAGATCCTCAGACATGTCTTCTCGAATGATTTCGTACCCATCTATGGCTACATGGTGGCGGGATTTCAGCTTGGTTTCAGAGAGGAAAAGTATATCAGGATTCTCATTGTTCAGGAATTCCTGAACGTAGTTCCTTTTATAGATAGGAGCTAAGGTAACAATATTTAAAGCTGCGAATTTAAGAGGATGCATTACCGGCTAGGCAAAGGGCAAGTGAAATAAAGGCATCTCGTTTCTCTGATTGAGAAGAAAGTTTACCAATTGTTGGGATGAAATCCTTGATCTGGTTTACCAACGCGAAGAGATTACATCCAAAGAGATTTTGGCATTCACCAAAGACTACTGAGTCGATGGTTGGCTGTGATTTGTTTTTAGCCGTACTAGTTGTTTGAGTAGAAGGAGCAGAGGGTTTTCTTGAGGTTATATTTTTATTTTCTGCCGCAAAGTGGCTGGCATAGGAAACACCTGGTCGGACAGTATTTTGAATGGCCGCAGCCACAAAGTCTTTTTTGTGAGCTTGTTTAATTACTTTCGCTGCTTTAGTAGCAATGCGACGCTCTTCGATTTTCTTGGCCTCAGGACAGCCCCTGTAGCTTGCTGGGTGGCCAGTTGTTTTACAATTTACGCAGTAGACTGCATTTGAGCCCTTTGGTATATCGCACTCCTTAGTTGCGTGTATTTTATCGCACTTGACACAGCGTGTGCCAAGGCCGCAGTTAGACGCAGTGTGTCCAAAACGTTGGCAGTTGAAACACTGCATGATGTTCTTTTTTTCTAAGCGATCCCACTGAATCCGCTGGTGCAACAAAAATTTGATGCTTAGGACTACCTTAGCATCTACTCCAGGTGCGAGCTGGACTAAAAAGATTCCTAGTTTTTTAGCTTTTTTCCGTGAGTGAACAGTAGAAAACCGTTTCACGTTAGAAACCTGTGCTCCTAGAAGCCATGTCAGCTCAGTGGAGACATCTTCTTCGTCGTAGGAAGTGTGTACTCCCTTTAGGAGGATAGTTGTCCTCTTAATGCTTTGTGGTGTGTATGTAAAACAAGGTATGGATTTGGTTTTTAGAATTTCAAAGAGCCGCTGGTGCGACTCAAGGCTCCCAGGGAAGAGAGTCATTTTATTGAGGTTGGTAACCCTCGCCTCAAATTCAGGAATTTTTTCCCCGTTGCTTACGCAAATCGCTTCAAGATTTTTCCTGAAGCCTTTAAGTTCCAATCTTTGACACACTATGGGGGGGATCCTCCAATTTTCCTCCTTGGTGACTTGGCCTTGAGGAGTCGAAACCTTTCTTCTTTCAGGGTTCGGGACCATTCGACGTGGAGTTGGAAGAGTAGGCTGAGGGGCAGCAGAACTAGCCCTTTTGACTACGTCAGACAGTTCCGGAAAGCTGACTGATGTGTCATCGGTGCCTTTTTTAGGCTTTGGGCCAAAAGGCGATAGGGGAGGTGAAGTGGGGCTTACCCTTTTCCTTCCACCAGGAATAGAAGTTGGTGCTTTAAAAGGGCACTCAACTAGCTCTTCTGTGACCTTTGCTCCTAGGTCACTATTATTATGGACATTGCCTGTGTCCATTTTTTCTTCGTTCTCGCTTTCCTCGATCGTGGTTTCTCCCACGTCCGTTTCGAGGTCCGCTGCAAGATCTTCCGTCTCATCATCACCAGTTAGTTTACCGGCGCACAAAGATAGCTTGCATTGTTCGAGAAGCTCCAGAAGGAAATCTTCTCGGACATCAGCGTTAAACTTTTTGCAGAGCTTTCCCAGCCTCTGCTTAGTTTTCTTTGCGAAATAATCGCGTTCCTTATCTAACTCGGTGGTGTCCGTCCCACCGTTCGTCATCGCAGCCAGTTGCGCACATAAAACTTTTTAATATTTCTTTAAACAAAATTTAATCAAATAAAGGATAGAAGCAAAATGATTTTAAATATGATTTTAACCAATTCACTCGCGATCAATGCCAAACGTGTCACAAAATACACTTTTGAAATATAAATATTCAAAAATATGTATTTTCACAAAGAAATTCAACTTACTCACACCATATATACGCTCGCTGCACAATCCGCAACTAATCGGCTTCGAATTCAGTCGTCCTCGGCTCGAACCCACGATAATGTCGATATCGATTTTCGCTCCTCGCACGTCTATCTCGTTCGGGTGCTCGACTCGAACTCTTTATGTTTCTTAAGAGAGGTAAAATAGCATTGTATGAAGAATGCCTAGTATTTGGTAGGGTAATAATGTGGTAGAAATGGTAGTAATAAAATAGAAAAAAAATATGATTTTTGAATTGGTTTTTTGTTTTGATTAGGAGACTGTGGCTATTGTATAGAATTGGTTTGTCAGTGCAAAATGGTTTTTCGAAAATGTGTTTTATTCAAGAGATGGTAATGGAAAAACTGAAAGAATGCAGATAAAAAGATGCTACCGTAAATCATCTTTTTATAGACGAATTATTCACAAGGAATATAATTTAATGAAAAAATATGAGAAACTTATCGCAAGGAAAGCTTGATAAATTCGTGCGTAGTATTTTATGATTAATGTTCGTGGTATATTCGTGTAGTCCGTAATCAACAATTTCCGGTGTGCGCTTAAATTTTGAAACCTAATCATCGATTTAGTTCGACAGGGAAAGATAATTTAAAGCTTCAATTGCAAGTTTGTTTTAAACTTAAGGCAACGTAGCACCTCCAAATTTTTGAAAAATCGATTTTTGTTTTTTGATTGAATATGTTAGAATGAAGGTTTTAAAACATGATTTTAATAATATAAAATTGAAATTCTAAAACAAAAAAATTTTATGAGTATATGTAGCGAAGCGCCCCAAGATCATTTTTTCTATGATTTTCGTTCACTTCGCTATATCGCCACATCGACTTGAGCCAAAGTGTAGACAAAGATAAGTGAGTCATCTCCTTTAAAAGAAGCAAAAAATAAGCCAGCCTTGGCAAAAAAATAAAAAAATTGCTGTAAAAGATGTTTCTAAAAAAAGTGTAGAATCTCCAAAAAAAGGTCCGAAAAAAGTTCACCTGACACTAAAATTAATGAAAAATTTAGCCACGCATTATGGCCTAACTATACGACGAAATCCTGATTCAGTTGAAAATATGCGCAAGGAAATTTGGGCAGCATATTGCCACAAAATTTCAACTGATGAGAACCCTCAACACTGTTATTGTCCTGTTGGAGAAACGACTTGGTGTAACTGGCGCAAGGCGGAGGCAGCGGGTGATAATGCATTAAACAATTTCAAGCATCCTCCACCTTTAGATGATGAGGTACAAGAAATTTTAAAGCCTATTTATGATGACTTATCATCAGAAGATTTATTAAAGCGTTGCTTGGGCAATTTTGCGCAGAATAATAACGAAAGCTATAATTCTTGTGTTTGGAATTTGGCCCCCAAACATACTTTTTGTGGGAAAAACGTACTAAATATGGCTGCAAATATTTCTGTATGTACATTTAATGAAGGATTTATGGCTATCTTGAAAATAATGCCAAGTCATGGGAGTTAAAATTGGCCAATGTGCGCTGGAACATGCAGAGCATAGAGATGCTGCAAGACTTAACCAGGCGGAAAAACACTCGACTGAGGCATCTAAAGAGGCCAGAACTGCTCGAAGGGAGCAAAAATCTTTAGAAGAGGAGGAGTATGAGCAAGAAGAAGGTGTATTGTATGGTCCAAGCATCGCAGATTAATTTTCGATAAGATTTATTGCAAAAAATATTGAATTTTAACTTGAAACGCGATTTTCTCGAAACAACGTTTTTCAAGTTGGCGTGCATGATTAAGAAAAACAATATTATCCAATCGTTTTGAAATTTTAACACGTTAATCTGCACATGTTAATGCTCAGAATGAACCTCGGATGAAAAAATCGGCATTAAACTTTTTTAGTTATCGCCGATTTTTGTGGAAAAAAAACCTCGATTTTCGAAAAAACGCCGCCATTTTGTTATTTTTCAACCAAATTTTTTTTTTTTAGTTCATTCCAAGGCCGCTTTGATGCTGGTCAAAACCCCGTTTTTGTTTGTTTTTTCAGACTTTCCTGAGGGCAGTTATCATGCACGCCAGGTTTTTTTGGTGTATTTTCCAAAAAATTGTAACAGGCGACAGGGGGCCACAAAACATTTTTACAATTTTGTTTATGTAGTCTAAGACATATAAAGTATGTGTAAAAAGTTTCATTAAGATATGTCTTTTTATTCAATTAAAAATAAGCCTTTGAAAATAACATTTTTTTTTCAATTTGAAGGTGCTATGTCGCCTTAAAATGCATAAAAGTTTGCATAAGGAATAATGTTCGATTGTCATTATAGTCCGGGAGCCAGCGACAGTAAAAATATGCCGATTTCATCGTCAATGAAAGTATATCAGGGTCTTCAATTTTTTTGTGCTTATCACAGAAACTGACCACTTACATCGCACCTCGAGACCTTTTGGTGCCAGGAGCGTTGACAACATGTAAGAAACAGTACGTAAAATAACTCTTATCATCGCCATTGATATTTTGAGGGGCTACCAATTGATATCAGACGATGTCAAAAAACGACCACTTACATTTGTTTTGCGGGACTATCAACCACTTACAAGCGCGCAAACGTGCAACATTTTTTTCAAAAATTGACTTTTTTCATCGTTGCTCAAATTCTACATGTTTACAGACGACCATAATGCGCATGTAAAAATACTGTGCTTACAATCGATTCGCGGGACAAACATACTTTAAGCGATCATGCCATGTTTTGTGAAGCAGAACATTACTTCAATCATAAATTTACCATATACACGAAAACAAAATTTGAGAAAATGAGTATGAAATCGGTAAAAAAGTAGATATTTACCAAATTTATTCGTGACTTAATACAATTTTCATATACTAATTTTTATCGCTTTCATCGGAAGAATCTTGATCGTACTCGGAATTTCTAAGGTCCGGCAGACAGAAAATTCGCGTTTTCTACCACTGGCAGATAAAATATTGTGTGCACCTTGAATATTTTACTATTATTGTAGTTGCTATTGTGTACCTGGCAAAGTTTCGCCGTCTGGCTTTTTTTCTTCACCTTCTTTCTTGAGTACAATGTCTTCGACGATGTTTGGCAACTGTTCACTCTGAAACCATTTGAAGTCAAATTTGTCCCCTTTTATTTGCCATCCACAGTCCTCTGGTGCCAAATCCGTGATGTTTTGTGAGTAGGAGTTGCTCCACATTTTCCCGATATAAGCGGACCTTAGGGTATGCTGAACGATTTCCGATTGGCATGGAGGAAGGCTCGATCCATCGAAGTTTCTAACATTGATGTTGAGTGTTTGCTCGTTTTCTTTGCATTTGTAGGCCTTTAAAAACGTTTTTACTCGCACCTTATTAACTTCCGTTGTTTTTTCCTGTCGTACAAATAACAAACATATTTCTCTACAATCGACAATATCGCCGCAAAGTCGCAATCGGGGTACTTTGACATATATGAAAAAGCTCTCAAGTACTCTTCGCTGCTCCGCAAAATAGTTAATGGTTTCACTTTCCCTTTTCTGTACAAAGAAGGATTAAAGTCGCATCCTGTGAAGGCATGAAACGGTGGAAATGCCGAACACAACTCTGGACCTAATTTTGTGTACATTTCAGTTACGTTGATGAACCTTTCATTATTTTTTTGCGCCAACGTGAAACCAGATTTTAACGTTCTCGCTGACGCGTTGCATGTTACCGAGCATTATAACCAAAATATTGGTATCTGAGCATCGAATGACGATGTTAGGTTTGTCCTTGATTTTACACGCGTGAAAAATGATTTTTGTGTCATGCCGCGTTTACACACATGGCAAATGTTGGCGAGCCGAGTGTGTAAATGGTCCCCTTGTTTATTTTCGGCTGTTTTTTTTACATACGAAGATATGGAGGGAAGTAATTTCACAAGTTCCTCGACGAAACGTTCACCATATGTGTAAACCAGGCATCAGATTCCTCGTGTGGTGGACAAGACAAGCGCGTGTGAGACCATCCAAATATATTTAACAGCACGTGCGCGCATTTGAACGTTCAAACTGCAAGTGAGTGACTCTTGCAGCGGCGACTTTGATGATCGCTTAAAGTAGGTTTGTCCAGCGAATCGACTGTAAGCACAGTATTTTTACATGTACAACATGATCCTCAGTAACCATGTCCAATTTGAGCAACGATGAAATAAGTCAATTTTTGAAATTTTTTTGCACGTTTGCGCGCTTGTAAGCGGTTGATTGTCCCGCCAAACAAATGTAAGTGGTCGTTTTTTGACATCGTCTGATGTCAATTGCTAGCCCCTCAAAATATCAATGGCGATGATATGAGGTTTTTTTTCTATTGTTTATTACATATTGTTGATGCTCTCAGTAAACGTTGTCCCGCTAACTGGTTGTAAGTGGTCGATTTTCGTTACTAACTAGACCTTATTGAGGATAATTACATACTTTGATCGACGATGAAATGAGTCGCCAAAATATGTCGCTGGCTCCCGGACTATTAATAGCAGTGTTTTTTCAAATTAATTTAAGATAAATGATAATTTTTGTGCTGAAATAATCGATGATATCGCGGTAATTCAAATAAAAGATTGAATACACAAAGTATTATTGCTTTGTATATCCTTTGGGAAAAAAATCAACTTTGATTTGTTGTTTTCTCTTTGAAAAGTACTATGAAATGTTTAATTCCTATGAGACCATGTAAGTAGTTACCAAAAATTTAATCTTATAAAATATAGCTTCCCTTTTGGCCGACCCAAATTTTTATGTTACGAGCCGTCACTGATATATAGTATATATATATATATATATATATATATATATATATATATATATATATATATATATATATATATATATATATATATATATATATATATAAGTTAACTCCACGTTCCCCAAAACGTGAAAATAGCAACACGCGCCGAACAATCAATGCATCAAACAGCAATTTCAATGCGGACAGGTAGACGCTGCTTCAGCAGAATAATCGAATAAATTAAGGTATCGATACTAGAATTAGGTTCAGCGGTAGTTTGTACTTAAGCGGATTAATCAAACAAAGCTCAAAGAGTATATTTACTAATTTTCAAAGAAAATTAGTATTAAACTCGCTTCGAGAAAATTCGTCATATATATATATATATATATATATATATATATATATATATATATATATATATATATATAAATATATATATCTATATATATATAAATATATATATATCTATATATATATATATATATATATATATATATATATATATATATATATATATATATATATATATATATATATAAAGTTATATATATATATATTAATATTTATGTATATGTATATATATATATATATATATATATATATATATATATCAGCAAACTGGTTAAGGGAGATAATCTCTGGAGCTGAAATTTTCAGAAAACAGAGACGTATACAACAGGTACGTCTATGACTTGCTAAAATTCAGATATATTAAACCTTTTGGCGGCGGCGGGCATTTAAGTGAATTTGCAGGTACTCCTGTATTTCCAGGCAGTATAAATTTTTTATAAAAAACTTATGTTTTTTGTTTGTCTATCATAAAGAATTGAAAATATTGAGCCTGGTGTAGGTACTGAAAGCCTAAAAATAGGCAAGAATTCTTTTTCAAATTTCAATTTGTCATAGCTTCTAAGCAAAACAATAAATCATCGTAAAATATTCAGAGCGCATTGATGTAGACTAAGACTTAACAAAGATAAATTTTCAAGATTGTGCGGGCAACCCTGTAGCTGTAGAAAAAAAATCCTTCAAACCACTGACCTTCCTGAAAAATTTTTAATTTTTGAAAATTAATTCAAATTATTGATAAATTTTGACTTTTGTCCACCAAGTCAAATAAAAATTTCCGAAATTCCGCGGTAAACAAGAACGGCAACCCGTGATCATAACCTCTATTTTCAGCACTCAAAACTTCTGTTCACGAGAACTGATGATTGGATAATGCGATCAATATGAAATTTACAGGACAAGTTTGAATTAGCTAGGACCAGGTCTGATAGAAGTGAACCTTACTCTAATGCCACGTTTATACATCAGGACGAGCGTCTCGTGAGGGTACTCGGCAAAACACTGGACACGACTCAGCAAGACATAGGGTGAATTGTTTACTTAGGATATTGCACCATGCAACACTCACCATGTACCATGCACCTTTCGACAGTTGTGAGCTGTTTTGTTCAGTTCAGTGAACGATGGCTACAGGGATACAGGTTGTGGCTATTGCAACTGCCTGGTGTGCGTTGAGTTATTTCAATCTGTGCCACGCAAGGATATGTTTGAAGTCTCGGTGGAAATTTCGAAAAATGGAAATGAGCATTTGCTACCCTCTCGAATCCCTTTGACTCGATGCATAAAACCGACTTCGCTTCCAGCGGCTTCGAGCTAGGACGAGCCGGTGATAAACACTCAGGCACAGCAATAAAAGGATCATTATCCCTTCGTAAAACAAACAAGAGCCAACGAGCAAGCCATTTACATACGCGTGCTTGCCATGAAAAACACAGCCGAGAATAGACAAGGAGACCGTTTACACACTCGCCTTGTCAACATTTACCATTCCTCGGCGAGAATACAAACGCGGCATTAGAAACATTTCATTGAAAAATTTGGCTGAAAAATTAGTATAGGGTCGCAAGCTATAGCAATTTTGATCTGCTAAATATTGTAAATTTGCTCAGGAAAATAAAGGTTTTTTCCCTATAACTTCCGATGCAGTAACGAAATCGAAACGAAATTCATGTGATAAGTGGATCTTGTTGCATTTCCAATTAAATAGGAATTTCGTTGAAAAATCATGAAAAGGTTGCCAGCTGTGATAAATTTCGCAATATATTGACATTTCTTTATCGAGCGATGTTGTCATAAAATTTCCAAATGGGAATGATCCTGCAATGACAATTAACAACAAATATTTACGTTTCATAAATTTAAAAAGTTTGGACGGTGCCCTAAAATTATATTCACTCCTATAACTTACAGCGCAGCCATTCAATCAAAACGAAATTCATAGGGTGGGTTTAATACAACGTGAAGCAGCTATTTTGTATTCATAAGCAAAGCATTTACAATAAAATAAGCAACCGATATTTAAATGTTCCGAGTTTTGGAAATTTTCCGGATGGCAGCCTCAGGCATAGTTAAATCGCTGAATCTTTCGATGATATCTTTGGATGAAAACGAAATTCAAAGGATAGGTTGATTAAGCACGAGCATGTTTTGGTAGATTTATTGCTGCTGTGTTGGACAAATGTTGCCAGCACTGAACATTTTCATCATTTGTGTTATAGGATATTCTGTCAGAAAATGATACTTGTTCCTTTGAGTAAGAAATAGTTTATATCATACTACGAAGAAGTGTTTGACGTCTTCACACATTTTAAAATCCCTCAAAGATACTTTCTTCGAAAATTAGTTTGCTAGCGGCTCTGATGCGCTAGGCTTTTTACTAATGTTCGAAGAAGAATATTAGTATTAAAATCACTTTGGCCAAAAATTAATATATCTATATATATATATATATATATATATATATATATATATATATATATATATATATATATATATATATATATATATATATATATATATATATATATATATATATATATATATATATATATATATAAATATTTATATATATATATATATATATATATATATATATATATATATATATATATATATATATATATCTAAATATATATATATATATATATATATATATAAATATATATATCTATATTCATATATATATATATATATATATATATATATATATATATATATATATATATATATAAATATATATATATCTATATTCATATATATATATATTTATATATATATATATATATATATATATATATATATATATATATATATATATATATATATATATATATATATATATATATATAAATATAAGTATATACATATATATATATATAAATATAAGTATATATATATATATATATATATATATATATATATATATATATATATATATATATATATATATATATATGTATATATATATATCATCAAAAAATTTCAGTGCACAAATCCATCCAATTGAACTGAAATTTTTAAGACACATTGGTGTATATGCAGAATAGTGCCAGGTCTCACGAAAAGTTAATAATTTTTAACCCTTTGGCGACGCCGGCCATTTTAGTGATATGTTTAATATACCTATTATTCCGTTCACAAATAATTTTTGCAAAAATAAAAGTGGCTAAATAAATTTCGAACGTGTTTTACAGGTGAATCGGATAATGTTTTGGAATTTTCTAACCCCATGTGTGCGCTGATTGCCTAAAAATAGAACGGGAAAAGTTGAAAATTTTTACATTACGATAACTTTTGACAGAGCTATTCAATCATTACGAAATTTTCAGGACGTATTGGTATTATTTAGTTGTAAATTTGTGAAGCTTTTAATGAGCGTGCTGATAACCCTGTAGCTAGGGCAGGCACTGAAAGTGAAAACCTCCAAATCATCGTCTCTCTTGAAAAAATGCCGCTTCTTCAAAAAAAGCCACTCATATGTAACTCTGTGCCAGTGGTGCCATCTTGAAAAATTACAAAGAAAAATAATTGCTTTTTGCCCTATGAAATGTGAATAAGTTCCACGATTTTCATGAAATGGACACAGTTGCTGAACCTGACTCTAAGCTCTGTTTGATAGAAATTTGGTTGAATAATTCGATTGGTGCTGCCAGCTATGAAAATTTTTGTGTCTTTGGTTTTGAAAATTCGCTCAGGAAAATAAAACGTTTTGCCCTATAACTTCCAGTGCAGCCATGAAATCAATTCATACAATTGATGGAATCTATTATAAACATTATTCAGGCCAAATTTGGTTGAAAAGCCACGATAGGGTTGCCAGCTATTGTTGGTTTTGTGTTTGTTTGCAATATCTTTTTGAAGCGGTTTTATCGTAGAATTTTCAATTGGTAATGATATTGTAGTTACAATAAACAGCAAATATTAAGCTTTCGATTATTTGAAAAAACTCGCTGCAGGTAACCCTAAATTTCTTTATACTCCTATAACTTCGAATGTAATATAACAACGTGAAGCAGATGTGATATATTCTTGGTTTCGATACTGGCAAAAGGTTGCCAGCACGAGTCAGTTGTGCTACTTTTGTATCAATAAATGCTTACAGTAAGTGCTCATACCGGAACATTTACAATGAAAATAAATAACCGATGTTTCAATTCCCGAAGCTCTGCAAATTTTTCGTATCGCAGCCCCAAACGCCAACTTCAGTTACAGTGCTGCAGGCACTGAGCATTTTCTTCATTGATGTTATATGATTTGCTGCTTTCAAAATTTTGTGAAATAAGCAACTGTTAACGAATATAATTAACCCGTGTTTTGCTCTCATAAACGTTGAAATTCATGCCAGTGGTAATATCTAAGACCTTCCACCATATGAGTTATAATGCATTTTTGATACCAAAGTAAAACGTTGCGTTTGAAACAGTTTGGCCGTAATAAGCAGCTCATGTGGTGGAATATGCACTCAAAACCTGCACGATTCTTCTACTGTTCTTCGAACATTAGTGTTTCTAGCGGTTCAGGTGCGCTAGGGTTTTTTTATATTGAAGTTAAACTCGTGTTTTAACTGGCGCCCGAGCAAGGACCTGTCTTCGCGACACCGCGAAGGAAAGTCGTAAAGTAAAAGTGCACAGTAGTGCCCGCGCTAGAGGGCTATCTATTAGCCTTCACTAAGATTGTGAAATCACTTCCTAAGGCTGGGATAGTGGCCCAGATATCCTTTGATAAACGGAAAAATTATAAAGTACCGTCGCGCGTTTGTAACGATGAAATAACGCGAATATTTGCGCAGCCGTGGTGTTTTTGTTGGGAACGAGGCCTCCTAGTAGCCGAAAATTTGCAAACGGACGTTGTGGATTGCAGTCGCCGCCCTAAAAGCGAAGCAGTGGCCGTAGCAGCAACCCTAAGATAACCTTAACAAGCGAACATATGAATTCGTCAGGAATCTGGGAAGCAGCAGAAATGAAACTAGTAGCATTTTTGTAAGTCTAGATAATTAATCAAACGAATTTTCAACATTTATATTTGCAACATTATATTTAAGCTTGTTTCTAATATTACATTTAAACTCTTTCCAGCATTGGCCCTCTTTTTTCTGTGGTTTTTGTGCGTTATTAACACTAGAACTACCAAGACCGTCATTTTGACGGTTTTCAAATTACATGCTTATAAATTTGATATAATTTATATAATTGTTCTAGAGTTTTTTTACGACTTTTAATAAAATATAAGAACAGTTAATTATCACTATTCAATTTCCCCTCACCGACTTTAATTTCCATAATCAGTATGACCTATACCTATTTATACCAGCACCCGTCAAAATGACGTTTATAATAATTTATATGTATATCATCTACACAATGATGGACATATACACAATGATGGACATATACATATTTACATTCATTACGTCGCTTCCAGACATTTGTACTGAATGATCCAAAGTGTGAGAAAGCCGTTATAACGCGGTTAGTTTAGAACTAATAGCTCTAACTGGTAAATGTATTCAGGACACAATCATTATCAGTTTTACTTCTAATGTGATAAAGTTCTTGGTGAAAAGTGCAATCTGTGATAACCTGTGAGAAGTCCATTCTCGGAAAAATTGAAATTTAGTTTTTGTAAACCCTATGCAACAATGAAACGATTTCCAGGAAGCAAAAATGTTTTTGAAGAATTCAAAAAACTCACTAATATAAATGAAGACTGTTCGGATACTAATTCAGGTAATAATGATTTGGACATATCTTGCGTGGAAAATAAAACTGAATTTTTAGATTCTGAAGAATCTTCAGATGAAATTGAAGTGCAAGATATTGAACAAAGTGAAGAAGATGAATATCAAAGTGAAGATTCAGTAAGCGAAGAAGAAATTCTTCAAAAGAGCCAGAAACGCAGAAAACGGTTGAGAATTTTTTCAGATACTGAATCGGATAGCGAAGCAGAAACCGAAGAAAAACCGCAAAAAAGCATTGCTGTCGACGGTACTGAATGGGAAGAATTAGGGAATGGTTGTGTTGGTAGACTGTCATCACATACTATATTCAAGGATACTTCGGGCCCAACTGGTTATGCGAAGAGAAAAATTATGCTTGGTAATGTTAGTAGTGCATTTCGACTTATAATTGATAATCGAATGATGAATCACATAAAAGCTTGCACTGAGCTACAAGCCAAAACCATTTTACAGAAGGACTGGGAAATTACTATAGACGAATTATATGCTTTTATAGCCATTTTATATGCTCGAGGAGCCTATGAAGCAAGAAACATGAAGTTATCATATTTGTGGTCCAAAAAATGGGGTCCTTCTTTCTTTCACGAAACTATGAGTAGAAACAGATTTTCAGAAATTATGAAATTCATTCGTTTTGACAAAAAAAGCGAGAGGAGTGTTCGTTTACAAACTGACAAATTTGGATTAGTTTCCGAAGTGTGGAAGTCCTTCATTGATAATAGCCAAGCTTGTTATAATCCAGATCAGAATATAAGCGTAGATGAACAACTGTTTCCCACAAAGGCAAGATGCAGATTTCTGCAGTATATGCCCAATAAACCGGACAAATTCGGAATTAAGTTTTGGTTATCTGCAGACGTGCGAAGTAAATATCTTATAAGTGGCTTTCCCTACTTAGGCAAAGATGAAACTAGACCATCAGGAGTACCTTTGAATGAATTTGTAGTTTTGAATCTTGTAGACAACTATGTAAATTGTGGGAGAAACATAACAACAGACAATTTTTTTACAAGTGTTCAACTTGCAAAGAAGCTATTGGCCAAAAAAACAAGCCTTGTTGGAACTATGCGGGCAAATAAAAGAGAATTACCGAAAATAGCTAAAGTTAGAAAAGATAACATGGCTCTTTTCTCCACAAAGCTCTACAAATCAAATGATATTGTTCTAACAATTTACAAAAGTAAGTCTCGCAAAAAAGTACTACTTCTTAGTACTAAGCATAAATTTGTAAAAATTGCTTCTAATCGAAAACAAATTCCTGAAACTGTATCTTTTTACAATAAAACAAAGTTTGGAGTAGATGTAGTTGACCAAATGGCCCGCAAATATAGCGTAAAAGCAGGCTCACGTAGATGGCCTCTGCAGGTATTTTATAATATCTTGGACTTGGCAGCAATCAATGCGTGGATTTTATATAAAGAGACTTGTGATGAAAAAATAACTAGAAAACAATTTTTATTTCAATTATCCGAAGAACTCTCCAGTGAATATAGTCGTTGCAGAAAAGAAGCCTCCTCCAAAAAACAAGAACAGGCAATGGATTGTACTCCAGAAAACTCAAAAAAAAACTCCTTATGAACGCAAATCTTGCCAAATTCGATTGTGCAATAAAAACAGAGCGATTTATACTTGCAATGCATGCAACAAATATGTTTGTGGCAAGTGTTCATCTAAGATAACATGTACATGTAAAATATGTGCCTCATAGTTATTTCATACATGACAAATTTGCTATAATATAAATTGAAGTAGAAACTGTTTTTGTTTGTTTTTTTATATATAATTAATGAATTATTATATTAAGTGTTGTTATTGCTAAATTGCATTCTTTTATTTACTTAAACTAAATCACAAGTTACTATGAAAGCCATAATCAAAAATCCGTCAATTTGACGGGTTCGGTAAAACTAGGTATATATTTAACATCGGTAGTTCTAGTGTTAAATTGATTTTAGTGAGTATAAAAGTTATTTTGTGAACTTGCGCGTTTTGAAAGTGAATTTTTTGCTTTGTCGTACCTCTGACGTGAATTCCTTAATATTATTGTTTATCTATTCTAAACGATAATAGTCAATCCCAATAATTTAATCAGGCCCGCTCGCCTTTCCACCAGTGATCGAAGAAGGTGGACCAATGCACGCGAATGCTATGAACCCGCAGATCAATGAGAATCTCGTTGGTCTCATTACACGAGTTTCGAAAACCCTGCAGATCCAAGGAAGGCAAATGTTCGATTCTTTCATGAATCCCACCTTTGATACAAACTTGGATCACGATATCCCCATAAATGCACGACCCGAAAGGGATCTATCCGATATGGATAAGATCCCAGACGTCGTCAAAAGTCTACGCATATTTTCCGGTGATCCGAGTGAGTTTTCTTCCTGGAAGAAAAGTGTGGAAAGAATCCTAACGATCCTAAAACACCTCCAGGATACACCAAAGTGCTTCGGAATTCTTTCCGTGATTCGGAACAAAATTGTAGGACAGGCGGACATCGCCCTTCAGTCCTACAACACACCTCTGAATTGGCCAAGAATTTCAAAGTGTCTCACTCTACACTACGCGGATAAACGCACTCTTGGTACCCTCAAGTATCAAATGACGACACTTGTGCAAGGAAATCATACGAATCATGACTTCTACCATATCGTGTATCACTATTTGCCCCTTATCCTTAATAAATAATCTTTCATAGATTTGGACCAGAATTCATGAGGAACATGACTCAATGCTATAGAGACAAAGCATTGGACAAATTTGTGTGGGGTCTCAAGGGCGATCTTCTACGGCTTCTTAGCATTAGAGAACCGGTGGATCTTCCCAAGCCATCACATCTCTGTCTGAAGTTACAAAACGGTGATTATAGGGCTCAACATGCCCTAAGCTCACAAAACCCAGTAAAAATAGACTACTCACATACACAACCTCCACTACCTCCGAAACGAACTAATTTCCACCATCCACATATGCAAAATTATACGCAAAGAAAGAACTTCTACCCAGAACTACTTCACAATCCAAACGTTCCGCAACCCCCACAGTTTCGTCGACCAATTCCGCAACAAACCCCTTTTCACCAAAACAACAAGCAATTTATATCCAACAAGAATTATAGACCATTGCCTCCAAAACCTCGACAATATGAGCCTATGGAAGTAGATCAATCCATTCGCTCAAGAGCTGTGAACTATCGAAATCGGCCTCAAGTACAACATCAAAACTTCGGGCAGAAACGTCCAACCTCCCAAATGGTACACGTACAAAACAAACAACAAAGAGTATTTCTTTTGGGAGAAATCAATGAAAATTGTAATGAAACTTACGACTACGAACAGTACGAACAGTTCAAACAGATATATAATTATGA
Source organism: Nemotelus pantherinus (assembly GCA_963978885.1). Lineage (NCBI taxonomy): Eukaryota > Metazoa > Arthropoda > Insecta > Diptera > Stratiomyidae > Nemotelus > Nemotelus pantherinus. Next base: position 62,227,403 of record OZ022265.1, read on the forward strand.
CGAGATGAATTGCTACGAAGAACCTCCGCTAGAGTAGGACAACGAGACAATAGAAACGACTGAAAAGAATCCGGATAATATCCAAGACGAGGTAAATTTTTTAGACTGCTGAGCTCTTCGCTTCCTTACATGGAGTATGCGGCGAAGAGCGGTGAAATTTTAAAATTCCTCATTGACACCGGTTCGAATAAAAACTACATTCACCCCCGATTTATTCGAACCCCTATAAAGAACGAAAAACCCTTTAATATTAACCCTTTAATATTAACTATAATCATTCATACTGACAACAATTTTATGACCATCAAAGGAAGAATCCAAATTCCGCTTGAACAGCTCATATCACAGACTGTAAATCATTTAACCCTACGAACTAATCACATGACGGACTCTCAAATTAAAACCCTCAAACAGATCTTGGGTAAACCAAACCAAATAGAAGTTTAACCTACATTACCACCGTTCAGGGTGAAATTCGTACAACAACGAATGACCCAGTTTACTCAAAGTCCTACCGATACCCAATGGCACTAAATGACGAACTGGAAAAATAAATCCAACAACTATTAAAATACAATATCATATGTCCCTCAAAGTCACCCTCCAATGCACCTGTGTGGATTGTCCAGAAGAAGCAGGATGCATCAAGAGAAAAAAGTACCGAGTAGTCGTAGATTATCGAAAACTAAACTCTGTTACCGTAACAGATGCGTATCCCATTCCTGACATCAATGATGTCCTTTCCAATCTAGATGAAAATCAATACTTCTCGATTATTATTAAAGCGGGTTCCACAGATCCCTTTACGGGAACGCGACATAGAGAAAACAGCCTTCGCCATTAACAACAGCAAATACTAATTTTTTCGCCTCCCATTTGGCTTGACAAACGGTCCAGCTATTTTCCAAAAGGCATTGGATGACATTCTCCGAGAACATATCGGTAAGCGTTGTCGAATTAACATTGACGACATAATAATTTTTGGCAAAGATAAGAAGAACATTTCAAGAATTTGGATAATGTCTTAGGGACTCTGAAGAACGCTAACACATCTATACAAATGCGAATTCTTGAAAAAAGAAGTGGAGTTTCTAGGATTTGTCGTCAGCGTAGACGGCATTAAGAGAGTCTTAAAAAGGTCGAAACAATCGCTTCATTTCCACTCCCTCAAACACTTAAAGATCAACGTTCTTTCCTAGGTATGTCAGATTATCATCGCACGTTCATAAAGGACTATGCAAAAATCGCAAAACCCCTGACATCTCTCTTAAGAGGGGAGGACGGTATCGAAAAATTCGTCCAAGAACAAACAAATTTTACTCGACAAAGAAGCAATAGCTGCATACGAGAAACCAAAAAATGTCCTTATATACCAAGACGTCCTTTCACATCCAGACTTCGAAAAACCATTCAAACTAACTACCGACGCATTCAATTATGGAATTGGTGCCATGCTATCTCAAGATAATAAGCCAATCTTATTCCTGTCTAGGACTCTCAGTAAAACTGAAGAGAACTATGCTGCGGATGAGAAAGAAATGCTGGCGATTATCTGGTCGATTAATTCTCTTAGATGTTACCTATACGGTTCAAGCCAAGTGCGAATCTTTACAGATCACCAACCGTTGACGTATGCACTCTGTCCCAAGAACACCAACGCCAAATTAATGCGTTGGAAATCCATTCTTGAGGAATATAGCTACGAATTACGATATAAACCGGGTAAGGCAAAAGTTGTCGCCGATTCCCTTTCCAGGCCTCCTCAAACAACAAACATCCTGACGGCTGATTCCCTCGCGAAACACTCCCAAACAGGAAAACTACTGACCGCTGAGACACACAACATAAACGAGGTTAACTCTATGACACCAACAGAACACAGCGACGACAGTTCAGGACAAGATTTAATACCAATTGTGGAAACCCCTATAAATGCCTTCAAAAACCAACTCCTCCTAAAAACAGGTGACCAAAAAAAGCTACTAAATTCAAAATCCTTTCGACAACTTTACTCGTTATAAAAGTATTCAACTAAACTATACTGCACAAGATATAATCGACATCTTCAAAAAAAATTTGAGCCCCCATACAATCAATGGATTGCTCACCGACGGACCCACACTGGGAATCATCCAATCGGTATGCCCTCACCATTTTAGAGACTATAAGATCCGGTTTGCTCGAAAGCTGGTTGAAGATGTTCCTAATGAAGCAGAGCAAGAAGAAAGAATCCTCCGGACGCATAAACGAGCCCACCGGAACGCGGAGGAGAATCGCCTACAAATACTAGAAACCGTTTTCTTTCCAAAATGGCTTCGAAAGTAAGACGATTAGTTAATCTTTGCACTGTTTGCGAACAAAACAAATACGACAGACATCCAAACAAACCACATTTAGAATCGACACTTATTCCTCAATACCCCGGACATATAATACACAAAGATATTTTTATGACTGAAAAGACACGCGAACTAACTGCTCTAAACAAATTTACAAAATTCGTGCAGGCAAAAATAATAACATCAAAATCTTCTGAAGACGTTAGATGACCATTACGAGACATACTATTCTTCTTCTGCATCCCTGAAATGGTTGTGATTGACAACGAAGGAGCCCTCAGATCTGTGGCTCTGGAGTCCATGATCGAAGACGAACTGAAAGTTAAACTTCTCAGAACACCACCCTACAAGAGTGAAGTCAGCGGGCAAATAGAACGTTGGCACTCTCCTCTCATAGAAATTATGAGATGTCTAAAACAAGAGGGACCTCCTCGACCCTTTGAGGAACTTTTTGAACGCGTGGTGAATGAGTACAATTTCACTATTCATTCAACTACGGGTAAGAAGCCGGTAGAATTGTATCTTGGCCGGAAATCCAACCTTTCTCTCGAAGAACTGGAGAATGCGCGCTTAAAAAACATAGAAAGAATAAAACGAAAACAGACGAATGACATGGAAAAACACGACAAAAAAAGACAGACTATAAAAACCTACGACACCGGACAAGTTGTTTACGTTCGACAAAACTAACGAACAGGATCAAAATTAACCCCAAGGTATCGACAAGAGACTGGTAAAGAAAATAGAAACACGACCATACTAACCGAATCTGGAAAGATTGTGCATAAAGATAAAATTAGAAATTAACTTCTCTTCCAGGTTCATCATTCACATTACTTACGCAAACTTACAGATACTGGACTACACGAACTCACAAATTGTTTCCTTCTACTTCGGACAGATGAAAATCAAGAACTGAAACTTCAAGATAATACACGTTATAGACCTGGACCAATACGAACAATTCATCGCAGACATTCAGCCTACTCTTAACCTTTCAATAGTCCAACATCATCCGCTTTCACGCTACCCAACACACGAATTACACCAAATCAAAACCATGATCCAAAATCTGAGACCCCGCAAGGTAAAAAGATCACTCGATTTTCTCGGCTCCGCATGGAAATGGATAGCCGGAAGTCCTGACCATAAAGACTTAATAACAATTCAAGAAAAGATTACCAATGTTTTAAACAATAACAATAAACAAGTTATTATAAACGAATTGTATGCTCAACAAATGAATAAAATAACGAAAATAACTAACAAAATTCAAAAATTATTAAGAGAGGAAAAAAGGCAGACAATAGCGTAATTTTAGAAGCACAAAGTAAAATTAATATCATTAAAGAAGAGCTCAAAAACATCAACTATGCCATACATTGGGCAAAACTAGGAATAATTAGTTCTCTAATCCTTTCAAAGAATGAAATCAAACTTGCGACTGAAGCACTTAATAAAGAATGGTTACCCTTTTCAACAATAGAGGAAGCACTTGAACTTGCAGTTTAAAGAGTAATTGCATGGAGCAAGAAAAGTTGCGCAAACTGCGAAGAAATATTGCACCGTTATATCAGCAGCAGCTTTGTTTGACTGGTGTACGATCGTGGAGTAAGCTGGGACGATCGTGGAGTAAGTTGGGACGATCGTGGAGCAAGTTGGGATGAGCCGAACCTTGAATGCTACAAAGGCATCAGTAGCGGCTTTTGTACCTCCAAACGCGCGATCTAGGCACTGTTTAGAGCATGACTTAGCGTATGTAGCATCGGTAGGCGCGGACCAAGAAGCATCGTTGGCGGAATCGGAACAAGTGAGTGTTGGAACTGCAAACGTGAGGGGCACATGTCAAGGCAGTACCAGGAAAAAGCTGCAACGGGTGGTATATTCCCCAAAAAAGGACTTCGCGCTGGCGGAAAGTGGTCATAATAGTCACCCGCACCTACAAGTGGAAATAGAAGGCGTAATCCTGAAAGGGCTGTTAGATTCGGAAGCGAGTCGTAGGATCATAGGGGAGAAGGGATGGTCATTTTTAGCAGGGAAGGGTCTGATTCGAGAAGAGATTATCGAAATATGACTCGCTAATGGGAAAATATCTTCAGTAGTGGGAGCGGTGAAGTTGAATTTCGCTTTGAACGGGCGTCGTTATGTGCTAGAGACTTTATTAATCCCGTCCATTCCTCAACAAGTCGTTTTGGGAGTTGACTTCAAGAAACGCTTCGGTATCGTTTGACATGAAGGGACGACAGTGGGTGTCGGTAGCTGCGGCGGAGGTAGGAACGAGGAAGATGATACAAAGCCAGACTTATTGATAAAAAGGAGATGCAGAGACCCTGGCGAAGTTGTTGTAGGAACAACTCCGTTTTGATGAGTTGTGGGTAAGGCTGTTCTTAGTTTGCAGAATACGTGGTAAAGACGATGACGGCCCCAATCAAACAACGGTATTTTTCGGTCTCTCCTGCAGTACAGCGTCGGATAAATTTGGAGCTAAATGAGGTGTTTAATATGGGGGTAGTGAAACCATCGTCGAATCTCTGGTCGTCACCAATTTTACCAGTCCGCACGAAAAATAGACGATATAGGTTTTGCGTGGACTTTAATAAGTTAAGTTCAGTATCTGAAAAGGACGCTTATCCTTTGCCATACATTGCAATGAAGCTGGACAAGCTATGGAATGTGAAGTGCTTGTCTACGCTGGATGTAAAGTTAGCGTACTGGCAAATACCCATGACGAAAGATTCACGGCCGTATACTGCATTCACGGTACCACGAAAGGGCCTTTTTCATGTCTTGCAGATGCGTTTTAAACTCTACAATTTGGGTGAAACGTGGCAGTGCCTAATCGATACCGTCCTAGGACCCGTGCTCAAGGCAAACGTTTTCACGTGCGTAGATAACATAATTGTTGTCACGGACACCTTCAAGCGACATGCGGAGGTACTGCGAGAGGTATTCTCAAAACTTAGGGAAGAAGGACTACGCATTTTTAAAGAAAAATGCCAATTCTGCAAGGTGCAGCTTAAATATTTGGGATACGTGGTGAACGGGAAGGGCCTGCAGGTGGACCCAGAAAAAGTGCAAACCATCAGCGAGCTTTTGCGACCTAAGTTGGTTAACCAAATTAAGCAGTTGCTGGGAATGGTGTCTTGGTATCGGCGGTTTATCCCGAACCACGCCACAGTGGTTGTGCCTATAAGCACCCTTTTAAAAACATGTCCTTAGCTTGATTGGTCCACCCACTGTGAGTGGGCGTTCACCAATTGTAAGCGCAAACCGTCCGCAGCCCCGATACTAGTGTCTCCAGATTTTGAACTTCCCTTCAAAGTACAAACGGATGCTTTAGATGTCAGAATAGTGGCTGTGCTGAGCCAGACGCATGCTACGGGTGAAAAAATTGTATTATATCTTAGCAGGGTACTGACGAGTCAAGAAAACAAATATTCAGTCACCGAAAGGGACTGTTTAGCGGTGTTTACGGACCACTATTCGTTGGTTTGGCCAATCAACTGAAAGATCTGACCGGTAGATTGGCAAGATGGGCAGTAAGCCTCCAACAATTTGACTTTGAGGTGATCCACCGTAAAGGAAAGGAGCACGTGGTCCTGGATGCGTATTCGCGAGTGACGTGGAGGAGCACGACATTGCGACTTCCAAAGCGACGGATCCGTGGCTGGCAAGGATGTTGGGAAATGTTCAAAATGACCCTCAAAGGTATGTAAAGTGGAAGATCACGAATGGCATGCTATGAAAACAATTTTCCGGCCCCGGGACGGGTACGATCTGGAAAGGGATAGTCCCGAAATATGAAAAAAGAACCATTCTATATCGGTGTCATGGTGACTCAAAAGCTGAGCATATGGATCCCGCTCGGACGTTAACGTGGGTCGCAAAAAAAATTTTATTGGCCTTAAAATAGGAAGGATATCGGGTAGTATGTGGAAAAGTGCAAAATATGCGAAGCCTGCGTGGTGATAAGGAAGACCCCTTTGGTTTTAATGTCAACCTGAGCAGGTGATGCAAAAGAACCGTGGGAAATTATCAACATAGACCTAGTAGGGCCATTACCGAGGTCTACACGAGGTGATTCCTATAAACTGACCATTTTAGAACGGTACGAAATACTAAGTAATATTAACCGTACGGACCGCAGCAGTGTTCCGCTTTCTAGAAGAACAGGTGTTTTTGATATACAGGGTTCCTAAGGTCTTCCAATTCAAGAAAGCGGTGGAAGACTATGGCGTGCGAGGGAGCTATACTACCATACCATCCTCAGGTCAACCCTGCTGAACGACGAGACCAAGATATTAAAAGTTTGTTGCGATGTTACGCATCAGATAACCATCGGTTTGGAGTTCACACCTTGCAATATTATATATATATATATATATATATATATATATATATATATATATATATATATATATATATATATATATATATATATATATATATATATATATATATATATATATATATACAGTGGGTCACAGCTTATTTCGTGCAGTGCTGTTTTCAAAATTTAGAACACGTTATCTGAAAAACTAATAAGAAAATCATGTAATTTTTAACGTATGTTTACAACAGCATGCTCATTGGTAACACTTGAGAAAAAAAAATTATGAAAATAACCTTCGACACGCTTAAAACGACAAAAACTCTAGCGCACCTGAACCGCTAGAAACACTAATGTTCGAAGAACAGTAGAAGAATCGTGCAGGTTTTGAGTGCATATTCCACCACATGTGCTGCTTATTACGGCCAAACTGTTTCAAATGCCACGTTTTACTTTCGTCTTAAGAATGCATTATAACTCATATGGTGCAAGGTTTCAGATATTACCACTGGCATGAATTTCAACGTTTATGAGAGCAAAACACGGGTTAATTATATTCGTTATCAGTTGCTTATTTCACATAATTTTGAAAGCAGCATCTCATATAACATCAATGAAGAAAATGCTCAGTGCCTGCAGCACTGTAACTGAAGTTGGTGTTTGGGGCTGCGATCCGAAAAATTTGCAGAACTTTGCGAATTGTAACATCGGTTATTTATTTTCATTGTAAATGTTTCCGGTATGTATACTAACTGTAAGCATTTATTGATACAAAAGTAGCACAACCGACTCGTGCTGGCAACCTTTCGCCAGTATCAAATCCAAGAATATATCAAATCTGCTTCACGTTGTTTAATTACATTCGAAGTTATAGGAGTATAAAGAAATTTAGGGTTACCTGCAGCGAGTTTTTTCAAATGATCGAAAGCTTAATATTTGCTGTTTATTGTCACTACAATATCATTACCATTTGAAAATTCTACGATAAAACCGCTTAATAAAGATATTGCAATTAAACACAAAACCAACAATAGCTGGCAACCCTATCGTGTCTTTTCAACCAAATTTGGCCTGAATAATGTTTATGACAGGTTTCATTAATTGTATGAAATTCGTATTGATTTCATGACTGCACTGGAAGTTATAGTACAAAAAGTTTTATTTTCCTGAGCGAATTTTCAAAACCAAAGACACAAAAATTACCATAGCAGGTAGCACCAATCAAATTTTTCAACCAAATTTCCACCAAACAGAGATTAGAGTTAGGTTTAGCTTCTGTGTCAATTTCATGAAAATCTGGTAACTTATTCACATTTCATAGGGCAAAAAGCAGTTTTTTTTCTTTGTAATTTTTCAAGATGGCACCACTGGCACAGAGTTGCCCACAATTCAAAATCGCTTCTATCAAATCTGGTCTTACTTAAGTCCAATGCATTCTGTAAATTTTAGCTGTATCTGATTATTGGTTCGTGAGTTTCCGTGAACAGAAGTTTTTGATGCTAAAAATATAGGTTAACTGGGAGAGGGTTACCGTTCTTGTCCGACATGAAATTTCCAAAGTTTTATTTTGAACGTGTAGATAAAACATAAGATTTATATACAGATTGGTTTTATTGTAAGAAACGGACATTTTTTTGAATATTCGATGGTTTGAATGTTTTTACTTCCAAATTTTTTTTTTCAAAATGAAGACACCAAAATTATCATAGCTGGCAGCTCCAATCGAATTTTTCGACCAAATTTCTACCAAACGTGGCTTAAAGTAAGGTCCAGCAATTGTGTAAGTTTCGTCAAAATCGAACGATTCAATCAGAATTTATAGGGCTAAAAACAGTTATCTTTTTTAGTGGTTTTTCAAGATGGCACCACTGGCACAGAATTGCCCGCATTTCAAAATCACTTCTATCAGACCTGGTCCTATTTAAGGTCAATACATGCTGTGAATTTCAAATAATTCTGCCCATCGGATCGTGAGTTTCCGTGAACAGAAGTTTTTGATGCTAAAAATATAGGTAAATTGGGCAAGGGTTGCCAGGCGTGCCCGTTATACCATATCTTTTTTTTTTTTTGGTTATGTAAACAAAGCACAAGATTTACATATGAAAGGCTTATTTTTGAAGAAACTGCATTTTTTCAAGAGAGACGATGATTTGGAGGTTTTCACTTTCAGTGCCTGCCCTAGCTACAGGGTTGCCAGCACGCTCATTAAAAGCCACATAAATCTACAACTAAATAATATCAATATGTCCTGAAAATTTGGTAATGATTGAATAGCTCTGTCAAAAGTTATCGAAATTTAAAAATTTTCAAATTTTCCCGTCCTCTTTTTAGGCACCCAGCGCACACATAGGGTTAAAATATTCCAAAGCATTATCCGATTCATATGTAAAACACGTTAGAAATTTATTTTATTAAGATTATTTTTGCGAAAATCATTTGTGCACGAAATAATAGGTATATTAAAAATATCACTTAAATGCCCGCCGGCGCGAAAAGGTTTACAATAACTGACATTTAAAGAGACCTGGACCTATTCTGCATATACACCAATGTATCCTGAAAGTTTCAGCTCAATCGAATGGCGCGTTCCCGAGATTATCTCACTGAAATTTTTTGTACATATATATATATATATAAAGAAATATGAATTTTTGGCCGAATCGATTTTAATACTAATGTTCTTCGAACATTAGTAAAAAACCGATTGTGGAGCAGAAACGCGCGTCACAGCTTATTTCGTGCAGTTGCTTTGTCTTCACTGTGGTTAGAGTTTGCCGCGTTGAATAGCGGGACTTTTTTTCCTGCGTTTTGATTGTAGCTGTCATTACCAGCTGTGGTAAATATTTAGTCTGATATTGTATGTTTAAGCGTTAAGAAGTATTTTTTAGAAAAATGCGCCGACGCACAACAATCGAGCAGCGAGAATTGGTGTTGAACCATTTCAAGGAAGGTCTTTCACAGCGGAAAATTGCCCAAAGTGTTAAGTTGAGTTCCAGCACAGTGCAATCCATCATTCAACGTTTCATTCACGAAAATCGGATTCGAGACAAGGGCAGAACCGCTCCAAATAAAATTTTCAACTCGTCCGATGAGAGGTTAATTGTGCGGAAAATCAAGGCGAACCCCAAGTTATCGGTTCCAAAACTTCTCACGGAGATACAGCAAGGACTGGGTAAATCATGCAGTGGTGCTCCGAGCCAACAATTTGAATGGTCGCGTAGCAAGAAAAAAGCCTTTCATAAGCAAGAAAAATCAGATGACTCGTCTTGCCTTTGCTAAGGAGCACGTAAACAAAAACTCGGACTTTTGGAACAGCGTCATATTCGCGGACGAGTCATAATTCAACATCTTTGGCTCTGATGGTATGACATATGTGTGGCGGGAATCCAATACGGAGCTGCAGAAAGAAAATTTAAAACCTACAGTTAAGCATGGCGGTGGAAGCGTGATGGTTTGGGCCTGTATGTCAGCAGCCGGGGTTGGAAATTTAGAATTCATTGAAGGGAACATGAACAAAACCATGTATCTCAATATTCTGAAACAAAATTTGCTTCAGAGTGCTTCTAATCTTGAAATACAGAACACTTTTCGTTTCTATCAGGACAACGATCCCAAGCATAAGTCTGGGATTGTCCAATCTTGGCTGATTTGGAACTGCCCTCACGTTATGACACCGCCAGCACAAAGCCCAGACTTGAATGTGATTGAAAATTTATGGTCAATTTTAGACAATAACATTCGGAAACATACTATTTCCAACAAGGAACAACTGAAAAGGGTTATTTTGGAGGAGTGGATGAAAATAACACCAGCTTGCACCCAAAAACTTGTGGATTCTATACCAAGTAGACTTATTGACGTAATAAAAGCAAAGGGCTATCATACTAAATACTAAACTTTGTACATATACATTTTCTTTCCTGGAAATTAATATTTAAGTTTAACTGCACGAAATAAGCTGTGACTTTGAATTTAGCATTGTTTTCATAATTTTTGTTTTTTAACTATTATAATTTACAATTTCTCTAGTTTTTAAGTTTATAATCTAAAGAATACATATTTTTCTAAAATTTGACATTTCAATCTTATCAATATTTTATATAGTTTTCCAATAGAAGCATAACAAATTTTAAAATTGTTACTGCACGAAATAAGCTGTGAGCCACTGTATATATATATAAATGTATATAAATACATATATACATATATATATAGATATATATACAAATATGTATATATATATATATATATATATATATATATATATATATATATATATATATATATATATATATATAGATATATATATATATATATATATATATATATATATATATATATATATATATATATATATATATATATATATAGATATATATATATATATAGATATATATATATATATACATACATACATATACGTATATACATACAGTGCCGAGAAGAAGTGATGCAAAAAGATGAAAATATACAAAATTTCTGCTTTGATAGCTGATTTGCTAACTCTCAAAAGTAATGTGCCATAGATAAATCATCATTTAAAATCAATTTAAGAGGCGATTGGAGGAAAACATTCGTAGTTGAAAGTAATATCTGAATCCTCAGGTTTAGGTTTTCATTAATATTACTATTTTACCAATTTTCAGTCGATCAATATAAGAAAAGAGACTTCTTTGGATGAAAGAAAAATGATTCTTCGGCTTCATAACTAGACCGTTCCATACAAGGAAATTGAATCCATCATGAATAGACCAATTTCCACTGTTTGGAGGATAATAGACAGGTTCTGCTAAAATAAAAGCTTAGAAAATAAAAAGCGCTCAGGGAGGAATAAAATATTATCAGGACGTGATATGCGATTAATCGAATGAGAAGTCAAGAAAGATCCTTTTATACTGGCGACGAAAATCAAAACAACAATAAAATCTATTTATAAAAAAGATGTTAGCTACAGTCAGAAATAATTTAAGGAAATTGGGCTCCGTGTGTTGTATTCCACGAAAGAAATTCTTCGTTAGCGACATAAACCGTGAAAAAAGATTAAATTTCACCAAAGAACATTTGAATAAGGATGTCGAATTTGGGAAACGCGTCTTATTCACGGATGAAAGCAATTTTAATGTGTTTTCTCACGATGGACGAGGAAAAGTGCGCAGAAAGCTTCTTACGAAGCTAGATACGAAAAATATGATAGGAACTGGTTCTATTTGGAACTGGTTCTATTTGGATTTTGCATGGTGGTGGTTCTATTTTGGTATGGGGATGTATGGCTTTTAATGGAGTTGGCGAACTTCATATAATAGAAGAAAAAACTATGGATCACAAAGTTTAAATCCAGATTTTAAAAGATCGGCTAGCAGCTAGCGTTCAAAA
>OZ022265.1:62244444-62291603 GCA_963978885.1 Nemotelus pantherinus
GGTTGCAAGAATTTCAATTTTTAGGAAAGTCAAACACTTGTTACTTATATTCATTTTCGGTTGCTCATCTTACAAAACTTTGAAAGTAACACCTGCCGTAAAATAAACAAAGAAACCGCTCAGTGTTTGAAAAATTTTAGTTAAATTCAGCACCGCAACGAAAAGTCTACCAAAACTACTCCACGTCAAAATCAAGTCAACCTATGAATTTTGTTTTCATCCGATGGCTTGATCGAAAGTTACAAGGATAGAAAGGTGTTTAGGGCTGCCATCTGAAAAATTTCCAGAGCTTAGAAAGTTTAAACATTTGTTACTTATTTTCATTGCAAATGTTCGCGATATTCAAACTTCACGTAAGCATTTATTGATCCGAAAATATTACAACCGCCTCGTGATGGCAGCTCTTTGCTAGCATCGAAGCCAAAAATATATCACATTTGCCTTGTTGAATCCAACCTATCCTGCGAATAATGTTAGAATCTAATGACTGCATTGGAAGCTATTTGGGTACAAAAATGTTTAATTTACAACTCGCAAAAGTTTTAAAATTTTCGAAATCTTAATGATATTTGTTTATTATTACTGCAAGATCATTACCATAAGAAAATTTAACAATAAAGTTGCTATGTAAAGGTATGACAGAAAATACAAAAACAAACCTATCGTGGTTTTCCAATGAGACTCTTATTGAATATTGGCTACAATAAGGTACATTTGCTATATTAATTTCGTTTTGATTTCATGACTGCACTGGAAACTATCTGGCAAAAAGCTTTATAGAGAGTTAATTTCGAAAGTTCAACAGCAAAATTATCATAGCTAGCAGCTTCAACCTAAATTTATCAACCAAATTCCTACTAATGGTGGCTTAGGGTAAGGTTCACCCACAGTGTAAATTTCATCCCAACTCAGTGACTGAATCCAAATTTAGCAGTTTTTTTTTCTTAGTGATTTTTCCAGAGAGCACCACTGGCACAAAGTTGCCCTTATTTCAAAATTACTTCTATTAGACCTGTTCCTACTCAATTCCAACATATTACGTGAATTTGAGTTGTATCTGATTATCGGGTCGTGATATGCCGTGAATTATTTTTTGATGCTAAAAATTTGTTTAGATTGGGAAAGGGCTACCATTTTTGTCTGATATGGAGTTTCAAATATTATACTTTGACTATGTAGATAAAACATAAGACTTATGAGTAGACCTGGTAGATAAAACATAAGACCTGGTTACCAAAACAGCGGAAATTTTCCAGAAGGGTCAATGATTTGAAGGTAACATCAATATGTCCTGTATGTTTCATATTGTGGTGATATCCCTATAGGAAGCTATCACAATTTAAAAATTTTCAGACTATTCCGATCATATTTGAAATATCTGCAGCATACATTAGGTTCAAAATTTTAAAAAATTTTAGCAAGTTCATATTTGAAACACATTTGCAATTATTTCTCTGAAATAGCTTTTTTGAAAACTATTTGTTGATTTTAAGATGGTGAAATTTAAGATATTGCTGTGTACAATAGATGACAAACATCAAATGCACAATGTCGCCGCGTCCACATTGGCCATGGGAGATGGCATAACAATCGACTTGCCATGGAAATGGAAAATGTAGACGGTATATGGCATACCATATTTAATGGCATGCCATATATGTCAAGCCATATGGCAAGATATTTGCATGGCCATGAGCATGGCCATATTCTGACAGTTGTTCATTTTCAAAATGGCTATGTCGAGGGAAATAGTGTTACAAACCCTAAACGAATTCAAAAAAAAGATTGCTTCTGGAAATATATGTTCGCCTCTTCCTCAATTTGTGCGATTCCTCACATTCTGCTTCCTTTAACCTTCGCAGTGCTCTGCAACACCGGATAGCGGGCATATGTTCACTGCTGAATGACATTTTCAAAATGATATGGCATGACATGCCGTTGCTTAGGCATCAGATGAAATGCCATAAACTGACATTCGTTGCCATCGCATATGGCAGAGCTCATGGCCAATGTAGACTCAGGGTAATCAATTGTACTTGTTGATAGCAGTGACAACCACCCTAATCAGTCAAAACGCGAAGCCACCTAAAAATAATTAGTAAATTTGTATTTTTTGAATTTGAAACCAATCCATATACTCACGCATTTCACAAAATGTCTAAATTTATATAAGAGATCTGATATTGAATAAAGACAGTCTGTTTCTAAGAAGCCAATTCGCTCGGCGACCATTCACGCGAATCCAAGCGACAAATATATTTTTGCTTTTTAATTTAAATTTCTATAGTATAATTGTCTCATGCTAGCAAAGCGGCGGTAAAATTCGCCAAGCTTGCATTGTGGCAAAGAAACCATATAAACAAAATAAAACAATTCGTATTAAACCATCTCATGGCGGTCCTGCCACCTACGAAACTCAACTTGCCAAAGGAAGGTGGACCACAACTGATGATGCACCCGGGAATAATAAAAGCCCGCAAACAGGAGGCGTTGAGAACAGCCATACTGAAATAACACACCTGTATAGTATGGGCCGAAGGTGGCACATTCGTGCGCAATCGGCAGTGGGAGATAAAAACCCACTATAGGCGGTTTACCGCCGCACCTTTATTTGCACTATTTGATTATAATAACATTGCACTTATATCGCACACTCGCACCGCTCTATTTGATCGTGCCGTGCACCTAATTTGCACCATCGCTCGCTCTGTTCGGACCCAGTTGGAGGCTCGTCAGGTTAAAATCAGTTAAAATTTGTCACAACTAGCATAAATAAAATTAATGATTTCCAACTGCAAGTGGTCACATCAGTAAAGTATGCACTGTGTGCTGGTGTTTGATGAGAATCAGTGCATACTTTCGAAACCACTTTTCAATTTCAATTTTAATCATCCCGCAGAAACAATTTCAATTTGATTCGGCTTCGGAGGCTTATTCCACGAAACGATCGAATTTTCCATATCAACGTTCTCTGCTCGCATGTATAAATGGCCTTGCTGGCCGCACTCGCTCTTCAGAAAGATCGCCCATCAACTGCTCGCTCATTCGCGCATCCAGTCTAGCAAATGTCAAACAATTATATACTATTCGCCGCAATGCTCTTCTCAGCTCTGGTATCTAATATTCTCTCCGTATATATTGCATCATAAGCTGCACACCACCATGCTTTGTTTTCAGATGCGCTTCCGTCATCAATAAATGCGCTAATGTCGACTGATGTGGTATAATAATAGGGTGTCGCTCATCGTAGCCGCACTCGGCTTTGCCAATCCTTTCTCTTACGTGGTCCAGCTCAATACGATGATAGCTCATTTGCACTTGTCGCACCCAAAACTTTCGCACTTATATTTTCTCTTCGCTCGTTGGCAGCAGGTTTCGCTTGAGTTCATGCTCTTTCTTACGTATATTACGTATATATCGTAATACGTACGCTGTTATATTTATTGCCTTGCACATGTTGCTCACTCTTTCTAGTATAGACGCCGCTCGTACGTTCATTTGCACCATCATTAAACTTTCCACATTCTCAGTATTTTTGCACTCACTCATAGCTTGCTCTGTATTTGCACTGCTCATCAAATATTTTGGTCATTCGGTATCTGCTCTATTGAGCCATTGTGGCCCTTTCAACCACAGCCCGTTGCTTTCTAGCTCACTTGGCTTCACTCCTCTGCTCAAAAGATCAGATGGATTATCAGATGATCTTATATGCGCCCATGCTCCTAGCTCAGTTATGGCATCGTCAGCACCTGACCCTCAAGTACCGACATCCGGTCTAAATCTTTATCCAATAATCAAATAAACAAATTCAATACTTTTCTAAACAAATTCAATACTTCTCATCTGCAGCCATCATATCAATCTTCATATGTTAACAAAACATATATGTGCAAAACGAAGAATGTTTACCTTAGAATGTTTATCAAATCAATCCAAATCGGAATTTCTAACATCAAAGCGAAATTCGCACAGATCAGGTTAAAGAAATCGCATTTAGCAATTTCTGCAACCTCAGCAGTTCAAACTCTATATAAGTGTATTTCAATCGATCAGTCAAGCAGTCAGTCAGTCAATCAGTTTAAAAATCCAATTGCACAAAGGTATAAATTAAATCAGAAGTTAAAATAAAAGTGTAAAACAAATCAGCTAGCGTAAATTAAGTCTATGAACTGAAAGATTATGTGCTAACAGCTTTTCCAAATTCTTCAATAACAGCTCTTCAAGATGGTGATACAAAGCCCAAAAACAATCAGGGTTTCTTATTACGCTGTTAAAAATTATGTGGAGGTCTGAACTCAGCTGCATTCTGAAAGTATCTGTTTTCTCATTCAATGATATGGAAATTGACTCCATCAGAAAATTATGTGATGCAAGGCTTGTTCGAAAACTGCAAGCGACCAAAATATTATGCCTTTCAAGGTAGAATCAAAAAATAAGGGACTGCTAATTTAAAAAATGTTGTAAATTCATGTTGAAAATCCACACAATTGATGATAATCAATTAAAATCCATGCAATTGTTAGTGATTCAAGAGGTGAAAATCTCACAATCCATAAGGATTTAGAAGTATCCCAGTTTTCAAACTTAAAATTTAGGCTCTTCAAAAAACCCCAGAGATATAAAAATGAATTGCTTTTTATAGACCGACCAACATTTTTTGAAATATGTGAGCAACGTTAAGTACTCCAATGTTAGGTTGGGTTATTCAATCCGTCATATTGGACGTCCTCCATTTCTCAGTTCATATATTTCATATATATTCCATAGAGGAGTCTTAAACTAGAAATGGAGTTTTTGTATTGAAAATAAAATCACTTAAAATGAATAAAACCTATTTTTTTGAAGTTGAAACCATCAAAAACATCATTAAATTGTGTTATTTACTATAATATTGTTGCTTAGCCACATCCCGAAGATTGAACTTTGACTTTCTCAAATTTACAAACAATATACCTACGTTTTGTTCCAAATCTACATAGTAGATTTAGTTGAAATATAGTTTAATCATATTTTGCATAAATTGTACATACATTTTACATGTACTACTAAGCACATAATTTAATTGTACATAATATGATTCCTTAAGTGACGATTTTATGTAGAAGAATGTATGCAAACCCGTTTTAATCACGGATTGTTTAAGGGGTTACCCCCACTTGTAACTTTGAAGTTTTTCGTTTTTTTTTTGTTGCATTTTTTTTAAGTATAACTATCTAAGAATACGTCCTTCAAATTTCAAGTCGATCCAAACATAATTAACCGAGATATGAGCGTTGAAAGAGAAGAAACTGTTGCTTATACAACCGTTACTTATACTTATAATCGCGTTTTTCTCGAAATGACATCTTTGAAGTCGGTGACCAAAATTACTTGAAAACTACTGAACCGATCTTTCTGAAACTTAGCAGGCTTATTTAATACATAAAAATGTAGTGTTTGATCGTTCGATTTTTTTTTTAAATAAGAAATGGCCGTTTTATAGCCAAAAGACGACCATTTTTTTAAGTGAAAATTGAAATATTAACTTTGACTGTCCGCCATTTTGTGAAAAATGGATATTGTTTTCAATCCTTCGATCAAACACTAGTTTATACTGTTATTTAACTAAGTCCATCGCTATTTTTTGTTTCAGATGATCCACTTCGACACAATTTTGGTCACCGCAAAAGGTGAAAATTAAAATTCCATTGTTTTGACGGCCATTTGTAATTAAATCATGTAATATTTTTCAATAAAAAAATTACTGAAAGGTGTTCAAAGTATGTTCTTTAAGAAAATATAACAGTCGTTTAGAAACATTACGTAGTTTTGTCAAAATAAATTCATGAAAATGACCTATTTTATTGTGCTACAAGTGGGGGTAACCCCTTGAATGAGTTACGCCAGCGCCCACACATTTTACATCAATGCTTGTGAACATACCTCGCGACGAATTCTCCCGTTGACGTCATGCGCAGAGAGAGAATGGCCAGTTATGTTTCTACTCTGACTTTGAATTAAAAGAATAATTTAAAGTCCACTTGACTAAATAGAAGCGCGAGTTCTTTTGAATCAAACTTTATTTCTTTAATTCTTGACAAAAACTGATTTGCTTAACTAGGTGAAGGGATCTTATCAGATCTTTTCCCATGGTGTGAATGCTGACCGATGCACATCTCTTGCATCTTGTGTGGGATCTAATTGTTATTGCTTCTCGCGAATTTTAATTAAAAGATTTTTGATGACGGGAAGCGGGTGCAATATAGACATAATGATCTGGATATTACTTTCATTGTTGAGATAAGGAATTGAATTTGGTAGTTATATGATCGTGTGAGCGATTATGTGAGTGTGTAATTCCTCCCTCCTTAAGACTCAGGTTGTCCTCAACAGACTTTGTATCATTAGTTTTTCTAATATTTATTTTGATTTTTGTATTTCGATTTTTACAGTATAGATACAAAATGAATGATAGAGTAAGTATAATTATTATGCTTCTAAAAATAGAACTTGTTGCAATAATCTTCTTGTTATGTTGGAATTTTACTTCTTCCTTTTTTTCAAGTTTTCCACATTATCAATTTGTAATTGTTCGAGATCTATTTCTAATTTATAATTCGAAATGTTTTGCATTGGTTCTAGCATTAATATTTGTTGGAATTCTTATACTTCATTTGTATACTTTTTGTTTAAAATTTCAATTTCACAATTACTAAATCTTAATATATATGTTCCATCTAGATTGTACAATTATTCGTTACAGTTCTGTTTTAATGTGCTTTTAATGTTCGTTATTAATACTAGCCCTTTTTCTATTTCTTCTATTTTAGTACATTTTATGTTCTTACAGTCACGTTATTTATGTCGTTTGTTAATTTCTTATACACTTTATTTGTATGATTAATGTTTAGTACTATTTTATTTAGATTGTTTTGAAATGCATTGTTAATTTCAATCTGATTATTCATTGCTTCTATTAGGCTATGGTTATGTGTATCTATGTTTTTTAGATGTTCCGTAATTTCTTCGTAATCATCATTATCCATAATTCCAAAGAGCCATTTGTACACTGTACCAATAGGATTAACTAATCCTCTTTACTCGATTTTTGTGTTCGCGTTTTTGTTTACGGTTTTGTTTTCGAACATGACTACACATTTCAATGTATCCTAATTTTTTTCCGAGAGCTGAATTACAAGTTTCCGTTAAACGATGTGTGGTATATGTAATGTTGGTGTTTGATTGGGTGGTATAAATTGGAATAGGTTCTGGAGTTACTTGGTTCGTGTCTTCTCTTTTATCTAAATTTAATGCTCTTTTGTCTAAAGTAATTTCTGTTTGATCAAAGTGTAAAAGTTTTAATTCTTTTCTTATTGTTTTGATGGTGTCAATTGTATAAGGATTTAGATCGATTTTACTGTATATTTCTGAGATAGCAATTTCACAGATCGATTTTATGATAAATTCTCTTATAATCTTTTATTAGTTTTACTGGATCTTTTTTTATAAGAATTATACCTGAGTTTGAATAATTTTTTTCTATAGACATTTCCGCACTAATGAGAGGTATAACCATGGTTGCCAATAATAATAATGTTGTTATTTATTTACCAAATTTCGCCATTGGAGTAATTTGGGTCGGCTGTAATATACAATATTTTCTATGTGATTAATTTGCCTTGTACTATTTCTATTATCATTTTATTTCTAAAATAAGGAATATCATGTTGAGTAAATTTTATGGGTTCGTTTTTAGATATAAGGTCTGTAATTATACAACTAAAAACTCCACAATCATTTCCATTCCCTTGACGTAGTGTTTCTTTTACATTTTCTTTCACAAACAATGACGTGTTGAAGGGTTCGTCTAATTTATCTAGAGATTCATCCTTTAGATACTGTTCCAAGGTATTTAATAGGGCTGTATTTGTTCCTCCTAGAGAGTCGTAATACCTGATTGCTTTCTTGTTGAAGTTTATTTCAGCTAAACACCAATGGTTTTGATTTATGTGAACGGGCATTATTAATATGTCGTATGAGAATATATTAATTTTCTGAGTCCACCTTTTAATCGAGTTAAATCCTGATTGCAGTAATCGTGGAAGGAAAAATGTATTTGCAACATATACTTAAGGTAGGTTTGGTTGTTCTTTACTTCGATCCATAATAAGATTTAGGTAGAAGTTAATTATTTGATCATTGAGCCAAGTATTATCAGAAAGTGTTTTTATGTCTTCTTTTCTTATACTTAGATCGAATTTCGATATGAGGATTCGTCTAAAGGGCCTGGACTGGTGGCTTCTTTAATAATGAATTCCTGTTCAATAGTTAAAGTTAATTTAGCTGGGATTGGTTTTTCAATGGTTTGTCGCTTGTAATATTTTTTGAATTTTCTTATTCGTGTTGGATGTATTTTCCTGCCAAGTCTATTGTCTTTTTACTGATATAATATCTTTGTTATCTGTTTTGGTTACATCTATCATGAGATATTTTGGTTGTTCTTTGTGTCGTTCATTAGCATAGTTTTTTATAAAAATTTTATTGTATGGTATATCTGGTGGTCTTTCACGATTCTTATTATGATAGTTTAACCATTTTATTTTCTTCTTTTGCAATATGTCGTGGATTCCTGTTATATCGTGTGATCCTTGAAGTACTTCTATTGGTTTGCATCTAGTACTTGAGTGAATTGAATTGTTATAGTAGTCTGTTGCTTTTAAAGTTTTTCCTGTTATACTCATTTCAGGTTCTGTTAACGTTAAAATCCTAACATGTTCTACTAGCGTGTTGTGGCATCGATTCACATCTGAATTCCCTGTGTGCGATTTAGGAGATGAAAAGTGTATTTTTATGTTCTCTTTGTGAAGATAATCCCTGACGTTTACTGTGTTAAATTCGTTATTGGCAACTATTCTTTTAGGTTTCCCTAGGATAGCATTTCTTTCACAAATAAGGTCTATAAACGTTGTTGCAGTCTTGTCTAGCGTTTCTTTGGTGTATAAATGCTTTGAGAGTTTGTCGATTGCAGTAAAGTATAATCGTTTGCCAATTAAGAATATGTCTATATGCACTATTTCATTGATGTTTTCAGGAGTTTCAGTTAAGTAGAATTCGGGTTTGACAGGGTTTCGTTCATATTTTCCTAGATAGCAAGTTTCGCAGTTATTTATAAATTTTGTTATAAGTCTTATTAAGCCTTGATAGTGATATTGAGTTTTCATTTCTTCGTAATTTTCTAAAATTCCACGATGATTTCCCTTTTTATGCACGCTTCTTATTTTCTCGTAACATTGTTCTTCATCTAGTAAGTCAATAACATGATCTGAGCATTTGATAAATTTCACATTTTGACTATTAGAATATAAGTTTACTAGTGCTAGTTGGACTTTGTTCCACTGATGGTCACTTAACTCACAAAAGATTCCTATTGTTCCCTTTTCTGGGATATTGCGCCTTAATATGTCTTTTAGTATGCTTTCACTATTAATATCTTCTTCATCGATAAATATTTTCCTTCTTTTGTTAATGGTTTTGACTTCTTTTTGTTTTCTTGCTTGAATTATGATTTGTGTTCGATATATGTTAACGATTCCATTCTTAATGGGGATGAAGTCATTTTGATCTTCATTACCTGAGTGGATTGTTGCCATATCAGTGTCAATTTCTTTGTGATATGATTCAAGATTAAAATTTATTTCCTGATTGTTTACGTCGATTCTACTAAGGAGGTCTGCTACTTTGTTATCCTTTCCTTTAACATAATTAATATTATAATTGAACTCGTTAAGTTTAATTTTCCAACGTTGTAGTTTGCTGTTGGGCTCCTATAGATTTGATGGCCAAACTAAAGGTCGATGATCCGTTTGAATAGTACATTTTACTCCATAAAGGAACAGACGAAAGTATTTGGTCGCTTCAACAATGGAAAGGAGTTCTTTTTCTATCGTCGAGTAGTTACGTTCATGTTCGTTGAGCGTTCTACTTGCATACGATATAGGGTGTCCTTGTTGAGAGAGAACAGCGCCGATTGCTTTGTCAGATGCGTCTGTTGTAAGGACGAAATTCTGCTTGAAATCGGGGTATCGCAATATCGGATGGTCTGTGATAAGAACTTTAAGTTTTTCAAACGCTGCTATATACTGGGGATCGTTTGTATTGATTTTGTTACTTTTCTTTAGAGAATTTGTTAAAGGTGATGCGATTTTTGCATAGTTGTTAATGAATTTGTGGTAGTAACCAGTCATTCCCAGGAAAGATCTTAATTTTTTTGGGGTGTCAGGTATTTTGAGATTTCTAATTGCTTTGATTTTTTCGGGATTTGGTTTTATTCCGTCAGGTGTGAGAACATGTCCCAAATATTCAGTTCCTTTTGAGAAGAACTTACATTTATTAATTTGTACTTTAAGTTTAGATTCTCGCAAAGCTTCCATAATTTTTGTAGTATTAACCTCCATTTCTTGAAGAGAGGTGGCAAAGATAAGAATGTTGCCGAGATAGACTACACATATTTTATTTATATATTGGTGTAGTACTTCGTTTATCATTCTTTGGAAAGTAGCAGGGGCATTTTTCAATCCAAAGGGCATCCGAATGAACTTGTAATGTCCCTAAGGAGTTGAGAACGCGGTTTTATGTCGGTCATTTTCGTTGACCTCTATTTGATGGAATCCCTTTGCCAAATCCAAAGTGGTAAAATACTGTGCTTTGCCTAACTTATCAAAGATCGATTCTATATTCGGAATCGGAAATTTATCTTCGATTGTGTCCTTATTTAGCTTGCGATAATCTATAACAATTCTCCATTTTGGTTTACCAGAATTGTCTAATTTTTTCGGGACAATCCATATGGGGGTATTATATGGAGAGGTGGAAGGACGAATAATGCCTTGTTTCAGCATGTCCTTCATTTGAATAGTTACTTCTTGGTCATGTATTTGAAGTAATCGATATAATTTAGAGTATAATAGTTTGCTAGATTTGGTAATTATATTATGTCTGATTTTGGTGGTGCAAGTGAGGTTATCACCCTCCTTATAGAATAAGTCGTTATATTCTTTGAGTAATTTATTCAGTGCACAATATTCTTCTACATTGAGGTCTTTAAACAAACTTTCAGTGCAATTATTTGGTTGAATTTCATACTGCATATTTATTTCAAGTGGTAAAGCATAAGTAAAGTACAATGTTTGGTTATTTATTTCGAAATAACCTTCGCCTAGATTTATTTTAGTGTTTAGTGGTTGGAGTATGTTTTGACCTAATACTGCTTTAAAAGTTTTTGTATTTAAGTCTAAAACGTTCCACAAAATTTTATGGGTATCTGGTAGTTTAAATTCTGTAGGCATGTCTGTTTTTAATTTCTGTTCAACCAAGAATGTTCCACCTAATCCATGAACATTCATTGGTTTATCTAAATTATATTTTCGTAAATTAGGAAGACAAGTTTTGTCGATACTTGACGTGGATGCGCCAGTATCGATCAATGTAGGAATTATTTCATTATTTATTTTTAAATGGACTATTGGCAGAGGACTTCCGAGGCTGGTATCAAAAAATTTGTATCCATCGGCTCGGGATGATTATTTCTACTTTGACCAGTGCCATCGACTTCCATTGCTTCATTATTATAGTGATTATTATAATGGTTATTAAAATTGCGGTTATAGTAGTTTCTATTTCTACGATAATGGTTTTTATTATGGTTGAAATGTCTATTATACTTACGGTTATTATTATTATTCCGGTAAAAAGGTTCATTTTGGTTTCCTTGGTTCTGGTTGCCATTTTCAGTGCTATCGGTTTTTTCCTTATTTTCGTTATTATTATTTCGATTATTACGCGAATAGTTACGATGGTGCCGATTTTTATTATTATGTTTGGAAAAATTATTATCACCGTTTCTATTTTCATTATTGGTATTTTATTGCAATTGTTTTAATAAGGTATAAGCTTCATCTAGAGTTTCACAATTTCTAGATTCTAACAAAAACATTTTGTATTCCGGAATTAAACTTTTAAATTTATTAAGTGCCAAACTTTCATTTCCAACTGGGCTGAATTCGAGATTTTGACCCTGATTACGGTCTTGTTGGAATTTCACGTTTAATTTGTTCAATAAATTGCTTAATCTAGTATAAATGTTGTCAATATGACCTACACTTACCTTATGTATCTGGTTCACCAAATTACTGTAGGTTTCGCTGATGCCGTATGTTGTAATCAGGATATTCTGCACATTCTGCCAGGTTGGATCCGGTATCTTCTGGATGGTATGCCTTGCTGGACCTTGTATTTTGCTCAAAATCAATCGAAATATGTAGGTTGTATGGTCGCCTCTTGGTGTCAAAGAAAGGATTGTGTTTACTTCGTTGAGCCAAGAATTCAATGTGAATTCTTCGTTGTTCCCGTTGTATATAGGAAGAGCTCTCGTCTCTTTAAGGAGACTGTCGAACGTGAGTTCCAACGGTAATGGTGGTAACTGCTCTCCGTTTTGCGCCATTTTCACTTCACTTTTATTTATTTGCGATAGTTTTTATTTTCTTTTTGGCCTGACTCTTTTTATTATTCCAAAAAGGTCAGTGAAATTCTTACGAATTTTGCCAATATATATATTTTTTTCTATTTTATCTGACTCACAATTCACTTGAGGTCAGGAGCGAATTCTTTTAAAATTTTGCTCAGGGCTTTGCAATACCCTTTTTGTATATTATTAGATTTTTATCTGACTCCCAATTTTCTTGAGGCCAGGAGCGAATTCTCTTAAAATTCTGCTCAGGGTGTTGCAATACCCTCACTCTATTATTTAACAATTTATAAGATTTTTATTTTTTAATAGGTTGCCCGATCCTTACGGTTGTTCGTGTTTGTCACTACGATATTTCCTATTTTACACCTTGTACAAAGTACTTAGCGGTGTCACGACTGTGGTTCGTTGCGTCTAGGGGATCGTCCCTCCTAAGACGATAGACTGCGCCAGTTATGTTTCTACTCTGAATTTAAAGTCCACTTGACTAAATAGAAACGCGAGTTCTTTTGAATCAAACTTTATGTCTTTAATTCTTGACAAAAACTGATTTGCTTAATTAGGTGAAGGGCTTTATATACTATATGATCATGGGATCTTATCAGATCTTTTCCCATGGTGTGAATGCTGACCGATGCACATCTCTTGCATCTTGTGTGGGATCTAATTGTTATTGCTTCTCGCGAATTTTAATTAAAAGATTTTTGATGACGGCAAGCTGATGCAATATAGACATAATGATCTGGATATTACTTTGATTGTTGAGATAAGGAATTGAATTTGGTAGTGATAGTATGTAATTCGCGTGATTTCGATATTACTAGCACTGTTGAGATCGTCCTTGCTCGTTCTCTGCTCGAATATAAATAGCACCACCATATGTTTTCGTTGACGCATCAGCAAACCCATGTAAAACTTGAACGAATCTTCTACTGTTCATCGAACAATAGTATTGGTAGCGGTTCAGGTGCGCTGGAGTTTTTGATTATATCATCAATTTTAATTAATGGCCCAATATGCCACCAGGTAAAATATCCCCAAACCATTAAGCTATCTCCTCCGTGTTTTATGGTTCCTTTGACTTGCTGTTTACGAAGTTTTTTGTTTGGCCGGTGCCAATAGTATGCTTTACCATCAGATGGATATCTGTTAATTTTTGTCTCGTCTGTCCAAAGAACGCACTTCCAATCTTCAACTGCCCAATTTTTGTGTTCTTTACAGAGCTTCAGTTGAGCTCAAACATTCTTGTCTGATAAACCAGGCTTTTTCTTTTTAACAGACGATACCAGATCAATTCTTTTAAGTGCTCGCCTAACAGTCCATTCACTGACGTCTAGGTTTGTACCCTTCGCTGCAACCTTTGGTGTGCTTAGGTCCTTGGAGTTGATGGTTCATTCAATTATACGATCATCACCATCTGACATAAGTCTTGATCATCCACCAGTATTTGTTTTTTGTGTAAATAAAATTGTTCTACGACAAACCTTTAAGCGTTCTGCAATTTTTCTTGAACTCTATCCCTGTTTTGTTAACACCACAATACTATTTTAATATAATAGAAATTTTTCTCATTTTACTGTAAAAAATTATATTGAAATATTTATAATAGAAATTTCGAAAAGAAATATTACCTGCTATTGTTATTTCATTAATGCCACGATTTAATAATACAAAATTAATACATGACGGATTGTTCTTTGTTATCTGTGGATATATTAGTTTTTTGTTAAATTTTTTTTGTAGAAATTGAAATTTTGTGCACTTTCATTAAAATATTTCTGTACATAGGGTTATGTTTATTTTTCAATACCACAATTTTTTATTTATACTATACTTAACAATTTTCCGCTATTTTATATGGTGTACGTAGACTTTTGTTCGGCACTGTACATATAGAAATATGAACTTTTGGCCACAGTGACTGTAAAAAACAAATGTCAGATCACAGTTCCTATAGAAAAGGCAGTCTTTTCACAGACAATTTGCTTGATTTCAACCTGCCATTGGGGTTATATAATTTAAAGCATTAATTTATTTTTCATGTAAAGCAGGTAAACATTTTTAATATAACGGAAAAGGTATTAAGTAAAGCATCATCAAAAATTCAATTATAAGTTTTTTTAAAAAACTAAGTTAACGCATTACATAAATTTTACATATGTACGTAACATAATTATACCCACAGTCTCTATCATTTCTTTGCGGTACTGCATTATTTTTGAGTAAGTTTAGTCTAGTATTAGGGACTTGCACTAAGTTGTTGCATTGATACAACATTAAAAAAAACATGAAATATGAAGATTCTCTCTGATTCGATTCGAACCGAAAGTAGAGTAGAATCCGAAGAATCGGAAGAGGCCATCATTTTCAAAATCCAAATCAAGTAAAACTACTTCAAATGGAGTAAAGTATTAACCCTGCCTGTAATATCCTAATAGCACCTACAGACGACGAACATGTTCGTCAACTTGGTTCGTCAACTTGGTGCGAAAACTTCGATACAGACGTTCGCACCAAATGCCGCACATCAGTACAATGCGCATCAGTTTGCACTGAATTTCAATGTTCACGCACATGTTTGCGAACCTGAGAAAAGGGTAAGTGCTTACCTGCGTACAACAACAATTGCACGTGTTCGCTCGCCAAGTTGACGAACCTTGTTCGTCGTCTGTAGATACTCTAATACCGCGTTTACACACATGGCAAATGTTGGCGAGCCGAGTGTGTAAATGGTCCCCTTGTTTATTTTCGGCTGTTTTTTTTACATACGACGATATGGAGGGAAGCAATTTCACAAGTCCCTCTACGAAACGTTCGCCATATGTGTAAACCAGGCATAAGACAGTTCATATGTTCGATGAATTCTTGTTTATGCATGCCTTGTATCATTTCAATGACGACAGCTTGTTAAGCAAGTGGTATTGGGCTAGATCTTGTTGAATGTGTAATCAAATCGATGCATATATACATAAATATATATATATACATATATCTATATATATATATATATATATATATATATATATATATATATATATATATATATATATATATATATATATATATATATATATATATATATATGTATATATATATATATATATATATATATATATATATATATATATATATATATATGTATATATATATATATATATATATATATATATATATATATATATATATATATATATATATATATAAATAGATATATGTATATATCCGATATATGTATATATCCGCCACTGAAACAGATATGATTATCGATTTAACAACCAATGCTGAATCTACAAGTTTTTCCAGCAGCCCACTAACGGCTGTACTTCCTAACGTAACTCCCAATAGAGCCACACACTTTCCAGGTATAAATCTCTTCCAGAAAATGAAAAAGAAAATATCTTCAAAAAAAAAATGTTTCGGAAAAAGCAATTTCCAATAATGGCAAACGTACCGATTGTGGTCTGAATGCTATCATCGAAGCAACGGAAAAATTTTCGAACACAGACTCTACTCCAGTCCAGTCACAATCTTCGTACACAAATTTCATTCGTGGTGAAGATTACATGCCATCCACATCCATACGCTCATTCAGACAGTTTTCCAATAAATTCATCACAGTCTGCATCCAATTTTTTAGACCCGTTAGTGCCCCCTCATGTAACAGCCCCAATAACGACAAGTGCTGATCTAGAAAGTAGGTATCTACTTTCCCGGTTAAGAGATAATAAAATATACTTACATGCACAATGCCAGCAATTGTGCATGTTTTGAGGGAAAAACTAAAACCCATTTGAAAATCATGATCCAGCAAGAGGGTCTACCAATAGACTTTGATTCCCTAAATGTTATTTTTATTCGATACCACGAACAGTTTGGAGTGTCTGCAGACCAAGTTAGAAATGATCTGGAAGTCTATGCCTCACACGTTTCTTCAAAATATATTTCCCACCTTCAAAGAGCAAGGGAAGATTTTAACAGGTATCGATCCTAACAGAAAATTTTCAACAGATGGCCTCAAACTTTTTTACCATAACGTTGGTGGTATGAGAGGCAAACTAAATAAACTCTTCCTTGAAGCCAAATCTTGCCAATTCAATGTACTTACTTATACAGAAACTTGGCTGAATGGTTCCCATAAAAATGAAGAAATTCTTGATGGTTGCTGGACCATATATAGAAATGACTAGAGAAGCGGAAAATAGGTTTTTGCCTAGAGCCTAGGTATTTGCCTATTTTGGCCAAATTTTGCCCATCGTGCCTATTTCGATGTTTCAAACTCAAAATGGCCTTTTCTGCTATTTTAACTGTGAAGAAAATATATTTCGTGCTAAAAGTCGTTTTATATGAAGAGAAAAAATAAATTAATGAGAAATGCAAACTTCACAATTTTTTGGCACACAGCGATTTTGCGTACACAATCAATTTCATATAAATTGAAACACATAAAAAACAAGATGAAACAGAGAACAATTGTACCAAGCAAATATTGACGACTATTTGCGACGATATGTTACACTGTTTTTTCTTTCAATATGAATAAACAAGCAGGAACGTATTTAGACAGTGATTGTTAACGTTATATGTACGACAATTCTTTTCAGCAGCAATGCATTATTATTTTATAAACATTCGGTTTCTTCTGAAATGAGTATTTTTTTTGCAATTCTACAAATAAACGTTTCGAGCTGAGACTGTCACTGTCGATATATATTCAAATTGATAGCCATTCAGTTTCGATGATTCATATGTACGTTCATGTGTGCAGTATTTAAACTGTATTTTGTGTAGTGCACAAGCATGTTTGTACCAGGCACATTAATTGAATGTGTTTGAGCAAAATCAAATTGATTTGTGTTGTCCATTTGTGTTTCGAATTTCATTGAGTGTGGTTGACAGTATATATACGCAAAAATGGGTAGAACAAAGGAAACTCATCGCGACTTTTGTGTACGAATGGCTACAAAATTTCCAGCTACATTTCGAACAAATAATTCGATATTATTTTGCAAATATTGTGAGTGGTCAGTAGCTGCCGAAAAACTTTCTCATGTAAAACAACACATTGCTACTGAAAAACACAAAAAAAATATTGAACTCAAAAATCCACTGCCACGCTCATCGGCCCAACAAAGTCTATTGACAGAACATCAACAACCGCGTCCAGAACAAAAAGTCAACCAATTCCACATGGATCTGTGTAAAATGTGTGTTGAAGCAAACATCCCATTGAAAAAAATAAGCCACCCTTCCGTTGTAAATTTCTTAGAAAAGTACACGCAAAAATTACTTCCAAGTAAAACTACGTTACGTGAAAAATACGTGCCAATTTTATACAATGATTGCATGAAAACGCTTCGTGAAAAGGCAAAGAACAAACATGTTTGGGTATCCATTGATGAAACGACAGATGTTGACCAGCGACTAGTTGTCAATTTCATTTTTGGGATTTTGGATGACGTCGAAAATAGTGCAGAGCATCAAAAGTGTTATCTATTGAATATGGGTATTGTAGAAAATGCCAATGCAAGCACTATGGCCGCATTCTTCAATGACTCACTGCTTTTGCTTTGGCCAAATGGTTTGTACACTAAATTGTAAATCATATCATTTTAGTATGTGAAAACAATTTAAGTACAGAAGTTTCATTGTTTGGACTAGGAATTGAATACAATAGGGTGCTTGCTGTTTTGACTGATGCTGCTGCGTACATGATTGCAGCAATGGGCTCACTGCGAATTTTGTATCCAAAGATGGTGCACTTGACTTGCTTTTCACATGGTTTACATCGGGTTGCAGAGTTCATTCGCACAAGATTTCCGAATGTTAATCGATTGATATCAAAATCTAAAGCTGTTTTTGTGAAGGTATATTACAAAACAAATTTACATTTATTTTTTCAATCACAGTATTTTTATGATTTTTTAAAGTAGTAAAATAAAACTATATTTTAATCAGGCACCGTCTCGTCAAAAAAAATTCAAAGCAGCTTGCCCAGAATTAGCTCTACCCCCCGAACCAGTTACAACTCGTTGGTGTACGTGGCTAAAGGCAGCAATATACTACTGGGATAATTTTGCAGAGATCAAATCTGTCATTGATTCATTTGACAGCAACGATTCCGAAGCGATTCGAGCAGCCAAAGAGCTGTTTGCCGATAATCGTATGAAAACTGATCTGGCATACATCAAATCTCATTTTTCACACCTAGTGTCGGCAACAATTAAACTGGAAACACAAGGATTGACATTGAGTGAAAGCATTCATACAATCACATCCATTCGCAGATCGCTGAATGCATTAAGTCAAAGAGAATTTGGCTATAAAATGGAAGCGGTGCTTCATCGAAATCCTGGATATAACACTATTCTTGACATCAACAATGTTTTGAACGAGCGTAAACAGCCAATAGAACAATTTGTGAAGGATCTATTGCCACACGAATTAGCTTTATTCAAACATTGCCCGACAACATCAGCTGACGTAGAAAGATCATTTTCAATGTATTCAAATGTACTGACTGACAAACGCCGATGTTTCTTATTTGAAAATTTGAAGCAACATTGTATTGTCCTTTGCAATCGTGAAAATAAATATTGATGCATTTTGTGTGCATTTAAATTCGTGCCTATTTGTGGATATTAAACTGTTTTTCGTGCCTATTTTGGCCATTTTTAGGACTTTTTAGGTGCCTAAAATCTTTTTTTTCAGAACTATTTTCCGCTACTCTGGAAATGACCGTAACTTTCTGCAAACTGGACAGACAAGAGGTGGCGGTGTACCAGTGGCGAAGCGTCCATACAACCCGATTCCTTCCGGCTTCCCTTTCGAAAATCTCAACCCACATAGAATTTATCAAAGCATGTACGAGTATGCATCTTACTATGCAGGTAACACTTAAATTAACAAAAGACCATGGCTACGATAACGTGAAAATTCCCCTTCAGAAGCCGAAATTTTACGGCTTGCAAATTCTTATTTGCAAGTTACTAGAGCCTTGCACCAAACGTGTGTTGACTGTGCTCTGTCTCTTTTCATCCCTCGCTGAAATGTTAGCAGCGTCTCGCTTTAATATGTGAAAAACAAGCCGTGATGGATAGGCTTACGAATGGATCGAGAATCGATGTTCCGATCGGTTCATTCAGTATTGCCGTTGGGCTATTTTCATGTTGCTTATTTTCAATAGCCGAACGTAGCATAAACATCTGTATTTTAGTAATTGCTGAGTTAATTGAAAATTTGTGTTTTTCTAAATGCTGCAGATATGAAAAAATAAATACGAAAACAAATACGTTGATTTGAGGTTAAATCTAAAGTAAAAGTTTTCACGTTAAAAGTACAAAATGTAATGAAATAATAAAAGCTTTCTTTTGCCGGCATGCAGATAGATTGTTTATGCTAAGTACTAGAGGCGTTTTTGTTGATAGAGCATTTTTTACCATGAATTTATATATACTTGCGCAAAACATAGGTTTTTCATATTAAGTAGGTTGATGTAATAGAGTACAAAATATTTCAATCTGGTCTATGCTAGTTTCTAGAAATTATAGATGTTTATTCGGCTTCCCTTCATAATAACTTCACCCCTCGCTACTCATTGCTACTCACAACTCCCTGCCAACTGAAATAGTTGAAACTGATCCACATAATAAATTTGAGCACAAAATTGTCAGAATTTCGTGGTCCAAAGGTTTTCTTTAAATAGGAGTTTTCTACATTCCACCTAGTTCAGACGACGCCGTGTACAATGATATATATGAAACCATTTCTTACATAGTACCATCGCTCAAAGATGATGACAAGATTATAATAATGGGAGACTTTAATCGCCCAAATTTAAAGTTCACAGCTGATGAAAATGACAATATCCTCCTTCCGGTTAATATACTTAACACATCCGATCTAAATCTTGTAAGTACATTTTATAGCAATGATTTGCAGCAAATCGCTCCGACTTCTAACCAAAATGGTAATTGGTTGGATCTTATTTTTATTAATAGTTACGAAGATGTAGTGGCCTACCCAACCGCTGCTGCAGAACATTTTTTCTCCAACACTCTTCACCACTCTGCGTTTACGGTCGAGCTACCTATGTATATCTGATTTGACGATTTCCCAATCATACAACAATTCCGTTGTATATGATTTTCGAAATGCTGATTATGAGAGCATTAACCGCCATCTAAACAATATTGACTGGAATAGTACTCTTTTAACGTTAGAATTGAACGATGCAGTTGATTTGTTCTACCAGTTGGTTTTCGATGCGGTTGAGATGCACGTGCCAAAGATAAAGAAAAAAGACAAACTGTCTGAGCCATGGCTGGATAGAGATCTGAGGAGTTTACGTAATCAGAGAAACAAGCTTTATAAGATAATAAAAGCCGATATCAATGTTAGCAATGATATCAAGGAAAAATATAATGATATTGCTCAAAAAATTCAAAGGCAGTGTCACCAGGCATATGAAAATTATGTAAATATAGTCGGCGAAAATATAATTCATGACCCGAAGAAATTTTTCGACTTCGTAAACACCAAGTGAAAATCTTCTGACTATCCCACGTCCATGTACAAATGCAACTCAGTTTCTTCTGATCCACAAAAAATATGCGATATGTTTGCTGACCATTTTCAAGAAGTTTTTTGTCAAGCCAGAGGATCATCTACCACATCGCCACTTTCTGAAATCTGCCAGTCGCCCATCGCTAATAAACTTTATTTAACCAGAGAAGACATTTCAAGGGCCATGATAGAACTTGATATGAAAAAGGGCCCTGGACCTGACCTATTACCTCCAAGCTTCCTAGTTAAGTGCGCAGAAACGATCATATCACCTTTGTATATAATTTTCAATAAATCGCTGTCATGCAGTACATTTCCGCGTTTCTGGAAATCAGCGCATATCACGCCGATTCTTAAAGTAGAAAATTAAAGAGGCATCGCCATTTTGTCAGCTATACTTAAGCTGTTAGAAAAAATTGTTTGTGACAAACTTACAATCGTTATTGATCCTCTCCTAAACGAGCAACAACATGGCTTCAGAAAAGGCCGGTCTACTACCTCCAACCTAATGATAATAGTCTCAAATGTGCTTTGTAATATGGAAAAAGGGCGTCAAATCGATACTATATACACTGACTTCAGTAAAGCCTTTGACCGCGTTGACCATGGCATTTTGAAACATAAACTCCAAAAATTTGGCAATTCAGGAAGCCTTCTAAACTGATTGAATTGTTACCTTTGAGATCGAACGCAACACGTTAAATTCCAAGGCCGTCTTTCCAAAAAAACTACCGTCTCATCTGGGGTATCTCAAGGCAGCCATCTAGGGCCGCTTCTGTTCAATGTTTTTGTTTCTGATCTCTCGGAGGTGTTATCCGACATTCCGCACCTTTTTTATGCAGATGATCTGCAATTATATCACCCTATTCAGTCGGAATCAGATGCAAATTTTCTCCAGCTGAAACTTCAGTCACTGGTGGAATGGTGTGAGCAGAATAAACTTACTCTTAACGTTGAAAAATGTCATGCCATAAGTTTTTCCCGCAAGACCTCTACTCTTAATTTTGAATATCACTTGAATAATCAGCTCCTGAAAAATGTTGATAGTGTCGTGGATCTCGGTGTCATCCTGGATAAAAAGCTGCGTTTCAATCTTCAGTATGACAGAGTTCTTGCAAGAGGTAGCAAGCAGCTAGGATTCATTAAAAGACGTGCGAAAGAATTTAAGAACGTATGGGTTACAAGGTCTCTGTTTATGTCTTTAGTTCGCCCTCTACTCGAATACGCTTGCATCGTCTGGAATCCTTTTTTCGATATCCATAGCAATAAACTGGAATTTGTCCTAAAGCAGTTCGTGCTTTTTGCCTTGAGAGATCTCTATAATCCACATGATTTCGAAAGTCTTCCAACTTATAGTTACAGACTTAAACTCTTAAATCTGGCAACACTTTTTTCAAGGAGAGCGGTACTATCCTCATGCTTCGTCTTCGATGTTATTAGAGGTTTGGTTAACGTAGAATATCTTAGTAATAAAATCACTTTCAATAATCCTGTGAGACAAACTAGGCAATCACGTCTCCTCAATGAGCATCAACATCACACTATCTATGGAGACAGGGAGCCGATAAATAGATGCTGCAAAATATTTGACAATGTTTCGGAGTACTATTCCTCTTCTATCTCTAAACCTTTATTAAAAAAAAACTATATACTGCTTTAAATTCTTAATCCAAACTATTTCTCTTACCATATTGAATTAACTACCAGACAATAAAGTCTACTAAAGTCTACAATAAAGTCTACACTTAGAAATGTTATTGTAATTTACGTTAAGGAAAACAGTTTAAGTTTAAGTTTACATTTGTTACTGTTTTGTTATCTTTTGTTACCATATATATATATATATATATATATATATATATATATATATATATATATATATATATATATATATATATATATATATATATATATATATATAAATATATATATATATATATATATATATATATATATATATATGTATATATATATATATATATATATATATATATATATATATATATATATATATATATATATATATATTTATATATATATATCAATATTTATATACATATATATATATATATATATATATATATATATATATATATATATTTATCTATATATATATATATATACACATATATATATATATATATATATATATATATATATATATATATATATATATATATATATATATATATATATATATATATATATATATTATAAATATACATATATATATATATATGTATATATATACATATATATATATATATATATATATATATATATCTATATATATATATATATATATATCTATATATATATATATATATAACATCGAATATTAATAAAAATATATCACCAAAATATACCACGATAAAACAATACCACTACCGGATGTATTGTAAAACTCATTCTAACAAAGTAAGTTTCCGCAGAGGTATCCTCACATCTCACGTATATATGGATTTCGAAATCTGAGGCTTTGCCATTTTTAAATGGTGATATTTTCCCAGTGCCCGAAATGAATATGTTGAGAAAGCTTTGGTTTGCTCGTCTGCTGCACATCAGGTTTCATCATTTTTACCAATTTTCGAAGAAAATTAGTATTAAGCTCACTTCGCCGAAAATTCATATTTCTTTATATATATATATATATATATATATATATATATATATATATATATATATATATATATATATATATATATATATATATATATATATATATTTATATGTATATATATATATATATATATATATATATATATATACATATATATGTATGTATATATATGTACATGTATATATATGAATATATATATATATATATATATATATATATATATATATATATATATATATATATATATATATATATTTAAATATAAATATATATATATATATATATATATATATATATATATATATATATATATATATATATATATATCTATATATATATATATATATATATATATATATATATATATATATATCAGCAAAATGATTAAGGGAGATAATCTCTGGAGTGGCCGATCCGATTAAGCTGAAACTTTCGGAGAACGTAGATGTCCACGACTTGCTAAAATTCAGATATCCTAAACCTTTTGGCGACGGCGAGCGTTTGAGTGAATTTTGAGGTACTCCTATGTTTCCAAGCAGCGTAAATTTTTGTTCAAAAAAAGTATTGGGAATGAAAACTTATTATGTTCTCAGCTTGCCTATGATAAAGATTTGAACATTTTGAGCCGTGTGTGGGTGCTAAGTGCCTAAAAGTAGGCAAGGATTTTTTTTTCAAATTTTGATTTGTCATTACTTCTGACAAAAGCATTGGATCATCGTGAAATTTGCAGATCGTATTGATGTTGGCTAAGATTTAACACACATGGATTTCCAAGGTAGTGCGGGTAACCCTGTAGCTGCGGCAGGCTCCAGAAAAAACGATCCCTCAAATCATTGACCCTCCTGCAAAATTTTTGATTTTTGGCAAAAATTCAAATCATTGATAAACAATCTTTGTGCATCATGTCAAATTGAAAATTTGAAAATCCGAATTTCACAAGAACGGCAACCCATCACCAAATTACCTCTATTTACAGCACTCGAAAGTTATGTTCACGAGAACTGACGATCGGATTATCCGATTATGATGAAATATACAGGAAATATTGGTATTAACTAGGACCAGGGCTGATAGAAGTTATTTTGAAATGCGGGCAACGCTGTGACAGTGGTACCATCTTGAAAAATCATTGAAAAAATAAACAATTTTTTGGCTTATGACCTCCGATTCAGCCATCAGATTTAAACGAAATTCACACAATATTTGGATGTTACTTTGAATAACATTTGGTCAAAATTTGGCTGAAAAATTAGAATAGAGTTTGCCAGCTATGGTGATTTTTATCTCCAAAATCTTGCAAATTTGCTCAGCAAAATAAATCTTTTTCACCTATAACTTCCGGTCCAGTCATGGAATCAAAATGCAGTAAATAGATTTTGATGTGAGCCAAATGTCGTAGGAATTTCGTACAAAAATCATGAAAGGGCTGCCAGCTATGACCATTTTAGTAGTTTTTTTTTAATATCTTTACTGAGCGATTATGTCATTAGATTTGCAAATGGGAATGAACCTGCAATGAAAATTAACAATCAATATTAACGCTTTTTGAGGGTGGTAACCCTAACATTTTTTTCACCCGTATAACTTCCAGCACAGTGATTCAATCGAGACGAAATTTACTGGTTGGGTTTAACTTAACGTGAAGCAGATTTGGTATATATTTTGCTTTGCTGCTGATACAGGGTAACCAGCTTTAGCCATTTTCCTAAATATTGTACCAACAGATGCTTCAAATTACATACTCATATGCAAAGCATTTGCGATAAAAATAAGAAACCAATTTTTAAATTTTCCGAGTTTTGAACATTTTTCGGATGGCAGTCTCAAACAATGTGTAGCCGCTGAAACTTTCGATGAAATCCTCTAATGAGAACGAAATTCAAAGGATTAGTTTATTTAAGTATGAGGTTGTTAAGGTAAACTTATTGCTGCTGCGTTGGGAAAGTGTTGCCAGCACTGAACATTTTCATCATTTGTGTTATAGTTGAGTTTTGTTGCTTTGGATAAGGAATGGTTGATATGATTCTACAAAAAAGTGTATTACGTCTTTCCACATTGTCACTCAAAGACAATTTCTTCGAAAATTAGTTTTTTAGCGGTTCTGATGCGCTAGACTTTTTATTCTTTTCGAATTTGAGACGATTGGAGACTTTATCTTTTTACAGTATTAAAATATTCATTCAAGGTCCTTTATTTTTTAGCAACTGTAGCTCGACGTCTGTAGACTTTGTAATGAACAAAAAACAATTTCAATTGGGATCCATTTGCACGCTAGATGTTATATATCTCCGCATAAAATGCAAAAAAAACTATAAGAGCCATGCTTCAAATCAGTTTACCTAGCTGATAATAACTGCAACAGAAATGTTCAAAAAGGAGCGAATATGAATTCTTGATGTAAAAACCAGAAAATTTAACATAGATTGGAAAAAAAATGCGATAAGCTAAGCGATTTGAAGATGATTAGAAACAAATAATGTTCCTCTTCCTAAGTCAATTCTTGAATTAAAAGGTTAAGAGCCATTTAAATTCTACAGCGCCAACATTTGCCAATTTTGTACTTTGAGGTGGTTTTTACATTTTCTCTATGAAACAAGGGCTCTTCAATTTGGAAGTACTAAATTTTTTTAAATTATCGTTTTTAGTCTCGTGGTCTTAGCAACTGCTCCACATCAGAAAGAATTACGCTAAAATTCTAAACGGATCATCGAGCCTAAAAAAAAATTTAGTCCATACTAGCTTTCAAACGTCTAAAGTTAAATTGGAGTATGCTTGGCCTCCAGAGCCCACAGGAGCAAACGCTGGTCAGTCCGTAATATCTAGGCTTTTGAATCGCATTACTAAAAACCAATTTGGGAGTTCAATAATGGTCGAATTTGCGAGTGTCATGTAGTAGCACCCACCATATCTGCCCTACTAAGCATAAATGTTCTATCTACATTTTGTATTTTTAATGGTGCGGCCATCTTCAAACGGGACAAAAGTTTCAACATGGATACAAATACGTTGATTTGAGATACATCTGAACTAAAAGCTTTCACGTTGAAAATAGTTGTGGACGATAGGTTTTAATTAGATAGGACTTTTTTGTAGTAACATGCAACGAAAAACTGGCCGCATTACTAAGCATAAACGTTCTATCTACACATTAATAAGCATAAACGTTCTATCTAAGATAGATATAACGTTTATGCTTAGTAGTGGGACGTTTTTTGTAGTTGGGGGGATTTTTCATCATTGGTTTTCACATACTTTCACAAAAAATAAGCTTTTCATATTTTATAGCATGATATAATAGAGTATGTAGTTTTCGAATCCAGTGTTAAATCAAAATGCCACAAAAGATAAGTTTTTCATATTTTATAAAATGATATAATAGAATATGTAGTTTTCGAATCCGATGCTAACTCAAAAATGCCACGCGTTTGTATTACCTGCTTACTCAATGAAATATGAGTTTTAAACATGCAAACAAATACCAATGATAATTGACCCCCATAAACTTCTGATAAGCATCAAACACGGAAAACACCGAGGCCGTCTTCATTATTATCACGCTTTGACGAAAATAGTAT
Source organism: Nemotelus pantherinus (assembly GCA_963978885.1). Lineage (NCBI taxonomy): Eukaryota > Metazoa > Arthropoda > Insecta > Diptera > Stratiomyidae > Nemotelus > Nemotelus pantherinus. Next base: position 62,271,704 of record OZ022265.1, read on the forward strand.
TCACCTGTATGGTATTTCATTACACCAAAAAGCTGAATAAAGGTATCGAAAATAGGTACTATGCGTAGGGACTCCAATCCCGAACCATTTTTTCAATCCCGGGATTACGGGATTAAATAATCTCAAATCCCGGGATCCCGGGATTCAAGATTCAAAATATAACACAACAAAATAAGTCAAGTTTTAATAAACAGATTATATTATGTGCCATCATTTCAAAACTACAGCAATAAGTAAGCTGAAAACTGTATAAAAAATATGATACTGAATAATTACTAATTTATTTAATTGATGCAAATAAAAACAATAATTTTAATTATCCGAGACGTTGACAGTATGAAAGCAAATATTTAAAATTACAACTATTACAAATTACAACAACAAATCACGACTAAAAATCACAACAATAAATCACAACTCAAAAATATTCAACACATAAAAATTCTGCCAAAGTTAATTGGTTTTTTCGGAAGTAACATTGAAGCAATAGCAAAGTATCCAAAGTATCGTCTTCAAGCCTGCTTCTAAATTTATTCCCGATGTTGGACGCCGCGGAAATGGTCGATAAATATTGGTAAGCCTGCTCCAAACTATGCGAGTGCCACCACTTTCGAAAAGTTTAATTTCTTTTGCAATAGTTTTAATTAGATTAGTTTCTTGCGGCATTTCACGATTGATTATTTTCATACTTTTGCAACTCTTCTTGTAGCATCAATTGACGACTACCATGTTCTGATTCAATATGGGTATCTACTGGGTTCTCCTCATTTCTTTGGCTAGCAAGCAAAGGGTTCAGCATCTAGATCATTGAAGTATTTTTTTTTTTATTTTTTAATATTTGCGTTGCTTGGTTTCCAAAATAGAGATTCTATTTCACTGGGTAAATTTTTGCTGGCACTATGTAGATTCTGGAGATAGCTCAGTACACGAACGCTCTTTTATTCGGTCCAATATTGCAATTTTCATATCATTCACAAGAATGGACCGTTTTTCTCTTAACAGCCTAAATAAAAATCTTGATGAAGTATCAGCATCTTGATGAAGTATTAGCATAAATTTGCATCTTTGCGATTTAAGGCCTAAACAGTCAATTTTACAAGGAGTAAAACTTCAATAAGTTTCTGAATCGAATCAAACTCAGTTCCTTTTAATCGCTCTGGATATTGCAGGCCTATTAATTATACTATTTTTCAAAATGGAAAACCGTTTTAACATTGTCAAGAGATTATTTCATCTTGTTTTACAATCCAGTAAGTGAGACAATTAAATGCCTTGCTCGGATTTGACATAGTTTTGAAGATGGTTATTATTTTTCGTTGGAGCTTTTTTAAAATATCAAACTACCTTACGAACTTTCTTTATGCATGCGCTGATGTCTTTCGTCAGATCTAGCGTGTCTTGGAGGCGACCGGGTTCAACGTAGTAAGCTGATTCAGGAGCGTCGAAATCTTCGTGGTCTTCATCCAAATTATCAGCTGCTTCATCAACTCTTTGATATAGAATGGACCTCCTATTATAGAGAACATCGCAAACTGCCAAAAGGATGCTATGCGCCAAACAAATATGTTGCTCTGTATTAACTAGTCTGCCTACTTTTCGCATTTCATTTGACCCATCAGTTATGATGGTAACAATGTATTTTCCTAGAGAAACATCAAACTCAGCGAAACGCTCTTTTAATATATCTACGTAGTCTGCAACTGTCATTGATATCCTTACTCGCACCAAGCTCTAGTAAGAATTCACTAAGTAGATGTTAATATTTGTGTAGCGCCTATTTGTTGTCGAGCTCCACTCATCAAACGTCAAAATGAACCGTTCACCTGAGATACTAGCCTGTCTTATCTCATTTTTTATTATTTTTTTTATCCTGCTTGCATAGCCCAGAGCATTTTTTTGATTGTTGTTGAGGATTTTTGTGAAATCTGTGTATGCATTCGCTAGTATTCATTTCCTCAAATCATTCGAAGTAACGAATACACTAAATGCGAAACAGTCCATACTTAGTAAAGGTAATTGAATTTGATCACGGTTCCCTTCTTGTCTATAAATCAGCATGGACAACGTATATCATATCTAAAGCTTATCAAAGCTGAGAACATTGAAACGGGAAACTCGATCGTTTTGCGGAATCAGCCTCCGAAAGCAGAATCAAATTGGAATTGTTTTTACGGGATGATTAAAATTGAACAACTTTTTATTTACATTAGAAATTTTTAATCTACATTGAAAATTCTATTTTGACTAAGTGGTTTCGAAAGTATGCACTGATCCTCATCAGACACCAGCACAAAATAGTGTTTGTAAACTGTATATACTTAGCTGGCGTGACCACTTGCAGTTGGAAATCATTACATTTTTATTTATGCTAGTTGTGGCAAATTTTAACATCCCCGACTTATATCCATGGATATAATTTTACTTAGTAAAGGTAATTACTTAATAAAGGTAATTTTTCTGATTCCGCAAAACGATCCAGTTTCCCGTTTCAATGTTCTCAGCTTTGATAAGCTTTAGAGATGATATACGTTGTCCATGCTGATTTATAGACAAGAAGGGAACCGTGATCAAATTCAATTACCTTTACTAAGTACAATTATATCCATGGATATAAGTCGGAGATGCTAAAATTTGTCACAACTAGCATAAATAAAAATATAATGATTTCCAACTGCAAGTGGTCACGCCAGTCAAGTATGCACTGTGTGCTGGTGTCTGATGAGAATCAGTGTATACTTTCGAAACCACTTTGTCCAAATAGAATTTTCAATGTAGATTAAAATTTTCTAATGTAAATAAAAAGTTGCTCAATTGTAATCATCCCGCAAAAACATTTCTAATTCAAGTCCATACTTATTTATTTACAAACCCTTTTGTATTCTCTTGTTAACTGTTACATCGGTTTGTTTTGCTCTATTCTTTACACATTTTGATGTGAACCTGCATGCTGATTGCTTTCTCATAAATATGGATTCTATTTGCTCTTTTCGAGTCTTGCCGTAATTTGATTGCCGATTATGCTTGACTCCCGGCCCCGGAATCCAGGCCAATTTCTGATCCCGAAAATCCCGGGATTAGAACTCGTCAATCCCGGGATTTTCGGGACCAGAAATTAGCCGGGATCCCGGGATTTTCGGGACCAGAAATTAGCCGGGATCCCGGGATTGGATTCGCTAACTATGCGACTAAAAACTTCAGTGAATTAAAATAGCTGATCAGCTGGACCTCATTTAAACTGTCACAGCAAGCAATAATCATTGAAATTTGCTATCACTTGTTTATTGTTCACATGTTAGACCTTTTTCCCCTTAATGGACAAGTTTACTTAGTTATTGGGGGATTCTACATAATTTTGCAATTCATATGCATTGCCTGCAACATGTGAGAAATATAAATCTTAGTATGTAATATTTTTGGAAAATGCTAAGCTCCAGGCAAATGAATGTAACAAATCATACAGATTCATAAGTAAATGAAAGTGTCGTTTAGTAGAAGTCCTTCGGAATCAAAGTCTATTTGAAAAATGAAATAACACATATTTTATTGTAAATAGACCCAAAAATTTTCATAGATATAGAGCTCTATTTCATACCTACATTTTTATTAATGATAATGACATACATTGCACTATGACGTCCATAGTAGTGTTACAATGTCAACTTTCCAAATCAATTAAATATACTTATGTTATTCAAAATTCAACTTGGTAATTTTCTTTAATAACAAAATAATTCTACATTTGTACTATTGCATAGCTTCTAGCTCTACTTTGTCTTCAGTCGGGATATCTTTATCGCCATATCCCCACACTTGGTCATTACCAGTGAAAGCATCAATCAGAAAGTGACTTCCATCACCACTCCGAGCCGCACGCCTCGCCACCATTTGTGGCGATACAATTTTCCCTGCAGATAGTCATATTAGTGAAAACATAATTCAATAATTCACAAATTGATTTACTTTCGTACGCCCATCCTATTTTAGCACAAACATCTATGAAGGCAGTAGTGACATTCGTTTTATAGTCTCCTAGCTCTCCTGTCTTGTAGTCCCAAGGGAAAACATGATGATAATTGTGCCAGCCTTCACCAAAAGCGGCGATAGCCACTGGGATGTTTTCAGCAGGACTTATTGACCTAAAAAAAATATTGTTCATTAGAAGTTAGCTACTCGGTATTTTCATAGTAGCAATACTTATCGTAAGGCTTCCGGCCCCACATGTGTGCTGCGCTGTTGACGAAAAAAGCTATATTGAGAACTATACAAAACCGTGTGGTGAAGTTTATCCAAAACGAAACGAACAGATTTTCGTCCCAAAAATAATACGGCACGATCGTTGGTAATGCTATCGCGAGCAGAGCGAAAAGTGGAACATAATATCTTTTTTGCCACATGACGATATGGTCGGATTCCAAGTCGCTCATATCGATGGTTTTGCGTTTTTCTACCACTTTTGGGTGTGGACTTAGAAAAAGCCAGCCAATGTGGGCAAAGAAAAAGCCTCGTTTAGCATTGTGGGGATCGGCATCGGTTTCAGAATATTTATGATGAATTCTATGATCCAAGGCCCACGTGTAGGCATCTCGCTAAAAAAAATAATAGAAAAAATTACCTTTTTTGCTTATGTTAACGATGATACGTTTATAGTATAAGCTTTCCAAAAATGCATATGACTGATCAATACACAATACTCATTAGAGGATAAGAATTCACTGTTTCCATTGTAAAGAAATCGGAATAGAGTATGTATTTTGTTGTTGACAGTGACATTCGTAGTGACATTCGATTCAAGCTGAAGTACGAGGCTAAAATGTTTATAACCACTGCGTCTAGATAATCATAAAAGGTACAAAAAGCGTCAACGACAATAAATATTACTCCAGAAGATAATTCGATCTTTCTTTGGTAGCTAAAGGGAGAAAAGTCATTTAACACCACGAAAGCCTCTAGGTTTTTCCGTTTTCAAAGAAAAAGAGGGATCTTCAGATGGAACCAGGAAACTGTTTACATTCACGGTCATTGCCAATTTGTACGGCTATCCCGTAGAGCTCTGGGACCGATTTACGTAGAGTGTGCTGTGTGTTATGATTAGTATACTTTTAAATTAGTAGTGAGTTTTTTTTAGAAAATAAAGTGTAAAAACGCTATCTTGGCCTTTATATTCGTGATATTTTTCAGAAGTGGGATCTTACTTGAAATTCATGCCGCCCTTTGTTATACCTTAGACTGTGCTGTCATCGTTTTGAAAATGTCGGCTGTAAAATTAGATACGCTCATTATCAACCAGTTACGATATAGATAAGTATTTCGCAGTAGTTGTATAATAAAACGCCGGTGCTAACTGGTTTAAGGCTGATTTATTACTGACCTTTTTGTATTTTACTTAACTGTACTAAACTAGTATAAATGTATTGTGTGAGCTAGTGTAAGTCAGACTCAGACTCAGACTAACTAAAATTAATGTGGATATTTCAGTGTTTCTCAACACTCTCCTTCACTGAAATATTTAATTACAATTCATCAGTTTTTCTTTTAAATATATGTACCTTTCTTTAGGTAAGCTTTTTGTGAGAATGTCTGCCTTCATTTCATTTGTGGGAACATACAATATATCAATTACTCCATTTTAGTTCTCTAATATAATGATGCTTGATATCGATATGTTTTGTTCTCTTATTATTAATATTATTTTTAACTAGGTTTCCTGCTCCTTGACTATCAGAAAAGATATTTACTGGTAATTCAACGAATTTTTCCAAATTTAACTCAATTAAAAAATTTTTAAGAAAAAGTAATTCTTTACATGCTTGACTTATTGCCATATATTCCGCTTCGACACTGCTCAATGCTACTGTTGGTTGTTTCTTTACTTCCCAGCAGATTGGTCTATTTGCTAGATCAAACACGTAGCCAGTATAGGATCTCCGGTCTGTTGTGTCGCCACCCCAGTCTGCGTCTACATAGGAAGAAAGAAGCTTGTCGGTTTTCTGGAAATATAGGCCATGATTAATTGTTCCCTTTAAATTTCTTAAAATTCGCTTAGCCTCGTTGAATTGCTATTTATGAGGCTTCTTGTTGAAGTGCGACTGGTAGCTTATCGCAAACATGATATTAGGTCTCGTATAAACTCCTAGGTACATGAGCGATCCGACTAACGATTGATATTCACTTGAATTTACTTCTTCACACTTATTACAAGTTCCCGCTATACATTGTTCAAATTTTATATTTATTTCTATTGGTGTTGATATTTCATTGCAGTTAGTCATTCCATACTTTTCCAATAAGTTCTTTGTATAGTTCACTTGTTTCAATGTTACTCCTTTATTATTTCTATTAATTTAAAGACCGAGTATAAATTTAAGCTCACCTTTGTCTTCAAGAACAAATAAATTCTTTAAAATATTCTTTATATAACTAATTTAATTCACGTTCTTTGACATTATTATAATATCATCTACATAAATAGCTAGTATCACTGATTTGTTTACGTATACACACAGATCCGATTTTAATCGTTTCAAACCAATTTTTTCAGTGAGAGATTTATTTAATGCGTTATTCCACTCTCTCCCTGATTGTTTCAATCCGTATATGCTCTTGTTTAATTTGCACACTTTATTCTTAGCAACTGCAAATCCCGTTGGTTGCTCCATATATATTGTCTCAGGCAACTCACTATTTATGTATGCATTTTTAATGTCTATTTGATGCATTGGCAAGTCTTTTTCCACTGCTATCGCAATTAATAGCCTTAATGTCGAGCTCTTGAAAACTGGACTGAAAGTTTTGTTATATACCACTTGATATTTCTGATTAAGGCCTTGAGCCACTATTCGAGCTTTGAATCTGTCAACTTCCCCATTTTCATTATATTTCGTTCTATAAACCCATTTTGAACCAATAATATTTTCATTTTTCGGACGATCGACTAAAGTCCATGGATTATTTTTTACCAAGGCATCATATTCCTGTTCCATTGCACTAGTCCATTTATCTCGATTAACGTCCAATAGTGCTTCTTGTATACTCTGTGCATCTTGCTTTACAAAAACATTATTTAACTGAAGTCTCGTTGGTTGCTTTAATGTTGATCTGTCCCGTAACACCACTCTCCCCACCGATTCCGTTGTTAAATATTCATCTTGACTTAAATTACTTTGACCACTATCACAATCGTTTTCATCTTCATCAGTCTTAAATTCATTTTGCATTGAAGTATTTCTTCCATATTATCGTCTTCCTGTTGACTTACGTTTTTTGTTGTCGGTTGCCATTGGTCGTTCATTTCGAATTGGTTAAAGTACGCACTCTTCAGATTAATATCTTCGTAAAATTTGACGTCTCTTGAGATAAATATTTGTTTAGTGGATTTATTCATAACTCTATAGCCTTTTTGTTACTCAGAGTTTCCTACCAAGATATACTCCTTTGCTTTTGGAAGAAATTTGTTGTTTCTCTCTCTACGTTTTAATGCTATCACTTTACTTCCAAAAATCCGAATTTGTTTCATTGTAGGTTTTTTGCTGAAGTAAATTTGATAAGGAAATGATCCATTTATTGCTCTGCTTGGGCATCGATTTCTAATGTAACAAGCGCTATTAACGGCTTCTCCCCAAAGTTTCTCGTCCAAATCGTATTCAGCAATCATACATCTTGCCATTTCAATTCTCAAGGTTTTTATTTTCTTCCCAGTTTCATTTTCTTCCATAGCTTTAAACTTTTTAAAGCATCTAAGAGCTTCATCTTTTGTTTTTATGATGAACACTTTTATGTATCGACTTTTGTCGTCAATAAAAGCTATGAAGTATTTCGCACCACCGAACAACTTGCTTGGCAAATGTCACTATGAACCAATTACAATAAGTCTTTGGATATATTTTCACTTTTCTTCGGAAAAAGTGTACTGCTTAGTTTCGCATTCATTATTGTCTTTCCATTTTTTCCGACAAACGCTTTATCTCCGTTAAAATTCACTAAATAGCCATGTTGCGTGGCTTTCGAAACCGAGGTAAAATTCATTTTTATGTTAGGTATGTATAGCACTTCATTCAAATCTACCTTTCCGTACTTTGTATTTAGTGTGATTTGCCCTTAAATACCTGTTTTTACTTTTCTCTCATCAGCTAATTCGATTTCCGTATCGATGGAATAAACTTTGTTCATCATATCTCTATTATTTGTCATGTGAAAGCTTGCACCACTACCTAAGCACCATAGCTCAGTCGACCGGTTCGCAAAATATGCAGAGGCGAAAAGACCATTATTTTTCTTGTATCGGCACTCATTTGCATAATACCCCTTCTTCTTGCAAATGAAGCAAGTTCTATTTTTCTTGTTCGTATTTTGCTTGCTATCAAAAACTGTGACTGGTTTGGTATGAGTACGAATATTGTGCGAATACAATACAGTTTCACTATTTTCCGGTTTTGATTCAACATATTTCTTCCTTTCTTCTTGTTCAATCAACTTAAGTTTGAGCTCTATAAGTGATGGTAATGAATCTCTCGTTTCTATTGCTATTACGAAGTTTTCGTATTATTGCGGTATTGAGCACAATAGCATAATGGTTAAAATTTCCTCGTCGATTTTAATTTTTAGTTCACACATTTTATCGATGATTTGGGAAAAATCATGCAAATAATTTTGCATACTATCACCATCTTTAAAACGTAATTGTATTGTTGTGTTCTACCGTTAAACACCTTTTGTGGGTTCGATATTCTTCACATTCGTGAAATAAAACAGTTTCTTTTAAAACACTAATTACAATTTTATTATAAACACTATTAATTATTTACACTTTATATTCGCACTATTATAATCTCGCGTTACAACAACTCACTTTTTCGCTTTCAATTAATCGCGCCCGGATACACTAAATTCGCTTTTCACCGAACAGACTTTCCGCTGTTTTCGCTTTCTACTCAGTACAATCTATCGCATTGTACCAAAACTCACTATCAACTGATTCCGAAGACTTCTTGCGGCGATATTTATATCCGGTCTGGTGAGATAAATTACTATTGCCTACATCTAGGCCTTTCTAGAAATGTGTCTTGGTTTCTGGATCCGCTTTCGAAATGACTAATGGGAAATTCCGTTGCCATGTGAAATCTGATGGTTTGGCGCTCTGGAATATTCCGCTTTTGCTTTCTAGAGGACTCTGTCTGCGACTTGTTGACAAATTGCATGTACGAAGCACATGTTCAGACATATATTTCTCGCAGATTCTCAAACTGGTTTCTAGAGGATTTTACGTTTTGTTTTCGTTGTTTGAATTTACATGTATGAAATACATGTATGAGGTGTATGTTGAGTATTTCCTGGCCGTTTCTAGCATTTTCTGCCACCGCCACAGCGTCATACAGTTCGTTTGGCGTGCATGCAACAGTATTAATGATTTATATAATGATACCTTCTGCGCTGGTGTATTCCTTTCGTACATATTTTTAAGTACATCCCAGGCTTCCTTAGCAGTTTTACTGTACTTGATGTGCATTAAATGGGCTGTCGAGACACTAAGTTTTATATTGCTAGTGCTTTTTGGTCTTTCTTTTCCCATAAAGTGATTTTTGCCTCGTCTTCTTCAGGACACAGAATATGGCCGGATACATAGTACCATAAGTCACTACACACCAAAATACTTTGCATTTCCGTGAGCTTATCGATATTCACCGCCACAGACGACATATTTGTTCGCCGATATGTAACGTTTATTGGAACGATTATTATTATGATAACGATTTTTTTAAATCACTTTCATTTTATGGTTCTTTGTACTATATTAATTGTTTCGGATAGACCTGGGCCCATAACCTTTTGTATAATAAAACGTCGGTGCTAACTGGTTTAAGGCTGATTTATTACTGACCTTTTTGTATTTTACTTAACTGTACTAAACTAGTATAAAGGTATTGTGTGAGCTAGTGTAAGTCAGGCTCAGACTCAGATTAACTAAAATTAATGTGGAGATTTCAGTGTTTCTCAACATGAACCGTGTCAAAATGCTAAAATTTACATTTGGATGGAAAGACAGATTAGTACTTCTAGTCGTCTCAGCAAAACTGAAGAGAACGGCCAAACTCTGATTTTGATAGCCACACACAACGTGGCAGTCACTTGCAGCCGATCTCATTGGAAATTTCCCGAATGATATTGACGAAAGTATCGTGCACGCTAAATTAATCAAAACAGCGAGACGCTCAGGAGAAACAATAGAATCATTCTTCCATCGAATGTGTGCCATTGCTCGACGAGGTAATGTGAGTGAAAGAGCAACCGTGCAATACATACAGAAGAACTTACGGCATACCGCGTTGCAGAGCTCGATCGCTAGTTTTGATCTTCCAACTACAACATAACTTCTTGCAGCTATCAGACGTTTTTTTTCCAATGCAAGCATTCGTGGAAACGAGGCACGCGAGTGGTAGTGTCGGACGCGCACCCCGAGAAAGTGGAAACTGCAAAAACTTAGAGATGCAGCAACAAGAGAAGTTTGGACAATCAGTTAGGTCAAGAAAAAGTCGTACGGGCCGCCGAGAAGAGGCAGTATGCTATAAATGTTGGGAAACAGGCCATATCTCAATCAACTACAGCTAGTCACAGCGACGTGAAGGTTGCACTATAGTAGTGTTGAGTAGGACTTGTAAAAGCCAGTACATTTGTCCCGTACAAGAACGAAAATTGTCATGACGCGACAAATTCATGAAATGTACCACTTCAAAAATTTTGTCATGTTACTCTTCACTTTGCGATTTGTAAGATGCGAGACAAAGAGCCGATAGTGACGTGACGACCAACATGACATGTCAGAGAGAGGCATTACATTGTACGATGCGGGTGCAAGCTAGTACAATGTCCCGCACAAAATACGATGTGTGTACGTTTAATCAGTTTATACTACTGAGTAGAGACGAGTTGAGACTTTTTAACTCAAATCATCAAGCAGTCGTGGCGAGCCGAATGCTAGAGTTCGCTCTATCGCCTCTTTCGTACTATTCGCCTCTTTTGTACTACATCGACTCTTTTGTACTACATCGCGTCATTTGTACTACATCGCGTCATTTGTACTATATCGCCTCTTGTGTACTATCGCCTCTTTTGTACCGCGTTCATAAAAAACGCCTCGCCTCATTTGAAGTGGGACATTGTACTGGCTCAGTACAAAAATGAGGCGACTCTTACAAACTCACTTTGAAACCGTGTCCTACTCAACACTAATATGTAGTCGTGTGGGTCATATAGCCACAAATTGCCCAAATACGAAAAAAGGCAACGTTTTTAAGATTCATGAACCGATGACGTCGAAAGAAGTCACCTCGAAAACGATCAAAGGGAATGGCAGCGTTACAAATGCGTTCATCGACACTGGTAGCGACCGAACTCTAGCACGAAAATCTCTTGCCGAAAAATTAGGTGGAAAAACAGATTGTTTTGTCATGCTAAATGGGTTCGCGGGTGGTAAATTCGTGTGTGATAGTCAAGCCAATGCGACTATCGAAATAAACGATGAAAAAACAGAATTATCCATTCTTGTAGTTAGCCACGAATTGATTCAGGATAATGTGCTGATAGGCCGTGATGTACTTTGCAGGAAAGAGAGGAAAATTGTTATTGAAGCAAAGAGTGTTGAGAAATTGGATGTTATCGGCAACATAGAAGTGAGTAAAACGGTGACGCCGTCAGAAAAACAAGAGATGAAAAGGTTTCTAAGTAAGCATCAAGCATGCTTTGCAAAGGACCTAACCGAGTTGGGGAAATATTCGCTTACTAAAATGAATATCGAACTTACTACGGCAAATCTAATTGACATCAAACCATACCGAATTCCGTTCCAAACGAGCCATAGTGTAGAGCATTGTGGAGGATTTGTTGCAGCATAACATAATACGCCCGTCAGATTCACCGTACGCTTTTTCAATTGTACTCGTGGAGAAAATGAATGGGGAACATCGTCTATGCGTCGATTATCGTCAGCTAAAAAAGTGACAGTAAAGAAATTTTTTCCGATGCCAGCTATCGTCGAAATTTTCACGTCTCTTGCTGGAAACAAATATTTCTCCTGCCTGGATATTTGTATGGGATACCATCAAATTGAAATCGACGAAACGTGAAAGCAATTTACGGCATTTGTGACAAATGACACGAAGATGGAGTTTAATAGAATGCCATTTGGGCTTGTCAATGGCCCCGCCGTGTTTCAAAAGATAATGAATGATATCATCAAGAAAAGTCCAATGTTAAAGATCATCGCTTATATGGATGTTATAATTCCGACGAATGCAGCAGTAGAAGCGATAAACAATCTCGATCAATTCCTGAAACTTTTGAGTGAATTCAGATTAACACTACGACTCGAGAAATGCCGATTTGTTCAAGACGAAATTGATTTTTTGAGTCATTGGATAAACGAAAGCCAGATCATATCTGGGCGAAAGAAAACAGTAGCTATTGAAAACTACACGCGGCCAACTACTGACACCGAAGTTCGACGATTTTTGGGTCTAACCGGTTTCTTCGGGAAATTTGTACAAAAGTATTCGATCGTTGCTCACCCCCTTACACAACTTCTAAAGAAAAACACACCATTCGTCTGGGGGTCCGAACAAGAAAATGCGTTCACGAAACTCATAGACATTTTGTGACGAGATCCTGTCCCTACCTTGTATGACGCTACTGCTGAGCATGAAGTGCATACCGACGCCAGCAGCGCTGGGATTGCAGCTGTGTTGTTTCAGTCGTCCGATAAGACAAATTGGAAATACAGCATTGTACGGAACCCGAAAGCCAGGATCATAGCTACGAGCTAGAAGCACTGGCTATTGTCGACGCTCTAGATCGATTTAGGATTTATCTTTTTGGTAAACCATTCCGTCTCGTAACGGACTGCTCAGCGATCGCTAAAATTAAGAACAGTCGAGAATTGATCCCAAGAATTTCACGTTGGTGGATGAGATTGGTGGAATATGATTTTGACGTAATACATCGCAACGGAAGCAATATGAAGCATGTCGATGCACTGAGCAGAGCACCCGTTGAACCACCGAAAGAAATGGATACAGCTGGGTTCATACTGACTGTGGACATCGAACAAAGAGATTGGTTGCTAACGATGCAGCTATAAGACGAAAACCTTCGCAATATTATATCGGTATTGCAGGGTAAAACAAAATCTGAGCGTGAGAAGCAAATTACATGTGAATATGTGATAGACAAACATCGATTATATCGAAAAGAAAGTGGCAAACTAAAATTGGTTGTGCCTAAATCGGTGCGTTGGCGTGTCGTGCAAACCTTTCATGATCGAATGGGACACTTTGGAGTCGATAAAACTGCTGACAGAATCAGAGACGCATTAGGAAGTATGTGAAAAGTTATATTGATTCATGCGTAGAGTGCTGTTCCAACAAAACCCGAGGTGGGAAACCGGAAGGTGACTTCCACTATGGTGCCATAGATCCCATAACTTTTAGACTATTACATATCGACCATTTGGGACCATTTGTTCGAAGCAAGCGAGGCTTTCAATACATCATTGCGATTTCTGATGCGTTTAGCAAGTATTTGATTGTAAAAGCTGTTCGTAATACATAGACAAAGCCAGTTTGAGATGTTCTCAATGAACTGACCAGCTACTTTGGATTGCCTGGAACAATTGTCACCGACCGTGGAACGGCTTTCACTTCCAAGGAGTTTGAGTCATTCTGCCGTGAGAATCAAATCCGCCACGTTAAAACAGCCGTCCGGACACCGCGATCCAACGGCCAAATCGAGCGAGCAAATCAAACAATTTCAAATTTCATCCGAACAACGACGGATAATCCTAAAACTTTCGATGAACATCTTGGCAGTCTTTGCAGTCAGTCCACAAGAACTCGATGACAAAATTCAGTCCAAACGAATTGATTTTTGATTTCAAGTTGAATGACGTCATCCACACTTTTGGCCGTCGAAGACGATACTTCGGAAATGACTCATCTTACCATCTTTGAAAAGCGAACTAATTCTCTCGAAAACATAGCAATGGAACGCGAGAAATGGAAACAACGTTTTGATGAAAAACATAAGGCGCCGACGAGATACAAAATTGGAGATCTGATCGTCATTGAAAACGACCGTCCATCGACCGGGGAGTCCCGGAAGTTAGTTCCAAAATTTAAAGGGCCATATGCAATAACTAAAGTTATTGGAAATGATCGGTATCTCATCGAGGATATACCTGAGATCAAAATATCTTCTAAACGATTTTGCTCCGTTTATGCTAGTGATAAAATGAAGCCGTGGTGCAATGTACCGCCTGAGTTGGAAGGAATTGAAGATGAGACGTTCAGTGACAACAGTATCGAAAATAATCCTGAAACAGGAAAGGCTGAGTGTCAACAAGATGACTGAGGTAGTCGTTCGTCATCCGTTTTATTTACGTAGAGTGTGTTATGTGTTATGATTAGTATACGTTTAAATTAGTAGTGAATTTTTTTTAGAAAATAAAGTGTAAAAACGATATCTTGGCCTTTACATTCGCGACACAACAAAATGCGGAAAGACGTAATACACTTTTTTGTAGTATCATATCAACCATTCCTTATCCAAAGCAACAAAACCCAACTATAACATAGGTGATGAAAATGTGCAATGCTGGCAACACTTTCCCAACGAAGCAGCAATAAGTTTACCACACCAAGCTCATACTTAAATCAACTCTTCGTTTAACTTCCGTTCTCATTGCAGGATTTCATCGAAAGTTTCAGCGGTTGAACGTTGTTTGAGGCTGCCATCGGAAAAATTTTCAAAACACGGAAAATTTAGAAATTGGTACTTTATTTTTCTTGCAAATGCTTTACATTTGAGTATGTCATTTGAAGCATCTGTTGGTGCAATATTTACGAAAATGTTTGATGCTGATACTCGTGTATACCAAATCTGCTTCACGTTAAGTTCAAAACACCATGTGAATTTCGTTTCGATTGAATCACTGTGCTGCAAGTTAGACGGGTGAAAATAATTTAAGGGTAACCACCATCAACATTTTTCTAATTTTCAAAACGGTAATATTTGTGGTTTGCAGGATCAGTCCCATTTGCAGCATCATTCCCATTTGCCAATCTAATGGCATAATCATTTGGTAAAGAATTTCCAAAAAATTACAAAAAGGGTCATAGCTGGCAGCCCTTTCATGATTTTTGTACGAAATTCCTCCGACATTTGGTTTACATTACTGTCCATTTACCGCATGAACTTCGTTTTGATTTTATGACTGGACCGGAATTTAGAAGGAAAAAAGCTTTATTTCGCTCCAACTAAATTTTCACAAAATGTTGTATAAAGTAAGGTTTAAATATTGTGTGAATTTGTAATGGCTGAATCGGAAGTTCTAGGCCAAAAAGCAGTTTTTTTTCAGTGATTTTTCAAGATGGTACCACTGCCACAGTGTTGCCTGCATTTCAAAATCAATTCTATCAGGCCTGTTCCTAAATAATACCAATACGTCCTGTGAATTTCATTATCATTGGATAAGCCAGTCACCCAGGGGCGGATTTGCCACTAGGCCCGGTAGGCCCGGGCCTAGGGCGGCAGATTTCGGGGGCGGCAAATTTTCGATTTTTTTTGGGGTGGCAGTTTTTTTTTCTGTCGTATATGTACATATATCTGAGTTGAATAAGCCTAACACCTCAAGCCAACCGATTTCTCTAAAAAAATCAATGCCCGCAAAAATTCACCTCTGATGATTTTTTTCGGACATTAAAAAGTTTGACTTATAATAAATATCGAAATGCGATCACGGTAAAGGACCAAAAAGACTCAAAAATACCTAAAAAGTAGCTAGAAAGTATCTGAAAATACCTAAAAAGAGCCTAGAAAGAGCTAAAAAGGTCATACAAAGAACTCAAATAATACCTCTTCAATTTAGGAAAAGCTTATCAGAGGTAAATATTTGCGTGCATTGATTTTTCAGAGAATTTTTTTTTATTATTATGGTACAGGGTATATCAACACCATGCGAATTTCTTTATTTTTGACGTGTTTTCTAAATTTTACTTCATTACTGAAATTAATTTCTATAAAAAAAATTTCTATAAAATGAAATCTAGAACATCATAGGTCAAAATATTTCGAGTTCGTCCTTAACTAATAACATATCGAACATTAATTTACAGTAGTCGAGTTCATAGTTGATCTCCAGTCAAGTACGGAAGCAAATTTTGAACGGAATAGTAAACTTACTTATAAAAATATGAGCGAAGACGTTGGAATTATAGGCGTTGTAAAGGCGCATACGGTTTTGGACTGTTAAAAATTGGTATTTTTGGATTCTTATTTTTTTATGTGCTTTTACGTTCTTTACCCTGTGCGTATTTTAATAATTATTTGTGTAGCAAGGTCGCAATAATTTTTACGAACGAACCGGTGCCGGTTTTGCTCTGATATTCCTCTTTTGTGAGCAACGAAAAACAGCGAAGTATTCTAGGGAATTGAAAAAAAATCGCGCATTGTTACATATAACATAATTCACGAAAAGGGCGGCAAATATTTCTCAGGCCTAGGGCGGCAAATATTTCTGAGGCCTAGGGCGGCGAAATGGTTAAATCCGCCCCTGCGGTCATCAGTTCTCGTGCACAGAAGTTTCGATTGCTGAAAGTAGAGATAATTTGGTGATGGGTTGCCGTTCTTGTGCGAATCGAAATTTTGAAAATATCAATTTGAACTGATGAACAAAGGCTAAAATTTATCAATGATTTGAAGGTTTTGTCAAAAAGCAAAAAAATTTCACGAGGGTCGTTTATTTGAAGGACTTTTTTGTTAGGAGCCTGCCTTAACTACAGGGTTGCTCGCACTGTCTTGTATTAGTCAACATCAATACGCCCTGCAATTTTCACGATGATCCTATGTTTCTGTCAGTAGCTATGACAAATCAAAATTTGAATAAAAATCCTTGCCCACTTACAGGGCCTCAGCACCCACACATGGCTCAAAATTACCAATTTGTTACCAAAGACAAGCATAGGACATAATAAATTTTTATTCCCAATATTTTTTTTAGCAAAAATTTACAATGCTTGGAAATAAAGGAGTACCTGAAAATCCACTTAAATGTCCGCCGCAACCAAAGGGTTAAAAATATCTTAATTCTAGCAAATCATGGACCTACCCACTATATGCATCTACGCCCTCCGAAAATTTATGCTCAATCGAATCAGCCACTTCAGAGATTATCCCCCTTAATCATTTTGGAGATATATATATATATATATATATATATATATATATATATATATATATATATATATATATGTATATAAAAATATTTATATATATATATATGTATATATATATATATATATATATATATATATATATATATATATATATATATATATATATATATATATATATATATATATATATATATATATATATATGTATATATATATATATATATATATATATATATATATATATATATATATATATATATATACATATATAAATATATATATATGTATATATATATATATATATATATATATATATATATATATATATATATATATATATATATATATATACATATATAAATATATATATATGTATATATATATATATATATATATATATATATATATATATATATATATATATATATATGTATATATATATATATATATATATATATATATATATATATATATATATATACAGGGTGGACAAAAAGTAGGGTATCACTTATTTTTTTAAAAAGCTCGAAAAATATAAAAATCACTTTATTGTTTTTAATTTATATATTAAGCTTAGATATTGAGTAACATAATTCACAACTTTAATATTAGGTGTGACGCCCTTCCATTTCGTGGCATTGAATAATCCGCCTTTGGAAACTATTGTAAAGTTTGAAAATGTGGTCGTTGCTTAGTTGGGCCCAATCACTTCGTACTCGTTCAACTAGATATTGACGATTGGTTGGTATAGGTGCGTTAAACACTGCTTCCTTCAATATTGCCCGTAAATTTTCAATGGGATTAAGATCGGGTGAGTTGCCTGGCCAATCCGTCCAAACCGTTGGAAAATACTCTTTCGCCTTCGATATACTGGCTTTCGCGGTATGGCAGCGAGCTCCATCTTGCATTAAAATGGGAGACATTCCTCTTGGTTATTGGCACCGGTTGTTCAGGCTTTTCCCGTAGATCGGCAACATTTTGTTTCGGTAGTACTCTCCATTAACCGTACAATTTTCGTCAATGGTGATAAGTTCGTATTTTCCATATAAACTTATTCCACCGGCCACCATAATTTTAAGCCCTTGTTTGAGTCATTGCACTGGTTTAATTGGTGTCGGATTCGACGTTCTTACTCGCATATTTTGTCGATTTGGTTTCGGAAAGAGTTCAATCGGAGATTCATCCGTAAAAAGTATGCGAGCTCGTTGCTTCTTGCCCCTCGCATTGTAGCCCCTCGAAGGTAAAACCTTCGTCAATTAATCTTCTACAAAACCTTTTCCTGTCTTCAATGTTCTTCTCGGTAAGAAGCGGCTTCGTTGGTCTCACGTATGAATATTTTCCCCATGGGCGGCTCCTGATGTAATTTTTGACGGTTGATCTGGAGACTTTTTTTCCTCGACGCTGGAACTCTGGCGACTGGTTGAGGATTTTCTTCGCAGTCCTTGTTCCGACTCCAACTTTATCTTTGACCAGCATTATTATTTTTTTCTTGTCGGGTGGTTGTAGCACATGTGGCCTTCTACTTTTTTGCGCTCTTTGAATTTTCCTGGAGCTCGCCGAGTCCACAAAAGAACAGTCTTCCTTGAACCACCAAGCTGTCGACTGATGGAAACGATGGTGTTGCCGGCTCGGTGCAGATTCTTAATCTAATGCCGTATCTCTTTTGACAATGCCATAGTTCTACGAAAAAAATATCCATGAAAGAAAATTCCTACAATCTTGAAAAAAAAACCAATTTTTGTAAGAAACACAAACCTTAAATTAATTGTCGATCGGAAAACATGCTTTTCAAAAATAGATCAACACTAAATTTATTCTAGAGTTTCGGCTTTGATAATTTTTAAATTTGTCACTAGCTTACTAAACTTCACTTTTGTATCAAAATTTTTGAATTTCACTTTCGCAGATCGTTCAGGACACAACTGTACTGAAAAATGAGTACCTCTTTTATACGCACTCGCCGTTTTATAGCCCTGTTTTTACAGAAATTACCTGAAACACGTGGTTAATCACCTGGCATAAACCAAATGCATAGAGTTACTCATCTGAACATAGAAAACAAATTATATCCTTCAGTTCAATAAAATACGGATTTCCCAAATTTAATTAGTTCGGCTAAAAAGTGATACCCTACTTTTTGTCCACCCTGTATATATATATATATATATATATATATATATATATATATATATATATAAATATATATATATATATGTATATATATATATATATATATATATATATATATATATAAATATATATATATGTATATATATATATATATATATATATATATATATATATATATATATATATATATATATATATAAATATATATATATATATATATATATATATATATATATATATATATATATATATATATATACATATATATATATATTTATTTATATATATATATATATATATATATATATATATATATATATATATATATATATATATATATATAGATATATATATATATATATATATATATATATATATATATATATATATATATATATATATATATATATATATATATATATATAAATATATATATATATATATATATATATATATATATATATATATATATATATATATATATATATATATATATATATATATCTAAATATATATATATATATATATATATATATATATATATATATATATAT
>OZ022265.1:62296803-62301803 GCA_963978885.1 Nemotelus pantherinus
TTTCCCCATTCGTTTATATTTTCTTTTAGATTTTTAAAATAAAGAACCTGTTGCTCTGCAAGATCGCTGAAAATTTGCAGGTATTTCCACGGTCAGTTTTTTCCTGCAGCTTCCACACACGTACATATCAGAAGAATATCTCCACTTCTCTGCTATTTTTTACTAATGTTCGAAGAAGAACATTAGTATTAAAATCACTTTGGCCAAAAATTCATATTTCTATATATATATATATATATATATATATATATATATATATATATATATATATATATATATCATCATCAAAAAATTTCAGTGAAAAAATCTCAGGAACGCGCCATCCGATTGAGCTGAAATTTTCAGGGCACATTGGTGTATATGCAGAATAGTGCTAGGTCTCAGAAAAAAATAAAAATCTTTAACCCTTTGGCGCCGGCGGTCATTTTAGTGATATTTTTATTATACCTATTATTCCGTACACAAATAAGTTTTACAAAAATAAAGTTAACAAAATAAATTTCGAACGTGTTTTACATGTGAATCGGATAATTTTTTGGAATTTTTTAACCCCATGTGTGCGCTGGGTGCCTAAAAAGAGATCGGGAAAAATTGAAAATTTTTAAATTGCGATAACTTTTGACAGAGTTTTTCAATCATTGCCAAATTTTCAAAACATATTGGTATTATTTAGTTGTAAATTTGTGTAGCTTTTGATGAGCGTGCTGGCAACCCTGAAGCTAGGGCAAGCACTGAAAGTGAAAACTTTCAAATTATCGTTTCTCTTGAAAAAATGCCGTTTCTTCAAAAAAAAAGCCACTCATATGTAAATTTCGTGCTTTGTTAACATAAACAAAAAATAAAATTTGATATGGTATAACGGGCACGCCTGGTAACCCTTGCCCAATTTACCTATATTTTTAGCATCAAAAACTTCTGTTCACGGAAACTCACGATCCGATGAGCAGAATTAATTGAAATTTGCAGAATGTATTGGTCTTAACTAGGACCAGGTCTGATAGAAGCGATTTTGAAATGCAGGCGATTCTGTGCCAGTGGTGCCATCTTGAAAAATCACTAAAAAAGATAACTGTTTTTAGCCCCATAAATTCTGATTGAATCGTTCGATTTTGACGAAATTCACACAGTAGCTGGACCTTACTTTAAACCACGTTTGGTAGAAATTTGGTTGAAAAATTCGGTTGGAGCTGCCAGCTATGATAATTTTGGTGTCTTAAATTTTAAAAAATAAAAATTTGGTAGTGAAAACATTCAAATCATCGAATATCCTAAAAATGTCCGTTTCTTACAATAAAACCAATCTGTATACAAATCTTATGCTTTATCTACACGTTCAAAGTAAAACTTTGGAAATCTCATGTCGGACAAGAACGGTAACCCTCTCCCAGTTAACCCATATTTTTAGCATCAAAAACTTCTGTTCACGGGAATTCACGAACCAATAATCAGATACCATTGAAATTTACAGAATGCATTGAACTTAAGTAGAACCAGGTCTGATAGAAGCGATTTTGAATTGTAGGCAACTCTGTGCCAGTGGTGCCATCTTGAAAAATTACACAGAAAAAAAAACTGCTTTTTGCCCTATGAAATGTGAATTAGTAACCAGATTTTCATGAAATTGACGCAGTAGCTGCACCTTACTCTAAACTCTGTTTGATAGAAATTTGGTTGAAAAATTCGATTGGTGCTGCCAGCGATGGTAATTTTTGTGTCTTTGGTTTTGTGTCTTTGGTGAATTCGCTCAGGAAAATAAAACTTTTTGCCCTATAGCTGCCAGTGCAGTCATGAAATCAAAACGAATTTCATACAATTAACGGAACCTATTATAAGCATTATTCAGGCCAAATTTGGTTGAAAAGCCACGATAGGGTTGCCAGCTATTGTTGGTTTTGTGTTTAATTGCAATATCTTTATTATGCGGTTTTATCGTAGAATTTTCAAATGGTAATGATATTGTAGTGACAATAAACAGCAAATATTAAGCTTTCGATTATTTGAAAAAACTTCCTGTAGGTAACCCTAAATTTCTTTATACTCCTATAACTTCGAATGTAATATAACAACGTGAAGCAGATGTGATTTATTCTTGGCTTTGATACTGGCAGAAGGTTGCCAGCACGAGTCGGTTGTGCTACTTTTGTCTCAATAAATGCTTACAGTTAGTATTCATACCGGAAACATTTACAATGAAAATAAATAACCAATGTTTCAATTCCCAAAGTTCTGCAAATTTTTCGGATCGCAGCCATAACGCCAACTTCAGTTACAGTGCTGCAGGCACTGAGCATTTTCTTGATTGGTGTTATATGAGATGCTGCTATCAAAGTTTGGTGAAATAAGCAACTGATAACGAATATAATTAACAAGTGTTTTTCTTTCATAAACTTTGAAACCCATGCCAATGGTAATATCTGAAACTTTCTACCATATGAGTTATAATGCATTCTTGAGACCAAAGTAAAACGTGGCATTTGAAACAGTGTGGCCGTAATAAGCAGCTCATGTGGTGGAATATGCACTCAAAACCTGCACGATTCTTCTACTGTTCCTCGAACATTAGTGTTTCTAGCGGTTCAGGTGCGCTAGAGTTTTTTAATTTTTCTTAGGTCCTTAACCTTCCGATGAAATCTCAAGTCAAAAGGATTGAAACATCGGTAGCCGCAAGGAGACATAATACACACAATTCAACTTATTTACGTAGTCACTTCAAGCGCTGAAAAAGAACTAAAACAATAACGGAAAATTCGAAATGGCTCTTTCATCACTTTTCCAGCCCTTTCTATTACATAGCTTTGACCTCCTTCTATTATATGGCTTTTTATGAAAAAATAATACCTTTTTCAACTAAAAAATGGCGCCACTAATCGCATTTCTGTAGGGTAGTCAGTTAAGTATGAACACAATTTAAGTATGTATTTTAAGTATGTTATAAAAACTATTTATATACAGGATATAGTATCACGGCAAACTACATATACTTTCCACTCAAAAATTTTTAACATCAAATAAGTATAGTTTTAGCTTTGTCTTGTTACAAAAATATAAAAAAAAATTAGACTGGTCCGTCATATAAGTTCAAGTAAAATTTTTTTTTCCGTAAATCATTTTTTTGTTTTCACTTCGTAAATAAGCATTAGCAATTCTTTTATATTTTAGCCTCTATATGTAGGTGAATTATATATGTAATTGTAAAAACTGTGAAATAAATTCATTTTTCCATAAACAATTTTCTTTTTTATTAAATAAATTAGCATTTCCAACTTTTAATATTGAAACTATATAGCTATATTTTAACTATATTAATTCTATATATAATATTTTAACGATATAGCAATAATTTTACTGAACATGTTTTGTTTTCACACTCACTAGCTATCCTAATCAAGCTCCGGATGCCACGCTTCATACGTCTTGTATGTACTAAAATTCACCTACCTCCCAAACTACTCGCCATCCCATTGTAAAATTTTTATGATAAAACAAGTATAGTTTAAGCTTTGTTTTACTACAAAAATAAAAAAAATTAACCTGGTCCAAGTTACTCAAAAAACGAGTTGAAATGGTTACTTCCGGTTTTAAACAGGAAATTTTTTTTTTATTCCAAATCTAATTTTAAAATTAAAAAGAACAGTTGATTTTCTATACCAATCAATATGTTTAATGTTTTTAATATATTTTTTTCAATCTCAAAATCGGCTTCCAAAAAAACCCTTCATCAGCTTCTTCAATTCTTCAGAAGCCCATAACTCGGCAACTGAACCTCATAGAAGGAAAAAATTGTGCATCCACGTTCATATCCTCTAGGAGTACCATTATGCATAATATGAGCGAAATCCGGAACCTCGACTTTTTTTCGTTGTCCGCTTCACGTGAAATGCCCCAGCAAAGTGAGCAAAAAATGACGGCTGTCATCGTCGTCCAAAGATTTGGTTTTATTATTGCCTAGCCTCTCTAGGGAGAGTATTATCCTCTCTTCTTCAGGATTTAATTTATTTATTTTTACTCGCTGAAACAGCAAGAGGCGTTTCCGCACGTTATGAAGCTAAGAAAGACCCCGTATCTTCAGTCAAACCTGGTTCTAATGAATTACTTGTTTACTTTGGTTCAATAGTCTCCCTCAAAAACTCTAGATGTTGAGAATGCATGTACCTCCACTTCCAAATTTTCTTTTCCTTCGTTGAATATCTCTTGAAAAGTTGTCCCCAATGTTTTTCCATTTTTTGTGTAGTATCACTCCTGAAAAAGATGATGTAGCTTTTTGGTGCAAAAGTATATAATCGTTTTCAGTAATTAACAAATTACTTGTTGAAAGTATCTTGCTAAAGGTCTGCGTCACAACATTCGTGTAGGAAGAAGTACAGCAGCAATTATTGTGCAAGATGTAGGCAATGCAATTTGGGACTGTCTTCATGATGCTGTCATGCCTCAATTTATTAATGAGATATGGCTTGAAATAGCAAGAGGATTTGAAAAGTATGCACGTTTTCCAAACTGCATCGGCGCCATTGATGGGAAACATATAAGAATGAAGAAGCCTTTTAACAGCAGGTCAATGTATTATAATTTTAAGAATTATTTTTCAACCGTTTTATTCGCCTTGTGTGACTCAAATTCTTGTTTCACTTATATCGAGGTTGGATCGTATGGAAAGTCGAGTGATTCGGAAATATTTAAGAATTCTTTACTTTACAAATAGCTGTGTGACGGCACTTTACAAATACCTTTCCCACGCGCATTTGAGAATTCAAATGAACGATTTCCACACGTAATAGTCGGGGATGATGCTTTCCCTTTGTTCGAGAACCTTCTTAAGCCTTACAAAAGGAATCATTTGTCCAATACGAAACTAAATTTTAGCAAACGATTATCCACAGCCAGACTGTACATTGAAAGTACTTTTGGAATTCTGGCAAACAAGTGGCGCATTTTTCATCGGCCCATTGATGTCAATATAGACTTGGCAGAAACTATTGTCAAATATTGCACAATTATGTTAG
>OZ022265.1:62306803-62309303 GCA_963978885.1 Nemotelus pantherinus
TGGCCCAGCATGAAGCAGCTTTTCGTGGGTGTGACGCACCAACAAAAGTGCGAAACGCGATTTAGAACTAATAATGATAGGATGCACGTTTGCTTCTTTTACGCTTGCTCGTTGAAGGCGACCAGAAACGCGAAGCACACCGTTCTCATCGATAAAGGGGCATAAAAGCCCAAGCGGTGAGCCTTTCGTCAGCGGTTTGTGTTTCCGAATGCATTTGATTTCACTCGAGAAGCTTTCAACCTGGCTTTCACGAATGTATATCGATAATGACCTCTGCAGTTCGTCGGCACTAATACTCGTAAATAAAGGTGTTTGTGGTGCAGCCTTAGATACCGACAAGCCTTGTGATTTATCGTCACTTGTAGCGCTCTTGCCGATACGATCACGTGCTGCCTGATAGAAACGAAAACACCAAGCGGTTATTCTGCTCAGTCGTTCTAATGAAGAGTAGCGGTAAATCAAGGAATCCGAGCACGGTTGGTCTTCAGTGGGTTTAGCTTCAATGACATAGGATTGAAGCATGTTATCGCGCATCAACGTGACCCCAGTGACGGGCCATTGATCTGGTGCGTCGCTTAGCCAATGCGGACCACGTAGCCACGAAGATGTCTTGATAAACTCCGAAGGGTACATGCCACGGGTAGCACAATCCGCGGGGTTCTCTTTTCCGTTCACGTGCCGCCATTGATTTGCCGGAACAATACTAATAATTTTCGACGTACGGTTGGCCACAAACGTCGCCCATCTTGACGGATGCGATGAGAGCCAGAATAATACATTAGCAGAATCCGTCCAAGCTAAAACTTCGGGAGAGTAGTTTTGCATTGATTCTAGCACCTCCTTCATAAGCTCCGCGAGCAATACCGCAGCGCAAAGCTCCAAGCGCGCGAGTGTAACTGGTTTGATCGGTGCTATGCGTGTTCGTGCCTCCAACAAACTTGTTCGAACGTTTCCATTGTCTGCAACGCGTACGTAGATTGCTGCGCAATACGCTCTTGTCGATGCGTCGGCGAAGCCATGAAACTGAAATGGTCGCTTGCTCGTAGTGCCCGTCCAGCGTTGTATCCTAACGTTGTTGAGAAGTGAGATTTGACTTCGAATAGCCAACCATCTCTCACAAAGTTCGTTGGGCAATGGCTGATCCCAATCGAGCTTAGCCATCCAAGTCTCCTGAATTATGATTTTGAGTGCGACTGTAACCGGTGCCAAAAAACCTAAGGGATCGAACATTTTGGCGGCTTCGGATGTGACGATGCGGCGAGTAACTTCACAACTGTCAAATCGTTTAACGTTAAAAGCGAAACTATCCGTTGTAGGATGCCAATCAACACCTAAGGCGCCTACTGTGCTATCTGACTTAATTTGTTTGAAGTCAACAGCCTGGTCCTCGAGTGGTATACTGGAAACAACCTGAGGTTCGTTCGAGGCCCACTTTCGTAAGTGAAATCCAACAGAGCGTAGTATGTTATTAATTTGCATGCTTAATTCAAGCGCATCCGCCACTGACTCGCACCCTGACAGCAAGTCGTCCATATAAAAATCCAGCTGAATGATTTTGCATGCTTTGGCAAATTCATCTCGATGCCTTGCAGCAACCTCCTTCAGAACTTTCGTTGCAATATACGATGCGGGTGCAGTGCCATATGTCAGCACGGTGATACGATAGTGCTCCATCGGGGTTGATTCATTCTCTCGCCAAACAATACGCTGGTACTCGGCGTCATCAGGATGGACACGAATCATTCGGTACATTTGCTTAATGTCAGCTACTAATGCGATGCGATGCAGTCGAAAACATCGTAATATTGTGCGAAGTGAGCGTTGTAGAACTGGTCCAGTGTACAAAGCGTCATTTAGAGCTATGCCTCCTTCAGTGCGGCATGACGCATTGAACACCGTACGAAGCTTAGTCGTGGAACTATTTTCCTTGAATACAGCAAGGTGAGGCAAATAAGTGCAATGTTCACGTTCAATCTCCACTTGCGGTATTTTTTCCATGTGACCTTGCTCTATAAAATCACGGATGAATGCAACGTATTGTTGTTTTAGCTCTGAGTCTGCTCGAAACTTGCGCTCAATATTTCTAAGTGCACGTATCGCTGCATTTATGTTACGACCCAGGAGACCTTTTCTGTCATTAAAAGGTAGACGAACAACATACCTTCCAGTCCCATCACGTGAATGTGTTTCCTCGAAATGTTTCTCGACCATTTCGTCTTGAGGAGTATTGCAGTTTGATAGATTCACCTCGTCTATTTCGAAAAAGCGGTGTAACAATCGGTCCATATCAATGTCAGTGTTGCAGGTGAATGTGTTGTGACGGATGATATCGGACTTGCTCGCTTCAAACTTTCCCGACACCAGCCATCCGAAAATCGAGTTTTGTGCGATAGGCATTCCGTCACCCAATGAAATTCTGCCGTCGCGCAGTACGTTCATAAACACGTCGGCACCCAACAGCACATCAATCCGACCTGGAATGTAAAATTCTGGATCTGCG
>OZ022265.1:62314303-62329303 GCA_963978885.1 Nemotelus pantherinus
CAAGATGACTCTGATATCAACCAGAAAGAATAAATGCCTTTGGACAGTGCCGCATCAGTTGTAAGTAATGAGTTCGATTGTAGCAGTGAACGCCAACTCAAAGCTTTACTGAGATTTATCAAACGAGAAGCTGAGTCGTTGGAGAATGCCTCGGATGAGAGAAAAACGCGCATGCGATAATTGCATCACGGTGTCTCGACGAAAGGCAATGCTGAAACGCGACGGCAGATGTTTTCGATGTACGGGCCGAGGACATACATCCAAAACGTGGTCTTACCGACAATTGACTTGTGCAAGATGTAGTGGTAGGCATGCTACATCTCTGTGTGACCCAAACTATCATGCAAGATCTTCGAAGGTAAAAACAGAGACCGCCAAAGCGGTTACGGGCAACGATAAGCAAATGCTTAATCTTTACACTGCTAACGAAATGCACAAGAGAGTATCAGAAGTGTACTTGCAAACCGCTGCTGTATTTGCCTTCAACCCAAAAGAGAAACGTTAAATATATGTACATACGTATCATTATGGATGGCGGAAGCCAGATGACGTTCATCAAGGAAAGTCTTGCGAAAAGGTTGAACTTGGCAACTATTGGAAAACGAAAAGTCAGTGTTGTTACCTTTGGTAGCTATGAAAAAGCTCCTGCCAACACGATATTGTTTGTATTTGTTTAGCAAATCAACATAATGCGGAAAGCATTACAATCGAAGCCGTCGTCGTACCAGAGATCTGTGTCGACATGTTGGCTGTGCCCAAAGTAGAAAAAAGGTTTTGATTCATTATTACTTGCCGGTGATCGACCGTTTTGCTATCAGCCAGAACACGGAATCGGGTTGCTCATAGGTGCTGATAATTATTGGAAATGTAGTATTGGGAAAATTAAACGGCTAACTGATAAGTTCACGGCTATCGACACGATTTTCGGTTGAACGTTACATGGACCTGCTCCTATTCAAAAATATAATGTTTAAATAATAATGTTTTGTTATAAATAATAATGTTTTGGTTGGTAATGTTGGGTTGTGTGAACGAAAATGTTGTTCAACCAATATTGCTCCCAAAGGGATCTTACATTACCAAACTAATAGTAATGGACATACATTGCCGTTCGCTATATAGTGGAGTAAACACGGTTCTAGCAGAGTTACAATCCAGATTTTGGATTCCGAAGGCTAGGCAGCTTATAAAAAATGTTGTCAGTAAATGTTTCACTTGCAAAGTGCTATTTTCAAAACCTGCAGCACAGCCATTCGCGCCTTTACCGCGGGATAGAATGGTACAAAGCCGACCATTCGAAGTTACTGGTGTGGATTTCGCGGGTCCTCTTTACGTCAAAGAACCTTTAACTCAAAATAGTCAAAAGGTGTATTTTTTACTTTTTACGTGCGCTGCAGTAAGAGCTATTCATTTGGAGCTTGTACCAACCTTGTCTACTGAATCGTTTATTATGGCCTTGAGAGGGTTTGTTGCACGTCGAGGAAAACCTGGTATTATTTACTCGGATAATGCTCAGACTTTTAAAAGAGCAGCAAAGGATTTAAATGCTTTGAACGAGTTTGCACGAGACAGTCGTACTAACAAATTCCTATCTGAGAATAGAATTCGTTGGAAGTTCATAGTTGAACGAGCACCGTGGTGGGGCGGTTTCTGGGAGCGCCTCATCCGTAGTATCAAAAATGCATTAAAGGCTACAATGATGCGTTCCGTTCTCAGTAACGATGAGCTACACACAGTATTGATTGAAGTGGAAGCGGCAATAAATTCTCAACCTCTTACGTATATATCGGACGATCCAAAGGACCTTGCACCTTTGACCCCAATGCACTTTCTTCGAGTATATTCAAGTAGAACATCAGTGCTTAATGATCCTAGCAAGCTTTCTTCTGAACCCTTTACGTGTAACGTATTGCGTCGCAAGTAGAACTTCAGACAGAAAACTCTTCATATTTTTTGGAAACGATGGATAAACGAGTATCTGATACAACTTCGATCGCTGATGCACTCTCGACCATCATCATCGTCAAGCATTCAACGGGACGAAGTTGTTTTGGTATATGATAATTTAACGTGGAGGCTGCAATGGAAATTGGCGGTGGTTGAAGACACCTTTCCAGGTCGTGACGGAAAGGTACGAGCTTGTCAAATACGATTCAGCAACGGGATGAAGACACGAAGAGCAGTACAGCACTTGTATGCATTGGAGTTGCATTGAAGTAATTCCAGGCTGCCGGGGAGGATGTAGAAATTTCTCTTAAAAACTTTAAATTCTTACTCCCTCTCAATTACTTCCATTAATGTAGTTATGATATTGTTAGTTAGTTACCAATAAGCTATCGCCTAGTGCAAATCATTTGGATTATTTAGAGCAATAAATCATTTGTGTAATAGCCGGGTGTTTTACGGAAAATAAGCAATTATCTTCAATATATATATATATATATATATATATATATATATATATATATATATATATATATATATATATATATATATATATATATATATATATATATATATATATATATATATATATATATATATATATATATATATATATATATATATATATATATATATATATATATATATATATATATATATATATATATATATATATATATATATATATATATATATATATATA
Source organism: Nemotelus pantherinus (assembly GCA_963978885.1). Classification (NCBI taxonomy): domain Eukaryota; kingdom Metazoa; phylum Arthropoda; class Insecta; order Diptera; family Stratiomyidae; genus Nemotelus; species Nemotelus pantherinus. The sequence goes on from OZ022265.1 coordinate 62,316,951, forward strand.
TATATATATATATATATATATATATATATATATATATATATATATATATATATATATATATATATATATATATATATATATATATATATATATATATATATATATATATATATATATATATATATATATATATATATATATATATATATATATATATATATATATATATATATATATATATATATATATATATATATATATATATATATATATATATATATATATATATATATATATATATATATATATATATATATATATATATATATATATATATATATATATATATATATATATATATATATATATATATATATATATATATATATATATATATATATATATATGATTTACAACTTTTCGTTATTATTTTAATTTAGTTACTCGTGGTATGTCTTCAGTGTTTACAGTGTTTACACTTCCTCCCGAAACTTACTACAAACAGGCTTTACAAGCTCATAAATTCTTACAAGTTATTAATGCTTAAAACAGTTTAGCACTCATATGTGTCATACGTTTAACTTGACTATATATTTTTACTATACAAAGTGCTTTCAAAGCTTAATTTTGGTATACGCTATAGTAATTTCATAATTAAAGTAACTTCACTGCTTAACTTCTAATGCTTAATTAGCGTAAATAAAAATCAATGATTTCCAACTGCAAGTGGTCACATCAGTCAAGTATGCACTGTGAGGTGGTGTCTGATGAGAATCAGGGCATACTTTCGAAACAACTTTGTCAAATAAAAGTTTTCAATCTAAATAAATTTTTTCAATTTTAATCATCCCGCAGAAACAATTCCAATTTGATTTTGCTTTCGAAGGCTTGTTCCGCAAAGCGATCGAGTTTCCCGTATCAATTGTTCTCTGCTATGATAAGCTTTAGAGACGATATACGTTGTCTATGCTGATTTATAGACAAGAAGGGAACCATGATCACAATTCAATAACCTTTACAATTTAAACATAGCTTCCGACTTAAGGCAACGTAGCACCTCCAAATTTTTAAAAAATCGATTTTTGTTTTTTGATTGAATATGTTAGAATGAAGGTTTTAAAACATGATTCTAACAATATAAAATTGAAATTCTACAACAACAAAATTTTATGAGTATATATAGCGAAGCGCCCCAAGATCATTTTTTCTATGATTTTCGTTCACTTCGCTATATCGCTACATCGACTTAAGCCAAAGTGTAGACAAAGATAAATGAGTCATCTCCTTTAAAAGAAGCAAAAAATAAGCTAGCCTTGGCAAAAAAAAATAAAAGAATAGCTGTAAAAGATGTTTCTAAAAAAAGTGTAGAATCTCCAAAAAAGGTCCGAAAAAAGTTCACCTGACACTAAAATTAACGAAAAATTTAGCCACGCATTATGGCCTAACAATACGACGAAATCCTGATTCATTTGAAAATATGCGCAAGGAAATTTGGGCAACATATTACCACAAAATTTCAACTGATGAGAACCCTCAACACTGTTATTGTCCTGTTGGAGAAACGACTTGGTGTAACTGGCGCAAGGCGGAGGCAGCGGGTGATAATGCATTAAACAATTTCAAGCATCCTCCACCTTTAGATGATGAGGTACAAGAAATTTTAAAGCCTATTTATGATGACTTATCATCAGAAGATTTATTAAAGCGCTGCTTGGGCAATTTTACGCAGAATAATAACGAAAGCTATAATTCTTGTGTTTGGAATTTGGTCCCCAAACATACTTTTTGTGGGAAAAACGTACTAAACATGGCTGCAAATATTTCTGTATGTACATTTAGTGAAGGATTTATGGCTATCTTGAAAAAAATGCAAGTCATGGGAATTACAATTGGCCAATGTGCGCTGGAACATGCAGAGCATAGAGATGCTGCAAGAATTAACCAGGCGGAAAAACACTCGACTGAGGCATCTAAAGAGGCCAGAACTGCACGAAGGGAGCAAAAATCTTTATAAGAGGAGGAGTATGAGCAAGAAGAAGATGTATTGTATGGTCCAAGCATCGCAGATTAATTTTCGATAAGATTTATTGCAAAAAATATTGAATTTTAACTTGAAACGCGATTTTCTCGAAACAACGTTTTTCAAGTTGGCGTGCATGATTAAGAAAAACAATATTATCCAATCGTTTTGAAATTTTAACACGTTAATCTGCACATGTTAATGCTCAGAATGAACCTCGGATGAAAAAATCGGCATTAAACTTTTTTAGTTATAGCCGATTTTTGGGGAAAAAAAACTCGATTTTCGAAAAAACGCCGCCATTTTGTTATTTTTCAACCAAATTTTTTTTTTTTATTTCATTCCAAGGCCGCTTTGATGTTGGTCAAAACCCCGTTTTTGTTTTTTTTTCAGACTTTCCTGAGGGCAGTTATCATGCACGCCAGGTTTTTTGGTGTATTTTCCAAAAAATTGTAACAGGCGACAGGGGGCCACAAAACATTTTTACAATTTTGTTTATGTAGTCTAAGACATATAAAGTATGTGTAAAAAGTTTCATTAAGATATGTCTTTTTATTCAATTAAAAACAAGCCTTTGAAAATAACATTTTTTTTTCAATTTGAAGGTGCTATGTCGCCTTAACTATGCAGCAGAGAAAGCACTTTCAGAGTTTCTGTGCGCAATTAGATGTTATCCCATTAACCGAGCCAATTCCACAATTAAATACTTTAATGGTACTCCAAAAATTATGCATCCTTGATACTCAAAAAACTAACTACTGTACGATCGATCTACTGTCAAAATTTTTCGGCTGGCAGTCCCAAACATCGTTTCATTGCTGAAATACTTGAATGAAAATTAAATTCAAAAGATATATGTAGCCATAAAAGAATGTTTCTCATCTATTTACCTTGTGTAAGTTATGGTTGATATGATACTGCAAAAAAGTATATGGGGCATTTCACGTGAAGCGGACAACGAAAAAAAATCAAGGCGCTGTATTTCGTTCATATTATGCATAATGGTACTTCTAGAAGATATGAATGTGGATGCACAAGTTTTTGTTTCTATGAGGTTTAGTTGCCGAGTTATGGGCTTCTGAATAATTGACAAAATTGATAAAAGGTTTTTTTGAAAGCGGATTCTGAGATTCAAAATAAAATCTAAAAAACATTAAAAATAATAATTGGTATAGAAAATTAGCTGTTCTTTTTAATTTTGAAATTAGATTTGAAAAATAAATTTTTTTCCTGTGTGGAACCGGAAATAGACACTTTAACTCGTAATTTGAATAATTTGGACCAGGTTAATTTTGTTTATTTTTATAACAAAACAAAGCTTAAAGTATACTTATTTTATCATAAAAGTTTTAGAATGGGATGGCCAGTAGTTTAGGAGGTAGGGGAATATGAATACATACAAGTCGCATGGAGCCTGGTACTGAGAGCTTGCTTAGGACAGCTAGTTGGCTCGAAAACAAAAATTGATTCGAAATGTGATTGGTAACGCTATCTCTTATTTGAAAAATGTTTTATTTTCCCATAAAAACCCAATTAAAATATATGACGCATATATAATATATTTGACACCAAGCCAATTCAAATTTTCCGTTATTTTTCGAGTTACTGTTCAATGACTATTACTTCCGTTGATAAGTTAAAGAGTCTTTATTATGTGTATTATGTCTCCGTTCGGCTATCGATGTTTCAATCCATTCGATTTGAAGTTTCATCGGAAGGCTAATGACCTAAGAAAAATTCCAAGAATATTAGCAGAAAATAAATTATGTCGAATCTTCAGGGAAAAACTGATCGTAGAAACACCTCTAGTTATTAAAAAAAAGAACTAGTTTAAGAAACGAGAGTAAAATTGTAAAAATTGTGAAATAAATTCATTTGTCCATATACAAGCACCTTTTTTTTCACTATGTAAATCAGCATTAGCAATTTTTAATATTTTATCTTCTATATATAAGTGATACAAGTGATATATAATAGTTTTACTACAAATATTTTGCTTTCACACTCACTACCTATCATAATCAAGCTCCCGGTACCATGCTCCATGCGACTTTTATGTATTGAAATTCACCTACCTCCTAAACTACTGGCCATCCCATTCTAAAACTTTTATGATAAAATAAGTATACTTTAAGCTTTGTTTTGTTATAAAAATAAACAAAATTAACCTGGTCCAAATTATTCAAATTACGAGTTAAAGTATCTACTTCCGGTTCCACACAGGAAAAAAAATTTATTTTTCAAATCTAATCTCAAAATGAAAAAGAACAGCTAATTTTCTATACCAATCATTATGTTTAATGTTTTTTAGATTTTATTTTGAATCTCAGAATCCGCTTTCAAAAAAACCTTTTATCAATTTTGTCAATTATTCAGAAGCCCATAACTCGGCAACTAAACCTCATAGAAACAAAAACTTGTGCATCCACATTCATATCTTCTAGAAGTACCATTATGCACAATATGAACGAAATCCAGAACCTCGATTTTTTTTCGTTGTCCGCTTCACGTGAAATGCCCCATATTACGTCTTCCTACATCTTTTAGTCGCTCAAAGATAATTTCTTCGATAATCAGTTTTGTAGCGATTCTAATGTTGTAGAGTTTTTAATGATTTTGGAAGAAAATTAGCATTAAAAACGTTTCGCCGAAAAATCGTATTTCTTGAATTGTAAATATATCCATACACACACACACACATATATATATATATATATATATATATATATATATATATATATATATATATATATATATATATATATATATATATATATATATATATATATATATATATATATATATATATATATATATATATATATATATATATATATATATATATATATATATATATATATATATATATATATATATATATATATATATATATATATATATATATATATCAGCAAAAAGATTAAGGGGGATAGTCTCTGAAGTGGTCGGTGTGATTGAGCTTAAATTTGCAAGGAACATAGATGTATATTAGGACTAGTGCAGTGCCTAATTAGAATTACTATATCTTTAACCTTTTGGCGGCGGCGGGCATTTCAATAAATTTTCGGGTACCCCTGAATTTCGATTCAGAGTATATTTTGTAGAAATGAGTACTGGGAATGAATATTGATTATGTTTTATATTTGTTTGTCACGAAAAGTTGGAAATTACGAACCCTATGTGGACGTTGAGTGCCTAAAAGTAGGCAAGAATTTTTTGTCCAATTTTCGATTTGTCATAGCTTTTGACAAAAATGTTGACACATCGTGAAACTTGCAGAGCGTATTAACGTTAACCATAACTGTACACATATGGGTTTTAAAGATGGTGCCGGACACCCTGTAGCTACGGCAAGCTCCTGAAAAAAATCCTTCAAATAATCGGCCCTCCTGAATGAGTTTGCTTTTTTACAAAAAATTCCAAATTTTGATAAATTTAAATGGCGGACGTGAATTTGAAATTTTCCAATTTCCGACTTGCGCAAGAACGCCAATCTATGACCAAATTACCTCTATTTTCAGCACACTAAACTTACTTGAACTAAACAGTACTTGAACCTTATTTTAAGCCACATTTGTTAGAAATTTAGTTGAAAAATCAGGATAGAACTGTTAGCTCTGGAAATTTTCGTTACCTAAATCTTGTAAATTAGCTCAGCAAAATAAAGTTTTTTCCCGATAGCTTCTGATCCAGTTATGAAATCAAAACGAAATTAATTTAATAAATGGACCTTATTGCAAACCAAATTTCGTAGGATTTTTGTAGAAACATCATGAAGGGGAATATTTTATTAATTATAATTAATTAATTATAATAAATAATTTTTGGAATATCTTTTCTAAGCGATTTTGTCATTAAATTTGCACATATTAACGATCCTGCAATGACAATTAACAGCAAATATGCAGGTATAGAAATTTTGGAAAAATGCCGGGTGGTAGCCCTAAAATTCACCCTTATAACGTCCAGCGAAGTCATTCAATCGAAACAAAATTCACAGGATGGGTTTAACTTAACTTAAAGCAGTTTAGTTATATTTTTAGTTATGCTGCTAACACAGGGTTGCCAGCAACAGACATTTTCGTTAATACTGTACCAACAGATACTTCCATTATTTATTTGAATGCAAGGTATTAATAAAGAAAAATAAGGAACCAATGTTTAAATTTTCCGCGGTTTGAAAATTTTCTGGATGGCAGGTTCAAATATCTTATATATTCAAATATAGAAACTTTCGATGAATTCCTCGGATGAAAACGAAATTCAAAGGATACGTTGGTAGATTTATTGCTGCTTCGTTGAAAAGAAAGAAACACTGAACATTTCCATCATTTATGTTATAAGAGATATTGTCGGGAAATGGGTATATTTTTTGCTTTGGGTAAGAAATGGTTGATATGATACTACAAAGAAGTGTATTACGTCTTTCCACATTTTTTGGTCACTCAATGACGATTTCTTCGAAAATCAGTTTTCTGGCAGTTCTAATGCACTAGAGTTTTTTTTTACTATGTTTTCTTACCACATAATGGACTGAAGCTGCTTGTTTCTGCTACGACTGAGATATGCGACCAGAACTACACTTTTGAACTTTTTAACCGCACAAAACAGCTGACTATTGAGAACTGGCAAAATTGCGAGTCGCTTCCATTTACGAAAGCTTGTCCTGTTACTTACTCGCCTGACTTGGATCTGGCCTGGCCTTGGCTAATATGTATTTGCTACATTAAATAGATAATTTATGCTAACACTATGTCTGCGATCAGACATGTGTCGTTTCTGAAATTATATCGTTGCATTTTCTTTAATTAGGTAAATGGAACGTTTGCAGTAATATTTCTTCCGAAATCTTATTTTGAATATGATTTTCGGTTGCAGTGTACATGACCGGCTTCATCGATTCGTGCATTCAACACCCCAACACAGAAGCTCAAAAACACTTTAGTTTTGATATGTAGGCACCTCATTGTCCAATTTGTAGACGACCCAAATCTAAGACCAAAGATGAGTTTAATTACCATTTAATTTTGTTTATAAATTACTGGATATAAGATATGATTCCGTGTTTCATCAATAAGAAAAATAAGTCGAGAAAAATTAGTGAAATTTTTGTCAGGTTTATGAACATGGGAAGCGGATCTATGCGCTTTTTGACCATACAAAGTCGATTAATTTATTGAAAAACACGAGCAAGTTGAAACCAAATGAATCGTGCATTTTTCAAATAAATGTTTAACAAGTCAAATCAATATTGGAAAAGTCAGATGATATTTAGCTTCAGTCTGTATGGGGAAATTTATTTATTTATTCAATATTTATGTTACTAAAAAGTTTAACTTACTTGTCCAGCAATTGTAAACAAAAATATGAGCAATACTCTCAGAGGAATCGCTGCCTTATAAGATTTGTGTGACCACAATCTGTGCGCTCCTGCTGTAACTCCGATTCCTGTCGCCACTATAAGCCCTATAACTAAAAAAATGGAATGATTAGGATAATGCATAAAATGATAACTTACAAATGAAACTTATAATGTTCTCTCTCTCTCTCTCTCTCTACTTTTAACAAAACTCAGTTTTTTATTGCCACGTATTTTATTTGTCAGAAAATAAGAAATATTAACTATTTGAACTCAAAAGGTCTGGAGGACGGCCGAAGGATATCGCTCCCAACGCATTTGGTTCAGAACAGTACCTTTAATGCAGTAGTGCTTATGCTTATATAGCAAAATTCTAAAAGCTTAAGGCTGTTTTAACATAAGCTTTACATTTCAAAAGTTTAAATTTCAAAAGTTTACAAATGCTTTACATTTTAAAAGTTTACTAAAGCTTGTCCAAATTTCAAACAATACACATATATTGACTTAGCCTGTGAGTATACTATTTAATTAATGAGTGAGTGTATTTTATGTTGTTACAGCGTGTTACAGTCTGTGGCGCAGAGATCGTCCCGATAATGGGGCAGATTTGGTAGGAGTTGTTCGCTTCGTATTTCGTATTTTCAATGGGCTTGATGATGTGAGATGCTTCTCTTGCTTCGATGGTCGTTCTCGTTTTCGTAAAGACTGACCTGGTATTTGGCGAGTCGGAGTAGAAGGTTTGAATGGCTGGAGAGAGGAAACATGATATGTTCCCAAGATGTTTTCCAGATTGTTTGCGTTTGCTACCTGAAAACTTGAGGAACCAATTTTCTTCACTAAGACATATGGTCCATCGCGTCGTGGAGTGAACTTAGATGTAATATTTTTGGAGGATTTGCTCAATACATGCGTAGTAATGAGTACTTGATCGCCGAGTTTTAGCTCTGGTTGCGGTCGCCGTTTTTTGTCGACGTTAGCTTTATTTTGATCCTGCATTATTTCCATCGTCTCCTTGACAGCAGCTAGGTTCTTTGCAAATTTTTGGTGGTGTGGTGTGATTTGGGGAACGAAGTTTTCAGCTTGTATGACTTGTGTTAAGTCATGGTTTCCTTCATCTAACGTTCTTAAGTCGCGGGCGAAAGTTAAATATGCGGCAGAATATCTTGTACTACTACATTTTGCCGTATTTAACGCAAAACGAATGGCAGGTAAACTTTCAGCCCATTTGGTATGATCATTGCCTACGAATATAGCAAGTTGCGTTTTAAGGTCACGGTTCTTTCGTTCTACAGGATTTGCTTCCGGATGATAGACTGGAGTAAGCACTTGCTTGATACCAAGGCAATATCTCAGTTGCTGCATAACGGCTGAAATAAATTGTGTCCCGTTGTCACTAATAAGGCGACGAGGAAAACAAACCGTAGAAAGATTTCATTGAGTAGGAGCTGAGCGCAGTTTTCGGCCGTTGCCTCTTGAAGAGGAAATATTTCGACCCATCTACTGGCCACGTCTTCTACGATGAAAATCCACTGGTAACCTTTTGGGCTAGTTGGCAATGGTCCAAATAAATCTATGGCTAATATTTCGAAACGCTGATTCGAAGCCACTGTTTGTAACAATCCTGCAGGTTTCATATTTGTTGGCTTGTATCGTTGGCACTGAATATAAGACTTTACGTATTTCTTGACATCCTGTCGGATTCCAAGCCAAAAGTAATGTGGGAGAATACGTTAAATGGTATTTTCAACACCGTAATGACCAGCTGTAGTTTTGTCATGGTACTCCTGGAGAATTGCTGCACGCTCGTGTGATGGAACTACTAATTGAGGGCTTTCAGCTTCACTTTCAGGTGTGTATCTGTACAATACCCCGTCGTTAAGGAGGTATCCTCGGCGTGTCCAGCGTACAACATTTTCATCGTTCATTTCAAACGAGGAGATTATTGAACTTATTTTGGAGTCTTTAAGCTGTTCCGCACGCATTTCAGCTGCTCCCCGTCGAGGCAAATCGACGTGAAATGTGTTGACGTCTATGTTATCATTTGCTGTATCCGCAGGTCGAGAAAGACAATCTGCTACGACGTTCGTCCTTCCTGGAGTGTATAGCACTGTTACATTATAAGGTTGCAATTGAAGTGCCCATCTTGCCAGTCTTCCTGTTGGTGACTTAAGAGTCATCAACCATTTAACTGGCTGAAGAGTAAATTCAGAGCCTTCAATGTAATCTCGAAACTTGTTTATGGCCCAAACAATTGCCAGAGCCTCACGCTCCGTTGTATAGTAATTTTGTTCCGCACTAGAGAGCAAGCGAGTTGCATATTCAACGGGATGTTCTTCAGCTCCCTCCCCCTGGACCAAAACTGCACCAAGTGCATGATTGCTGGCATCTGTCTTAAAAAAAAAAGGATTCGAGTCCTGTGCTTGTTGCAAGACAGGTGCAGTCGTTAGAAGTTGCTTCAAGGTGTTGAAGGAGTTACGTTCCTTAGCATCCAATGTAAACACACAGTTTTTTTTCGTTAAGTCACTTAATGGCTTAGCAATGTTGGCAAAACCTGGTATAAAGCACCTGTACCAAGAACATGCTTGTAAAAACGACAAGACTTGTTTTGAATTCTTTGGTTCTGGTCGATTAGAAATAGCGGAGGTTTTATCTGGATTGACTTTGATTCCTTCCTTTGTTATGATATGTCCTAAGAATTTGACTTGGGCACAACAAAATGTCGACTTTCCACGATTTATTTTCAGGTTGTATGCACAAAGTTGATCAAAGACACACTGAAGATCATTTAATTGCTTTCCAAAAGATTCCCAGCATATTATAATGTCATCTAAATACACAAGTATGGACATTTTACTGAGTGTGGTTCTGAATTTATCCATTAATCTCTGGAATATTGCTGGTGCATTTCGTAATCCAAATGGCATTCTTGTAAAACGATAAACTCCAAATGGTGAAATAAAAGCCGTTTTATCTTGATCTTCATCAGCAACTTTTATTTGCCAATAACCGGATTGCAAATCCAGTGTTGATTTGAAAGCAGTGCTCTTTGTAGAATGTAACAAATCATCAATTCGTGGTAATTGTTACCTATCTGGAATTGTGATGGCATTTAGTCGTCTATAATCAATGCAAACGATACCTCCAGTTTGTTTGGGAACTAGAACAACTGGTGCGGCCCAAGGTGACTCGCATTCTTCAATAATATTCATTTCAATCATTTTCTTTAGCTCTTCATGTAGCTGTGATCTTCTGGTTGGTGATAGTCTATATGGTGTATTAGCAATAGGCTCATGATTCTCTGTATTTATTTTATGTTCAACCATGTGTGTTGGCTCTCCTATGGGAGAAAACTAGTCACTCGCTGACATTAGTAAGCTATTGAGAGCTTTCTTTTCTCGTTGATTGAGATCAATTGCTTCATCATTCCGTAGCATTATCTCAATTGAGTTGAGCTCTAGAATATACGCTTCTAAAGGCTGAGGTTCTACTTCTTCCATTCTTTCCAGTAAACGGAAGTCAGTTTGAGAACGCTCGGGAGTAACTTCGTTGATAGGTATCGCGTCTCGAAAAATACTTTGTATAGCTCTTGGAGAGTAGTCATTTGAACTACTTTTATCTTCCCATGGCTGCTTTGGACCCAGATACTCGTCTACAGGGCTTTTACGCTTATCTTGCGGAGTTTTCTTTATTAGCGTGATTGGTTGAATGTTTCGAACCATGTTACGAATGATTCAGCGTTCTGTTCTTCTGGTATAAGTGCTGGCTCCTTCAGTTTAGAACGGCTTGAATAGTAAAAGTCAAACTTTTTGTAAGGTTGATCTTCGAAATACCAACACCGCCGAGCGAGGTTCATTACAATGCCATGTTCTTCCAAAAAATCGATCCCAATCAAAGTCCGATTGTCTGTTGCTGTTGAAAGTGCCACCATTTTAATGACTTTAAGCCGATTGCCAATGATAATTTCCACGTTAGCCATACAAATATGTTGGTGATGTGAAATGCCATCAGCCAATTTAACATCTGCCGAGACTTGTGTGAACACTGTCCCGTTCCTTAGCAAATGAAGGAATAGCTGCCGACCTGCAACACTAGTTCTCACAGCTGTATCAAGATAAGCCAGTCCTGTCTCGCCATGAGCTGTGATTGAGATTGTGGGAAGATCACCACCAATCGAGCTCTTAAAGCAATTAAATGAAATAGAGGCCGGACCATCCGGCCGTTTTTTTTTTGGCTGCAGTTTGGACAATTCGAGCGATAATAGCCAGGCATCTTACAGCTGTAGCATGAAACAGTGTGTATTTCCTCTTTTGTTGTGGGATGTACGAGAGACACGGGCTTCAGCTTCTTTCTACAGTCGCTGGTATTGTGTCCAAATTTTTTGCAGAAATTGCATCGAACTTTTCCTTTTAAGTCAATTGCCTTGTTTTCATCGTTTCGGTTAACAATTTTTTCAGCAAGCATGCTTTCCACCCCTCTTGCTTGGCGTAGCAGATCATTGAATGTGTTGACCGATTCTCGTGAAACACCTTCTCGAATGCTAATATCCAATACCGCATAAACCATATCGATTATTACCGACTCAGATAGTTTTGGGCTGGGTAACTGTGCGAAAAGAGCTCGCTTTTTGCAGATGAAACTGTTAGTTGTTTCGCCATCGCATTGTTTATGCTCAAATGTATCGGCATAGATACGATGAGCTGGTCTTGCTGGTGCAAATGCACTGCGAATATATTTTGTCGCATCGTCCCACGTTATAATTTCGTGCTTGATGCCTTGCCACCAGGATGATGCTTGATATTCAAGTAGAAGTGGTAAACCAGCAATTGCATCGTTATCGCTGATTTCCTCAATTTGCTTATAAATCGCAATGGTAGTAAGGAAGTCTTCCACCAACACTGGATCTCTTTCCCCCTTGAAGCGAGCAGTGCACTTACTGAAAGACCCCTTTGTTGGTCGTGGTGCCATGACTTCCAGCAAATGCTGGAACTGCTCGGACGTAAAGGTGGTCATACTCGAGCTTCTTGTGATACGTCT
>OZ022265.1:62331803-62384303 GCA_963978885.1 Nemotelus pantherinus
AAATTCTACGATAAAACCGCTTAGTAAAGATATTGCAAACAAACACAAAACCAACAATAGCTGGCAACCCTATCGTGGCTTTTCAACCAAATTTGGCCTGAATAATGTATATGACAGGTTTCATTAATTGTATGAAATTCGTATTGATTTCATGACTGCACTGGAAGTTATAGGGCAAAAAGTTTTATTTTCCTGAGCGAATTTTCAAATCCAAAGACACAAAAATTACCATAGCTGGCAGCACTAATCGAATTTTTCAACCAAATTTCTATCAAACAGAGTTTAATGTGAGGTTCAGCTACTGTGTCAATTTCATGAAAATCTGGTAACTTATTCACATTTCATAGGGCAAAAAGCAGTTTTTTTTCTTTGTAATTTTTCAACATGGCACCACTGGCACAGAGTTGCCCACAATTCAAAATCGCTTCTGTCAGACCTGGCCCTACTTAAGTCCAATGCATTCTGTAAATTTCAATTCTATCTGATTATTGATTCGTGAGTTCCCGTGAACAGAAGTTTTTGAAGCTAAAAATATAGGTTAACTGAGAAAGGGTTACCGTTCTTGTCCGACATGAAATTTCCAAAGTTTTACTTTGACTGTGTGGATTAAGCATAAGATTTGTATACAGATTGGTTTTATTGTAAGAAACGGACAGTTTTTGGAAATTCGATGGTTTAATGTTTTCACTTCCAAATTTTAATTTTTTCAAATTTCAGACACCAAAATTATCATAGCTGGCAGCTCCAACCGAATTTTTCGACTAAATTTCTACCAAACGTGGTTTGAGGTAAGGTCCAGGTACTGTGTGAGTTTCGTCAAAATCGAACGATTCAATCAGAATTTATAGGGCTAAAAGCAGTTATCTTTTTTAGTGATTTTTCAAGATGGCACCACTGGCACAGCATCACCCGCATTTCAAAATCACTTCTATCAGACCTGGTCCTATATAGGACCAATACATTCTGCAAATTTCAATTAATTCTGCTCATTGGATCGTGAGTTTCCGTGAACAGAAGTTTTTGATGCTAAAAATATAGGTAAATTGGGCAAGGGTTACCAGGCGTTCCCGTTATACCATATCAAATTTTTTTTTTTGTTTATGTAAACAAAGCACAAGATTTACATATGAGTGGCTTTTTTTTGAAGAAGCGGCAGTTTTGCAAGAGAAACGATGATTTGAAGGTTTTCATTTTCAGGGCCTGCCCTAGCTACAGGGTTGCCAGCACGCTCATCAAAAGCTACACAGATCTACAACTAAATAATACCAATATGTTCTAAAAATTTCGTAATGATTGAATAACTCTGTCAAAAGTTATCGCAATTTAAAAATTTTCAAGTTTTCCCGTTCTGTTTTTAGGCACCCAGCGCACACATGGGGTTAAAAAATTCCAAAAAATTATCCGATTCACATGTGAAACACGTTCAAAATTTATTTCGTCAACTTTATTTTTGCAAAACTTATTTGTGTACGGAATAATAGGTATATTAAAAATATCACTAAAATGGCCGCCGGCGCCAAAGAGTTAAAGATTATTAACTTTTTCTGAGACCTGGCACTATTCTGCATATACACCAATGTGTCCTGAAAATTTCAGCTCAATCGGATGGCGCGTTCCTGAGATTTTTTCACTGAAATTTTTTGATGATATATATATATATATATATATATATAGAAATATGAATTTTTGGCCAAAGTGATTTTAATACTAATGTTCTAATTCGAACATTAGTAAAAACTCTTACATCTGAATCATTCAAAGTATTGCCCATCGCTAGACACAACTTTTTCCCATCTTTCTGGCAGAGCTCGAATACCTTGACGCCAGAAGTGTTCGTCTTTTGAGGCTATCCACGAATCAAGCCATTTTCTGATGTCTTCATATGAGTTGAACTGCTGATCAGCCAGGCCATGTGCCATCGAACGGAACAAGTAAAAATCGGACGGCGCAATATCTGGGGAATATGGCGGGTGGGGTAGGACTTGCCATTTGAGCGTGCCCAAGTAGGTTTTAACAGGCTTTGCAACGTGAGGCCGAGCGTTGTCATGCAGTAAAATCACTTTTTCGTGCCTCTGCTCGTATTGTGGCCGTTTTTCGCGCAGTGCTCGGCTCAATCGCATCAATTGAGTTCGATACCGTTCCCCAGTGATGGTTTCGCTCGGTTTCAACAGCTCATAATAAATAACACCGACCAGGTCCCACCAAAAGCAGAGCATAACCTTCGCAGCGTGAATATTCGGCCGAGCCGACGACGTAGAAGCATGACCGGGTAGTCCCCAAGATTTTCTCCTCTTTGGATTGCTGTAATGTATCCATTTTTCATCACCTATCACGATGCGATGAAGAAAACCCTTCCTTTCTTGCCGTTGGAGCAGTTGTTCACAGGCGAAAAAACGACGCTCAACGTCTCTTGGCTTCAACTCATAAGGAACCCAAGTTCCTTGCTTCTGAATCATCCACAACGCATGCAATCGCTTGGAAACGGCTTGACGGGTAACTCCTAATTCTGAAGCAAGCTCTTCTTGAGTTTGGCACGAATCCTCTTCGAGCAAGGCCTCCAATTTAGCGTCTTCGAAGGTTTTGGGCTTTCCTTCACGAGGACGGTCGTCAACATCAAAATCACCGTCTTTGAAGCGACGAAACCAATCACGGCATGTTGTTTCGCTCAGAGCAGCATTTCCGTACACTTTTTGGAGCTCTCGATGCGCTTGAGCTGCCGTTTTTTCGAATGGAAGAAGAAAATCAACACTTCCCGCAAATGACGATTGTTTGGTACAAAATTAGACATTTTTACTTAACCAGAAGTATATAATGCGAAAACGAAATCACTCATGTGTCGCAGCAGTTTGTTTACCATATGTCTAAGCTTGGTTCGTGACGTTTTGGATATGTCAAAATCGACCAACTCTTACTGGTAGAGCCATCTACTGACAAACAGTGAGAACTTAGTTGCGCACCAATAATAATGGTTTTTATGCTTTATTTCAAAATTTTTAATCTACAGTAAGTGTTCAAAATTGCCACCTTCATTTTGAATACATGCCAAAGCTCGTTTGGCAAGCGTTCTTTTCATATTCATGTCTCTCAGCTGTTGCCTCACTTCTGTTGCAGCATCATCGATCCTGGTATTTAGTTCTTCTAAATTGGATACTCCCATTGCGTACACAAGGTCCTTCATCCGTCCACATACAAAAAAATCCATTACAGTCAGATCAGGAGACCTCACAGGCCAGTGTACTGGTCCATTTCTACCGATCCAGCGATTGGGATAGTTGGAATTCAACCAATCTATGACTGGTCGGCCGTAATGAGCTGGAGCACCATCGTGTTGGTAAAACATGGAAACCAATCGTTGCAGAGGAATATCTTCCAATAAGTCCTGCAGATCATGTGTTAAAAAATGCAAGTAGCTGGTACTATTTAGGGTAGGCGGGAGCCTAAAAGGCCCAATCAAATTATTGCCAATCACTCCTGCCCATAAATTTACGCTGAATCTATGCTGAAATGATGACGTTCTTGCAGTGTTTGGATTGTTCTCAGCCCACGTGTGTATATTGTGGAAGTTTTTGATACCGTCCCTCGTAAATAAAGACTCATCCGTCCAAAGAATGCTGAATGACAAAATTTTCGTCGTCTAATTGTCTCTCAAGGAGCCAATTGCAGAATTCCATCCTTTTGGGCAAATCGATGGGTAGGAGCTCCTGAACTGGTGTGTGATGGTAAGGATGTAGACGGGCTGCTTTCAAAATACTCCAAACTTTCCAGCTAGACACGTTAAACCGTAACGCTAAGCGTCGAATACTGGTTGATGGGTCAGATTCCACTGCATGCAATATTTCTTCTTCGGTCCATACAGCGGTTGCAGTTGTAGGATTTGCGTTTACTCGGCTCGTTCTGACGTTACCCGTTTCCCGAATCCTTGCGTAAAGTTGTTGAAACACTCTCCTTCCAGGAATCCGTCGATGGGGGTATCTCTGATGATACAAAGATTGCGCCACTGCTGAATTTCCCCGGCACTCCCCATAGACGTACAAAATATCTCCATATTCTTCGTTAGTGTAGCGAGGCATTTTCCATGTATTTTCGTACATTTTGTTTAGAACTTGTTGTTCGAGTAATGCACTGAAACTTACAAGAATTTGAAAGTGGTTCTGTTTTTATGCGTTTTCAATTTTTTAAGTATCCCACTAATAAAGGCGAAGAACTGGACATGCTTTTACCTGTCACATCCAGGTAGGTGCATCAATTATGTTGAAACTAATTAAATCATAGTTAAGTTTATTGATACTTTAAATAGCAATAAATGGGTACTAAATTACTTTAGTACGACTAGCATATTAAACTTCGTTTTTTCAAGGAGGACCGTTTTATGACATATTTAGTTTTTAAGCGATATTTATTTTCACTCACTACTTGCGAAATGGTAGAATCTAAGTCATTAAAATGTATGCAACTTTTGTAGCCAGTAATATGGCTTATCAAAATATTTAAATGAAAGTGGCACAGTATTATGAGGTTTTCTAAGGAAAACGACCTGGAACACAGAATTTTCGGGGTTAAAATTAAAAAATTTTTTATTTCGAAGAAAATATCTCAAAACTCGGTGCAACTGCAATCAAGTGCAATACATTAAATAAAAGGTAATTTAATTGTCTAATAAACGCGGTATAAAACTTTGAGTTGTGATAGTTAGTTTTCAAGATATAACGATTCAAGTGAGTCAGGGTACCGGTCCGAACAAGTTTTTTTGAACACCCTGTAACTCCGTAGGTTTTGAAATCTGGACCATCCTGTAGAACGATTTTTTACTCAAAATATGTCAAAGAACGCCTCCTTAAAATAATGTTCATTTAGTACCAAACAGTCTGTATATATATATATATATATATATATATATATATATATATATATATATATATATATATATATATATATATATATATATATATATATATATATATATATATATATATATATATATATATATATATCTTCTTCTCTTAATATATATAAATTACCTGTCACGTTGTTTGTCCGCGATGGACTCCTAAACTCCTTAACCCATTTTAATCAAATTTGTACACCGTGTGCAGTTTGATCCAACTTGAAAGATAGGATAGCTTACATCTCAATTTATGATCGCAATATTATTTTATTGCAAATTATATGTCTATTATTTGACAGTCACAATTATCTGTTAGCTCCAAACGATTTTAACAGATGGCGACATCTGTTGACTGGGTTGAGTGAGTATTCAATAGATGGCATTATGTCAAACGTCTAAACGTTCCATATAAGCTACAACTAAATAGCATAACCACCACATGTTGCTGAGGCTAAAGTACTGTTGTGTACACTTGACGTTTCGACACTGGTCGAAATGTCAAATATCACATAGATGGCGACTAGAGCGCCCTAATTGCACGCGGTGGTAAATACCTGGAACTAGGTAATTATTTTCATTCGCGCAGATTTTTTTGAAAAACTTAACTGTAATACTATTGCTATAAAAGCTCAGGATTGGAATCAATAAAGATTATTGAGTATTGGGAAGCCAAATAACAAGCGGCACCCAAGTTTGAGAAAGAAGTTGTTTTCCTTTTTTCAAAGTTATTAGCGAATTGCTTAATCTTTAAAGACTTAGCATAAGCGGCGACAAGTTCGCCAAAGCGAAGTCTTTGTTGGTTCGGCTCTTAGAAAAAAACTTCTGTTAAATTTGCATAAGCGGCGACAGGCTCGCCAAAGCAGATAAGTACAGGAATTCTAAAGCGAACCGACGTGTAGGCAAACAAGCAAAGTTACTGCTACATTACATGGCGACCCTGCCAACGGCGGACCAAATAAATTTGAAGTCCGACCTTCCCAAAGAAGGAGGACCTCAACCAAGGGAGGACACACGGATCGTACAAGCGCGGAAGGACGAGGCCAAGTTGACGGAAATACCGTATCAGGATACTCGTAGAAAGAAAAGAAAACGCGGAGGAAGGATAGTATATTTAAGGAGGCTCCGAGCGGCAGTCAGGAGGGTAGCAACAGACGAAGAAAATCCACCACCCTGGGAACGGCAAGGCGAGTTGTTCCAACAAATAGAAGACATAACCAACGAATTGGAAAAAAACAAATATAAACAAACATAAATGTAAAAACATGAATATATTAGAGTAGAATGAATTGAATAAAATGAAATATTTTTGTAAACTATAGTTAAAAAAAAAAAAAATTATAATAAATGAAAACTAAACAAAAAACAATATATTTTTATTAGAATACAAACCTATGGTCCATGGTATGAATATTATTTTTTTTAAATGGAAGAGCAGATAAATGCCATTTCGAAAATTATAATAAATTTAAAAAAAACTCCGGGAAGGGTATACAAAAGCGATACCATAATAGAAAAATTAAGTGATATCGAAGATTTAAAGAAAAGAGTACTAGATACACAAGATAGTTCAGAATTGCGAAAAACATTCTTAGATAAATATATTGTAGCGAAAGAGTTGTTAGAGGAAAAATTAGAGCAAGCAGTAGAAAATAAAATGGGAACTTTTAATATAGAAATAGCTTTAAAATCAATACCAACTTTCACTGGAAACCCAAAAGAGGTGGATGCATTTTTAACCATAGTTGGGTTACTAAATGAAAGTCTGAATGAAGAAGGAAAATTGAATTTATTGAATTTCGTTAAAAATGTAAAGTTAGGAGCAAGTGTGAAGGTACAACTAAGTACATTAGAAATCAACAATTATTCAGCGCTAGAAAAACACTTAAAAAACAGGTACAAAAGTAGGAAAACCTTACAACAAATACACACGCAATTGGCTCAGCTACAGCAACGCGGAACTGTAGAAAAATATGGAGAAAAATTGTCAGAGCTCATTAGTAAATTGAGTGATATCCAAATAAATAGCCTAGGACAAAATACAACTGCACAAGAAAAGGCAGTGATAGTAAAGTCTAATGATTCTTACGCGCTTACAATTTTCAAGAATGGATTAAATGAAACTCTTAAGCCTACTATTTTTGCTGCGCAACCTAAGACATTTATAGAAGCGATACAGATCGCAACTGAATTTGAAACGAGTAATAGAACACCGGAAAATGTAATGTATATTAATAGAAGACCGAATTATAACCAACAATATAACCATAATAGCAGAAACACTTTTAATAATAATAACACGTCTCATGGCTATAACAATAATAGAAATTACGGCACCAATCAGAATAGAAATTATAGAGACAATTATAATCCAAGATCAAGTGAAATGAACAATTCGAATAGTTACAGAAATAACAGAAATACTTATAATAATAGAAATAACGAGTGGAATCAAAATAATACTAATAGAAATAATAACTATAGAAATAACAATAATAATAGAAACAATCACAGCTCAAGGGGTAATGAAGTAAATCGAAATCACAGAAACTACGACAACAGCAGAACTAATAGCAGAAATTTCAACGATAGGAGACAACGAATAAATATAGTCCAGGGAAACGCGACGAGCCCGGAGGCCAGCGACAACGAACAATAAAAGTTGACCCCGGGACCAAGACAGAAAAAATATTATTACTGAACAGACAGCTCGAAAATTACGTCTCAATTTACTGCAAGGATAATAGAAAATATTTAAAATTATTGGTTGACACTGGAGCAGATGTGTCACTATGTAAAGCAAGTGCGATTCCGGATGATCAAATCATAAATGAAGACAAAAGATGTAAATTTTCCGGAATAACTGATGAACAAATACAGTCGATTGGAACGACTAATTTAAATTTGAGTATTGATGGAGATAACATCAATTTTCCATTTCAAATAGTGGAATCTGATTTTCCTATTCTTACGGACGGAATATTAGGAAGGGATTTTCTTACCCAAAAATTAGCAAGAATAAACTATGAAACATACACAATAACAATAAATATAAATTATGAAGACCATACTATACCTATCGCTACAAGAAAACAGAGAATTGCAATACCACCAAGGTGTGAATACGTATGTCCAATCGACATTAACATAGAGGAAGATAGTGTAACCACTAATAAAGAAATTAAACCAGGAGTCTATATAGCCAGTTCAATAATCCCAGTAAAAGGCGTAAAACACATTAAGATATTAAACACAAATGAAGAAGAGGTAATACTCGAAAATTTTAAAATTGAAACCGAACCGTTAAGAAACTTCAAAACTTATGAAACAAGTAAATCAGTAGCCCGAAACATCAGAGACGAACAAAGATTTAAAGACATATTAAAACATTTTAAAATAAATCATCTGAATGCGAAAGACCAGAAGTCTCTACTAGAAATTCTTAAAACATACCAGCATATATTCCACTTAGAAGGTGAAGCTTTATCCACAAACAACGTTTACACTCAAAAAATACAGGTTACAGATACCACACCGACATACATAAAGAATTACAGGTTACCTCATACACATATTAACGAAATAAATAAACAAGTACAGGAATTTTTAGACAGCAATGTCATCGAAAATTCAACCAGCCCCTATAACTCACCATTACTTCTAACACCGAAGAAGAGTGAACTAGGCGCAAATAAATGAAGACTAGTAGTTGATTTTAGAGCGCTCAATAAGAGAATAGTCAACGATAAATTCCCTCTAACAAGGCTAGAAGATGTTCTAGATAGTCTGGGGAGAGCTAAATATTTCTCTACTTTAGACATGACAAGTTCATTCCATCAAATAGAGCTTACGAAAGAGTCACGACCATTGACAGCCTTCTCAACGAACAAAGGGCACTATCAATTTAAACGACTACCATTCGGTTTGACAATTTCTTCAAACAGCTTTCAACGCATGCTAACCATAGCTCTATGTGGACTGGACTCAGCAGCTTTTCTATATGTAGATGATATAATTGTTTTCGGCTGCAGTTTAGCACACCATAATGCAAATTTAGTACGAGTACTTGAAAGATTGAAAAAATACAATCTTAAGTTGAACCCTAAAAAATGCAATTTCCTGAGAAGCGAAGTGGTTTACTTGGGACATCTGATAACCAAGGATGGAGTTCGCACTGACCCCGGAAAACTAGATACAATCAAAAAGTACCCAGTACCAACAAATCCAGACGAAGTCAGAAGATTCGTCGCATTCGCCAATTATTACCGTCGATTCATCCCCGACTTTGCTAAAATAACGAAATGTCTAAACGATCTACTAAAAAAGAAAGTTGAATTCAAGTGGACACAGCAATGCCAAACAACATTCGAATTACTTAAAAGCAGTGAACGAAAAAATACCGTACCTTAAGCGTACTGTACGCGAAAAGTACACATACCGTACCTCAGTCTATAATGTTTGTGTACATGTACACAACCGATATACCGAACGAAACAGACACGATGCAAAAGTACGCTACGATTGAATACTGTACTGTACAAAGTACACAAACCTTATCCTCTACAATACGGAATGTGTACTCGTACACAACCCGTACACAAACGATATACACTAAACGTACCGTACGTTTAGTGTACTTTTGCGGTTCATTTATATGAAAAGGAAAAACACTTTTGAAGTGAAAGCACTGATTCAAAAATATTGAACTTCACAGGAGAGCATAATCAATTCATTTCGGCGACGGCATTATCACTTTTATCAGTAATTTTTTCCCAGTTCATATAAATGAGCCGCAAAAGTACACTAAACGTACGGTACGTTTAGTGTATATCGTTTGTGTACGGGTTGTGTAGGTGTACACATTCCGTATTGTAGAGGATAAGTTTTGTGTACTTTGTACAGTACAGTATTCAATCGTAGCGTACTTTTGCATCGTGTCTGTTTCGTTCGGTATATCGGTTGTGTACATGTACGCAAACATTATAGGCTGAGGTAGGGTATGTGTACTTTTTGTAGTGAATGTGTTTGCGTACGGGCATCAATAATGTACGGTACAGTACACTAAGGTACGGTACCATAAGGTTTTTTTTCGTTCACTGCTTAAAAGCAAACTAATGAATGCACCAATTCTACAATACCCGGACTTTAGCAAACCATTTATAGTCACAACGGATGCATCAGACTATGCGTTAGGCGCAGTACTGTCACAAGGTGACATAGGACAGGACTTACCCATAACTTACGCGAGTAGAACTCTCGTTAAACACGAAACAAACAAATCTACAATAGAAAAAGAATTACTATCGATTCATTGGGCAATAAATTTCTTCAAACCATATCTTTTTGGAAATAAATTTACGGTGGTCACCAGTGCTGCCAACTCTAGCTAAAAGTAAGTATATCTACTTACTTTTGCCCTTCATAAAAAACCTACTTACTTTGCTTCTCGGTCTACTTACTTTTTCCTTCTATAACCTATCTACTTACTAATCTACTTATATTTGCTCTACGCAAGCTACTTTTGATTTGTTGAAACAGCATGAGAAACATAAAGTGAATTAAATCCTGTGTTCTCCGGGAACCACCATTTTGGATATAGACATTTAACATTATAGCAAAAATAAAGTTAACGTAGTTGATCAGTATGTGTTTAAGAAAACTCATTCCTGAATTGACAATGTCTAGATGGAACGTTATATTTTATGAACCGTCAACTGTGGCGTGTGCTATTGGAAACGACAAGGAGTCGCTTAGCTCAGCAAGTGAGGACGAACTTTAATCAAAAACAAGAGACAAAGATATGAGCACGGTCAGTGAGAGGGAGTTTTCTCTTGCGTATCAAAAAGTACAAAAGGTAATTTATATGCTTTTTGCAAAATTTGCCTGCACCTTCTATATATTGCCAAAACGGGGCAAGCGCAATTTCGCAAGCACAAAAAAAAACGCATTCACATATAGTACGTAGTAGTATAGTATGGAAACAGCCTACGGTGAAGGACGCACATTCAAATGGAAAACAGTGTACTTCCAAGGCTGCTACTGAAGCAGAAGTTCGTTCTGTCCTCTTTCTGGCAGAGCATAATTTGTCATTTACTTTGATGGAACATTTTTCACGGTTTAAAATTCTTAAACCGCACCTAAACCGTTTAAGAATTTTTGCTATTCTGATTAATGTTTGGGGGCAAATTATGTGGGAAAGTTCGCAGGAATTTTAAATAAATCTAAATTTTCACTCATTATAGGTGAGGCTTCTGATATTTCAATACAACAAGTGTTGTGCCTAGTAGTTCGAGTTTATCATACTAATAAAATGAATAATTTATTTGTTGACTTATTGCAGGTGGGAAAAGCAGCGCTAATAATTTTTATTCAACAATTATTAAAAGTTTTCAAAATTATCAAATAAACTATAAAGGTAATTTTATAGGTTTTGCTGCCAATGGCGCAAATGCTATGTCCCGTAAAAATAATTCAGAAGCATCACTTTTACGCCATGATATTCAAAGTATTTTTGTAAAAAAAATGTGTCTGCCACTCTTTCCATCTCTATGCTTTTTAATCATGTGAAAAGCTACCAGGATATTTGGAAAATTTGGCGAGAGACCTATGTAATTATTTGAGAAGTTCCAAGCGCCTTTCGAACTTCACGTCATTGCAAGCATTTTTCGATATGAAACTACTTTGATTTCTCTTCCCATCGCAAACACGATGGCTTTCACTACAATGTGTTGTATCCAGTTTAGTTGACCAATTCGATTCATTTCAGTTCCGAATTATTACAAAATCTTGATGTTATTGAACCACAATGTATAATAGAGAATAAATTAAATTCTATCATTAAACGTGTTAGCACTACGAATCATTTACTTACAGACAGTGATATATAGACAATTGACGATCAGGATAGTTGCTTCAAAGTTCTTTAGAAGAAAGTGATTTGAATTCAGAGAACATAGAAGAATTTCGGACTCATATAAATTCAATTACAATAAGTGATCAGGGTGCATTTGATACATTGTGTGTTTTTTCATTCAATATCTTAGCACTTCCACACTTTTTTGCTACCACTGAAAGAATATTTTCTCATTATAGTCTAATTAAGACTTAAACTAGAAATTTTCTTTGTAATGAAACAATTAGAGGCTGCCTACAAGTAAAAGCTCTGTTGAAATTGAATAATGCAAACTGTTTTGATTTTAAAGTAACGCCTGATATAATTAAGAAATTTTCCCAAAACATGTATACTTTCAAAATATAGTAATGAATAAAATGTATCTCATTAGTTTTTAATAAAAAAATCATGCGAGATATTCAAAGAAAATGCAACTTGTTTTTCTACTTATTACTAATGTTCGAAGAAGAACATTAGTATTAAAATCACTTTGGCCAAAAATTCATATTTCTATATATATATATATATATATATATATATATATATATATATATATATCATCAAAAAATTTCAGTGAAAAAATCTCAGGAACGCGCCATCCGATTGAGCTGAAATTTTCAGGACACATTGGTGTATATGCAGAATAGTGCCAGGTCTCAGAAAAAGTTAATAATCTTTAACCCTTTGGCGCCGGCGGCCATTTTAGTGATATTTTTAATATACCTATTATTCCGTACACAAATAAGTTTTGCAAAAATAAATTTGACGAAATAAATTTTGAACGTGTTTTACATGTGAATCGGATAATTTTTGGAATTTTTTAACCCCATGTGTGCGCTGGGTGCCTAAAAACAGAACGGGAAAACTTGAAAATTTTTAAATTGCGATAACTTTTGACAGAGCTATTCAATCATTACGAAATTTTTAGGACATATTGGTATTATTTAGTTGTAGATCTGTGTAGCTTTTAATGAGCGTGCTAGCAACCCTGTAGCTAGGGCAGGCCCTGAAAGTGAAAACCTTCAAATCATCGTTTCTCTTGCAAAACTGCCGCTTCTTCAAAAAAAAGCCACTCATATGTAAATCTTGTGCTTTGTTTACATAAACAAAAAAAAAAATTTGATATGGTATAACGGGAACGCCTGGTAACCCTTGCCCAATTTACCTATATTTTTAGCATCAAAAACTTCTGTTCACGGAAACTCACGATCCAATGAGCAGAATTAATTGAAATTTGCAGAATGTATTGGTCCTATATAGGACCAGGTCTGATAGAAGTGATTTTGAAATGCGGGTGATGCTGTGCCAGTGGTGCCATCTTGAAAAATCACTAAAAAAGATAACTGCTTTTAGCCCTATAAATTATGATTGAATCGTTCGATTTTGACGAAATTCACACAGTACCTGGACCTTACCTCAAACCTCGTTTGGTAGAAATTTGGTTGAAAAATTCGGTTGGAGCTGCCAGCTATGATAATTTTGGTGTCTGAAATTTGAAAAAATTAAAATTTGGAAGTGAAAACATTAAACCATCGAATTTCCAAAAACTGTCCGTTTCTTACAATAAAACCAATCTGTATACAAATTTTATGCTTAATCCACACAGTCAAAGTAAAACTTTGGATATTTCATGTCGGACAAGAACGGTAACCCTTTCTCAGTTAACCTATATTTTTAGCTTCAAAAACTTCTGTTCACGGGAACTCACGAATCAATAATCAGATAGAATTGAAATTTACAGAATGCATTGGACTTAAGTAGGGCCAGGTCTGACAGAAGCGATTTTGAATTGTGGGCAACTCTGTGCCAGTGGTGCCATGTTGAAAAATTACAAAGAAAAAAAACTGCTTTTTGCCCTATGAAATGTGAATAAGTTACCAGATTTTCATGAAATTGACACAGTAGCTGAACCTCACATTAAACTCTGTTTGATAGAAATTTGGTTGAAAAATTCGATTAGTGCTGCCAGCTATGGTAATTTTTGTGTCTTTGGATTTGAAAATTCGCTCAGGAAAATAAAACTTTTTGCCCTATAACTTCCAGTGCAGTCATGAAATCAATACGAATTTCATACAATTAATGAAACCTGTCATAAACATTATTCAGGCCAAATTTGGTTGAAAAGCCACGATAGGGTTGCCAGCTATTGTTGGTTTTGTGTTTGTTTGCAATATCTTTACTAAGCGGTTTTATCGTAGAATTTTCAATTGGTAATGATATTGTAGTGACAATAAACAGCAAATATTAAGCTTTCCATTATTTGAAAAAAACTCGCTGCAGGTAATCCTAAATTTCTTTATACTCCTATAACTTCGAATGTAATATAACAACGTGAAGCAGATGTGATATATTTTTGGCTTTGATACTGGCGAAAGGTTGCCAGCACGAGTCGGTTGTGCTACTTTTGTATCAATAAATGCTTACAGTTAGTATTCATACCGGAAACATTTACAATGAAAATAAATAACCGATGTTTCAATTCACAAAGTTCTGCAAATTTTTCGGATCGCAGCCCCAAACTCCAACTTCAGTTACAGTGCTGCAGGCACTGAGCATTTTCTTCATTGATGTTATATGAGATGCTCCTTTCAAAATTTTGTGAAATAAGCAACTGATAACGAATATAATTAAGCCGTGTTTTGCTCTCATAAACGTTGAAATTCATGCCAGTGGTAATATCTGAAACCTTCCACCATATGAGTTATAATGCATTCTTGAGACCAAAGTAGAACGTGGCGTTTGAAACAGTTTGGCCGTAATAAGCAGCTCATGTGGTGGAATATGCACTCAAAACCTGCACGATTCTTCTACTGTTCTTCGAACATTAGTGTTTCTAGCGGTTTTTGCTGTTCTACTTACTTTTCTGTGGGAAATCTACTTACTCGCTGGATTTTTCGTTGACAGCACTGGTGGTCACTGACCATAGACCACTGATATCGTTATTCACACACAAAAACCCATCATCAAAAATGACACGCATAAGAGTCGATTTATGTGATTACGACTTCGACATAATATACCGAAAAGGAAAAATGAACGTCAATGCAGATGCACTATCACGCATCAAATTAAACTCAGATACATTAAAAGAAATGATCCCGAAACAAGACCATAACGTTAAGAACAAAAATATATTAGCAGTCACAAGAAACATGACCAGAGAGAAATACAACACGCCAACGATAGAAGCAGATGAACCAAACCAAAACACAAAGTTAAATGAAACGTATATATGGAACAGCGAATTGATGGCTGACATAAAAAATTTAATAAACCTAAAATTTGAAACGGGGAAAAATACAAAAATAAACATTGAAAATAACCAAGTTAAAATTGAATGCAGTGATAATCCATCGGAATTAGTTTCGTTACTGGAGAAACTGACGTCAATAGTGACAAGGAGAAATATAACAATGATATACTTAAAAGAAACTGATGAAATATTTAACATAATAGGGAAAAATGAATTCAAAGACATATTCAATAAATTACAACAGTGTACTCAATCAAAAGGCAAAAAAACCCTAAGAATTATAATATACAAACCCCCCAAAAGAATAACAGATAAAATAATACAATTTAAATTGATAAATGATTACCATACAACACCCGTAGGAGGACATTTAGGTGTGAGAAAAACGACATTAAAACTCAAACAGAAATACATATGGAAAAATATGAACAAAATGATAAAATCCTTCATTAACAATTGTGAAACTTGTGCTAAAAATAAACAGACAAAACACATAAAAGAAAACCAAATTATAACAGACACACCTGCTAACACATTCGAAACAATCGTCATAGACACAGTAGGGCCACTTAGGTTGAGCAACAATTATAGATATATACTAACAATCCAGTGCGAATTATCAAAATATGTTATTGCCTATCCAATAGAATCAAAAGACGCTAAAACTATCGCGAAAACAATGGTTGAACAATTAATATTAAAACACGGCCTTTTCAAAAAACTGAAGTCAGATAATGGAACTGAATTCACCAATGAGCTAATGGCAAACATTTGTAGTATGCTAAAAATAGAACAAGTATTCTCGACACCCTATCACCATGAAACACTCGGGACAGTGGAACGTAATCACAGAGTATTAAACGAATATTTATTGAACTTTACCAATGATTACGAATGGGATAAATGGGTACCTTACTATACTTTTGCATACAACACTAGCCCCCATGTAGATACACAATATTCTCCATACGAACTAGTATATGGCAGATTACCTCATCTACCTAAAGACATAATAGAAAAAGATGAACCAATAAACAATATAGATAATTATGCTAATGAACTAAAACTCAAGTTAAAAAATAGTATCAGTCTAGCACGAAAAATAATCGATAGAGTAAAACACGAAAGAAAACTTAAATTAGACAATTTTGCAAAACCATCAAACTTGAAAGTAGGAGATTTAGTACTAGTACGAAATATGAATAGAAAGAAATTACAAAACACATACCACGGACCATACGAAATTAAATTCAGAGATGGCGTAAATTCAGATATCTTAATAAACAACAAATGTAAAAGATATCACAATAATTTGTTAAAATTATACAAGCCACAGACAAGAATCATAATGTAATAAACTATAAACTTACAAATAGATATTTCCACAAACAACAAAAAAAAAAAAATAGAGTCAAACAATATGTACACTATAAGTTAAAATTAAACTAAAGAAAACATCAAGAAAAGAAACATATATATATGAAATCACGAATTAAATAGAATTGAGTCAGAACAAAATTAAGAATAGCATCAAGTTATATGAAATTGTAATGTATATAAAATTTCGATTAACGAAAAATGAATTGAATAGAATTAAGTCAGAACAAAATTAATAAAAACCTCAAAATTATATGAAATTGTAATGTGCGAATCAAAAAATTAAAATTCAAAAATTTTCTTTTTACACAAAAGAAAATTTTTTTTTCCCAAAGAGAGAGGGTGTTGTGTACACTTGACACTTGACGTTTCGACACTGGTCGAAATGTCAAATATCACATAGATGGCGACTAGAGCGCCCTAATTGCACGCGGTGGTAAATACCTTGAACTAGGTAATTATTTTTGATTCGCGCAGATTTTTTTGAAAAACTTAACTGTAATACTATTGCTATAAAAGCTCAGGATTGGAATCAATAAAGATTATGGAGTATTGGGAAGCCAAATAACAAGCGGCACCCAAGTTTGAGAAAGGAGTTGTTTTCCTTTTTTCAAAGTTATTAGCGAATTGCTTAAACTTTAAAGACTTAGCATAAGCGGCGACAAGTTCGCCAAAGCGAAGTCTTTGTTGGTTCGGCTCTTAGAAAAAAAACTTCTGTTAAATTTGTATAAGCGGCGACAGGCTCGCCAAAGCAGATAAGTACAGGAATTCTAAAGCGAACCGACGTGTAGGCAAACAAGCAAAGTTACTGCTACTTTACAGTTGTTTGTGGAAATATCTATTTGTAAGTTTATAGTTTATTACATTATGATTCTTGTCTGTGGCTTGTATAATTTTAACAAATTATTGTGATATCTTTTACATTTGTTGTTTATTAAGATATCTGAATTTACGCCATCTCTGAATTTAATTTCGTATGGTCCGTGGTATGTGTTTTGTAATTTCTTTCTATTCATATTTCGTATTAGTACTAAATCTCCTACTTTCAAGTTTGATGGTTTTGCAAAATTGTCTAATTTAAGTTTTCTTTCGTGTTTTACTCTATCGATTATTTTTCGTGCTAGACTGATACTATTTTTTAACCTGAGTTTTAGTTCATTAGCATAATTATCTATATTGTTTATTGGTTCATCTTTGTCTTTAGGTAGATGAGGTAATCTACCATATACTAGTTCGTATGGAGAATATTGTGTATCTACATGAGGGCTAGTGTTGTATGCAAAAGTATAGTAAGGTACCCATTTATCCCATTCGTAATCATTGGTAAAGTTCAATAAATATTCGTTTAATACTCTGTGATTACGTTCCACTGTCCCGAGTGTTTCATGGTGATAGGGTGTCGAGAATACTTGTTCTATTTTTAGCATACTACAAATGTTTGCCATTAGCTCATTGGTGAATTCAGTTCCATTATCTGACTTCAGTTTTTTGAAAAGGCCGTGTTTTAATATTAATTGTTCAACCATTGTTTTCGCGATAGTTTTAGCGTCTTTTGATTCTATTGGATAGGCAATAACATATTTTGATAATTCGCACTGGATTGTTAGTATATATCTATAATTGTTGCTCAACCTAAGTGGCCCTACTGTGTCTATGACGATTGTTTCGAATGTGTTAGCAGGTGTGTCTGTTATAATTTGGTTTTCTTTTATGTGTTTTGTCTGTTTATTTTTAGCACAAGTTTCACAATTGTTAATGAAGGATTTTATCATTTTGTTCATATTTTTCCATATGTATTTCTGTTTGAGTTTTAATGTCGTTTTTCTCACACCTAAATGTCCTCCTACGGGTGTTGTATGGTAATCATTTATCAATTTAAATTGTATTATTTTATCTGTTATTCTTTTGGGGGGTTTGTATATTATAATTCTTAGGGTTTTTTTGCCTTTTGATTGAGTACACTGTTGTAATTTATTGAATATGTCTTTGAATTCATTTTTCCCTATTATGTTAAATATTTCATCAGTTTCTTTTAAGTATATCATTGTTATATTTCTCCTTGTCACTATTGACGTCAGTTTCTCCAGTAACGAAACTAATTCCGATGGATTATCACTGCATTCAATTTTAACTTGGTTATTTTCAATGTTTATCTTTGTATTTTTCCCCGTTTCAAATTTTAGGTTTATTAAATTTTTTATGTCAGCCATCAATTCGCTGTTCCATATACATATACGTTTCATTTAACTTTGTGTTTTGGTTTGGTTCATCTGCTTCTATCGTTGGCGTGTTGTATTTCTCTCTGGTCATGTTTCTTGTGACTGCTAATATATTTTTGTTCTTAACGTTATGGTCTTGTTTCGGGATCATTTCTTTTAATGTATCTGAGTTTAGTTTGATGCGTGATAGTGCATCTGCATTGACGTTCATTTTTCCTTTTCGGTATATTATGTCGAAGTCGTAATCACATAAATCGACTCTTATGCGTGTCATTTTTGATGATGGGTTTTTGTGTGTGAATAACGATATCAGTGGTCTATGGTCAGTGACCACCAGTGCTGTCAACGAAAAATCCAGCGAGTAAGTAGATTTCCCACAGAAAAGTAAGTAGAACAGCAAAAACGGTAAGTAGAAAAACAAGTTGCATTTTCTTTGAATATCTCGCATGATTTTTTTATTAAAAACTAATGAGATACATTTTATTCATTGCTATATTTTGAAAGTATACATGTTTTGGGAAAATTTCTTAATTATATCAGGCGTTACTTTAAAATCAAAACAGTTTGCATTATTCAATTTCAACAGAGCTTTTACTTGTAGGCAGCCTCTAATTGTTTCATTACAAAGAAAATTTCTAGTTTAAGTCTTAATTAGACTATAATGAGAAAATATTCTTTCAGTGGTAGCAAAAAAGTGTGGAAGCGCTAAGATATTGAATGAAAAAACACACAATGTATCAAATGCACCCTGATCACTTATTGTAATTGAATTTATATGAGTCCGAAATTCTTCTATGTTCTCTGAATTCAAATCACTTTCTTCTAAAGAACTTTGAAGCAACTATCCTGATCGTCAATTGTCTATATATC
Organism: Nemotelus pantherinus; assembly: GCA_963978885.1. Taxonomy (NCBI): domain Eukaryota; kingdom Metazoa; phylum Arthropoda; class Insecta; order Diptera; family Stratiomyidae; genus Nemotelus; species Nemotelus pantherinus. The sequence goes on from OZ022265.1 coordinate 62,351,297, forward strand.
ACTGTCTGTAAGTAAATGATTCGTAGTGCTAACACGTTTAATGATAGAATTTAATTTATTCTCTATTATACATTGTGGTTCAATAACATCAAGATTTTGTAATAATTCGGAACTGAAATGAATCGAATTGGTCAACTAAACTGGATACAACACATTGTAGTGAAAGCCATCGTGTTTGCGAAGGGAAGAGAAATCAAAGTAGTTTCATATCGAAAAATGCTTGCAATGACGTGAAGTTCGAAAGGCGCTTGGAACTTCTCAAATAATTACATAGGTCTCTCGCCAAATTTTCCAAATATCCTGGTAGCTTTTCACATGATTAAAAAGCATAGAGATGGAAAGAGTGGCAGACACATTTTTTTTACAAAAATACTTTGAATATCATGGCGTAAAAGTGATGCTTCTGAATTATTTTTACGGGACATAGCATTTGCGCCATTGGCAGCAAAACCTATAAAATTACCTTTATAGTTTATTTGATAATTTTGAAAACTTTTAATAATTGTTGAATAAAAATTATTAGCGCTGCTTTTCCCACCTGCAATAAGTCAACAAATAAATTATTCATTTTATTAGTATGATAAACTCGAACTACTAGGCACAACACTTGTTGTATTGAAATATCAGAAGCCTCACCTATAATGAGTGAAAATTTAGATTTATTTAAAATTCCTGCGAACTTTCCCACATAATTTGCCCCCAAACATTAATCAGAATAGCAAAAATTCTTAAACGGTTTAGGTGCGGTTTAAGAATTTTAAACCGCGAAAAATGTTCCATCAAAGTAAATGACAAATTATGCTCTGCCAGAAAGAGGACAGAACGAACTTCTGCTTCAGTAGCAGCCTTGGAAGTACACTGTTTTTCATTTGAATGTGCGTCCTTCACCGTAGGCGGTTTCCATACTATACTACTACGTACTATATGTGAATGCGTTTTTTTTTTGTGCTTGCGAAATTGCGCTTGCCCCGTTTTGGCAATATATAGAAGGTGCAGGCAAATTTTGCAAAAAGCATATAAATTACCTTTTGTACTTTTTGATACGCAAGAGAAAACTCCCTCTCACTGACCGTGCTCATATCTTTGTCTCTTGTTTTTGATTAAAGTTCGTCCTCACTTGCTGAGCTAAGCGACTCCTTGTCGTTTCCAATAGCACACGCCACAGTTGACGGTTCATAAAATATAACGTTCCATCTAGACATTGTCAATTCAGGAATGAGTTTTCTTAAACACATACTGATCAACTACGTTAACTTTATTTTTGCTATAATGTTAAATGTCTATATCCAAAATGGTGGTTCCCGGAGAACACAGGATTTAATTCACTTTATGTTTCTCATGCTGTTTCAACAAATCAAAAGTAGCTTGCGTAGAGCAAATATAAGTAGATTAGTAAGTAGATAGGTTATAGAAGGAAAAAGTAAGTAGACCGAGAAGCAAAGTAAGTAGGTTTTTTATGAAGGGCAAAAGTAAGTAGATATACTTACTTTTAGCTAGAGTTGGCAGCACTGGTGACCACCGTAAATTTATTTCCAAAAAGATATGGTTTGAAGAAATTTATTGCCCAATGAATCGATAGTAATTTTTTTTCTATTGTAGATTTGTTTGTTTCGTGTTTAACGAGAGTTCTACTCGCGTAAGTTATGGGTACGTCCTGTCCTATGTCACCTTGTGACAGTACTGCGCCTAACGCATAGTCTGATGCATCCGTTGTGACTATAAATGGTTTGCTAAAGTCCGGGTATTGTAGAATTGGTGCATTCATTAGTTTGCTTTTAAGTAATTCGAATGTTGTTTGGCATTGCTGTGTCCACTTGAATTCAACTTTCTTTTTTAGTAGATCGTTTAGACATTTCGTTATTTTAGCAAAGTCGGGGATGAATCGACGGTAATAATTGGCGAATGCGACGAATCTTCTGACTTCGTCTGGATTTGTTGGTACTGGGTACTTTTTGATTGTATCTAGTTTTCCGGGGTCAGTGCGAACTCCATCCTTGGTTATCAGATGTCCCAAGTAAACCACTTCGCTTCTCAGGAAATTGCATTTTTTAGGGTTCAACTTAAGATTGTATTTTTTCAATCTTTCAAGTACTCGTACTAAATTTGCATTATGGTGTGCTAAACTGCAGCCGAAAACAATTATATCATCTACATATAGAAAAGCTGCTGAGTCCAGTCCACATAGAGCTATGGTTAGCATGCGTTGAAAGCTGTTTGAAGAAATTGTCAAACCGAATGGTAGTCATTTAAATTGATAGTGCCCTTTGTTCGTTGAGAAGGCTGTCAATGGTCGTGACTCTTTCGTAAGCTCTATTTGATGGAATGAACTTGTCATGTCTAAAGTAGAGAAATATTTAGCTCTCCCCAGACTATCTAGAACATCTTCTAGCCTTGTTAGAGGGAATTTATCGTTGACTATTCTCTTATTGAGCGCTCTAAAATCAACTACTAGTCTCCATTTATTTGCGCCTAGTTCACTCTTCTTCGGTGTTAGAAGTAAAGGTGAGTTATAGGGGCTGGTTGAATTTTCGATGACATTGCTGTCTAACAATTCCTGTACTTGTTTATTTATTTCGTTAATATGTGTATGAGGTAACCTGTAATTCTTTATGTATGTCGGTGTGGTATCTGTAACCTGTATTTTTTGAGTGTAAAAGTTGTTTGTGGATAAAGCTTCACCTTCTAAGTGGAATATATGCTGGTATGTTTTAAGAATTTCTAGTAGAGACTTCTGGTCTTTCGCATTCAGATGATTTATTTTAAAATGTTTTAATATGTTTTTAAATCTTTGTTCGTCTCTGATGTTTCGGGCTACTGATTTACTTGTTTCATAAGTTTTGAAGTTTCTTAACGGTTCGGTTTCAATTTTAAAATTTTCGAGTATTACCTCTTCTTCATTTGTGTTTAATATCTTAATGTGTTTTACGCCTTTTACTGGGATTATTGAACTGGCTATATAGACTCCTGGTTTAATTTCTTTGTTAGTGGTTACACTATCTTCCTCTATGTTAATGTCGATTGGACATACGTATTCACACCTTGGTGGTATTGCAATTCTCTGTTTTCTTGTAGCGATAGGTATAGTATGGTCTTCATAATTTATATTTATTGTTATTGTGTATGTTTCATAGTTTATTCTTGCTAATTTTTGGGTAAGAAAATCCCTTCCTAATATTCCGTCCGTAAGAATAGGAAAATCAGATTCCACTATTTGAAATGGAAAATTGATGTTATTTCCATCAATACTCAAATTTAAATTAGTCGTTCCAATCGACTGTATTTGTTCATCAGTTATTCCGGAAAATTTACATCTTTTGTCTTCATTTATGATTTGATCATCCGGAATCGCACTTGCTTTACATAGTGACACATCTGCTCCAGTGTCAACCAATAATTTTAAATATTTTCTATTACCTTGCAGTAAATTGAGACGTAATTTTCGAGCTGTCTGTTCAGTAATAATATTTTTTCTGTCTTGGTCCCGGGGTCAACTTTTATTGTTCGTTGTCGCTGGCCTCCGGGCTCGTCGCGTTTCCCTGGACTATATTTATTCGTTGTCTCCTATCGTTGAAATTTCTGCTATTAGTTCTGCTGTTGTCGTAGTTTCTGTGATTTCGATTTACTTCATTACCCCTTGAGCTGTGATTGTTTCTATTATTATTGTTATTTCTATAGTTATTATTTCTATTAGTATTATTTTGATTCCACTCGTTATTTCTATTATTATAAGTATTTCTGTTATTTCTGTAACTATTCGAATTGTTCATTTCACTTGATCTTGGATTATAATTGTCTCTATAATTTCTATTCTGATTGGTGCCGTAATTTCTATTATTGTTATAGCCATGAGACGTGTTATTATTATTAAAAGTGTTTCTGCTATTATGGTTATATTGTTGGTTATAATTCGGTCTTCTATTAATATACATTACATTTTCCGGTGTTCTATTACTCGTTTCAAATTCAGTTGCGATCTGTATCGCTTCTATAAATGTCTTAGGTTGCGCAGCAAAAATAGTAGGCTTAAGAGTTTCATTTAATCCATTCTTGAAAACTGTAAGCGCGTAAGAATCATTAGACTTTACTATCACTGCCTTTTCTTGTGCAGTTGTATTTTGTTCCTAGGCTATTTATTTGGATATCACTCAATTCACTAATGAGCTCTGACAATTTTTCTCCATATTTTTCTACAGTTCCGCGTTGCTGTAGCTGAGCCAATTGCGTGTGTATTTGTTGTAAGGTTTTCCTACTTTTGTACCTGTTTTTTAAGTGTTTTTCTAGCGCTGAATAATTGTTGATTTCTAATGTACTTAGTTGTACCTTCACGCTTGCTCCTAACTTTACATTTTTAACGAAATTCAATAAATTCAATTTTCCTTCTTCATTCAGACTTTCATTTAGTAACCCAACTATGGTTAAAAATGCATCCACCTCTTTTGGGTTTCCATTGAAAGTTGGTATTGATTTTAAAGCTATTTCTATATTAAAAGTTCCCATTTTATTTTCTACTGCTTGCTCTAATTTTTCCTCTAACAACTCTTTCGCTACAATATATTTATCTAAGAATGTTTTTCGCAATTCTGAACTATCTTCTGTATCTAGTACTCTTTTCTTTAAATCTTCGATATCACTTAATTTTTCTATTATGGTATCGCTTTTGTATACCCTTCCCGGAGTTTTTTTACTAATGTTCGAAGAACATTAGTATTAAAATCGATTCGGCCAAAAATTCATATTTCTATATATATATATATATATATATATATATATATATATATATATATATATATATATATATATATATATATATATATATATATATATATATATATATATATATATATCATCAAAAAATTTCAGTGAGATAATCTCGGGAACGCGCCATCCGATTGAGCTGAAACTTTCAGGACACATTGGTGTATATGCAGAATAGGTCCAGGTCTCTTTAAATGTCAGTTATTGTTAACCTTTTGGCGCCGGCGGCCATTTAAGTGATATTTTTAATATACCTATTATTTCGTGCACAAATAATTTTTGCAAAAATAAAGTTAACGAAATAAATTTCTAACGTGTTTTACATATGAATCGGATAATGCTTTGGAATTTTTTAACCCTATGTGTGCGCTGGGTGCCTAAAAAGAGGACGGGAAAATTTGAAAATTTTTAAATTTCGATAACTTTTGACAGAGTTATTCAATCATTACGAAATTTTCAGGACATATTGATGTTATTTAGTTGTAGATTTGTGTAGCTTTTAATGAGCGTGCTAGCAACCCTGTAGCTAGGGCAGGCACTGAAAGTGAAAACCTCCAAATCAACGTCTCTCTTGAAAAAATGCCGCTTCTTCAAAAAAAAGCCACTCATATGTAAATTTTGTGCTTTGTTTACATAACCAAAAAAAAAAAACAGATATGGTATAACGGGCACGCCTGGTAACCCTTGCCCAATTTACCTATATTTTAAGCATCAAAAACTTCTGTTCACGGAAACTCACGATCCGATGAGCAGAATTATTTGAAATTCACAGAATGTATTAACCTTAAATAGGACCAGGTCTGATAGAAGTGATTTTGAAATGCGGGCGATTCTGTGCCAGTGGTGCCATCTTGAAAAACCACTAAAAAAGATAACTGTTTTTAGCCCCATAAATTCTGATTGAATCGTTCGATTTTGACGAAACTCACAAAATTGCTGGACCTTACTTTAAGCCACGTTTGGTAGAAATTTGGTTGAAAAATTCGGTTGGAGCTGTCAGCTATGATAATTTTTGTGTCTTCATTTTGAAAAAAAAAATTTGGAAGTGAAAACATTCAAACCATCGAATATTCAAAAAAATGTCCGTTTCTTACAATAAAACCAATCTGTATATAAATCTTATGTTTTATCCACACGTTCAAAATAAAACTTTGGAAATTTCATGTCGGACAAGAACGGTAACCCTCTCCCAGTTAACCTATATTTTTAGCATCAAAAACTTCTGTTCACGGAAACTCACGAACCAATAATCAGATACAGCTAAAATTTACAGAATGCATTGGACTTAAGTAAGACCAGATTTGGTAGAAGCGATTTTGAATTGTGGGCAAGTCTGTGCCAGTGGTGCCATCTTGAAAAATTACAAAGAAAAAAAAACTACTTTTTGCCCTATGAAATGTGAATAAGTTACCAGATTTTCATGAAATTGACACAGAAGCTAAACCTAACTCTAATCTCTGTTTGGTGGAAATTTGGTTGAAAAATTTGATTGGTGCTGCCAGCTATGGAAATTTTTGTGTCTTTGGTTTTGAAAATTCGCTCAGGAAAATAAAACTTTTTGCACTATAACTTCCAGTGCAGTCATTAAATCAATACGAATTTCATAAAATTAATGAAACTTGTCATAAACATTATTCAGGCCAAATTTGGTTGAAAAGCCACGATAGGGTTGCCAGCTATTGTTGGTTTTGTGTTTAATTGCAATATCTTTATTAAGCGGTTTTATCGTAGAATTTTCAAATGGTAATGATATTGTAGTGACAATAAACAGCAAATATTAAGCTTTCGATCATTTGAAAAAACTCGCTGCAGGTAACCCTAAATTTGTTTATACTCCTATAACTTCGAATGTAATTAAACAACGTTAAGCAGATTTGATATATTCTTGGCTTTGATACTGGCGAAAGGTTGCCAGCACGAGTCGGTTGTGCTACTTTTGTATCAATAAATGCTTACAGTTAGTATACATACCGGAAACATTTACAATGAAAATAAATAACCGATGTTACAATTCGCAAAGTTCTGCAAATTTTTCGGATCGCAGCCCCAAACACCAACTCCAGTTACAGTGCTGCAGGCACTGATCATTTTCTTCATTGATGTTATATGAGATGCTGCTTTCAAAATTATGTGAAATAAGCAATTGATAACGAATATAATTAACCCGTGTTTTGCTCTCATAAACGTTGAAATTCATGCCAGTGGTAATATCTGAAACCTTCCACCATATGAGTTATGATGCATTCTTAAGACGAAAGTAAAACGTGGCATTTGAAACAGTTTGGCCGTAATAAGCAGCACATGTGGTGGAATATACACTCAAAACCTGCACGATTCTTCTACTGTTCTTCGAACATTAGTGTTTCTAGCGGTTCAGGTGCGCTAGAGTTTTTAAATTTATTATAATTTTCGAAATGGCATTTATCTGCTCTTCCATTTAAAAAAAAATAATATTCATACCATGGACCATAGGTTTTTGTTTCAAAAAAAAAAATTTTTGTTTTTCGTATTCTAATAAAAATATATTGTTTTTTGTTTAGTTTTCATTTATTATAATTTTTTTTTTTTTAACTAAAGTGCAAAAATATTTCATTTTATTCAATTCATTCTACTCTAATTAATTTTAGGTAAATATATTCATGCTTTTACATTTATGTTTGTTTATATTTGTTTTTTTCCAATTCGTTGGTTATGTCTTCTATTTGTTGGAACAACTCGCCTTGCCGTTCCGAGGGTGGTGGATTTTCTTCGTCTGTTGCTACCCTCCTGAGTGCAGCTCGGAGCCTCCTTAAATATACTATCCTTCCTCCGCGTTTTCTTTTCTTTCTACGAGTATCCTGATACGGTATTTCCGTCAACTTGGCCTCGTCCTTCCGCGCTTGTACGATCCGTGGGTCCTCCCTTGGTTGAGGTCCTCCTTCTTTGGGAAGGTCGGACTTAAGATTTATTTGGTCTGCCGTTGGCACGGTCGCCATGTAAAGTAGCAGTAACTTTGCTTGTTTGCCTACACGTCGGTTCGCTTTAGAATTCCTGTACTTATCTGCTTTGGCGAGCCTGTCGCCGCTTATGCAAATTTAACAGAAGTTTTTTTTCTAAGAGCCGAACCAACAAAGGCTTCGCTTTGGCGAACTTGTCGCCGCTTATGCTAAGTCTTTAAAGTTTAAGCAATTCGCTAATAACTTTGAAGAAAGGAAAACAACTCCTTTCTCAAACTTGGGTGCCGCTTGTTATTTGGCTTCCCAATACTCCATAATCTTTATTGATTCCAATCCTGAGCTTTTATAGCAATAGTATTACAGTTAAGTTTTTCAAAAAAATCTGCGCGAATCAAAAATAATTACCTAGTTCCAGGTATTTACCACCGCGTGCAATTAGGGCGCTCTAGTCGCCATCTATGTGATATTTGACATTTCGACCAGTGTCGAAACGTCAAGTGTCAAGTGTACACAACACAACAAAAAAAAATAGAGTCAAACAATATGTACACTATAAGTTAAAATTAAACTAAAGAAAAAGAAAAGAAACATATATATATGAAATCACGAATTAAATAGAATTGAGTCAGAACAAAATTAAGAATAGCATCAAGTTATATGAAATTGTAATGTATATAAAATTTCGATTAACGAAAAATGAATTGAATAGAATTAAGTCAGAACAAAATTAATAAAAACCTCAAAATTATATGAAATTGTAATGTGCGAATCAAAAAATTAAAATTCAAAAATTTTCTTTTTACACAAAAGAAATTTTTTTTTCCCAAAGAGAGAGGGTGTTGTGTACACTTGACACTTGACGTTTCGACACTGGTCGAAATGTCAAATATCACATAGATGGCGACTAGAGCGCCCTAATTGCACGCGGTGGTAAATACCTGGAACTAGGTAATTATTTTTATTCGCGCAGATTTTTTTGAAAAACTTAACTGTAATACTATTGCTATAAAAGCTCAGGATTGGAATCAATAAAGATTATTGAGTATTGGGAAGCCAAATAACAAGCGGCACCCAAGTTTGAGAAAGGAGTTGTTTTCCTTTTTTCAAAGTTATTAGCGAATTGCTTAATCTTTAAAGACTTAGCATAAGCGGCGACAAGTTCGCCAAAGCGAAGTCTTTGTTGGTTCGGCTCTTAGAAAAAAACTTCTGTTAAATTTGCATAAGCGGCGACAGGCTCGCCAAAGCAGATAAGTACAGGAATTCTAAAGCGAACCGACGTGTAGGCAAACAAGCAAAGTTACTGCTACATTACAGTACAGGTTAAATTTATGTTGTAGTAAACCGAAATACAGTAAATTTTACATTTTCAATTTTTGGTGTTAGCATAGCCGACCACGTGTTACTTAGACTGAAGTATAAATTAAATTCATATTATAGTGAATATAATGCAGTGAAATTATTCCTGCTTTTTAATTATTAGTGCTTCGTTGTTCAAAACTCTAATTATACTATATACATGTAAGTATTATCACATAATTATATTATTATATATATTGTTATTTCAATGCGCTATAATAGCATGTTTTTCAGTTTTTTTTTCAATATTTCAACGTTTAAATTATTATTTTCAGTCGAATGCCACCGAAAAAATCTAACCTCAACAACGCAAGAGCTCATCAACGACGAAAGAGCTCATCAGTCGGCAGAACAAATCACAATAAGAAATGCAGCCCAAAGAGTCAGGACAGCAGAGCGTCGTGCACAAGAATGTCAAGAACAGCGTGACGAACGTCTGCGACAGACTATTGCAAGAACAAGAGCGGCACGAGAACGAAACATAGCTACAGCACGAGTACAAGAACGACAGAGGCAGCGGATCAGCCACTCATTAACACGTGCATCATTTGTTCGTCTTGCTTTTGAATATGCTCCAGATATTAACTACTCTGCGCATTCAAAAATTGCTATCGGTGCAATGGATAAATTATGCCAATATTGTCAGGCATTGAAATTTCGAAATGAAACACCCGGCATGTGCTGCGCAGACGGAAAAATTGTGCTGTCACCTCTACCCACTCCACCGGAACCTTTATTATCCTTTCTTGCTGGCGATTCAGATGATTCAAAATTATTTTTGCGTAAGATACGCAAATTTAATTCTTGCTTCCAAATGACGTCATTTGGGGCCATTTGCGATCTCGCATCCGATGGACGTAATTTTGAAACTACATTCAAAATACAAGGCCAGGTGTACCATAAAATTGGATCATTGATGCCAATGCCTGATGATGATCCGCAATTTCTATATATATATATATATATATATATATATATATATATATATATATATATATATATATATATATATATATATATATATATATATATATATATATATATATATATATATATATATATATATATATATATATATATATATATATATATATATATATATATATATATATATATATATATATATATATATATATATATATATATATATATATATATATATATATATATATATATATATATATATATATATATATATATATATATATATATATATATATATATATATATATATCAGCAAAATGGTTAAGAGAGATAATCTCTGGAGTGGCCAATCCGATTGAGCTGAAATTTTCGGAGAACATAGATGTATATAACAGATAGGTCCATGACTTGCTAAAATTCAGATATCTTAAATCTTTTGGCGGCGGCGGGTGACGCCGCATTTAAGTGAATTTTCAGGCGGCATTTAAGTGAATTTTCAGGTGCTCATATATTTCCAAGCAGTGTACATTTTTGTTCAAAAAAGTACTAGGAATGAAAACTTTTTATGTTTTACGTTTGCTTATGATAAAGGAGTCGAAATTTTGAGCCTTGTGTAGGCGCTGAGTACCTCAAAGTAAGCAAGGATTTTTTTTCAAAATTCGATTTGTCATAACTTCTAAAAAAAACAATGGATCATCGTGAAATTTTTTGAGCATATTGATATAGACTAAAATTTTACACACATGGACTTTCAAGACTGTGCGAGCAACTCTGTAGCTACAGCAGGCTCCTGAACAAAAATCCTTCAAATCATCGACCTTCCTGAAAAATTTTTGATTTTTGAAAATAAATTCAAATTATTGATAAATTTTGACTTTTGTCCACCAAGTCAAACAAAATATTTCAAAATCCCGCGGTAAACAAGAACGGCAACCCGTGATCAAATTACCTCTATTTTCAGCACTCAAAACTTCTGTTCTCGAGAACTGACGATCGGATAATGCGATCAATATGAAATTTACAAGACATGTTGAAATTATTTAAGATCAGGTCTGAAAGAAGTGATTTTGAAATACGGGCAACACTGTGGCAGTGGTACCATTTGGTTGGAAAATTAGTATAGGGAAGCCAGCTACAGCAATTTTTGTCTCCTAAATATTGTAAATTTGCTCAGGAAAATTAAGATTTTTTCCCTATAACTTCCGATGCAGTGACGAAATCAAAACGAAATTCATGTGAAAAGAATATTTTGTTGCGATTGTAATTGTGTAGGAATTTTGTTGAAAAGCCGTGAAAGGGAGCCAGCTATGATGAATTTCGTAATTTATTTACATTGCTTTATCGAGCGATGTTGTCATAAAATTTCCAAATGGGAATGATCCTTCAATGACAATTAACAACAAATATTTACGTTTTAAAAATTTAAAAAGGTTGGACGATGGTAGCCCTAAAGTTTAATTCACTCCTATAACTTACAGCGCAGCCATTCAATTGAAACGAAATTCATAGGCTGGGTTTAACACAAAGTGAAGCAGCTATGGTGCTAGCACATGATTGCCAGCACCGGACAATTTCGTAAATATCGCACCAATAGATGCACCATTGCACTATCGCACCATTTTCTATTCATAAGCAAACCATTTACAATAAAATAAGCAACCGATATTTAAATGTTCCGAGTTTTGGAAATTTTATTGTTTGTTACTTGAATCTATAACCAAGTTTATTAGCTTATTCATCTGCATCATCCCCCTTCTATGGTAAGCATAATTTATGACAAACGACTTCGATTATATAAAAGCACTAAAAGATTATGTAAAAGCAAAGCATCTAAGTTATATAACTATATGCTTTTTGAATCGTCAAAAATTGGTGCACCTGCACCAAGCTGTTTATATAATGTTATTTTATTTGAATAAAGCTCTTTGCCCCATAGCCTCCAGTACAGTCATGGTATCATAACGAAATTTATATGGCAAATTTAAATTATTGTAGACAATATTCAGTAGCAATCTACTTTGAAAAACAATGATAGGGTTGCCAGCTATGATTGTTTTTGTATTTTTTGACATAGCTTTAGTAAGCGATTTTATCATAAAGTTTTCAAATCGTAGTGGTCTTGTAGTTTCTTGTAGTTTGAAAGCTATTGCGAATGGTAACCCTAAATTTCTTTTTATCCCTATAACTTCGAATGCAGTGCTAGCAAAGGACTGCTAGCACGAGGTGCTTTTGCTATTTTTGTACCAATAAATGCTTACATTAAGTATTCACATCGCGAATATACAATATATAACAATATATATGACAATACATACAATATATAATATATAAGACAATAACAACAATATATCAACAATATATAACAATACACTCAAAATCTGCACAAGTCCTCTACTGTTCTTCGAACATTAGTATTTCTAGCAGTTCTGATGCGCTAGGGTTTTTTTCCTTGGACGCACCAGGTGGAACCGGTAAGATATTTTTAATATCGTTGAAAATACGGTCACAACAGAAAATTGCATTGGCAGTTGCATCGTCAGGCATTGCGGCTACTTTGCTAGATGGTGGGCGAACGGCACATTCAACATTCAAGCTGCCATTGGACATTGATAATAATGCAAGATTTAAACGGTAATGATAAACTTTTCGGTGGTGCTCTTTTACTTTTGTCTGGTGATTTCCGCCAGATCTTACCAGTTATATCTCGCTCTACTTTCGCGGATGAGATTAATGCATGTTTGAAACAATCATTCTTATGGCGAAGTGTTGAAACACTTCAATTGACCATAAACATGCGCGTACGATTGCAAAATGATCTATCAGCACAAATATTTTCCGAACAATTACTAGATATTCAGAACGGTAAAATAGAACTGCAACCAAATACGCAATGCATTAAACTGCCAGACAATTTCTGCACTGTTTTACAGGGAAAAAATGAATTGATTCAGAGTATTTTTCCGGATACACACAGTAATTACTTAAATCATAACTGGCTCAGTTATCGGGCTATTTTGGCAGCCAAAAATGTTGAGGTTGACGAAATTAGCTTCCAGATATAACAGTTGTTACCTGGCGATCTGATGTCTTTCAAATCAATCGATACTGTTGTTAATGAAAATGGTAGTGTAAATTTTCCAATTGAATTTTTAAATTCACTAGATATACCTGGAATGCCACCACATAATCTTCGATTAAAGATTGGTTCACCTATTATTCTCCAGCGTAATTTGTATCCACCTCAATTATGCAACGGTACGCGTTTGGTCATCAAAAAGATCACCGGAAATATTCTTGAAGCAACTATTGGAAAAGTGGAAAGTTTAAAGGGAAAGTGGTCCTGTTGCCACGTATTCCTATGATACCATACCCTTCAGAAGGTAACAGTTTCCAGTTCGTTTAGCTTTTGCCATGTCTATAAATAAGTCTCAAGGCCAAACAATGTCCATTGGTGGTTTAGATTTGGAAAATCCATGTTTTTCTCATGGGCAGCTATATGTTGCATGTTCACGTGTAGGAAAACCGTCGAACCTATTTGTGTTAGCTAAAGACAGGTTAACCAAAAATATTGTGCACCAATTAGTGCTACATTAAATTGAAATTGAAAGTATTTATAATTCAAAATAATAAATATTATTGTTAAAAGATTTTAAACTATCAACCCTACCTACCTTATTTATAAGTTTAAGTTTTACATGTTATTTCCTAAAAATTTGTAATATATTCATTTGTTACAAACTTGAATAAAAATAATAATGAATTTTAAATTTAATTCTTTTGTATTGATTTTTGCTTAACATCAACTATACGAAAATGTTGCTCAATTGTGTTCAAAGTCCTTCCCCTTCAAATCCCAAACCAGTACATTTTTATACCAGCTTTAACGTTTCCGTCTTCGTTCGTAAATAATAATTTCATTGTAATAAGGGGTAACGGTAGTAGAAAATCAGTCATGAAGGTCACCATGTTTTTTTTACAAATGGCATCTATGTAAAGAGGCATGGTGGTGCCCATGTCTGATGTTCTCCTACCGTTCCCCTTAAATAGTTTGCAACAATGTAATATAACAAAAACGTTAGCCACAGCAACGCGTGGCCGGGTCAGCTAGTATGTATATATATATATATATATATATATATATATATATATATATATATATATATATATATATATATATATATATATATATATATGTAAATATATATATATATATATATATATATATATATATATATATGTAAATATATATATATATATATATATATATATATATATATATATATATATATATATATATATATATATATATATATATATATATATATATATATATATATATATGTAAATATATATATATATATATATATATATATATATATATATATATATATATATATACCTGTGTGCAAAATAATAGCAGTGCCGGTAAATTTGATTAAATTTTCAAAAACAACCAGTTTCGTTGTAGGGAACAATATAAAATGTATTCATAAATGTGGCAATGCAAATATAGCAAAGACAAAAAAGTGTTTTAAGGTGCACTTTGCCTCGAATTTCATAATTTTGATAAACATGTATGAAACGGGCTGTGCAAAAAAATAGCAGTTTTTCAACTTATAACTAATAATGATGCAAAAACATATATTTCATAGGGGAAAAATAGAAATATTAAACTTCTAAATTAATAGTTTATTGTATAGCCCTTGTTGGCTATTACTTTAGCACATCGACGTGGCATTGACTCTATTAAACTTTGACATCGTTCCGTGGTAATAGAATTCCATGCAGACTCCACTACTCGCCAAAGATCTTTCACTGTTTTCGGCTTTGCTTGAAAAACCGCCTGCTTAACATCAGTCCATAAGTTCTCTATGGGATTGAGGTCGGGAGATTGAGCGGGCCAGTCCATAACTTCTATTCTATTGGTCGACAACCAAGTCTTGGCTAAGCGGCTGGTGTGTTTAGGATCGTTATCTTGCATAAGGACCCATTTCAGGGGCATATTTTCTTCCGGAAAGGGTAACATGACATTTTCCATTATGTCTACGTAAATTTTGGCATCCATCGTGGGTTTGATCCAAAATATGGGGCCAGGGCCGTAAAATGAAAACGAGCCCCAAACATTGATCTTTGCCCCTCCATGCTTAACTGTCTTCATGGTATACCGTGGATCATGAGAAGCATTTGGCGGTCTTCTTATGTATTGTCTCCTCCCCGGAGAGCCAAATAATACAACTTTTGATTCATCAGTCCAAAGGATATTCCTCCATTTGGAAGCAGGCCAATCCTTATGGTCTCGTGCAAATTTTAACCTGTCTCGAACGTGTCTGTCTTTTAGAAAGGGTGTTTTCCTCGGACTTCTACCTTTTAATTTGGCGTTGATAAGGGTTCTTCTGATTGTACAAGTGTTGACATCCAACTTGAGTTCCTGTTTTATACTGGTTGATGTCAAAAAAGGGTCTTTTCGTACAAGCCGAACAACATTTTTGGCATCTCTCGTGCTGAGTTTCTTTTTTCTTCCACGAGTTTCAGGCTTTTCCACCCACTTTTTTGCATTCGAGACCATTTTACTAGAGCAGCCAAGTGTTTCCTCAATAAATTTTTAGCTTTTGCCATCCAAAAGCATTTTTTTGATTAAATCTCTTTGTTCGGCACTGCAATGTTTGGAGCGGCCCATTATTCCTCAATGGTCTATTTTATACTAAAAATAACGAAACATTTGAAAACTGTCAACATTCTTTGCCCTTACCGTATCCTATCTGCAAAATTGAAACAAACTTTTTCCCGGAAAACGACTTTGGTTTACCTCCGCTGCTATTATTTTGCACATTCAAATGACACCTTGTCCCCGAAAATTAGGTTATTCCCCCGATCTTTGCTGACGTTTTAACAAAATGGGTTGTGTAAAACATCTGGGAAATTATTGCCATCGATCATAAACAGATGGCTCTAGTATGCAATCGAAATTTATGTTGTAATTGCAAAAATATAACGCTTCGAGTGTGCACTGCTATTATTTTGCACACAGGTATATATATATATATATATATATATATATATATATATATATATATATATATATATATATGTAAATATATATATATATATATATATATATATATATATATATATATGTAAATATATACATATATATATATATATATATATATATATATATATATATGTAAATATATATATATATATATATATATATGTAAATATATATATATATATATATATATATATATATATATATATATATATATATATATATATATATATATATATATACTATATATATATATATATATATATATATATATATATATATATATATATATATATATATATATATATATATATACTATATATATATATATATATATATATATATATATATATATATATATATATATATATATATATATATATATATATATATATATATATATCAGTGGCGAAGCGTCCATATAACCCGATTCCTCCCGGCTTCCCTTTTGAAAATATGGACGTGCCTAAGAATTTGAACAACATGTATGCACCTTACTTACTATGTACATTTTAAACGTTCTACGCTACAGTAACGTAAACATTCCAATTCATAAGCCGAAATTTTCCGGCTTGCGAATTCATATTTGATGGTCACTGCATGCTTTTATCAAATGTCTAATGACTCGGATATGTCTCTGTTCATCGTTTGCTGAAACGCTTGCGTTGAGAGACGATAAATAAGCCGGGATGAATTGGCTTACTGGCGGTTCATGAATGGAAACTTGCTTTGATCGGTTCTTTCAGTATTGCCATTGTGCTATTTTCATGTGGAGTTTACTTTTGCTAGGTAGTTAGATTGCTTACATAATAAGATTCAATAGAATACAATACGTTTGAGACATGAATACGAATATGAACTTCACTTGGTAAAAATAAATAAATTAAGAAATAAATTCGTGCCAATTGCTTACAAGTACTCTTTCACTCTTATTTCAATTAAATTTGATAAGGCAGCACTAGAGTTGTGCCTTTTACAACCAAAAATACGAATGCTTGGTAAAAGAGACGAGAAGGAAAGCATGTATGTAGCATTATGACTCGAACGGCCTGCGCATATTGATATCCCAGCAAAATGCGCTTTTGGGTAATGACTTGACTGTGAATAGATGACGGCTATGATTGATACGAATACGAATGAACGACATAAAATAGAAGGAAAACATGTACGTAGCTTAGTGACTAGGACCATCAGCATGGGTGGAAATTCTTTAAAGCGGCCCCTAGACGACCAATATTATTGCACAATATGTAGTATTGTACAATAATAGGCATGTTCCCGTACTTTCAGTAACTGAATTTTACTGAATTTTCCTGAATCATGAGGTGGGGAATTTGATGAAAAGTACGGGAGCGCTCTCATTGTATTTCCTGAAAATTGACAACCAAAAATGTTTAGTTTTCGGTTTTTGAAAGAGCAATATTGATTATAAAGTCATCTTAAGCGGTGATAAATTATCGCCACAAAAATATTCCACCTCAATAGCAACATTACGCAAAAAATATGTTGCTTGCCGCGCACATTTGAAAATATTTACTCCGTTTGACACTTTCAGTATTTTTCAGTAGCTCAGACCCTACTGAAATTTACTGAAAAAGGGGAAATTTTCAGTTTTCAGTAAAACGGAGTACGGGAACGGCTTCATTGCAATTAATCGTGGTACGGGAACAGACCTAATATTGATCGTCTATGGATCATATTGAAGGAATGTGCAATATATTTAGTGAATTAAAAAGGTTTTGATTTTGATTGTGCAATATAGAATATATTACATCGTCTGTGGTCAGTATAGCTCAATATTGGCTCAGTTGTATATCGTCGTTAGTGGCATAAACAACATTTGGAATAATAGAGCCAAAAATGTCAAAAGGTACTGAAAAATCGAACGAAAACTAAATGTTGCTCAAAAATATTGCATCGTCTGGGGCGCCCAGCAATAATATTGTTCAATATATTGTCACAATAATATTGACCGTCTAGGGGCCGCTTAAGAAATTATGGTATTTTCCAAAAATCAAGTCAGTTAATATAAAAAAAATTGTCTTTAAAAATCTGAACAAACATATATTCTATTTAGATATACATAAAAAAATTCCCAATAAATAGTTGTGTTTTTTATTTTGTAAAGCAAATGAGCGATGAAAATAGTTAGTGGCTTGTCTTTTGCGATATTGTTTATCATTAATCGCTTGTTAAATACAGTGTTCGTAATTTTTCTTTGTGGAATGTGCATTTGTTCTAGTGGCAAATTTTATTTGTTCGGTAATATTTAATTTCATTTTGCTCTAGTGGGATTTTGTTGCATGTGCTTAGAGGACAGCAAATAAGTTGAGTAAGCATTTAGAAAAAGTAGGCTTTTATGTCTGGTTAATATTCGAAAACTCGAGATGGCTCTAATTTGCGTTGAATGTTGTTTGACAGATTTTTTGTTGAAAGAGGAACACAATTTTAATAGAATGTCTTTTCAGCAGAAAAAAAAGTAGTTATTGAATTAGGTCGTGCCAAACCATTATTTAAAATAGATTATAAACGTAAAGATGGATTTTTCAAACATTTTAATGAATCACTTTATGAAAAATATTCATGGCTAACCTGTAGCTGCAAATTAAATAAAATGTTTTGCTTCCCTTGCCTTTTGATTTCTCGGTCAAATAGTGTTTGGAGTCTTACAGGTTTTTCAGACATAAACAATTTTGCAAATTCGTCGAAAAACATATTCGCAGTTGTTTATTATTGCATGAGTTTGGCGCGAACCGAATTGAAATCTCTTTAGGCCAAACATATGAAGTACACAATAAAATAGCTTTATAAAATAGCTTTATAGACACAGTTGTATTTTTGAGCAAGCAGGAATTGGCTTTTCGTGGCCATGATGAAAAATCTGCATCAAACAATCGAGGCAATTGTATTGAGAGTTGGTGTTTCTTAAGCAAATACCAAACTTTGCTGGAATCACATTTGGATCAATCCGCATCCTCACAAAATGTGGTATTTTCAGGTCTTTCGAGCGATATTCAAAACGATTTAATTACTAGTGTCGCCGAAGTGTTGAAACAAGAAATAAAAGGCCAAATTCACAGAGCTCAATTCGTGGCAATCATGATCGATGAAACCCCAGATGTGAGTCACAGGGAACAACTCAGTGTCGTTTTACGGTATTTGCCGGAAACCGGAGTTGAAGCGAAATTCTTAGAAAAGAGAGATTCTTAAAAAATCTCTGCCTTAATTCGAATGTTTCCTGGATTTTTTTGAATTTACTTCCTTGAAGAATGAGTTGAAAGTTGTTTACACTACTGCATCCTTAAACATGTTGGATGTTTGCGGAGTATATACTCATTTAAAAAATGACATCTTAAAAGATGTATTTCCCCAAGTTTTGATAATGTGTCAAGCTTTTCTAACACTTCCGGCCTCTGTTGCTTCCGTAGAAAGGTCATTTTCTGCTTCAAAGAGGATACATACATACGTATTTAAGAAATTCTCAAAATGAAGATAGGCTGTCGAGTTTAGCACTTCTATCCATCGAAAAACAGTTGCTCCTAAATGTAAGAAATAACCCTAAATTTTACGAAAATATGCTCGCACATTTCGTAAGAAAAAATCGAAGGATTGCTTTAGAGCATAAATAAATAATGAATTGATACGTTATGTCAAGGAATGACATTTTAAATTTTGGTCGGTACTTATTAATGTTGTTTTATTTAAAAAAAAAAAATTTTTTTTAAATTTTATTGAATGAATTGTATTACTTATTTTACTTTTTCACTTTTATTTTTTTAAATATCATGTTCTGGAGGCTCAGAACGGCCCTTTAAGGGCCACTTTTGCTATACTTGAAATACATTATTTAAATAAAGACAAATGGTTTCAAGTATATTGAAAGTGTCCTTTTAAATACTGCTCTCTGATTCGTTGACCAATATGTGACTATCATTTTTTTTAGCTGGGATCTCTTAAGCAGCCGCTTATTTAGTAAGTGCAAGTTCTAGGAATCTATCACATACATCGTTATTACACTTATATGTCAGATTTTTTTTTTAATCGGCTTCTCTCTATAAATAATTCACCCCTCGCCACTGATATATATATATATATATATATATATATATATATATATATATATATATATATATATATATATATATATATATATATATATATATATATATATATATATATATATATATATATATATATATGTATATGTATATATATATATATATATATATATATATATATATATATATATATATATATATTAGGGCGGGCCAAATTTTGTGTCGATTAGACCTGCCCCCTAAGATGATTATATGGACAATTCTAAGCAACTTTGCCGAAGGAACCATAGGTCTATCTCGATTTTCGAGTCTCCCACTTTTCAAAAAAAGATTTTTTCCCTATAACATCATTTTGATTCAAAATTCGTTTTTTTATTCATCGTTATATTATCTTTTTTATGTGTATATGGGGGGTTTTTGGGGTCGAGAAATTCATTTCTGATCTTTATTTTTACCTATAACTACCGCCAGAGGGCGTTTCATGCATATTTTAACTATTTTTCGTCTATTTTCCGAGAAAAATTACAAGTTTTTCGGTAAAATTGATCTTTATTTTATTTTTTTCAACAAAAATTCAACTTAAAAAATAAGAACATGTGTAAAAAATAAAAAAAAAATGAATTTAGTGGAAGAAAAGCGAAATAACTTATTTTTGAAAGTCTTTTTTGCTTTCAAGTCGGGGGTATTTTGCACGGCTTTCTGATGTAACTGCCATAACACTGTGTCGACTCTTTTCTAAAACACGTTTAGAAACGCTAGCCAGCAATTGAACATGTCTTTCCGTTGCTTGTATGTGTACCGGAATTCTTGGATCAGGCAATGGTGGATCATCGCATTCTAAATATTGTTCCAAATGATCATACGGAATGCTATACGTAAACGGTGGTTCGAATAAGACATCATCTCTATTTAAATCAATCATATTCGTATAACCTGTACAATTGAAGTTTATCAAAGGTTTTTGATAAACTCTAAGATGTGCCGGGTCGTACAGATTTCTTCGGTAGTGTAAAATTTTCTTGATTGCGATTTTTCGTGTCTCTTTTTTATCATCAAATAACATCGCTAACAAAATATTTTCGGAATGTGCGTAATATGAATTGTTTTTAATGACATTATTCACAACTCCGCGTAGATTTGTATCCAAATATTGTGTCCAACGAATGAATTTGTAAAATAATACACTACCGAAGACCACCGAATTATAGTACTTGATGTTGAAGTACATCGGCACATACACTTTCATTATGTATGTTGCCAAAATTTTCAAATTCCTTGATAGATTTTCAGTTGACACATACAACCGCAACAATCTATTCGCCTTGGTGAGCCAACGTGAATGTGCTATTGGTCCTGGTTTATTGTGAGATAAATCCGCAGGAACAACACCATTCGAAATTGCATTGGCCATTTTGTATAAGTACTTTGAATCGGTGGATAATTCAAATGGATCTAAATCAGGTGGCATGTTCTCTAGCACGATTATCTCGAATTCATCTACAAGCTGAAAAAAAAGAAATGAGATGAATTAAATTTTACCATTTAATAATGGAAAAAATCGATGAGAAAAATGACAAATGATACATACCGGAAGATTTTCACAAGTTTCAATTTGTTTGCCCAACGTTCCAGTTGTTGTTCGTGGTCCAGTGGTCGATGATCTTTCCAAAGTGTCAAACAAATGACGAAATGGTAGCTCGTTAAAGTGCAGCATGCACACAAACCAATGCAGCGGTCTATTCAAATGCAATTCAAATCGACGCAAAATCCCATTTCTTACGCCAGTATTTGTTGGCTCACCATCACAGCATATGCCGATTAATGCATCGAGAGCAATTTCTTTTTCGACGAAGAATGCATTAAATGTCATCAATTTGTGTTCAGCATCTTCATTTTCGACTTTTGTGTAGCCTATCAATTGAGAATTTGGTTCCTTCAAAACAACTAGATGTGGTTCTTTCACCATCCTTGCATGCAACTTCTCATTGATTTTTTCCATTGTTAAAGCATCATTTTTTCGGCCGTCGAATGAAAATGCTATCAAATTGGATGCATCATACTGCTTACGAAGCAGTTCTTCTCTGCATTTGGCCTTTTCTCGACGCACTTTATTTTTATCCATGATGATAGGATTGCCATGTGCATCTTTTACGTCAATGTCTTGCATAAGAGATGTTGCGAGTGCTGCTGCTATTCTATCAGACACACCAAATCGATCACACATCGCAGCGAAGTTCGAAGCATCGTATCTGGGAGTATACGGTCCTCGTATCATTGGCGGAATATCTTGTGGATTTGAACTTGGCTGATCTATATCAGTACTTGGTTCATATGCTGAATGGCTCTGTTCAACGCTTGTTGGTATTATTGTTGACGTTGGTGCTGGCTCTTCAACTTCTAGCACGAATTCCGGTATCGTCAATCTTCTGTCATTATTTTGATCTCGCATGAACTCTTTCAAATGATCTGGAATCAATCCACATGAGCATAATTCTGCTTTCAAGTCACATTGACATTTGCCGATGTAAAATAATTCTTTTGTAGATTGCTCGAACGTTCTGAATGAGGCGATATTTGAATGTTTAGTTTCGATTTGATACTTGTCAATCAATGTACCCAATTTTCTAACAACACTTTGTTTGGTTAGAATTTCAACATTAAGTTGACTCCAAATTTCAATCAATTTGTCTGTTACGTGCGGTACGAATGTTTTATACGAAAACATTTTGTTTTGGAGTTTAGCACGTTCGGCCAAGAAAAAAAAACATCTTAAAATATCCTGTTTCGTTGGCAGATCGAGTCCACTCAAATCACAAGATGCACCAAAAACAGCAACATCGTGCGAAGGCAAATGCTTCAAATGACTTTCGGTACTTGTTGATGTTGTTGCGGTTTGAGATGTAGACGGCAATGCATTTGGATCCATTGTATAATTTTACTAAAAAAATTTTAAAAAACTGAAATTAGTATATTTCAAAACATTTGGTTCGAATATATTTTTTCCACCTACAAATTGGCATAACTCATATGTGATCAACAGCATTTACTCATATGTCAACCGACATTTCGCCTCTAAGGACCAGTTAATACATTATTCCAACGCACATTATTCCTACATGCTATACATATAAATACATTACAATGTATTACATATTTCAGAAAAAAGTAACCAAGCAAGAGAACAACATCGATGCCTATGTGTATTAAATTACAAAATTTTAACACATACCTTTTAATTCTTTTTGAATTTCACAATTATTCACTGGCAGGAAATTTATAATTCACTTTCACTGAAATGATGCTCAAACACTAATGAACTGAACACTCATAAATGTCATTGTGTTGTGCTCTTTCACAAAATATGTCGGTAATGATGTTTTACCGATGTTTTTTTTTAAATAAATGCGTTGTTGACTTGAAAGCAACAACACTTTGTCGCTTTTTTTCTCACTAAATTCATTTTTTTATTTTTTACACATGTTCTTATTTTTTAATTTGAATTTTCATTGAAAAAAATTAAATAAAGATCAATTTTACCGAAAAACTTGTAATTTTTCTCGGAAAATAGACGAAAAATAGTTAAAATATGCATGAAACGCCCTCTGGCGGTAGTCATAGGTAAAAATAAAGATCAGAAATGAATTTCTCGACCCCAAAAATCCCCCATATACACATAAAAAAGATAATATAACGATGAATAAAAAAACGAATTTTGAATCAAAATGATGTTATAGGGCAAAAATCTTTTTTTGAAAAGTGGGAGACTCGAAAATCGAGATAGACCTATGGTTCCTTCGGCAAAGTTGCTTAGAATTGTCCATAGAATCATCCTAGGGAATCATCCTAATCGAATTTTTCGGCTCCATACAAATTGGCCCGCCCTAATATATATATATATATATATATATATATATATATATATATATATATATATATATATATATATATATATATATGTATATATATATATATATATATATATATATATATATGTATATATATATATATATATATATATATATATATATATATATATATATATATATATATATATATATATATATATATATATATATATATATATATATATATTGTTGGAGAAAGGCTGATACTTTGAAAAGACCGCAACGATTCTTGATTTGATCTCTTCTGATGTGGCAGCCCGTGTACCATGCTCTTGCATTTATGAATTAACATAGCATCACGGACTTTCTTTTGCATACTTTGAATATTATGTATAAAATGTATTTTAATGATGTAATAATTTTGATTTGTATAATTACCAATGATGTAAAAAATGTATGATTTGAAAGCATACTCTGAATAATAGTTAGTTAGTGACCGACTGTCATGAGAATCAGACCTGCCTTTGATAAAGAAATAAATACATAGTAATAATATCAACCACGTTCTTTTTATTGTGCTTCAGTACTTAGTGTAGCTGGATTATTATTATTATTTTGAAAATAAAAGGTGTACATAATCTGTGGCTCCCAATATAACAACATATAAAAGTGTACATAATTTGGTCCTTCGAACCGGATAGCGAATAGACCTGGTGAGTCCTTTCTAAAATCATTCCTTTCTCAGATCATACATCCCAAATGATCAACCATTTCAAATAGTTGTGCAATTGAATTGGGTTTTTGAATGTGCTTGCAAGGTGAAAATAATTGTTTATACAACTAGAATTTTGAAAATGCTTATGTATAAGCAACTGGTCAATTGAAATAGCGTAACAGTGAAGTAACTCGATATACAGGCATTAGAGCCGAGGATTCCAATACTTGTTTAACTAAAATGGGTGTAAATGTACTTCGTAAAGCACAAATAACTGTGCACAACTAGAATTTTGGAAAGTGCTTATATGCAAGTACTTGAAATAGAAATACCGACGCTACATACACCTTACATAAAATAAGCAAATTTAACTAGCGGGCATATATTGTATGCTATTATATATAAAATATTGTATGCTCGATTCGAAAAATTGATACAAGTAATTTATCATTCAGAGACATGGAGGGATTAATTTTACAACAAAAAATTGTTTTTGACCAGATGTCGAAGGCATATGTGAACTTCAAAAAGGACTCGAAAGCACGTAAAACACTAGTATATACGACAAAATTGAAAACAAAAATACAAAGAATTCATGAAACATTCATGGAACGCCATGGCAAGATTTTAAAGCTGGTAACAAATCCAGATGATCTTCAATTTGGTTATTTCACTGAGGATCGATATACTGAGTTCGAAGAACTACATCTAAATTTCGAGACAGAGCTCGAAGAGATAAAAGGGGAGCTAGAATCGAATATAGTAAACACAAAAGGAGAAACAAGTGAAGGAATCAGAACGGTAACCGGTTCATCGAATGACGAGTTGGACGTACGCTTGCCACGTATCAGTTTACCTAAATTCGATGGAAATTACAAAGATTGGACGTCGTTCAGAGACTTATTTATATCGCTCATTCATAGCAAAACGAATTTGTCACAAGTCGAAAAACTACACTACTTAAAGTGTAGCCTAACGGGCGATGCAGAACAGCTTCTAAAATACTACACTATAACCGAATCAAACTATAATTCTGCATGGAAAGTGCTTATTGAAAGATACGACAATAAGCAAGTGTTGTTAAACACACAGTTTAAAATGTTACTTTCAATTGCAAATGCAAATGAATCATCAACGGCAATTCAATTCTTATTAGATAAGACCGTTGAATGCGTTCAAGCTATAGAACATCTGAAAGTTGAAAACTTATGGGACTCAATATTAATATACATGACCACACAACGTCTGCCTCAGGAAACACGACAAATATGGGAACAGCAACAACAAGCATCAAATAGTCAAGCAACATTTTCAAACCTAAAGGAATTTTTGCAGCAACGATTTAGGGCGTTAGAAGCATCAGGTGTGGAACGACCGAAAATTCAGCGAAAACATAATTATGTGCTATCCACTCAGAATGTTTTTTCGCCAATTTGTGTATTGTGCCAGGGGTCACATCATATTAGAAAATGTAATCAGTTTAAAAATCTTGACTATCCATCAAAATACAATTTCGTAAAAAGAAACGGTCTTTGTCTAAACTGCTTGACCAAAGGTCATTTAGTCGGTACATGCCCATCCACAACAAAGTGTTTTAAATGTAATCGATCGCATCACACTTTATTGCATAAAATTGAATCATCAGTAACTGCAAGCATTAATCAGCAGCAGCCCATTACAACAAACTCATCAGAACATCGACTCTCAAACCCACCAACAATAGAAACGTCAACAACTGGACATAGTAGGAATTCTCTTCCATCAAACATGAACGTGAACACAATCAACACAACATACAGAAAAGAAGTTTTGCTGGCGACTGCTTTAATCACCATAGAAACACGTTATGGACATATAACACTCCGCGCATTATTGGATCAAGGATCTCAAGCATCTTTGATAACGGAATCAGCGGCACAGCTCATAGGAGAAAAAAGAAAGGCTACTAGTTTTAACATTACAGGCATTGGAAACGTCGATAATTTAAGAACCAATGGAAATATTGAATTCACAATCATAACAAAAACCAATGAACGCATAGTGGTTGATGCTTTCATACTTAATAAACTAACAAATCTTATTCCATCTCATTCAATCTCATCTTCGATATGGAGTGAAATTCGAAACATAGAACTTGCCGATCCTCACTTCGATCAGCCGAGCAACATTGATGTCATATTGGGAGCCGATGTCTATGCTCAAATCATCCTGGCTGAAATTCACAAACTTGGTGTAGGTCCGGTACTGCAAAAAACAAAGTTAGGCTGGATCATATCGGGAAAATTAAATACTAACACTAATCAATCACTCCATACTTTCAAAATAGAAGTTAATGAACAATTTGAGCTTAGTAATCAGCTTAAAAGATTTTGGGAATTAGAAGAAGTTCAGCCGCGTAAAATATTATCAGCGGAAGATGAAATGTGCGAGAGTAATTACTTGCAAAATGTCAGGAGACAACCAGATGGTCGTTATGAAGTAAGATTAGCCTTTAAGAACCAAGAGGTTAAAAAGACTTTGGGTGCATCAAGGAAGAATGCCATTAGCAGTTTTCTGAATTTAGAAAAACGCTTTGATAAAGATCTGAAATTGAAAGAAGAATATAGTGCTTGTATACAAGAATATTTGACATTAGGGCACATGTGTGAAATACCACTTGAAAATGAATATAAACTAGAAGCAAATGAGTTGAGCATTTCAGGAAATTATCTACCACATCACGCAGTATATAAAGATAGTACAACTACGAAATTAAGAGTGGTTTTCGACGCATCTCGGAAAACAAGTTCAGGTAAATCACTTAATGATATCCTGCTGACAGGACCATCAATCCAGAATAATATCACGTCTGTCCTACTCCAATGGAGATTTTATCGTTTTGCATTTATGGCTGACATTGCAAAAATGTATAGACAAATTAATATACATGGAGATGATGCAAAGTTTCAAAAAATAGTTTGGCGACAGCAAAGAGATCAACCGATTAAAGATTATTGTTTAAAAACAGTAACGTTTGGAATGACTTGTGCTCCATATCTAGCAATTAGAACTCTACATCAACTGTCAGCAGATGAAGAACTGAACTATCCTCAAACCAGTAAGGCACTCCTAAGTGAATTTTATGTAGATGACCTTCTGTCTGGTGACTACAGTTTGGAAGGCACAATAAAGAAACGGAAAGAAATCGATGAACTATTGAAGTCTGGTGGATTTACTCTTAGAAAATGGCTCACAAATGATAAAAGTATTTTAGAAGGCGTGCCAGCCGAAGATATCGAAATGAAAGAATCCATCGATATAGATTCAGAGATCAGTTATAAATTGTTAGGAATAAAGTGGTATCCATTAACTGACCATTTCGCATATAAAATACAACCACGAAAAAAAGAAGAGTCCCCCACCAAGAGATTAATACTGTCTGACATCGCTCGTTTGTACGACCCATTAGGATGGCTAGCTCCTATTATCATTACGGCAAAATTAATGTTACAATCTCTATGGCTACATGGGCATGAATGGGATGAACCTTTGCCCATCATCCTCAAAGCTGAATGGATAAGATTTAACGAACAACTATCAACAATATTAAACATAAGAATACCACGATGGATCGGCTACTCAAAAGATGTAAGATATGAACTACATGGTTTCTGTGATGCATCGCAGAGAGCATACGCAGCTGCAATCTACATTATAATCCACAGAGACTCTCACTATATCAGCCATTTGCTTACCGCAAAAACAAAGGTGGCACCGATCAAACCAGTGACGGTTCCAAGACTAGAGCTTTGTGGAGCATTGTTATTAGCTCGTTTGCTTAAAGAAGTCACAAGTGTACTGAATCTAAACGAAATCCCTACTTGGTTGTGGACTGACTCGGAAGTAGTACTGGCATGGCTAAAAGGACACCCATCGCGCTGGAATGTGTTCGTTTCCAACCGAACTGCACAAATTCTGGACATTACCAGCAATTTGCCGTGGAGATATGTGCCTTCGAATGATAATCCAGCCGACATAGCATCTCGAGGTGTCAAACCAGCAGATTTAATGCTAAGCAAACTATGGTGGGAAGGACCAAATTGGTTGAGAACCGGCTCTGAAAATTGGCCTAAGACGAAGGATATACCATTAATTCAAATTGAAAAAAGGAAGAATCTATTAGTGAATACTAGTATAAAGACGAACAGTTTTTTAGATAACCTAATAGAAAGTTTTTCGACCATAACAAAACTACTCCGAGTTACTGCTTATTGCTTTCGTTTTATTAGTAAAGGATCGAAATCTGAATCGAAACGATCATTCTTAACCACAATCGAACTCAAGCGTTCATCTGAATTTTGGATTAAATATGCACAAATGAATGAATACCAACATGAAGTTCAGAACTTAAGCAATTCGAAACCAGTCCATAAGAATAGTAGATTATATAAATTAAATCCATTCCTAGACAAGCAGGGAATTCTACGATTGGGTGGGCGTCTTACCAATGCATCGATGGCATTTGACGAGAAACACCCTATCATTCTACCCTGCAAAGGAAAATTCACTGAACTACTACTACATCAGATTCACCAATCGACGATGCATGGGCAAACACAATTAATGCTTGCAACCGTGAGAAAAAAATTCTGGTTGATAGATGGACGTAAGGCAATAAGCCATTTCATTTTTAAATGCGTACAATGCTTTCGGGTGAGAGCTAAAACTTCCAAACAATTGATGGGCAGTCTACCAGCAGCTAGGGTAACGGTCTCAAGGCCATTTACTCATACTGGTATCGATTTTTGTGGACCATTCACCATAAAGAATAAACGAGGAAGAGGCGCTAAAATGTCAAAGGGATACGTTGCAATATTTATTTGCTTAGCAGTTAAGGCCTTACACATTGAAGTCGTCAGCGATTTATCGACTCCATCATTTCTAGCTGCTCTACGTCGTTTCATAGGAAGACGTGGGTATTGCAGTCATATCTATACAGACTGTGGAACAAACTTTGTCGGGGCAAACGCTGAACTGAAAAGGATACAAGCCATTAACAATGAAGCAGCAGAAATATTTGCGAACGAAAGCATCACGTGGCATTTCAACCCTCCTGCATCACCACATTTCGGTGGGCTTTGGGAGGCAGGCGTTAAATCTGTTAAACAACACTTACACCGAACAGTGGGAATGACTGCTCTGACTTATGAAGAATTAAGCACAATTTTGATACGTATTGAAGCATGCTTAAATTCAAGACCATTATGTCCCCTTACCGATGACCCCACAGATACGACAGCTCTAACACCAGGACATTTCTTAATAGGAGATACATTACTAGCACCCCCAGAGTAAAATTTACTCGATACAAATATCAATCGTCTAGATAGGTGGCAGTTGACACAAAGATTGACACAAGAATTTTGGAAAAAGTGGAAGGCCGAATATTTGAGTAGATTACAATGTAGACCTTAGTGGCTTACTCGTGAAGTAAATCCAAAGATTGGTGATTTATGCCTTCTTAAAGATGAACACTTACCATCCTATCGTTGGCCACTTGCTAGAATCTCTGAAATACATCCTGGTAAAGATGGACTCATTCGAGTGGTAACAATATTTGCAAATGGAAAATCATATAAACGAGCTATTTCAAACATTGCACTTCTACCTATTCAAATTTCAAGTACATAATAACGCAATTAATAGTACCAGTACGGAGATCAAGATAAATACTAGCAGCACCAATATTACAATCAGAGCACCCAGTAATAGCAATGAGTTTAGCACGACATGCACATACTATTTGAATTTTCCTTCCTTGATTCCTTGCCATGTCATTTTTAAGTTTATCCCCTCCCACGTCACCATATATGCAAACACTTGCCGAGCAGTACAACGTTCAACCGTTTAAAAACAAAATGGACACGATCAGTCATGAGAAACCAGAGCAAACACTGAGATATCGGATATCTCATCGGGGGAGTATGTTGGAGAAAGGCTGATACTTTGAAAAGACCGCAACGATTCTTGATTTGATCTCTTCTGATGTGGCAGCCCGTGTACCATGCTCTTGCATTTATGAATTAACATAGCATCACGGACTTTCTTTTGCATACTTTGAATATTATGTATAAAATGTATTTTAATGATGTAATAATTTTGATTTGTATAATTACCAATGATGTAAAAAATGTATGATTTGAAAGCATACTCTGAATAATAGTTAGTTAGTGACCGACTGTCATGAGAATCAGACCTGCCTTTGATAAAGAAATAAATACATAGTAATAATATCAACCACGTTCTTTTTATTGTGCTTCAGTACTTAGTGTAGCTGGATTATTATTATTATTTTGAAAATAAAAGGTGTACATAATCTGTGGCTCCCAATATAACAACATATAAAAGTGTACATATATATATTATATATATATATATATATATATATATATATGTATATATATATATATATATATATATATATATATATATATATATATATATATATATATATATATATATATATATATATATATATATATACAGTCGAACTTCGATAACTAGAACTTCGATAACTTAAATTTTCGATAGCTCGAAAAAATTTTAGTGGCAACAGCGCCAAAGTCAATAACTGCATACATTTTTTCCTTGATAAGTCAAGCTTCGATAACTCGAATTTCTTGATAACTCAAATAAAAAATAAGGCAACAACCTTCGACAAGTCGTATTTTTCGGGGAATCACCAATTTACTGTAGATATATTTTAGGTAGATCATTGTATTGTGCCGGGCTTGTGAACTCAAAGCAATATGTGCGACAAAATTGCGTTCTGGTAACAGTCTTCTACTGCGTTTGCTGCGATCAACTTTGATCGTGTTTTCAAGCGAATTCGATTTATTCTAGTTTTGAGCGATTATATATAGACGATTTTTTGTTTTGGTCATAATTTTGTATTTTAAGATATGATATCGGAGCGAAAATTGAAGAGTTTGTCTTTAGAAGATAAATTTAAGCTAATAAACGAGTCGGAAAGTGATGCAAATAAAAAAAATATAGATTTGGCAACTAAACATGAAGTATCAACTAGTACTGTTTCTTCTATTTTGAAAAATAAGGAAAAAATTAGAAATGCCCTAGAAAGTGGCTGATATAATGAGAAACAATTGAGGAAATCCATGTATGAAAGTTTGGATAAAGTGTTTAAGTGGTTTGAAGCAACCAGAAACGAGAACTTGCCCATATCCGGGGGACTAATCAAAGAAAAGGCTTTCGATTTCGCAAAGCTATTGGAAGAGTCAGATTTTAAGGCAAGCACTGGTTGGTTGGATAATTGGAAGCGAAGGTAAGATTATGAAATTTATTTTCGAGAAAAAAAAATGTGTTATTGCTATGCGTTGTTTCGGATATGATATTTGTTATAAGAAGATGTGGAGTGAGAGTAATGACGTATCGGTTGAATATTGCGAGAAAGGGAAACGTACTGTTCTACCAAAAGTATTGGAAAAGTATGAAATGCACTATGTATTCAACGCGGATGAAACGTGGTTGTTTTTTAGATGCTTACCGAATAATACTTTAACCTTCAAGAACGAAAAGTGTCACGGAGGGAAATACAGCAAGGAGAGAGTCACGTTACTGTTGCGTGCCAATACGGACGGATCAGAAAAACTTAAAGTTTTTCTAATAGGGGAAAATTAAGAACCCCCGCTGCTTCCGAGGAGCTAATTGGCTACCAGCTGATTATAAATTAAATAAGAAGGCATGGTTGACTGGCCAATACTTTGAGGAATGGCTTTTGAATTTAGATAAATATTTTCACAAGCGGGAACAAAAATGCTCCTACTCATTGATAATTGTCCGGCTCATCCTCAAAGTATTCAATGCAAGTTACGGCCAATTGAACTTGAGTTTTTCCCACCAAACATGAATTCAAAAATACAACCACTCGATCAAACAGTAATACAGAACTTATAATGCAATTATCGTCAAAGAATCTTAAAGAAAATCATAAAAGACAAAATCATACAAGGACTGTTTAGATGAGGTAACCAAAGCGTGGAAGTTTAATGTTAAGTCTGAGACCATTTCTAATTGTTTTCGCAAAGCGGGATTTGGTCTACACTCTGCATGAGAGGCTGATGACGATATGCCATTATATCTTGAGAGAAAACCGAAACGCTACGGAAGCTGATATTCGAATCTTGGAATCTGAATTCCAGACTTGGATGCATGTAAAAAATCAATCGGAAAAGGAAGACTTTTCCACGAATATTTACAAATTGATGAAGATCTTACAACAACAGAATTTCCAAGTGATAACGACGTAATCGTGGATATTCGTACGGAATTTGGGAAGCCGTTTACCAACGAGCCTGCGAGCGATGAGGAGG
>OZ022265.1:62389303-62401803 GCA_963978885.1 Nemotelus pantherinus
TTGACAGAGCTATTCAATCATTACGAAATTTCTGATACATATTGGTATTATGTAGTTGTAGATTTGTGTAGGTTTTGATGAGCGTGCTGGCAACTCTGTAGCTAGGGCAGACACTGAAAGTGAAAACCTTCAAATCATCGTCTCTCTTGAAAAAATGCCGTTTCTTCAAAAAAAAAGCCATTCATATGTAAATCTTGTGCTTTGTTTACATAACCAAAAAAAAAAAAAGATATGGTATAACGGGCACGCCTGGTAACCCTTGCGCAATTTACCTATATTTTTAGCATCAAAAACTTCTGTTCACGGAAACTCACGATCCGGTGAGCAGAATTTATTGAAATTCACAGAATGTATTGGCCCTTAATAGGACCAGGTCTGATAGAAGTGATTTTGAAATGCGGGCGATTCTGTGCCAGTGGTGCCATCTTGAAAAACCACTAAAAAAGATAACTGTTTTTAGCCCTATAAATTCTGATTGAATCGTTCGATTTTGACGAAACTCACACAATTGCTGGACCTTATTTTAAGCCACGTTTAGTAGAAATTTGGTCGAAAAATTCGGTTGGAGTTGCCAGCTATGATAATTTTGGTGTCTTCATTTTGAAAAAAAAAATTTGGAAGTGAAAACATTCAAACCATCGAATATTCAAAAAAATGTCCGTTTCTTACAATAAAACCAATCTGTATATAAATCTTATGTTTTATCTACACGTTCAAAATAAAACTTTGGAAATTTCATGTCGGACAAGAACGGTAACCCTCTCCCAGTTAACCTATATTTTTAGCATCAAAAACTTCTGTTCACGGAAACTCACGAACCAATAATCAGATACAGCTAAAATTTACAGAATGCATTGGACTTAAGTAAGACCAGATTTGATAGAAGCGATTTTGAATTGTGGGAAAGTCTGTGCCAGTGGTGCCATCTTGAAAAATTACAAAGAAAAAAAACTGCTTTTTGCCCTATGAAATGTGAATAAGTTACCAGATTTTCATGAAATTGGCACAGTAGCTAAACCTAACCCTAATCTCTGTTTGGTGAAAATTTGGTTGAAAAATTTGATTGGTGCTGCCAGCTATGGTAATATTTGTGTCTTTGGTTTTGAAAATTCGCTCAGGAAAATAAAACTTTTTGCACTATAACTTCCAGTGCAGTCATGAAATCAATACGAATTTCATACAATTAATGAAACCTGTCATAGACATTATTCAGGCCAAATTTGGTTGAAAAGCCACGATAGGGTTGCCAGCCATTGTTGATTTTGTGTTTAATTGCAATATCTTTATTAAGCGGTTTTATCGTAGAATTTTCACAGCAAATATTAAGCTTTCGATCATTTGAAGAAACTCGCTGCAGGTAACCCTAAATTTCTTTATACTCCTAAAACTTCGAATGTAATGTAACAACGTGAAGCAGATGTAATATATTATTGGCTTTGATACTGGCGAAAGGTTGCCAGCACGAGTCGGTTGTGCTACTTTTGTATCAATAAATGCTTACAGTTAGTATACATACCGGAAACATTTACAATGAAAATAAATAACCGATGTTACAATTCGCAAAGTTCTGCAAATTTTTCGGATCGCAGCCCCAAACACCAACTTCAGTTACAGTGCTGCAGGCACTGAGCATTTTCTTCATTGATGTTATATGAGATGCTGCTTTCAAAATTATGAGAAATAAGCAACTGATAACGAATATAATTAACCCGTGTTTTGCTCTCATAAACTTTAAAATTCATGCCAGTGGTAATATCTGAAACCTTCCACCATATGAGTTATAATGCATTCTTAAGACGAAAGTAAAACGTGGCATTTGAAACAGTTTGGCCGTAATAAGCAGCACATGTGGTGGAATATGCACTCAAAACCTGCACGATTCTTCTACTGTTCTTCGAACATTAGTGTTTCTAGCGGTTCAGGTGCGCTAGAGTTTTTTAAATTTCAATTTGTCACAGCTTTTTAAATAAACATTGGATCACCGTGAGATTTACAGAACGTAAACACACATATTTTATACACACAGATGAGTTATCAAAACTTTGTAAGCAATGCTGTAGCTAAGGCACGCACGTGAAAAAAAATCCTTCAAATCATCGACCCTCCTGAAAAATGTTCGCCTTTTGACAAATAATAAAAATTATTGATTAATTTTAACCTTTGTCCACCATATCAATGTGAAATTTTCAAAAATTCGTATTGCACAAGAACGGCTACCCATCATCAAGTTATATCTACTTTCTTTCAGTAATCGAAAAATCTGTTCACGAAAGCTAACGGCTGGATAATCCTATCATTATGAAATTTACGTAACTTATTGGCAGTAAATAGGACCAGGTCTGATAGAAGTAATTAGGAAATGCGGGCAACCCCGTCGCAGAGGTACCATCTTGAAAATTCACTGCGAAAACATTCTGCATTTTAACCTATAAATTCCTATTTAGCCAAAAAAATTTAATGAAATTCACACAGTATCTGAACCTTACTATAAGACATATTTGGTAGAAATATAGTTGGAAAATTAGAATAGCATCGCCAGCTATGGTAGTTTTTGTCACCTAAATCTCTTAAATTTGCTCAGCAAAATTAACCTTTTTACCCAATAACTTCCGGTCCAGTCATGAAATCAAAACAAAACTCATGCAGTGTTTGGACTCTATTGTAAGCCAAATTTCGTAGGAATTTCGTTCGGCCAGCTTT
This sequence comes from Nemotelus pantherinus, assembly GCA_963978885.1. Lineage (NCBI taxonomy): Eukaryota > Metazoa > Arthropoda > Insecta > Diptera > Stratiomyidae > Nemotelus > Nemotelus pantherinus. The sequence continues at coordinate 62,392,004 of OZ022265.1, forward strand.
GGCCATTTTTTAAATTTTTCGGTATTTCTTTACCAAGCGATTTTGTTATTAAAGTTTCAAATGGGAATTATTCTGCAATGACAATTAATATCAAAAATAAACATGTCGAAAATTTGAAAAATTTTGAGAGTGGTAGCCCTAAAAGTCTTTTCACCCCAAGAACTTCCAGCGCAGTCATTCAATCGAAACGAAATTTACAGGGTAGGTTTAACTTAACGTGAAGCCGATTTCGTATATTTTTGGCTATGGTGCTAACACAGGGTTTGCAGTACCAGACATTTTCGTAAATATTGCACCAGCAGGTGCTTCCATGTCATACTCATATGCAAAGTATTGACAGTAAAAATGAAGAACCAATGTTTAAATTCTACGAGTGTTGAATTTTTCGGATGACAGCCTCAAACAACGTTTAGGCGCTGAAACTTTCGATGAAGTCCTCGAATGAAAACGAAATTTAAAGGATAGGTTAATTTAAGCATGAGCTTGGTAGGGTTAGCTTATTGCTGCTTCGTTGGAAAAGTGGGGCAACTCTGAACATTTTCATCATTTATGTCATAGGAGATGCTGTCGGGAAATGGTGGTCGTTGCTTTTGGTAAGAAATGGCTGTTATGATACTACAAAAAAATATATTACGTCTTTCCTCACTTTTTGGTCACTCAAACACAATTTCTTCGAAAATCAGTTTTCTAGCGGTTCTGATAAGCTAGGGTTTTTATTAATTATGCGCGCATAGGTGAATGTGAAATTATCTTCGTGCGTAAAAACTAGATAAATCTAAGTAAATGAAAACAAGTAAACCAGTGGCGAAGCGTCCATACAAGCCGATTTCTTCCGGCTTCCCTTTCGAAAATATCGACCCACATAAAATTTATCAAAGCATGTACGAGTATGCATCTTAATATGCAGGTAACACTTTAATTGACAACAGACCATGCCCCTGCATGGCTACAATAACGTAAAAGTTCCCATTCATAAGCCGAAATTTTGCGGCTAGCAAATTCTTATTTGCAAGTTACTAGAGCCTTTCACCAAGTGTGTGTTGACTGCGCTCTGTCTCTTTTTATTCTTTGCTGAAATGTTAGCAGCGTCTCACTTTAATATGTGAAAAATAAGCCGTGATGGATCGGCTTACAAATGGATCGAGAATCGAAGAAGTTCGGATCAGTTCCAGTATAACCGTTGTGCTATTTTCATGTTGCTTATATTCAATAGCCGAACGTAGCATAAACATCTGCATTTAGTAATTGTTGAGTTAATTGAAGATTTGTGTTTTTCTAAATGCCGCAGGTATGAAAATTTAAACACGGAAACAAATACGTTGATTTGAGGTTACATCTAAAGTAAAAGTTTTCACGTTAAAAGTATAAAAATTAATGAAATAATAAAAGCTTTTTCTTGCCGGCATGCAGATAGGGCGTTTATGCTAAATAATGGAGGCGTGTTTTGTAGATCGGGCATTTTTCACTATGAATTTAAACATACTTGCACAAAACATAGGTTTTTCATATTAAGTAGATTGATGTAATAGAGTACAACATTTTTAAAACTGGTCTATGCTAGTTTCTAGAAATTATAGATGTTTATTCGGCTTCCCTTCATAATCACTTCACCCCTCGCCACTGAAGTAAACTTAGCAACGATTAAACCTAAAAAAGTATCATTTAACAGTTGCAAGCATTTTAATCTTAATAAACTGGAAGTGCGGATCAATATGGTTCCGCGGGAAAGAGAGTGTCGATTGAAATCGTTTTGATTTATATCATTATTAAAAATATTAGTAAAAATAATTCGTTAAATATTTTTTCTCTTGTTGCTCGAAATAATTGACATCTACTTACACCATAGAAGTGTCGCCCATTTTGCATGCATCATTAAAATCAATCCAATTACACCACCAACATGAATCGAAAATTGTGCTATTAAGTCTGGCCATCTTAGTTTTGGTTGAAACTCTACCGTATTGGTGCTGTCTGTTCCACAATCCTGAGATTTTGAACGCATTTTCTCTTCATTGTAAAAAGGCCTCTGCATAGTTAACATGACACTTGTCCTATTTGGCGCCATAACAATTTACAGTCGAGATTTCTTAGCGTTGGTGTTTCAATGATTCCAGTTTAAATATCGCATGTTATAACTTCCTTTCGAAAAGCTCTTTTAATAAAGCAGTACCTAAAAGATATTTTTTTTTTGACAAGTCAGCTCTTTTAAATGTATTTGTTCTCTAAATGTAAAAAAAAAGACGAATAAAAATATGGTATTTAGGTTTTCAGAGGTTATTTAGCTTTGTACACGAAATTTTTTTGATAAAATGCAAGAAACACTACTACAGCCACTTTCAAAGAATTATTATTTTATTTTCAAATATTACATTGAGCATCAATAGGAATTATTTGGCATAGCTTAATTTGCATTTTATATGGATATATACACCAATTATTGAACGAAAAACAGTTTTTGGCCCGAATTTTTCACATTAATGGCCTTTTAAAATAATCGTTCATGCGTTTATGCGTTCAGCATTAACGCGTGTCCACTCAGTTCTAGTTTTCGAAAGGCGGAGGTGAAGCGGAAGAGGCTGAGTACTTTGATTCTTAGGAAATATCAATTATCAAAATTAGGAAATATCAATTATCAAAAGAAATATCAAAAGTTATTATTATTATTATTATAATAATAAAAATTTCACTCATTCACAAATAATCCACGAATGACAATGAGCGAAAAGAAAGCGTCATAAGTTCTATGGTACATGAGTGAACGTAACCGACCACTTCCGCCTCACCCCCGCCTTCTAACAAGTAGAGTTAAGTTGACTCGTGTAAATGTAGGACGTATGAACGCATGTGTAAAAACGCTATATTAGTTCTGGAATATTCAATTAGCTATTATATATTTCGTTTTAGTCTGCTGCGAAACTTTTGCTGTTGCTCATAACTTTATTCAAATGATTCGGAGAAATGACATCACACCTTTTTTATGGATAACAGTATATATTATACACATTTGTATAAACAAAAAAATGCATGTAGGATGCGCACTAACGCTACAAAGTATCTGACCAAAGTTTTAATTTTTTTTTGTATTAAGTTGGCTATTTCAAACGAATTTAAGCTCGAAAAACAAATTTTTCTGAATAGCGTCTAAACCAGTGAACGAAAAAAAGCTTGTCGTGCCGTACCTTAATGTTCTGTCGCGTACATTTATGACGCCCGTACGCAAATACATTCGCTACAAAAACTACGCATACCCTACCTCAGGCTATAATGTTTGCGTACATGTACACAAACGATATACTGAACGAAATCGACACAATGCCTGTAGTAATAGTTGATCCAATAAATAACCAAGTTCACTTGAAACTGGTACTACACTAAATTGTAACCATTGTAGCATAGATATTAAGTTAGTAATAAAGAATTACTCAAACCAGTAAGACGGGTTTGTTCTGATTCCTGAAGTAATCACTTGGCCACAGCTCACAACAATGCCAATGTACGCTACGATTGAATACTGTACGGTACAATGTCCACAAACCTCATCTTCTACAATACGGAATGTGTACGCCTACACAACCCATACGCAAACAGTGTACACTAAACGCACCGTACATTAAGTGTACTTTTACGGTTCATTTATGGGGCATTTCACGTGAAGCGGACAAGGAAAAAAAATCGAGGTTCTGGATTTCGTTCATATTGTGCATAATGGTACTTCTAGAAGATATGAATGTGGATGCACGAGTTTTTGTTTCTATGAGGTTTAGTTGCCGAGTTATGGGCTTCTGAATAATTGACAAAATTGATAAAAGGTTTTTTTGAAAGCGGATTCTGAGATTAAAAATAAAATCTAAAAAACATTAAACATAATGATTGGTATAGAAAATTAGCTGTTCTTTTTAATTTTGAAATTAGATTTGAAAAATAAATTTTTTTTCCTGTGTGAAACCGGAAATAGACACTTTAACTCGTAATTTGAATAATTTGGACCAGGTTAATTTTGTTTATTTTTGTAACAAAACAAAGCTTAAAGTATACTTATTTTATCATAAAAGTTTTAGAATGGGATGGCCAGTAGTTTAGGAGGTAGGTGAATTTCAATACATAAAAGTCGCATGGAGCATGGTACCGGGAGCTTGATTATGATAGGTAGTGAGTGTGAAAGCAAAATATTTGTAGTAAAACTATTATATATCACTTGTGTCACTTATATATAGAAGATAAAATATTAAAAATTGCTAATGCTGATTTACTTAGTGAAAAAAAGGTACTTGTGTATGGAAAAATGAATTTATTTCACAATTTTTACAATTTTACTCTCGTTTCTTAAACTAGTTCTTTTTTTTAATAACTAGAGGTGTTTCTACGATTAGTTTTTCCCTTCAGTTTCGACATAATTTATTTTCTGCTAATATTCTTGGAATTTTTCTTAGGTCATTAGCCTTCCGATGAAACTTCAAATCGAATGGGTTGAAACATCGATAGCCGAACGGAGATATAATACACATAATAAAGACTCTTTAACTTATCAACGAAAGTAATAGTCATTGCAAGCGTTGAACAGTAACTCGAAAAATAACGGAAAATTTGAATTGGCTTGGTGTCAAATATATTATATATGCGTCATATATTTTAATTGGGTTTTTATGGGAAAATAAAACATTTATCGAATAAGAGATGGCGTTACTAATCACATTTCAAATCAATTTTTGTTTTCGAGCCAACTAGCTGTCTAAGCAAGCTCTCGGTACCACGTTCCATGCGACTTTTATGTATTGAAATTCATCTACCTCCTAAACTACTGGCCATCCCATTCTAAAACTTTTATGATAAAATAAGTATACTTTAAGCTTTGTTTTGTTATAAAAATAAACAAAATTAACCTGGTCCAAATTATTCAAATTACGAGTTAAAGTGTCTATTTCCGGTTCCACACAGGAAAAAAAATTTATTTTTCAAATCTAATTTCAAAATTAAAAAGAACAGCTAATTTTCTATACCAATCATTATGTTTAGTGTTTTTTAGATTTTATTTTGAATCTCAGAATCTGCTTTCAAAAACACCTTTTATCAATTTTGCCAATTATTCAGAAGCCCATAACTCGGCAACTAAACCTCATAGAAACAAAAACTCGTGCATCCACATTCATATCTTCTAGAAGTACCATTATGCACAATATGAACGAAATCCAGAACCTTGATTTTTTTTTGTTGTCCGCTTCACGTGAAATGCCCCTTATACGAACAGGAAAAAAATTACAGATGAAAGTGATAATGCCGTAGCCAAAATGAACTGATTATGCTCTCCTGTGAAGTTCAATATATTTGACTTAGCACTTTCACTTCCAAAATGTTTTTCGTTTTCATATAAAGGAACCACACAAGTACACTAATAGCATCTACAGACGACGAACCATGTTCGTCAACTTGGCGAGCAAACACGCGCAATTGTTGTTGTACGCAGGTAAACACTTCAGGTTCGCAAACATGTGCGTGAGCATTGAGATTCAGTGCAAACTGATTCGCAATGTACTGATGTGCCGCATTTGGTGCGAACGTCTGTATCGAAGTTTTAAAACATGTTTTCGCACCAAGTTGACGAACCATGTTCGTCGTCTGTAGATGCTATAAACGTACCGTTCGTTTAGTGTTAACCGTTTGTGTACGGGTTGTACGCAAGTATTACAGACTGAGATAGGGTATGTGTAATTTTCACGTACATTGCGCTTAAGGTACAATATTTTTTCTTTCACTGATCTAAACAATTTTTAGAATTCATAGTAAATTCGTACATTTGCATTGTGTCTATTTCGTTCGGTATATCGTGTGTGTACGTGTACGCAAGCATTACAGACTGAGAAAGGGTATGTGTAATTTTTGCGTACATTACGCTTAAGGTACAATATTTTTTCTTTCACTGGTCGAAACTATTTTTAGAATTCATAGTAAATTCATAGTAAATAACAAAAAGATTCGAAACAGTCAAATTGATGACATCAATGTGTCCAGCGTTATTTTTAATATAAAAATTGCGCATCTTTTGAAGTAGTTTTGTCAAAGTTTGATAAGATTTGCCTCATTCTGGCTGCAAAATATTTTACAAATGTTCAGCAGAAGTAGAAGACTTTTCAAGAGTGTTGGCCAGCTCATTCCGCATATTCTCTATAATGCCTAGTACTATACTCTTCGCGAAACGAATTCAATGGTCAAATCCCATACAAAAAGAGCTTTTCAATTCGTCAGTAAAGCTCTTTTGTATGGGATTTGACCGTTGAATTCGTTTCGCGATGAGTATAGTACTAGGCATAAGGTTGAGATCAGGAGGTAGTGAGGGCAAAACCATAACTTAAAAAGCTCCTCGGTTGAAAATTATTTTGAATACTCTTTGCAGATTTTCGAAGTGCTTTGGTTGGTTGTCATGTAGAAATATGAACCTTCTTCTTAAAATATACAAATGGCAACATTGCACTATCTAGAACCTTCAAAAAATTATTATTTCGTGAGTTCTGCCCCCGTTATCGAAACTGTCATCCACCAAAATAGCCCTATATTATTACAGAATCACCATGTCGTTTCACAGCAGGCAGTAAACATTGATCTGATTGATCCTGATGATCTGATACCGAAAATTTTTCGTTTCGAAACAACTTCGAGCTCACTTGTCTAAAAATTGTCGTTGTGCGTCGTGTACCTCGCTGATATTGAAATCGTTATGTCGAACCGCTTATGCATTTTTGAAACTCCACTTCACTTGAAATAAAAACAAGCTTTTACGATACGAATCTCTAATTAATTTTTAAAAAAAACGTGTTTTTGCGCGGCACAGACAACTTTGCAACTCAAATTAAAGCCTCTCAAACAAAGTCGAAGAAGATAACAGTAAAAAAAAAATAACTGTGCACCGGAACAATGGAAAAATACGGTTATTATTGGTTATCGTGGCTATCATTATTTAACCTAACCCATAAATATAATTGTACGCATTCAATTTGTTGTAAGTTTCAGATAATGAGAAAATAGCTGTTCGAAACGTTCCAATTGATTATTCAGCTTTTTGTAACTGGATAATGTTGTTGTACGAGTGTCGATCCAAAAGTAGTGATAATAGGATATTTCCAGTTCGCACCAAATTAAAAAAAAGCCATCGAACGGTAATTGAGGACTGCCGACAGAAGTGATAAATTAAAACTATGTGGTTGTTATATTGCATTTTAAAATGACTGAAACACCATCGTAAACAAAAGTTTCATAATGTTTGTGTCAATAATTATACTATATAGCGAAATTTTCAATAAAATCTACCGTAATCATAGTACTATTAAACTTGACATTTTACCACGAAAGTTTAACGCAAAATAATAGATTACGGTTGATTTAACAAAAATTTTAACGAAAACTATTGAAATGATTGGACATTTCACCATGAACGTTAAACTCTAAATAACAAATAAAAAATTACCGGTAATTAAGCAAAATTGCCAACAAAAATAATCGAAATTATAACGTTATAAACAATAATTTTAAAATAACGTTATAAATAATAATTTAATCAATAATAATTTTATCCGCGGTAAAAATTGTATCGAAACACGAGAACTCTGCTTTACCACTCTAGCAAGATAACTCGTGCTCATGCTTTAAAATGCATTTCAATTCTTTATTTCTAATATAGATTTCTATTTTTAATAAAAAAACATGGTTTTCGCTGAAAATTTCTTACTACAGCAGCTTAATAATAACATAAGGAGATATCAAAATAACTATAGCAGTACAAAAGAATTGTTCCTTATATTTTTAATCCAGTGATCTTAGGATTGAAATGGTAATATGATTGAAATAATGCACAATTTACACGCAAATTAAACACTACTGAGGGAAACTAACTCCTTTGAACTATCATAAAAAATAGACATAAATTTTTTTAATTTCTTACAACGGCGCTTCATAACAACTCAAACTCAAAAGCTCCGCCGAAAAACAAGGCGAAAGCTTCGCTCGTGTAATTTGGATCTTCGACTGTAGTTTTCATCAAAAGCTATATGACTCACCGTAGACATTTTGAGCGTGACGCTAATCTATAGATTTTACCTCAACACAAGAAGTTTCAAACGCGCCTAAAGAAGCTATCACTCCAAAATTTGTTTTACTACCTCAGCTCCAATTCAGAAAAAAAACATATAAATAAGCTACGATTTATTTGAACACAAACTGCCGAAGAGAGAGCATCAAAATGGTGAAAAATGAAAGAGCTGTATTAAGTACCAGTGTTTGGAAAAAATGTCTACCAAAGACATACACAGAGACTTGGTGGAAGCATCTGAGAACTCTGCTCCTCCATATTCTATCGTTGCACGCTGGGCCAAGGAATTTAATCTGGGAAGAACATTCACTGACGATGAACACAGCGAAGGACGTCCAACTACGTCCCTCACTGAAGACAACGTGAAAAAAGTCGAAGATGTCGTGTTGGCAGATCAAAGAGTGATCATCAGGTATGTAGCTGAGGTCACAGGAATCTCGTGTGGCAGTGCTCAAAGAATCGTTGTCAATGAATTACATATGAAGAAGGTCTCTGTGCATTGGGGGCCGAGAATGTTAGCCAACGAGCGACGAGCAAAAGCAAAAACGAGTCGACATTTCGAGGATGAATCTCGAAAAAATCCAGGCAGTTCCAAGTGTCGATTTCAACAGGGAAGGTAATGGCATCAGTTTTTTGGGATCCTGCAGGATATATTATGGTGTAATATTTGGAAAAGGGAACCACTATATCAGACTTTTACTTCGCAGACCAATAAGAAGATTGCGGGAGGCTATTAAATAAAAAAGACGCGGCAAACTGCGAACCGGAGTGTTGTTCCATCAAGACAACGCACCGGTTCACAAGGCTGCCGTTACGATGGCTGCAATTTAAAAACAGGATTCGAGCGTTTTGAACATCCGCCCTACTCGCCATATCTAGCTCTCACAGACTTCTAACTCTTTCCTCGGCTCAAGGAACACGTTCGGGGCAAGAAATTCGAAGATGATAGCGAAGTGATGGCCACTGTTAACGCGTTTTGGAAGAAGAGAGATAAATCACTTTTTTCTAAGGATATCTTGGGTTTGGAAAAAAGATGGACTAAATGTATTAACTTGTTAGGAGACTCTGTTGAAAAATTAATATATCTTCTAAGTTTAACCAGGTTAGTTTATGTTCATAATCATACCTTGTTGATCAACCCTCTTATATATACTCCCAGTCAAAATGATAGCACATATTGTAGAAAAAACACCCCTTTTTTGGAAGCAATCTCAATTAATCTTTTTGGTCATATTATCATACACCGAATCTAAGACGTGCCCGGTGGTCGTTCGGCGTCAATTCTTGCACGAGTTGGATTTCGTAAGCCCGCAACCTAAGATCTTTCCGTAATATCGTCCATAATGTGTAGGGGCACAGGTTTGATTACTGAGCACGATGTAGAATTGACTCACTTGGGTCTTCATCGATACTATGCTCTACAGTTGCTATGGTTTCTTCATTATGCACTGTACGACGTCTGGATGGATGTGTATTATCAGGTAGAGTAAACGTGGTGCGGAAATGATCCTTGGTTAATTGAATTGATTGTTCTGATGGACGATTATGTCGGCCATTAAATTAACAGAGTGTGAGATAAGTTTCTCGAACAGAACTGTTTTTTTTTCGAATTAAATCTGCATATATATATATATATATATATATATATATATATATATATATATATATATATATATATATATATATATATATATGTATATATATATATATATATATATATATA
>OZ022265.1:62404303-62421803 GCA_963978885.1 Nemotelus pantherinus
TATATATATATATATCAGCAAAATGATTCAGAGAGATAATCTCTGGAGTGGCCGATCCGATTAAACTGAAATTTCCGGAGGACGTAGATGTATATAGTAAGTAGGTCCATGAAATTCAGGTCTAAAATTCAGATATCCTAAACCTTTTGGCGGCGGCGAGCGTTTTAGTGAATTTTCAGGTACTCCTATATTTCGAAGCAGCGTAAATTTTTGTTCAAAAACAGTATTGGGAATGAAAGCTTAGTATGTTTTAAGCTTGTTTATCATAAAAAATTGGAAATTTTGAGCTGTGTGTGGGTGCAGTGTGCCTAAAAGTAGGAAAGGATTTTTTTTCAAATTTTGATTTGTCATTACTCCTGACAAAAACATTGGATCATCGTGAAATTTGCAGAGCGTATTGCTGTTGATCAAAATTTAATACACATGGATTTCCAAGTTTGTGCAGGTAGCTCTGTAGCTGCGGTAGGCTCCTGAAAAAAAATCTTTCAAATCATTGACCCTCCTGAAAAATTTTTGATTTTTGACCAAAAATTCAAATCATTGATAAACAACCTTTGTGCATCATATCAAATTGAAATTTTTAAAACTCCGATTTGTACAAGAACGGCAACCCATCACCAAATTACCTCTATTTTCAGCACTCGAAAGTTCTGTTCACGAGAACTGACGACCGGATTATCCGATCATAATGAAATTTAAAGAACATATTGGTGTTAGTTGGGAACAAGTCTGATAGAAGTGATTTTGAAATGCGGGCTGCCCTGTGGCAGTGGTACCATCTTGAAAAATCACTGAGTAAACAAAACCGGTTTTTGACCTATAACTTCCGATTCAGTAATCAGATTTCGACAAAATTCACACAGTACTTGAATCTTAACATTTGGTGAAAATTTAGCTGAAAAATTAGAATAGAGCTGCCAGCTATGGTGATTTTTGTCTCCTTAATCTTGTAAATTTGCTGAGCAAAATAAAGTTTTTTCCCTATAACTTCCGGTCCAGTCATGAAATCAAAACGAAGTTCATGCAGTAAATAGACTTTAATGGGAGCCAAATGTCGTAGGAATTTCGTACAAAAATCATGGATGGGCTGCCAGATATGACCATTTTAGTAATTTTTTGGAATTTCTTTACTGAGCGATTATGTCATTGGATTTGCAAATGGGAATGATCCTGCAATAAAAATTAACAACAAATATGAATGCTATAAAAATTTGAAAAGTTTTGAGGGTGGTAACCCTAAAATTCTTTTCACCCGTATGACTTCCAGCTCAGTGATTCAATCGAAACGAAATTTACTGGTTGGGTTTATCTTAACGTGAAGCAGATTTGGTATATATTTTGCTTTCTTGCTGACACAGGGTAACCAGCTTTAGCCATTTTCGTAAATATTGAACCAACAGATGCTTCAAATTACGTACTCATATGCAAAGCATTTGCAATAAAAATAAGAAACCAAGTTTTAAATTTTCCGAGTTTTGGACATTTTTCGGATGGCAGTCTCAAACAACGTTTAACCGCTGAAACTTTCGATAAAATCCTCCGATGAGAACGAAATTCAAAGGATAAGTTTATTGAAATATGAGCTTGTTAAGGTAAACTTATTGCTGCTTCGTTGGGAAAGTGTTGCCAGCACTGAATATTTTCATCATTTTTGTTATAGCTGACTTTTTTTGCTTTGGATAAAGAATGGTTGCTATGTTCCTACAAAAAAAGTGTAATACGGCTTTCCACATTGTCATTCAAAGACAATTTCTTCGAAAATTAGTTTTCTAGCGGTTCTGATGCGCTAGACTTTTTTTTAATTCAAAATAGAAATCTTTATTAGAAATAAAGAATTGAAATGCATTTTAAAGCATGAGCACGAGTTATCTTGCTAGAGTGATAAAGCAGAGTTCTCGTGTTTCGATACAATTTTTACCGCGGATAAAATTATTATTTATTAAATAATTATTTATAACGTTACTTTAAAATTATTGTTTATAACGTTATAATTTCGATTATTTTTGTTGGCAATTTTGCTAAATTATCGGTAATTTTTTATTTGTTATTTAGAGTTTAACGTTCATGGTGTATAATAATATTTTTGTTAAATCAACCGTAATCTATTATTTTGCGTTAAACTTTCGTGGTGAAATATTAAGTTCATTAGCGTTATGATTACGGTAGTTTTCATTGAAAATTTCGCTACATAGTATAATTATTGACACAAACATTATGAAACTTTTGTTTACGATGGTGTTTCAGTCATTTTAAAATGCAATATAATAACCACATAGTTTTAATTTATCACTTCTGTCGGCAGTCCTCAATTACCGTTCGATGGCTTTTTTTAATTTGATGCGAACTGGAAATATCCTATTATCACTACTTTTGGATCGACACTCGTACAACAACATTATCCAGTTACAAAAAGCTGAATAATCAATTGGAACGTTTCGAACAGCTGTTTTCTCATTATCTGAAACTTACAACAAATTGAATGCGTACAATTATATTTATGGGTTAGGTTAAATAATGATAGCCACGATAACCAATAGTAACCGTATTTTTCCATTGTTCCGGTGCACAGTTATTTTTTTTTTACTGTTATCTTCTTCGACTTTGTTTGAGAGGCTTTAATTTGAGTTGCAAAGTTGTCTGTGCCGCGCAAAAACACGTTTTTTTTTTTAAATTAATTAGAGATTCATATCGTAAAAGCTTGTTTTTATTTCAAGTGACGTGGAGTTTCAAAAATGCATAAGCGGTTCGACATAACGATTTCAATATCAGCGAGGTACACGAAACAGTACGTTTTGCGACCCACAACCACAATTTTTAGACAATTAGCTCGAAGTTGATTCGAAACGAAAAATTTTCGGTATCAGATCATCAGGATCAATCAGATCAATGTTTACTGCCTGCTGTGAAACGACATGGTGATTCTGTAATAATATAGGGCTATTTTGGTGGATGACAGTTTCGATAACGGGGGCAGAACTCACGAAATAATAGGTGGTTTTGAAGGTTCTAGATAGTGCAATTTTGCCATTTGTATATTTTAAGAAGAAGATTTACATTTCTACATGACAACCACCCAAAGCACTTCGAAAGTCTGCCAAGAGTATTCAAGAGTATCAACTGAGGAGCTTTTTAAGTTATGGTTTTGCCCTCACTACCTCTTGATCTCAACCTTATGCCTAGTACTATACTCTTTGCGAAAAAAATTCAACGGTCAAATCCCATACAAAAAGAGCTTTTCAATTCGTCAGTAAAGCTCTTTTGTATGGGATTTGACCGTTGAATTCGTTTCGCGAAGAGTATAGTACTAGGCATTATAGAGAACATGCGGAATTAGCTGGCCAAGACTCCTGAAAAGTCTTCTACTTCTGCTGAACATTTGTAAAATATTTTGCAGCCAGAATGAGGCAAATCTTATCAAACTTTGACAAAACTACTTCAAAGGATGCGGAATTTTTATGTTCAAAATAACGCTGTACACATTGATGTCATCAATTTTACTGTTTCGAATTTTTTTGTTATTTACTATTAATTTACTATGAATTCTAAAAATAGTTTCGACCAGTGAAAGAAAAAATATTGTACCTTAAGCGTAATGTACGCAAAAATTACACATACCCTACCTCAGTATGTAATGCTTGCGTACGACCCGTACACAAACGGTTAAAGGCTGGTACTGAGTTAATCGTGAAGCTAAATTGTGACATGTCTGCATTATCTGGTCATTCTTTCGAGCGAAAATTTTAACAATGGAGAAAAGCAGAGACAGTGCTCATTTCTGGCGGATAAAATGTCAAGAATTTCACTTATCGATCGATTTTCTTATTGGAAAGACATTTGCAATGCTCTATTTTCAAATTGTAACACCAAATGTCACTTTTTAGCTCGAAAGAATGAACTGCACAAACTAAATTGACGTGAAATGATTGGAGACATGTGTCAATGCCATCTATATTTTCAAAGCGAAAGCAACTTCAAAGCAACTTTTTTTGCTAAGAACAGAGTACTACTCTTGCTTATTTTCAAGCTAAATTTTCGCCGAAACAGATTTCACGTGAAATTTTGTATGAAAATTTCACGTGAAATCTAACTCAGTACTATGCTTAACACTAAACGTACCGTACGTTTAATGTACTTGTGCGATTCCTTGATATGAAAACGAAAAACACTTTGGAAGTGGAAGTGCTAAGTCAAATCTATTGAATTTCACAGGAGAGCATAATCAATTCATTTCGGCTACGGCATTATCACTTTCATCTGTAATTTTTTTCCTGCTCGTATAAATGAACCGTAAAAGTACACTAAATGTACGGTGCGTTTGGTGTACACTCGTTGCGTAGGGGTTGTGTAGGCGTGCACATTCCGTATTGTAGAAGACGAGGTTTGTGGACAACAACAAATCACGACTAAAAATCACAACAATAAATCACAACTCTTAACATATAAAATATTCAACACATAAAAATTCTGCCAAAGTTCATTGGTTTTTTCGGAAGTAACATTGAAGCAATAGCAAAGTATCCAAAGTATCGTCTCCAAGCCTGCTTCTAAATTTATTCCCGATGTTGGACGCCGCGGAAACGGTCGATAAATATTGGTAAGCCTGCTCCAAACTATGCGAGTGCCACCACTTTCGAAAAGTTTCATTTCTTTTGCAATAGATTAGTTTCTTCCGACATTTCATGATCGATTATTTTCATACTTTTGCAGCTCTTCTTGTAGCATCAATTGACGACTACCTTGTTCTGATTCAATATGGGTTCTGGGTTCTCCTCATTTCTTTGGCTAGCAAGCAAAGGGTTCAGCATCTAGATCATTGAAGTATTTTTTTTTAAATATTTGCGTTGCATGGTTTCCAAAATAGAGATTCTATTTCACTTGGTAAATTTTTGCTGGCACAATGTAGATTCTGGAGATAGCTTAGCTAACCAGATAGCTCAGTACACGGACGTTCTTTTATTCGGTCAAATATTGCAATTTTCATAGCATTCACAAGAATGGACCGTTTTTCTTCTAGCAGCCTAAATAAAAATCTTGATGAAGTATTAGCAGTACATAAATTTGTATCTCTGCGAATAAAGGCCTCCACAGTCAATTTTACAAGGAGTAAAACTTCAATAAGTTTCTGAATCGAATCAAACTCAGTTCCTTTAAATCGCTCTGGATATTAAAGGCCTATTAATGTATACTATTTTTCAAAATGGCAAATCGTTTAAACATTGTCAAGAGATTATTTCATCTTGTTTTAAATCCAGTAAGTGAGACAATTAAATGCCTTGCTCGGATTTGGCAAAGTTTTGAAAATCGTTACACATCGCAAACTACCAAAAGGATGCTATGCGCCAAACAAATATGTTGCTCTGTATTAACTAGTCTGCCTACTTTTCGCATTTCATTTGACCCATCAGTTATGATGGTAACAATGTCTTTTCCTAGAGAAACATCAAACTCAGCGAAACGCTCTTTTAATATATCTAGGTAGTTTGCAACTGTCATTGATATCCTTACTCACACCAAGCTTCAGTAAGAATTCACTAAGCAGATGTTAATATTTGTGTAGCACCTATTTGTTGTCGAGGTCCACTCATCAAACGTCAAACTGAGCCGTTCACCTGAGATACTAGCCTGTCTTATCTCATTTTTTATTATTTATTTTTATCCTGCTTGCATAGCCCACAGCCTTTTTTTGATTGATGTTGAGGATTTTGGTAAATCTGTGTATGCATTCGCTAGTATTAATTTCCTCAAATCATTCGAAGTAACGAATGCACTAAGTGCGAAACAGTCCATACTTATTTATTTACAAACCCCTTTGTATTCTCTTGTTAACTGTTACATCGGTTTGTTTTGCTCTATTCTTTACTCATTTTGATGTGAGCCTGCATGCTAATTGCTTTCTCATAAATATAGATTCTATTTGCTCTTTTCGAGTCTTCCCGCAATTTGATTGCCGATTATGCTTGACTCCCGGCCCCGGAATCCAGGCATATATCTGGTCCCGAAAATCCCGGGATTAGAACTCATCAATCCCGGGATTTTCGGGACCAGAAATTAGCCGGGATCCTGGGATTGGATTCGCTAATTGTACCGTACAGTTTTCTATCGTAGCGTACATTTGCATTGTGTTGATTTCGTTCGGTGTATCGTCTGTGTACATGTACGCAAACATTATAGCCTGAGGTAGGGTATGTGTCGTTTTTGTAGCGAATGTGTTTATAATCATTTCTTATTGATCAACCCTCGTATAAATACTCCCAGTCAAAATGATAGCACATGTTGTAGAAAAAAACACCCCTTCTTTGGAAGCAACCTCAATTAATCTTTTTGGTCATATTATCATACACCGAATCTAAGACATGTCCGGTGGTCGTTCGGCGTCAATTCTTGCACGAATTGCATTTCGTAAGCCCGCAGCTCAAGATCTTTCCGTAATATCTTCCATAATGTGGAGGGGCACAGGTTTGATTACTGAGCACGATGTAGAATTGACTCACTTGGGTCTTCATCGATACTATGCTCTACAGTTGCTATGGTTTCTTCATTATGCACTGTACGACGTCTGGATGGATGTGTATTATCAGGTAGAGTAAACGTGGTGCGGAAATGATCCTTGGTTAATTGAATTGATTGTTCTGATGGACGATTATGTCGGCCATAAAGTTGACAGAGTGTGAGATGAGTTTCTCGAACAGAACCGTTTTGTTTCGAAATAAATCTGCACAATCTGCAGCCGTTTTTCAGGCGTCAACCTATTCATGATCAAATGGCAAACGAAACTATCCATTCTTGCTAGGGCTGCCCTGACGTTAGACGCCTTATTGCAGACATGTTCCACGTGGGCTTTAAATTTAAGTCTACTGTCAATCATAACTCCTAGGTACCTAATTTCAGACTTGGATCTAATTTTTTCATCTCCCACAGTGACTTCAAAAGATTCATTTTTACGGCGGCTGCTAATCAATACCACTTTCGTCTTAGATGCTGCCAGTTTCAAGCCTGTATTCTCTAGCCACTGTTTTGTGATGTATACCGCCTCGTCAGCGAGTGATTCGACGTCGTCTGACTTTTCAGCAGATACCAACACTACTATGTCATCAGCGAACCCTATTATCGTTGCCTTCGACAGGAGCCTCAGATTTAGCACGTCATTGTACATGATGCTCCAAAGGAGAGGCCCCAATACGGATCCTTGTGGGACACCGGCTGTTACGTCGTAAGTCTTTGGTCCTTCTTTGGAATCATACCACAGTGCTCTGTCCCTCAAGTATTCGCATACTATCCCAGCGAGGTAAGAAGGAACTCTTAGCTGAAGTAGTTTCTCCACTATTCGGTTCCAATTCACTGTGTTGAACGCGTTTTTAACATCAAGTGTTATAAGTGCACAGTATTTGCGTGATGCCCCGCGTGCTTCGATTGCAGTCCCTGCGAATTCCATAACCGATCTGATGGCGTCCACTGCCGAACGCACTTTGCGGAAGCCGAATTGTCGTTCCGACAGTCCACCATTGTTTGCCACAGCTCATACAAGTCTATTGTGTATTCGGCGTTCCAGCATTTTCCCCATCACATCCAGCAGGCAGATAGGACGATACGATGTCGGTTCGCCAACGGTTTTCTTGGGCTTTGGCAGCAAGACAAGCTTTTGCTTTTTCCAGCATCTTGGGAAAGATTGTTCAGTTAAGCACGCATTGAACACACTTATAAATAGAACAGACTTCATTCTAGTCTTGCTCATGAGCAGCATGGCTTTGTCAAAGGTAAATCCACTTCAACCAACCTTCTTTCCTTCACACACACGGTCACATCCGCTCTTGACCATCAAAAGCAGGTTGATGTACTTTATACCGGCTTTTCCAAAGCCTTTGACACCGTCAACCATAATCTCCTTCTTCAAAAGCTAAGGTACGATGGCATTGCTGGTCCTCTTCTTTCCTGGTTTAACTCTTACATCCTCGACCGTACCTGTATTGCAACTGTTAATTCCTCCTCTTCAATTCCTATTTCATCCTGCATCAGGTGTTCCGCAAGGGTCTATCCTTGGTCCTCTTTCTTTTGTTCATAAACGATCTCCCTCTTTTAATCCATGCTTCTTGTCTTTTGTATGCCGACGATTTCAAGATGTTTCGAGTGATTGAGTCACAAGATGACTGTATGGTTTTACTAAATGATTTTAACAGCCTACAGACTTGGTGCGCTTCCAATGCTCTCACTTTGAACATCGCGAAGTGTCACAAAATGTCTTTCTCTTTGAAAATTTCACCTTTGATATTCTCTTACTCTGTTTGTGGCTATCCTCTTAATGTCGTTGATAGTTTTAGAGGTCTTGGCGTAATGTTTGATCCTAAGCTCAAATTTGATAAGCATATTTCTTATATTACTGCCAGGGCCTCTAAATTATCCAGTTTTATTTTTAGACCCTCTAAAGCTTTCGTTAATATTTCCACCTGTGTACACCTTTTCCTCTCCTTTGTACGTAGTATCCTTGAATATTGCTGTCAAGTTTGGTGTCCTCGTTTTGTCTACTTAAATACTGCGTTGGAGTCGGTTCAACGCAGATTTACTCGCACCTTGTTTTATAAATTTCAGCTTCCTTACCGTCCGTATAGTGATCGTCTGTCGTTCCTTCATCTCCCTTCCCTCGAATCACGGAGACTTTTCCTGGATGAGTGCCTACTCTTCAAATAGTTTCATAGGTTGGTAGATTCCGACATCAGCAGCCATGTTTCTGTCCGTGTTGCAGTGTATGGCACCCGCTCTTCGTTTGAGTTTAGTGTGCCATTTGCGCGAGTTACGACAACACCTGCCGTACCATACTATACCTGCCGTCCGTTTCATACAAACACCTGACACACCAAGCACGTGCCCAAGACGACCTCCAGTTAACTTTATCGAAACCTAAATCAACACATTATAAATTGCAATTCGATGCATTTCCTGTTTTTCCAAATTGATCAAGAAACAGCAATGTAATATTGTACTGCTGTTCTTGCACTTTGCAATTTTCTATAAATTAATCAGCATAAGCTTGTACTCAGTTTAGTTGTTACTCAATAAAGCTCAAATTAACATCAAATTTGTTTTTTTTACTGACCACTGGTTTCGTGGTCATAAGTGGTGCAGTCGTGCAGATTCCTAAAACGCGTAATCGACGGTTAATCGATTAAAAAGAAAAGTGTTCAAGTTCGACAGAATATCGAGCCTATAAAGAAAATCGTGCGGTGTTGTTAATTAAAGTGCGTCATTGGAGAAACTTTTCGATTTCGGCGGATTACCGAAAAATACAGTGCTAAAACTCGACAGAATATCAAGTCTGCTGCATCCTGTTGGAAAATTACTGGCAGTAACAACATGTATCATTGGATAATATTTTGCGAGTAAGTTCGTTGACACTAAATCCTTTGCATATATATTCCCTTCCTATTCCTTAAATAACTAACCGTGAACAAATCTTTGTCATATATTATACTATCTACATCTATATATATATATATATATATATATATATATATATATATATATATATATATATATATATATATATATATATACATATATATATATATATATATATATATATATATATATATATATATATATATCTATATACGTACTATTTATATATTATCTATATTAAATAACGATTTCAAAATTAAAAATTATCATTAATTAATGAGTAGACCCAGACCATACCCTAGAGTAAGGCATTAAAAATTAGTACCATTGACCAATAGACTAATTAGTGAAAGTGAAAATTGTGTTGTGCCAAATTTTAGTGAAAATTCGAGTAACGAAAATCTTTCCATCGGGAGTGAAAATTTCAATAATTCTTTTTCAAATTCTCACCGAATTGATTCAGCTATGGCTGTCGCGAACTCGTCGATCGTAGACATATTTAATGCACTTCGGGTCGCAGACGCGGTTAAAGATATACCAAAATTTAACGGAAATCCTAGATTACTCTATGATTTCATAAATAACGTAGAAGAAATACTTTCTCTGGCCCACGCCGTAGAACCCACGTACGCAAGAGTGCTACTTCGGGCCATACGTAATAAGATTGATGGACCCGCTAACGAAGTTTTAAATATGTACGGTACGCCGCTTGAGTGATTAGAAACAAGAGATTAAAAACAATCTAATTCTCCACTACAGCGACAAACGTAATGAAACTTCGTTAATTAGAGACCTCTGCAGTACTAAACAGTGTGATAAAACGGTAGAGAAGTTTTACAGCGAAATAATTGAAATCTTATCAACCATTTTGGCTCATGTTCAAATTCATGAACAAAATGTTAATGTGATTGAAGCGAAACGCAAACTTTATTCGGACATGTGCCTCAATACTTTCTTGGCAGGGCTTCGTGAGCCACTCGGCTCCACTATTAGAGCCATGCAGCCAGAGACACTTGCCGTAGCATTTTCATACTGCATTAAAGAGCAGAATATTTTTTACGCGAAAAACGATTCAAAATTCGAGATTTCGAATAATCAAAAGAAGCCGCAGCTTCTAATGTATACTAATCAAAAGTCTAATTCAATAATTGGCCAACCGTCTTATTTAGCTGGAAATTCTTTCCCACAAACATTCCGACCTAATACTCAACAATCTTCGGTTAATCCGTTCCAACAACAATTTGGCAACCAGGTACCAAATGCATTCAAACCAAGACCCCCCCAATTTCAGAATATCTTTAATAGACCAAACCCATTTAACCAACAATCTAGAACACAATTTAATTTCGGTACCAACCCACAACAAAGCCTACCATTCAATAGACAATCACTACCACGCCCCGAGCCAATGGACACAAGCTCTGGCAACTCGCGCTTCAGACAGGGACAAGTCAGACCCATAGCACCCCAACCGAATCTGACGGGTAACAATTTCTTTCGCTCCACAGGTCCTCCCAGGTTTGTAAGCAAAGAACTTTTCAACATTTGTGAGACAAAGAACCTTGACAATGAAAATAATACCTCATCAACCTTCGTGCCAGCCCCTAATGAGTCCTATCAACAGAATCTTGATGGATACTACTCATACGAAGATGTAAGTAACACCGACGATCAACTATACGGAACTTACGACAATAACAGACAAGAATTCTCAGACGACACCTATGAACGAAACGACAACCTGATGTTCAGGAAATCGATGACGGAAATTTTCCACTAACCGCCTCGACAAACCCACAGGCTACATAGATATACACGTGCATGGACGCAATCTACCATACATCCAAATTTCTTCTCCTTTTAATCGCCACCTCAAATTCCTTATAGACATAGGATCCTCATCGTCTTTCATAAATCCTGAATTCATTCACCCAGACGACATTCAGAAAACAAAACCAATCATTATCAATACTGTTCTCAACAAACACAAACTAGAGGAGACAGTGACTCTCCCAATCTTTAATGAATTTAAACAACCAGGAGAGATCAGATTTCTAATATTTAAATTTCATAAGTATTTCGATGGACTCCTCGGATTAGATGCTCTTACTAATTTAAATGCTAAGGTAGACATAGCCAATAAAATTCTTATCGCAAATCACTCCGCCATTCCCTTAAGTTTTAAACCAAATCTGACATCCGAAAAATACATTGTACCCTCCAATTCAAAGTTCGTCGCAAAACTACCTGTTGATGTCCGTAACGCAGACATCATCATAAAAAAAACAGAAGTGGCTCCTAATTTAATAATATCAGAAGGAATCTATGAAGCTAATGATTGGTATTGTCCTATAGTGGTAACAAATTATGCTAACGAGGATCAACCTCTATATATTGAACAACCTCTCAAAGTCTCTAAACTACTAAAAGACGAAATCAACGAAGTAAGCCATTTTAACATAGATTGCACCTATGAGACCAATTTCCTTATTCCACCCAAAGATATAACCGAACTAATCCGAATGTCGCACCTAAACAAAGAAGAGCGGGATCTCATTATTCAGATTTGTCGAGAGTACAATGATATATTTTTTCGAGAGGGCCAAAAGTTGACTTTCACTAATCAAATTAAACACCGTATACCGACCTCAGATGACGTGCCAATCTACACAAAATCATACAGGTATCCTTACGTCCATAAAGACGAAGTAAAGAAACAAATTTCCGATATGCTCGAACAAAGCATAATCCGACCCAGCTATTCACCCTGGAGCTCGCCAGTATGGATAGTCCCAAAAAAAAGGATGCCTGTGGCAAACAAAAGTGGCGGCTAGTCATAGACTACCGTAAGTTAAACGAAAAAGCCATCACTGATCGTTACCCTTTACCTAACATCTCAGATATATTAGACAAACTTGGCAAATGCTTATACTTCTCCACAATAGATCTCGCCAGCGGGTTCCACCAAATAGAAATGGACCCCAGAGACGTCAACAAGACAGCGTTCACGGTTGAAGGCGGACACTATGAGTTTATCCGAATGCCCTTCGGGCTGAAAAATGCCCCATCAACATTCCAACGCGTGATGGACAATGTTCTCCAGGACCTGCAAGGCAAAATATGTCTGGTATACCTGGACGACATCATTGTTTTTTCAACTTCACTCCAAGAGCATGGAGAAAATCTACGAAAAGTCTTTAAAAGGTTGCGTGACGCTAATTTTAAAATACAGCTTGATAAATCTGAGTTTTTACATCGAGAAGTTGCTTTTCTTGGGCATATAGTATCTGCGGATGGGGTTAAACCTAATCCGGACAAAATAAAGGCTATTAGAGATTTCCCAATTCCCAAAAATCAAAAAGAGCTCAAAGGATTTCTCGGCTTATTAGGCTATTACCGGAAATTTATAAAAGATTTCGCAAAACTAACTAAACCCCTAACAAGTTGCCTGAAAAAGGGAAACGGTGTTCAGCTCACGGAAAAATATGTCAAAACATTCGAATTCTGTAAAGATTTATTATGAATGAGCCTGTGCTGCAATATCCAGATTTTATCAAACCTTTTGTGTTGACAACTGACGCCAGTAACTACGCAATAGGAGCGGTATTATCGCAAGGACCCATCGGCAGTGATAGACCTATCTGTTACGCTAGTCGCACATTGAAAGACTCCGAATCAAACTACTCCACCATAGAAAAGGAGCTACTGGCAATAGTATGGGCCGTTAAATACTTTAGGCCGTACCTGTTTGGAAGAAAATTTCAAATTGTTACGGACCACAAACCACTAACATGGCTAATGAGTTTAAAAGACCCAAACTCAAAACTCGTTCGATGGCGCCTCAAACTAGAAGAGTTCGACTATCAAGTCATATATAAAAAGGGGACTCAAAATTCCAACGCAGATGCACTGAGTAGGATCAAACCCTACGAAAATATGAATAACCGGGAAATAGAAGTAAACGTAGGTGAAACTACACCGGCGGACAATGCATGTGTTCAAGCCGAAATGGGATCAACTGTGCATTCTGCGGACGAAAACCTTGACGACGGTATCCCTATTTCAGAACGACCCTTAAACGAATTTTCTCTTCATTTTCTCTTTACGTTTCATCCTCGAAGAATCCACCAGAACCCCACATACATCCCTAGAAATGCCATTTAAAAACAAACAGAGAAGAATAATCCGAATGTGGGACTTCACTGAAAGTAATGTAACAGAAATTTTTAAGAAATATTTGGCACCAAATAAAATGAATGCTATATTCACCACAGATAAAATATTCAACGTAGTACAAACCGCCTATTCCAAATTTTTCTCACAATCCCCAATTTTCAAAATTATCCGCTGCATGGAATTCTTACGAGACATTACAGACTCAGACGAACAAGACAAAATCATAAACGAATATCACGTAAACAACAACCATAGAGGCATCAACGAGACCGTTTTGCACCTCAAGAGAACTTATTACTTTCTCTTCCTCAAAGACAAAACTACCAAAATTATAAATAATTGCGAAATCTGCCAAACGCAGAAATATGACAGAAACCCTCCTAAACTGCAATATGAAGCTTCCGAAAGCCCTCAAAAACCTTTAGACCATATATACGTTGATGTTTACACAGTCAGGGGCAAACCTATTTTGACAATTATAGACCGTTTTTCCAAATTTGCAGCTGCATATACATTAGAAACCAAGAACAGTTTAAATATAGTAAAATCTCTCAAACATTTTATAAGCATCCACGGAATTCCAAAGAAACTGACCGCTGACCAAGGGACTGAAATGACATCCACCTTATTTAAAGACTTTTGCAGCCAATACAGAATCATTGTTCACCTTACCTCATTTCAACAAACCAGTAGCAATTCCTATGTAGAAAGGTGGCATTCAACTTTAACAGAGACATACCGAATAATCCTAGAAAAACGAAAAAAAACTTAACTTCGACCTAGATCACGAAGAAATACTTAATGAAGCAATAATAATTTACAATAATGCTATTCACTCCACAACCAAACTAACACCATTTGAGCTATTCACAGGTAGAACCCATACATTTAATAAAAACATAACGTTTAATAACGAACACGAATACCTCAATAATTTAGATCACAACTCTACCCAAAAATTAAAAATGAACTAGAGAAACTAGTAAATAAAAATTTGCAGAAATTAAATTCAAACCATGAAAACGATATTATCTTCCGAAAAGAGTGTAGGCGAAATAAAATTACCCCTAGATTTAGTCCGAAAAGATAAAAAATTAACACTAATTACATACAGAAACCAAAAACTACACAAAGGGAAAATTAAAAGAAAACGTAAATTTCAGATTAATTCTGGTGGTCCAAGCGCAGAACATGGAAATACAATTCCTCAACAACGGCCAGGGAATTCTGCCTCTACAACTGGGGACGGTTAGAATCATACGCTCATTTGAAAACTTGGTGCACATAGTAAGACTAGACAAGTACGAACAGACATTGAACAACATCCAATCCACCCTAAACAACTATAACGATACGCTGACGTCCGAAACACTAGCAGTACTTCAAATTAAACTTGACGAATTAACCCATAGGCTAAATACCCTCAAACCCATTGGAAGACTAAAACGAGGACTTATCAACGGAATCGGTTCACTCATCAAAGGTATAACAGGAAATATGGATGCGGACGATGCCGTTAAAATAAATAAAGAAATTGAGCAGCTTACGTTGAATCAATCCGGGCTTAATAATAAAATCAATAGCCAAACACGATTAAATAATGCATTCATGGAAAGATTTAGTAACATTACCGACCACATCAATAGCCAAACACACACAATTGATAAACATTTTAAAGATTTTCAAAACCAAATAAAACAGGAACACAACACAATAATCCGATTGCAACACTTAAACCAAATGAGCTACAATATCGATCTACTAAATAATCATCTCGGTAATATCGCAGAAGCCGTAGTTCTTGCTCGTTTAAATATAATATCAAAACAGATTTTAGGAACCGATGAGCTAACAAAAATCTCACAAACCTTTCAAAAACAATCAGTGAGTATCGAGACCAATGAACAAATCTATGAACTATTAAACTTACAAGCATACTATAATCATTCGAATATCATTTTCAACATCCAAATCCCAATCCTCACTAACGAAACCTCTTCCTTCTTCCACATCATTCCTCTCCCAATAAACCATACCCACAGAATACAAACTAAACCCTACGCAATTCCCATCCTAAAAAGTGTTCAACTACTTGATGCAAAATGCCCTAAAATCGAAGGAGTCTTTTACTGTCAAGAACAAATACTTCACAAAAATTGGAGTAATTCCAGGTGCATTGCTGACGTTATGAATGGACAACCAACATCCTGTCGACTCGAAGCCATCCCTGGTACACCAGAAGTATTCGAACCTGAGCCAAACTACGTAGTTTTCATCAACATGCCGGAAACTACCGTCAAATCGACATGCGGTCCCACCGACCGAACAATTTAAGGTACAGGCTTGATCCGGTTCGAAAATTGCAACATCGAGATTTTCGACACTACATACAATGGCGCAAAAACAACATTTTGGGACGAAATAAACATCTTCCCCGTCACCAAAACTAACGCAACATTCACCTTGAGAGAAGCCGACATGCACATCCTGGAGCAATACAGTTTCCCGAAACCAGAAAAAATCGAAGTAATGGACAATAGCACTTACCAAAGGAATATCACTCTGGACGTAACAACGATATTACTAATCATCATCGTCCTTTTGGTCATATGGCTACGAGTCAAGCAACAGCCTCCTGTAGCCAAAGAAATCGTTTCTACCCAGTTCCTTTAGAGCCACCCACTTAGAGGGGAGGAGTTACGGCAACACCTGCCGTCCGTTTCATACAAACACTTGACACACCAAGCACGTGCCCAAGACGACCTCCAGTTAACTTTATCGAAACCTAAATCATGTGTTGATTGTTGTAAATTGTTGTAAATTGCAATTCGATGCATTTCCTATTTTTCCAAATTGATCAAGAAACAGCAATGTAATATTGTACTGCTGTTCTTGCACTTTGCAATTTTCCATAAATTAATCAGCATAAGCTTGTATTCAGTTTAGTTGTTACTCAATAAAGCTCAAATTAACATCAAATTTGTTTTTTTTACTGACCACTGGTTTCGTGGTCATAAGTCGCGCACTGATATCTTTTTTTATTCTCTACTGTTGCAATTACTGAGGCAACATAATGATCTATAGTTTGGTCCTCTACCGCCGACATTATATGCCTTTAAAACTTTTCTAAAAAATAATGTTTTGCTTAGTACTAATTCAATGTAGCCTTTTTTCCTTTTCTTTGTTTTTTCTCTATTTTTCTTACTTTGTATTTGTACTTTTTCACTTTGATTTTGTTTATTATTGTTGTTTATTTTGTATCATTATCATCTCATTATTATTTTGCTCATTTTTTCATTCTTTCATTAGTGAATTATTTATATTTTATATTTTCAGTAATTGGATTTTATCTGCTGAATAATATTTAAGAATAAATAAACTGCAACCTTTAGGCATTTGTTGGTGATACCGTCCAACCCCGGTGCTTTATTGTCCTTGAGCCGACTGCAAACCTCCAATAGGTCCTTTTCAGTCACTGGGGGTATCTCACTCACGGATCCTTGCGGGACTGTTCGAAAGTATTCCTGATGACGGGGAAAGAGCGTGCTTACGATCTTCTCGAGGAGAGCAGGGCAGCTTACTTGTGATGATCTCAAACACTTAATACGTGACATGGCGGCTCGATACGCTCCAAACCACGGGTCAACGTTTACTTCTTCGCACAGCTGTTTGAAGCATGCGTTTTTGCTACTGCGTATGGCGAGTTGAAACCTTTTTCTCGCTTGTTTGCATTCTTGCTGAAGCACCTCATAGTTGGGTCGGGTTACGCCACGTTGGCTTTTTCTCCTCGCCTTCAGGCACTCAGTGCGAAGTCTGCTTAGCTCCTCCGTCCACCAGTAGTTTGGAGGCCTCGGTATTGAAGCGTCACACGCACGCGTTATCAGCTTGATTACCCTTCCAGCCTTCTCCGCAACTGTTCCTGGAGGCACGTCGC
>OZ022265.1:62426803-62444303 GCA_963978885.1 Nemotelus pantherinus
TTTGAACAGATTTTTGTAGTTTTGCTATTTTTACAAAATTTAATTTGGCAAGTTCCTCGTCCGAAAGAATTTGGACTTGTGGACGATGCTAGTGAAAGTTTTTCTTCTCGTGATTTTTGATGTGAAGCCTCAAGCTCTGAAGCTAATTGGAATAAGAATTTCTGCTTCGAAATGTGTTCGCCTGTTGTTTTTTTATACAAAACTCAGACATTTATTTCAGCTTGACCCAAAATGTTGAAAAAAAATCGGAACTGGCCACCAACAATTTTTCGACCTCACACTGTATTTCCTTGCCATCTGGTCTGCCACATCTACACCAAATTTCGGTTCATTATAAAACCTAATGGTTTCCGGTATGCTGTTTTTTCGATTTCTATTGACTTGTCTCAGGAACTTAGGATAACAACTTTTCTTATGTTTGTTTTCCTACACTGTAAGAGTAATGTCATTTGATTTATACAATTTGCTGGAGAACCGAGTCATTTTAGCTTTTCGTACTTTGGCTAACTTTGACGATTCTCTTTTATTTCCACATATTGTACCAACAATTGTGACTTTTTGGCTAATGAGACACTAGTGAAAAAGTGAATGGTTCCATTAGCTTTAGAACAACGAACCACCCAAGTGTGATTGGAAACTCTCTTCTTTCATCCTTTCCCAAATAGGCTAACCCATTTATTATAAACTTCAATCACATTTTATTCCAAATTTATATGGCTTGTTTGGCATATAATGCGTAAATCTGCACCTAGTCTTTGATGGAAATAGCTGGTTATCAACAGGTTTATAACATTTTTGTGAATTCTCAACAAATCGATCCCGTATTGCAGATATCATAGCAAATTTCTTAGTGAACGCTGTTTACACTGGCTCTTTCGCTCTTCTTATCAAATCTTAAAAACATCATTATTTCAGTAAAATCATTTCTGCTTATTGTTTTTGCAAAAAAGCGGGTCCCCAATTTTTATTCAAGAAATCCAACCAAATTTTTCACCTCATAAGCGCTGCGAGCATATAACACAGCAATAAATGCATACAGATTTGTAGCATTTAGCTCCCACTTTGTCTCCAAAACAGTGGCGGCTCTAGGGAATCAATGTAAGTGGGGATAGTCTGCAAAAACCAATACTTACTTATATTGGAAATTCGGAACAGTTTTATATTTAAAAATGGGGTTAAAATTAATAAATACTATGCACAAATAAGTCAATTCAGTAATTAATTCCTCCGGGAAAATTCTACTAAATATTCGCATCAGCTTATTGCTGCCTATTTTACCTTGCGCCTATTTTTCTGTTGAATAAATCTATCACCTGCTCATTAAAATGTTCAGCTTCTTTACGAATATATAATACTGCAAATAAATTGAAACGTTTTTATATTTATTATAAGTTTTAAAAGTTTCAGTATTCTTTAGGTTGCTAAATCATCTTTCAGAATCTGCTGGATCTAATTGGAGTTATAAAACGTATTTAAATTAAATTATTTATTTGTTAAACAGAAAAAATCATATTATCTTTAAAAGAAGCTTTACAATTCAGTAGCAGATGACATATTTAGAACGCTTCATTATTGTATATTAATTTTGACTGGATTAAACCGGATTATTATCATATCCCAAACTTACCAATCCTATAACATGAGGATCATATAGCATTTTTTTCAACATTCATTCCTTATGATTAAACTTCCTTGATTTCAAACTATTTCTAATTGAATTGAATTAATAAACTAGATCCTATGCAAAGGCGGGCCGTGGCCTGAAATCTGGCAGGGGCCAGGGACTGAAAGGTTCAAGACATGTGATGATTTTGTTTTTGTTTGTACACATACTGTTCATACAACTTATATAATTTACTAATACATTATATATTTGTTGATTTATTCTTTGTTATTTGCTAATGCATAATGTATTATTAAATAAACTCCTTGTATGTGAATACGTAAGAGCTACTACCACATGCATATAAATTGAATGGTAGGTATGAACTACACATGAATTATCAATGACCGCTAAGAAAGAAAGCTTGTATGAATTATACGAGAATAGAATGGAAATAATTAGCAATGTAAGAATATTTTTTCGTTTAGAAGCTAAATATATTGCAAATTATACTTGAAGCAGAGGATAGCTCAGTTTCAAAATATCTTTGAAAAAATTGGAATATATTAAGCTTAGAAGGAAGAAATTGATCTCTTGCTTTAAACATTTGTTACCTAGAAAACCTAGAAAAACCGAAAATAATTTGGCAAGATGAAAAGTGCTGTAACTTACTCTTTTTGAGCCATTTGGTTTGCAGGAATATCTTTGTAGCCCTAACTGCGTGTCCGGGGCTAGATGAAACAGCAAAACCTTTGAAACTAGTGCTTTTTGCTGTTTTCCATTTTCGCGATCCTCTGATAAATATGAGATTCAGACAGTTGTTTTCTGCGAATTATTTAATTTTTCCCCAAACTACATACAAGTCTTCTCGCTCACTTAGTAGTGTTCCATTCACAAGATTTATCCCATCCCGAAGAGTTGCATTTTTAGTTTGGAAATATGTGCTTAACATGTTCATTATAGAAAGAACATAGTAAAAGATGAAAAGATTTACTACAAATTTAGGATTACTGATTGAATGAAAGATCTCCAATGAATAAACTGAGTCGTTGTATTTTCCCTCATTCATTTCTTCCTCTAAAGCATCTTTCATAGTCCCATAGCTATCGATCACATATTCGCAATTGTGAAATCTCATTGACTATCGAGTTGAGCTTAAACTTCTCATTCCACGCCTTGTGTTTAGACCAACTGCCTCTTCAAGCTGCTTCAACAATTCGTGTTGTGATGGCTTCGAAAAGTGTAGGTTAAGGGATTCGATGGCATTGAAAAAGGATATACACGTTTTGATGGTGAAAAATGTGTCCATCACAACCAGGATAATTTTATGAGCTAGACAGTGTACAAATGTGGCTGCAGGGTGTTTCATTTTAATTTAGATTTGTACACCACTTTTTTGTCCTGACATGACACTAGTACCATCATAAGACTGTCCAACAACAGACAATTCGAGAAGTCCGTAGCTGTCTAACAGGCTCAAAATTATATCTGCTAAATACGAGGCATTTCTAGCTCCTGAACAGTCTACAAAGCTTGAGAACCTTTCTTCGACTGCTAGCTCTTTAGCAAATCTGCCAACCACGGAGAGTTGTTCCTTCTGTGGACCCTTGTTGCGTCTGCCATAATGGATATCAATCCGCAATCTTTTATTTCAGCTGTATTGTCCTCGCGAACGAATTCAGCAATTATTTTCATCAATTCATTTTGTGTTTTGTCACTACAGTAGTTCGCAACCTTGTTTTTAAAATTATTTTCAAAAGTTGAATCATGCTTCGCGAATAATGCACAAAATTCCAAAAAAAAAAATCACGGTTATGCACGGTTATGCTCTGAAAGCACGTCCTTGGCGACTGAGACACGGCGTAAGGTCGATAACCTTCTCCAAATAATTTCGGTTCATCTTGACAATATTTCAAGACTGTTCAAGCTCCATATCATTTACTGTCTTCCAAGTACTATTAGAATTTTCTCATTGTGCATGAATTTTACTATCCGGATAATTTATCCGGATCGCGAAGTTTAGTCGAGCTGAAATTTTGTGTATTTTTGGCAACAATGGAAACTCTATGGAAAATTTCGCATTGTGATAACTTCACACCGAGTCATCAGATCATCACAAAATTTACAAGACTCATCCATGGGCATAAAAAATAAGTTTCTGTCGTTTTTAAATAATGTCTGGGCAACCTTGTAGCTACCATAAGTACTTAAACACAAATCTTTCATACGGCTGTTAGAAATGCAAATGGTTGATGAATTTGATACTATATTTATACAGTCAGATCTAAACTTGTAAAATTCAAAATCGCACAAAAATCGCACCGAATTATTTATATTTTTTAGCACCTGGAACTTGCATCCACGGTATCTCGCGATCGGATAAAATTCATAGGATATACTGGTTTTGAGTAGAAACAGGTCTGACAAAAGTTTAATCAACATGATAAGAACCATGTGGCGGCTGTGTCACTATGAAAAAACGCTCGGTGAAATTGAAGTGCTATGCCTTTTAACTTCCGATGCGATAATAAAATTCACGCACATTTAACCTGAGTGTAAACCAAGTACGTCATAGATAACATAAAAGTGGCAGGGATGCCATTTTTATTCCTATTTTATACCTTGTTGCTTACTATTTTTTTTCAGATTATAAAAGTGTTCTTACCTAAATACCTGTATATTGCCTAGTAGGAATGAACATATAATCTTAATAAAAAAAGGATGATTGGCAAGGTGCTTTTCGTTTTTTTTCTTAACGTTTAACTTGTCGAAATTGAATATTGCCGTCCATTTCTCGAAATAAGTCCCATAACATCGTAATCAATACCGCAAATAACACAGTCTTTATGTTATAAGTAGTGTGTATGCTTTGGTATAGGCTTATAGTACTACACTACTCACCTCTTGCTGTAACCACAAAAACCTAAGAGGCGAAAATTTAAGTGTCTGCTGTTGGAAATATTTATTTTTCTGGGCGGGGCCAACCTAGGGTCTGGGGGGGTCACATATTGTCTCACACATTTTTAATGCAATCAAAATTTTACATAAAATACCATACATAGAGACCTGTCTGTAGCATATCATGTTTGATGTAAATCATGTTTGAGACGAGCACACAATTTTTCTATCATATTTATCATATAACGATAGTATCAACAAGCACTGTAAAAGCAAAACCATCGTTTGCTCTTCAAATGCAAAACCCAATTAGCTTAATTTAACCCACTGAAACTACACACACTTTATTCAGTTAGCGAACGACGAACAAGCGATATACCAATAGAAGCTTAAGATTAGGGCTTAGTTTAGTCCGTTGATTACTCTTTTTGCCATTGCGTATGACATGCACACTCTCTCTCTCTCTCTCTCTCTCTCTCTCTCTCTCTATATATATATATATATATATATATATATATATATATATATATATATATATATATATATATATATATATATATATATATATATATATATATATATATATATATATATATATATATATATATATATATATATATATATATATACATATATATATATATATATATATATATATATATATATATATATATATATATATATATATATATATATATATATATATATATATATATATATATATATATATATATATATATAGAGAGAGAGAGAGAGAGAGAGAGAGAGAGTGTGCATGTCATACGCAATGGCAAAAAGAGTAATCAACGGACTAAACTAAGCCCTAATCTTAAGCTTCTATTGGTATATCGCTTGTTCGTCGTTCGCTAACTGAATAAAGTGTGTGTAGTTTCAGTGGGTTAAATTAAGCTAATTGGGTTTTGCATTTGAAGAGCAAACGATGGTTTTGCTTTTACAGTGCTTGTTGATACTATCGTTATATGATAAATATGATAGAAAAATTGTGTGCTCGTCTCAAACATGATTTACATCAAACATGATATGCTACAGACAGGTCTCTATGTATGGTATTTTATGTAAAATTTTGATTGCATTAAAAATGTGTGAGACAATATGTGACCCCCCCAGACCCTAGGTTGGCCCCGCCCAGAAAAATAAATATTTCCAACAGCAGACACTTAAATTTTCGCCTCTTAGGTTTTTGTGGTTACAGCAAGAGGTGAGTAGTGTAGTACTATAAGCCTATACCAAAGCATACACACTACTTATAACATAAAGACTGTGTTATTTGCGGTATTAATTACGATGTTATGGGACTTATTTCGAGAAATGGACGGCAATATTCAATTTCGACAAGTTAAACGTTAAGAAAAAAAACGAAAAGCACCTTGCCAATCATCCTTTTTTTATTAAGATTATATGTTCATTCCTACTAGGCAATATACAGGTATTTAGGTAAGAACACTTTTATAATCTGAAAAAAAATAGTAAGCAACAAGGTATAAAATAGGAATAAAAATGGCATCCCTGCCACTTTTATGTTATCTATGACGTACTTGGTTTACACTCAGGTTAAATGTGCGTGAATTTTATTATCGCATCGGAAGTTAAAAGGCATAGCACTTCAATTTCACCGAGCGTTTTTTCATAGTGACACAGCCGCCACATGGTTCTTATCATGTTGATTAAACTTTTGTCAGACCTGTTTCTACTCAAAACCAGTATATCCTATGAATTTTATCCGATCGCGAGATACCGTGGATGCAAGTTCCAGGTGCTAAAAAATATAAATAATTCGGTGCGATTTTTGTGCGATTTTGAATTTTACAAGTTTAGATCTGACTGTATAAATATAGTATCAAATTCATCAACCATTTGCATTTCTAACAGCCGTATGAAAGATTTGTGTTTAAGTACTTATGGTAGCTACAAGGTTGCCCAGACATTATTTAAAAACGACAGAAACTTATTTTTTATGCCCATGGATGAGTCTTGTAAATTTTGTGATGATCTGATGACTCGGTGTGAAGTTATCACAATGCGAAATTTTCCATAGAGTTTCCATTGTTGCCAAAAATACACAAAATTTCAGCTCGACTAAACTTCGCGATCCGGATAAATTATCCGGATAGTAAAATTCATGCACAATGAGAAAATTCTAATAGTACTTGGAAGACAGTAAATGATATGGAGCTTGAACAGTCTTGAAATATTGTCAAGATGAACCGAAATTATTTGGAGAAGGTTATCGACCTTACGCCGTGTCTCAGTCACCAAGGACGTGCTTTCAGAGCATAACCGTGCATAACCGTGATTTTTTTTTTTGGAATTTTGTGCATTATTCGCGAAGCATGATTCAACTTTTGAAAATAATTTTAAAAACAAGGTTGCGAACTACTGTAGTGACAAAACACAAAATGAATTGATGAAAATAATTGCTGAATTCGTTCGCGAGGACAATACAGCTGAAATAAAAGATTGCGGATTGATATCCATTATGGCAGACGCAACAAGGGTCCACAGAAGGAACAACTCTCCGTGGTTGGCAGATTTGCTAAAGAGCTAGCAGTCGAAGAAAGGTTCTCAAGCTTTGTAGACTGTTCAGGAGCTAGAAATGCCTCGTATTTAGCAGATATAATTTTGAGCCTGTTAGACAGCTACGGACTTCTCGAATTGTCTGTTGTTGGACAGTCTTATGATGGTACTAGTGTCATGTCAGGACAAAAAAGTGGTGTACAAATCT
Source organism: Nemotelus pantherinus (assembly GCA_963978885.1). Taxonomy (NCBI): domain Eukaryota; kingdom Metazoa; phylum Arthropoda; class Insecta; order Diptera; family Stratiomyidae; genus Nemotelus; species Nemotelus pantherinus. The sequence goes on from OZ022265.1 coordinate 62,434,048, forward strand.
AAATTAAAATGAAACACCCTGCAGCCACATTTGTACACTGTCTAGCTCATAAAATTATCCTGGTTGTGATGGACACATTTTTCACCATCAAAACGTGTATATCCTTTTTCAATGCCATCGAATCCCTTAACCTACACTTTTCGAAGCCATCACAACACGAATTGTTGAAGCAGCTTGAAGAGGCAGTTGGTCTAAACACAAGGCGTGGAATGAGAAGTTTAAGCTCAACTCGATAGTCAATGAGATTTCACAATTGCGAATATGTGATCGATAGCTATGGGACTATGAAAGATGCTTTAGAGGAAGAAATGAATGAGGGAAAATACAACGACTCAGTTTATTCATTGGAGATCTTTCATTCAATCAGTAATCCTAAATTTGTAGTAAATCTTTTCATCTTTTACTATGTTCTTTCTATAATGAACATGTTAAGCACATATTTCCAAACTAAAAATGCAACTCTTCGGGATGGGATAAATCTTGTGAATGGAACACTACTAAGTGAGCGAGAAGACTTGTATGTAGTTTGGGGAAAAATTAAATAATTCGCAGAAAACAACTGTCTGAATCTCATATTTATCAGAGGATCGCGAAAATGGAAAACAGCAAAAAGCACTAGTTTCAAAGGTTTTGCTGTTTCATCTAGCCCCGGACACGCAGTTAGGGCTACAAAGATATTCCTGCAAACCAAATGGCTCAAAAAGAGTAAGTTACAGCACTTTTCATCTTGCCAAATTATTTTCGGTTTTTCTAGGTTTTCTAGGTAACAAATGTTTAAAGCAAGAGATCAATTTCTTCCTTCTAAGCTTAATATATTCCAATTTTTTCAAAGATATTTTGAAACTGAGCTATCCTCTGCTTCAAGTATAATTTGCAATATATTTAGCTTCTAAACGAAAAAATATTCTTACATTGCTAATTATTTCCATTCTATTCTCGTATAATTCATACAAGCTTTCTTTCTTAGCGGTCATTGATAATTCATGTGTAGTTCATACCTACCATTCAATTTATATGCATGTGGTAGTAGCTCTTACGTATTCACATACAAGGAGTTTATTTAATAATACATTATGCATTAGCAAATAACAAAGAATAAATCAACAAATATATAATGTATTAGTAAATTATATAAGTTGTATGAACAGTATGTGTACAAACAAAAACAAAATCATCACATGTCTTGAACCTTTCAGTCCCTGGCCCCTGCCAGATTTCAGGCCACGGCCCGCCTTTGCATAGGATCTAGTTTATTAATTCAATTCAATTAGAAATAGTTTGAAATCAAGGAAGTTTAATCATAAGGAATGAATGTTGAAAAAAATGCTATATGATCCTCATGTTATAGGATTGATAAGTTTGGGATATGATAATAATCCGGTTTAATCCAGTCAAAATTAATATACAATAATGAAGCGTTCTAAATATGTCATCTGCTACTGAATTGTAAAGCTTCTTTTAAAGATAATATGATTTTTTCTGTTTAACAAATAAATAATTTAATTTAAATACGTTTTATAACTCCAATTAGATCCAGCAGATTCTGAAAGATGATTTAGCAACCTAAAGAATACTGAAACTTTTAAAACTTATAATAAATATAAAAACGTTTCAATTTATTTGCAGTATTATATATTCGTAAAGAAGCTGAACATTTTAATGAGCAGGTGATAGATTTATTCAACAGAAAAATAGGCGCAAGGTAAAATAGGCAGCAATAAGCTGATGCGAATATTTAGTAGAATTTTCCCGGAGGAATTAATTACTGAATTGACTTATTTGTGCATAGTATTTATTAATTTTAACCCCATTTTTAAATATAAAACTGTTCCGAATTTCCAATATAAGTAAGTATTGGTTTTTGCAGACTATCCCCACTTACATTGATTCCCTAGAGCCGCCACTGTTTTGGAGACAAAGTGGGAGCTAAATGCTACAAATCTGTATGCATTTATTGCTGTGTTATATGCTCGCAGCGCTTATGAGGTGAAAAATTTGGTTGGATTTCTTGAATAAAAATTGGGGACCCGCTTTTTTGCAAAAACAATAAGCAGAAATGATTTTACTGAAATAATGATGTTTTTAAGATTTGATAAGAAGAGCGAAAGAGCCAGTGTAAACAGCGTTCACTAAGAAATTTGCTATGATATCTGCAATACGGGATCGATTTGTTGAGAATTCACAAAAATGTTATAAACCTGTTGATAACCAGCTATTTCTCCTAAATACCTGTATATTGCCTAGTAGGAATGAACATATAATCTTAATAAAAAAAGGATGATTGGCAAGGTGCTTTTCGTTTTTTTTCTTAACGTTTAACTTGTCGAAATTGAATATTGCCGTCCATTTCTCGAAATAAGTCCCATAACATCGTAATTAATACCGCAAATAACACAGTCTTTATGTTATAAGTAGTGTGTATGCTTTGGTATAGGCTTATAGTACTACACTACTCACCTCTTGCTGTAACCACAAAAACCTAAGAGGCGAAAATTTAAGTGTCTGCTGTTGGAAATATTTATTTTTCTGGGCGGGGCCAACCTAGGGTCTGGGGGGGTCACATATTGTCTCACACATTTTTAATGCAATCAAAATTTTACATAAAATACCATACATAGAGACCTGTCTGTAGCATATCATGTTTGATGTAAATCATGTTTGAGACGAGCACACAATTTTTCTATCATATTTATCATATAACGATAGTATCAACAAGCACTGTAAAAGCAAAACCATCGTTTGCTCTTCAAATGCAAAACCCAATTAGCTTAATTTAACCCACTGAAACTACACACACTTTATTCAGTTAGCGAACGACGAACAAGCGATATACCAATAGAAGCTTAAGATTAGGGCTTAGTTTAGTCCGTTGATTACTCTTTTTGCCATTGCGTATGACATGCACACTCTCTCTCTCTCTCTCTCTCTCTCTCTCTCTCTATATATATATATATATATATATATATATATATATATATATATATATATATATATATATATATATATATATATATATATATATATATATATATATATATATATATATATATATATATATATATATATATATATATATATATATATATATATATATATATATATATATATATATATATATATATACATATATATATATATATATATATATATATATATATATATATATATATATATATATATATATATATATATATATATATATATATATATATACATATATATATATATATATATATATATATATATATATATATATATATATATATATATATATATATATACATATATATATATATATATATATATATATATATATATATATATATATATATATATATATATATATATATATATATATATAACATATGAAAGTTTGATGACGAAATAACGTTGCTGATAACCTTCTGCTAGTTTCGCGACCAAAAGTCTACGAAAACTGCATCGCGTCAAAATCAGACTACTCAGTGAGTTTTACTTATATCCGATGACTTCTTTGGAAATGATAAAAATAGTAATTTTTTTGAGGTTGCCGTCTGCATAATTTTCAGAACTAGGATATTTAAGCACTTGTTACTTATTTTTGTTCGAAACACCTTAAAATGCAATGGTATGAAAATGTAATGTTAATGTCACTTGGTATAAAACTGACAAGGGTCCAGAGCTAGCAACCCTTTTCTAGCATCACAGCCGAATCTGCTTCACATTAAGGCCTAAGCACTCTGTCAATTTCGTTTCGACCAGATGACTGCAATGGAAGTTATAGGAGTAAAAAGATTTTTAGGGTTACCGTCCACAAAAATTTCACCGTTTTACAAATTGAAAAATTCGCTGCTTATTTTCATAGCAAGGTGATCATTATTTGAAAATTGAAAGGTAGCAACTGGTTGTAGAAAAATGACAAAAATTAACGTAGCTGACAACCTTTATCTAATATTGCATTCTACCAGACTTGTTCTACACTAAGATCAATTTTATATGAATTTTATACGTTTTGAATACCTGCATCAGCAATTATAGAGCAAACAGCTTTTGTTTGGCTGATCGTTTTTTCAAGATGGCACCACAGTTATAGGGTTGTCATCATGTTCATTTAACTCCTATGAGACCTGCTTTTGCTTAAGATCAATACACCCTGTGCATTTCACATTGATTTGATTATCCAGTCATGAGTTCTCGCGAAAACAAATTTAGGGTGCTATACAAATAGATAATTTGTGAAGGGTCTCCGTTCTCGGCCGATGAAGAATTTTGAAAATTACAATTTAACAGGATGAGCCAAGCATGAAATTTGTCTATCGTGTGTATTTTTTCTTAAAAATCAAAAAAAAATCAGGAGTTTCGACGGTTTGAAGGATTTAATTTTGCGTGCCTGCCGTATCTACAGGGCTACCCGCACAGTAACCATATAACCTATATACCCACACAACATAATCACACAAATTAAATTTTTAAACACATTAATGTGTCCTGTAAATTTCGCAAGGATAGGATGGCTGTATCAGAAGTTATCACGATTCGAAGTTTCGCAATACATACAGAAGTATCTTATAATTCACTAGAATCCCCACCACCACCAAAGGGTTAATATTATCTTAGTTCGATCTTGATTCCGATCAACTTTTAGTACTTATACAAAAATATGTCCTGCAAATTTCAGCTCGAACAAATAACGCAACCACAGGCGATGCTCACTGAATTTTTGAAAAAAGACCCCATTGTGAAAAGGGTTGAGCAAAAAATTATTCTCCAGTTAACAGGTTAACATTAAAATTGCATGCTGCGACAATGAACTTGAATTAGCTATGAACTGCTCAGCTCATCTTTGATTTTTGCTGCATTAAAGGAAACAGTAATTTTTAGAGCTGTACATATATATATGTATAAACAGTTTGTGTTTTAATTAAGTACTCATGTCATCATCAACAATTGTTCTAAAGGCTCATAAATTAACGACAGACATTGTGAAGCTAGCATTCTCTTCCGCTTCCATTGGTAATAGGCACAAAAATTTAATGAAGACTCGCCTTGTTTACATGGTTTCAGACATGGTTTCAGAGTAATATCGATAACTACTTTCAACACTTTCAACTATTGATACACCGGTGTGTTTAGCACGTTTACTGTGTTTAACATGGCACTTCACCGTACTCAAGACCTAACTGGAAAAACTGTATTAAGTTTTTCATTTCATAGTCTCTGGCACAAAATAAGTGAGAAAACTGACTTTTGAGCACCTTTCTTTCATCATATGACAGATTTTCGCTAGCGTGTCACAGCATTTGTCATTACATCGATAAGCATACTCCACAATATTCCACACAACATATTTTCCTTCGGCGCTCATTTGGAAACGCAGACTGAGCCTGTAAAAGCCTGTAAACTGACATGTGGGCAGCTTTTAATCCGTGTTCAAAAAAATGTTTCAGAACGGAAGCTGCACGAGCGCCTGCGGGTCCTGTGAAAGTCACTCTTCTGGACCATCTAAACCCTCACGTTGCAGGTTATGTCGCTTCTGTCCTGGGTACTTCAATAAACTAAGTTTGAGTTTTTCCATAAATATCGAAATTCTTCAAAGAAATATATTTCAATTTCTTGACAACATTCGATATTTCAATGTCAAACTGCCCTGTTCTTCAGTGTCTATCGCACACCCATCGACCTTAAGAATGCTTTTTTTTTACATTTAACAGACTCGATTCCAAATACCTTTATAAGTCACACTAAGCTACACTTATTACGAGTATTGCACAACTCATCCGAAATACGTAAAAAACTAAGTGTGTTGAAGTAACAGTTGTTCGTAAATCAGGAATGTTATTATTTTTTTTATTATTTTATAAACACGAGCTGTATATTGTCAAAAGAATGATTATGAAACCATAGGCAATAAATATTTATAGTGTGTCAAATAATTTTTTTATTCTCTTTTTTACTATTTTTTCTTAAAAGAGTCATATAAAAAGAATGAAATTGTGAATACAAATAAAAGATTTGTGGCCAAAGCGTTAAAGTCACAAAGTATCGCTATTATAGCTTTAAGCTGCTATTTGCCCTTCACATGAGCTTGGTAAACAACGCCACTATATGTACATGAAATGTTCACTTACGCCTGGTTATTTTATACGATAAAGCCAGGAGAACATTTGTTGTACAAAATTTTAGTATATGACAGTATTCAGCTAACTTCATCGGCGCGTCGTATAGTAGTCATGGTTAATCAATATTTGGTGGCATATGAAGATCATTTCAAATGTGGCTGATACTACTAACTATATCTGTCATACCTGATCAAAATCTAGTGGTATCGTTTATGACCGGAAAATTCAGAGGACCTCATTTTTCATTGATTATATGTGTCTATAAACACAATAGAAGACGGATGTTGACCTTAAACTAGCTACGCTGATCATTGCTGTAGCTGAAAAACTAGACGAAGAAAAAAGATTTATATTTCACTGCATAGCGACCTTTTATGCAGCAGAATTGCCGGAATCGCTTCAAATAAATACATAAAATATATATTTATCTTGCATACATCTTATTCAGCTATCTACATGAAAAACATTTAAAAACATTTATTCGTCAACTTGTAATGTAAAATAAATATTTTTCCACCTTCTGCAACTATTTACTAGGAATTTTCATTTCAATTGAGAATATTCAGCGAATCCGTTTAATGAAAAAAGCTCCAGCGCATAGGAACTTCTGGAAACATTGATTTCCGGGGAAAAGTAGAGGTATCGCGAAGTATTGAATGCAGATTCGACCATACTGTTGCAAAGGTCATGCACCATTTTAATTCGACGACTGCATCTAAACGCAGCGGGCAAAAAGGTTTTCAGAGCTACCGCTCGCATAATTTCAGGATTTAGGAGAGCGAAATACTTGTTACTCATATTCAAAATCGAATGTTAATGTCACAAAACTTTGAAAGCGGCATCCCTATAACCCAAATGACAAAGAAAATGGTTACCAACCGCAAATCTCTCCAAATTTTCAACAAAATATTTTTTTAAAAAAGTGACTAGAAATTTTAAAAACCCTAGCGCATCAGCGCTAAAAACACTAATGTTCGAAGAACAGTAGAGGATTTGTACAGATTTTGGGTGTGTATTCTACCACTAGCTACTTTTCCTACTTAAGACTAATATACCCTTAGTATTCATAGACCCTAGGCTAATTTAATTTCGATGACTTCATCCAAAGTTACAGCAATAGAAAGGTGTTTGTGGTTGCCATCCGAAAAATGTCGAGATCTTAGAAAATTTAAAAGTTGTTAACTTATTTTCATTGCAAATGTTCGCGATGTGAATACTTCATGCAAGCATTTATTGGTACGAAAATAATAAAAACGCCTCGTGCTGGCAGACCTTTGCTAGCACCGAAGCCAAAACTATGTCATATTTTGCTCACGTTGAAGTCAACCTGCTCTGCGAATTTTGTATTGATCCGATATCTGCATTGGAAATTATAAGGATACAAAGAAATAACATTCGCAAAAGATTTTCAAAATTTTCTAGATCTTAATGTTAGGTGTTATATATATCTATATATATATATATATATATATATATATATATATATATATATATATATATATATATATATATGTATATATATATATATATATATATATATATATATATATACATATATATATATATATATATATATATATATATATATATATATATATATATATATATATATATATATATATATATATATATATATATATATATATATATATATATATATATATATATATAGGGGTGACTATCGATAGTAATCTCAAATGGAATAATCACACAGAACAAGTTAACGCTAAGTTAAGGCGAAGCATACACATTTTTTATTCTTTAAGGGATTTATTGACGATAGATCAACTAAAAACTATTTATTATGCGCTAGTCCAATCTGGTCTGCAATACGCCATTGCTGCCTGGGGTAGCACCTTTTTTACCCACCTCACAAACTTAAAGTCAATGCAAAGACAGATTCTAAAAGTAATCTTCCAATTGCCCCGTAGATTTCCGACAGCTGAGCTCTTCGCCATAGCAAAAGTATTTGATATTAAAAACTTTACTTAGCCGCTACTCTCTTTTATGCCTACAAGTATGTAAAACCCAACAATGCTCAAGATTACCTCGCCACAAGAACAAACCGTAATAATATGGTAGTTCCCGCTTGCCGTAAAAAACAAACACAAAAATTTGTTTCCTACATTGGACCTAAGTGTTTTAATAAACTTCCTGAGTATTTAAAGGGTATTAATCCGTTTGAAAGATTCAAATTAAATGTGAAAAAATGGCTCCTAACACTATCTAATGAAGAATTTAAAGCAACTTTTAATTTTATTTAAGTCCACATTGTAACTAATCTTCTATCTATAAATTGTTAATTAGATCTAAGTGTTAACCATTACAGATAAGACATAGACCTAAGAGTTGAATAGGCCTCCTTACACAGGCGATGCTTATAAGGAGGCTACTACACAGGTTAATTATAGTATGTAAGCCTTTCCGTTTTTATGAATTTTGTGATCAATAAATTAATTGAATTGAATTGAATTGAATTGAATATATATATATATATATATATATATATATATATATATATATATATATATATATATATATATATATATATATATATATATATATATATATATATATATAAATATACATATATACATGTATATATATATATATATATATATATATATATATATATATATATATATATACATATATACATGTATATATATATATATATATATATATATATATATATATATATATATATATATATATATATACATATATATATATATATATATATATATATATATATATATATATATATATATATATATATATATATATATATATATATATATATATATATATATATATATCAGTGGCGTGGCGTTCATGGAAGCAAGGGAAGCATTGCTTCCCTTACATTTTACTGATATATATATTTTAAATTAATTTATTTAAAAATCGCGAGAAAAATCATGGACAGGAATTTTCTAAATAAATTTTCCCAAAAACTCATAGTGAACATCTTGCACGGCTAAGGTGGTAACACCACCGAATGAAAATATTGAGAGAACAAGACGGGTGGAAGCAACTAAAATATTGCTTCTACGAGCATTAATTTCACTTCATGTAGACTGCATTGTGACGTCATTCAAAAAAATATGCTTGTACTGGTTGTTTGGAAGCAATGCAGAAATTGCTTCTTAGGGAGTGAGAAGCCGCGTACGTATGGTTGCTGTGGAACTTATTGTGACGTCTCAAGCGAGAAACTGAGAGAGAAGCCGCGTACGTATGGTTGCTGTGGAACTTATTGTGACGTTCCCCATATAATTTGCTTGTGCGTATTTTTTTTTTTTAATGAGAATATTTGCTGTAGTACCTACACACTATGTGAATTTTTGAATGAATTTGAACTACGAGATGTTTTAAGGGTTGCCAGAGACTGCTTGAATGTAGTTCGGTAGTGAAATTTGTGCTATATTTTATATATAAATTTGGTGATGGTATTTTTAATTGGTGAAGGTAATTATTTCACCAATAGTTTAGAGTATGGTTGTAATTAAATTGATTTGAATTGTTTAGAATTGAGTGCGTAGAATTACTTTCTGTAATCGCATGATTTTTTAATTTTATACTTAAAATAGTGAGAGTGCAATCAAAAGGTTAATGTATTTATTTGTTCCGTAAATAGCATGGATTATAATTGCATAATTAGTGACCTTTTTAAATTTTCTTTTGGATCTCGATCTTTTGCGGATAAAAAGGAACTCATTGTTTTTTACTCTAATGCAAATTCACAGAGAAAATATTTTTGAATATTCTATCAACAATAAATCAGAAAATAGTTTAAAACAATTTTATAAATCAGTTTTTTTAGTTCTAACATTGCAAGTAATGAACGCAAAAGAGAATGTTACAAGAGCGCCCGCAGAGCGCAGTTTTTCTTGGTTAAAAAGGATTAAAACTTATCTCAGGAATAGGACAGATGAACAGTGACTAAGTGACTTGGCAATACTTTCCATCGAATAGGTTTTCTTAAAATAATGTTTGAGCGAGTAAAGTTTTTATCAAGACGTCATAGATGAGTTTGAAAAAAAAACAAAGGCAAATTTCATTAAATTTAAAATAGAAGTATGCATGAATTTTCTCATCAAATTTGATTTATAATAGATTTTTTTTTCAGCTCACTTCATTTATTTTAAATTTACTAGA
>OZ022265.1:62449303-62459303 GCA_963978885.1 Nemotelus pantherinus
GCAAGTTGGTGGTAAACCAATCATCACAGACCTTCACGGCAGCACAAACTGATTTTTTAAACAATGGGTTAAAATTCGCCATTCGGAACAAACCGAATATACCTCAGCTAATCGTGGATTTAGAGGCAGGCATCAACTCATACACATTGGAGGGTCCAGTTTCAGGGGAGGGGAAAGAACGCATACGCCTGGCAGCAACAGATGCTATCAGGAAAAACAACAGTCACAGCGAAAAACGTATCCACCAAGAAAAGGAAATGGCCAAAGAGTTAAAAAGTAAACCGGTATACTATATCAAGGCAGACAAAGGAAACGCAGTAGTTATACTCGATAAGGAGGATTACGATGGAAGAATGAGGACAAAAATAGATAATGGACCGTATAGAAAACTGAGGAACGATCCACTACAACCACTTATTAAGCAGGTCGATAAAGTTTTGAAGGAATGCAAACAGGTGTTATCCAACAACAATTTGAAAGTCTCAAATCCAGCGCTGCCACGGATAAGGGGCCTTCCCAAAATTCATAAACCAGGAAAAGAAATGAGGGAGATAATTTCAGCGGAAAAATCACCAACACATCGGATTGCAAAATGGTTGGTCAAGGAATTCCAGAGCATGGAGCATAAGTTTAGGTCATATTCGGTCAAAAACTCGAAAGAATTTTGTGAGCATCTTCAATCGATAGGAGATTTAGAAGAGGATGAAATTCTGATATCCTTCGACGTTAAAGCTCTTTTTCCGAGCATACCTATAAAGGAAGCAATTCTTATATTAGAGACCTGGTTGCTTCAGCAACAAAATGATGCATTTTGGAAGACGAAGGTCAAACAGTACATCAAGCTAACGAAATTGTGTATGGAAGAAAATTATTTTACATTCAGGGAAGGGTATTACAAGCAGCTGAAAGGAGCTCCGATGGGCAACCCACTGTCACCGTTTATTAGCGAGATTTTTATGGCTAAGCTAGAAGCGGATCTGGAAGAAAAGGGCCTCATGCCGAAATTTTGGAGGAGATATGTGGACGACATCTGCGCGGTTGTAAAAAGAGAAGAAGTAGAAAATACCGTGGAAATCATCAATGGTTTGCATGGAAATATTGATTTCTCTTTTGAAATAGAGACGAATGGTCAGCTACCGTTTTTGGATTTATTGCTAAAGAGGAGGGAGAAACAATTAGAGCTGGAAGTGTACAGGAAGCCAACAGACACAAATCGCGTCATCAGATACAACTCCAACCATGCGTACCAGCACAAGATGGCTGCATTCAACCACATGATCCATCGTATGTTGACCCTACCGTTATCGTCCGAGGGATTAAAGAAGGAAACATCCCACATTTTGAAAGTAGCTGAGAGCAATGGATACCAACCAAACGGATAACAGGACTGATTGGAAAACGGATGAGGAACCTGGCACTTAAAAGTTTGACAAACCTGAAGAAGGACAAGCCCCCACTGAGAAGGGTCGTGTTAGAATATAATCGGATTTCGTTGGGTTTGAAGCCCAAATTAAAGAAATGGGGCGTAGAGGTTGTATTCCAAAACAGAAGCAACCAGCTGAAGACTCTACTTGGGTCAACAAAGGACCCAATAGAAAGATTGGAAAAAGCAGGGATATACTCGATCCAATGCGGGGATTGTGACCTAAAATATATAGGCCAAACGAAACGAAGTGCACTTACTCGCTTCAAGGAGCATCGGAGGGAAGCAGAAACAGCAAGGAGGAAAAACATTAAGGAGTTCAAATCCAAAGTAGCGGAGCATATGGTTGGAGCAGACCACAACATCTCGGTGGAAAACCTCTCACTGATAAGCAACGTGGGAGATAGTAGAAAGCTAGATGTAGCGGAAAGTTTGGAGATATTCAAGGCTCCACGGGAGTGTCTCCTTAACAGGGATTTGGGAAACGGATATTCCCCACTGTTCAAATTGATTAGAAGAAGTACCGCAAGGGCAACCGGAGATCTTAATAACACGATAATTAACATCTCACCCACGAGCCAGGTAAGAAGGATTAACGAAACAGTTAATGAGGCTGCTAATGAGTATTTAATTAACGCCCCACCTACCGAGGATGGGGGAAATACCCAGACGGAAAGAAAACGCTTAAGGAGACTTAAAAGTTTATCTACAAATAGGACGATTAGGGACTATTTTCCTCAGTCGAAGAAACATCGCTGAAGAAGGCTATAAGTGATAGCCGAAATACTAGTATACGGATTTTTGAAAAATAAATTGGTAGAAATAAAGGAAACGAGTTCGACTTTTCATTTTATTTTATTAGAACATTTTTTATTAAATGATTTTGCACTGAAATTCACGCAAATTTATCAAAATAACTTTATAAAGATCGAATTACAATATACATAACATCAAGAATTCCAAAGCATCGTGCCTTTAAAACTGCAATAGTTTATTGGCAAGTACAAGTTGCACTACTTGTCAAAATAGATCGAGCTTCTAGAAAGAATTTCAACAGCAAAGTAGATGAGATTGTATTAGGACATCATGTCAATTTTGATTTTTTAAGTTTCTTTTTCTAAGAAGACATCCGTTTGATTTTTAAAAAAAGTATATGAAATTATTTCAAATATTTAAACCTCACACTTAAATCATTATTATTGTAATATTACACCTTATTAGTAATTAACAATATATAAGCTGTGTTTAATGAGCACGAAAAAAAAGCAGAGCATCTCAAGGCAAGTTTTAGGAGTGCAGCTGTCAAAAAAAGTAGAGCAAGTTCGAGCAATTGAGAGCACGAGATCCTATGGAACACTTTTCAGGCAAAAATTCTCAAAGTGTCAGAAGTTCAGCCTGTCAGTTTTTAAATCAGAGAGATTAATGTAAATGCGAGTGATTATAGTGAATCCGAGTTGTGTAATAAACCGTGCTGTAAATTATAGTATTTTTTTAATAAACAGTGTAACGACTGAATTATAATTTTAAAAAATTGAAAAATATTTAGCCACTGAGCTAATTGAAGAGTTTGATGATTCCGCTGATTCAGATAATTCGTTCTTATCCTCATCAGATCTCGAGAGTAGTAATTATGATAATGTTTGTATTTTAGCCATGACCAGAAGTAAAAGAAATTGCATCCAAAAATACGTGGAAGAAGTAATTCCGAAGTATACGGATGAAGAATTTTTAATGCATTTTCGTGTGACTCGAAATGTATTAGAATTACTTTGCAGCAAGTTCGAAAGTTCACAAGAATTCGAAAAACTTGATAAAACCAAAGTATTCAGTGCTAAAATGCATGTTGCATTATTTCTTTGGTTTGCGGGACACGAGGCCTGTTCCATCCGAGATATAGCTGACTGATTTAATGTGTCCATCGGAACCGCAAGTCGAATTATTTCAAGAGTTACATATTTTATAAGCAATTTATCCAATATTTACATCAAATGGCCAACAGAAGAGGAAAAAAAAATAACCTCAGAATATGTAAAAAATAAAACTGGATTAAGTGGAGTAATTGGTAGGTAATATGTTTTATTTTTGTTCTACATATTTTTATGTTACATGTTCTCTTCAAACAGCTGCAATTGACGGAACACATCTGAAAGTAGACCTTCCAAAGGGTATATCCGATTATTTCATTGATAGAAAAAATGTGAAGAGCATTCAGTTGCAAGGAATATGCAACGAGAAAAAAAAATTTCTGGACATGTTTGTTGGATTTCCAGGCTCAGCACACGATAATCGAGTATTCGAAAACTCAGATATTTATCCAATTCTTCCGGGACTTTGTGGTCAATACTATATTTTGGGGGATTCTGCCTATGCCTGTTCAAATTACGTGGTTACACCATATAAAGATAACGGTCACTTATCAGCTGACCAAAAACACTTCAATAAAAAACTCAGCTCAGGTCGAGTGATGATCGAGCATGCATTTGGGCTGCTTAAGCAAAGATTTAGGCAATTATATTATTGCAAATTGAGAGGAATTGAAAAATTTTGTCATTTTGTAAGAGCGTGCGTCGTCCTGCATAATCTGTGTGACGATAATTTGGAGGCGCATGAGAATGATCCTGTATTTAATATCGAAGACAACCAGAATGGTCCAATTGACCTAATACGCGACGGGGTTTTGCGTGATAGATTATGTAAGGAGTTCAGTGCTAATAGAAATTGCACTTAGATATCATTTTTGGTTTGATTATATATTCCTCATTTTGTATTTGTTGTACTAAGTATTATATTTTTCTAGTTTGTATTTTGAATTATTAATTGATACTTGCATGAATTTATAATTGGTTTATCTAAACTATATGTTTTCCCGTCTGTTAGAGATCTTCACAGTATACTAATTAGTAATATATATTGAATAAAAAATTAAAAAATTTTAGAATTGTAAATTATTGAAATATCATCCTTCAAATCAATTAATTTTTATTTTTCTCAGAATAACACTGCAAAAATTTTTCCAAAATATCATTTTTTCGCTTCGTTTCTCTAGTTCTTTCTTCGTAAGCCCTTATTTTCTCTTTTCTTAATGCAATTTTTTCTTCTTTTTCTTCTCTCTTTTCTCCGGCTCTTTGTTCCCTCCACAGTTTTATCTCTTTTGCTACTGAATATACCCGTTTTGAGACAGCTGGGATGTTATGTTCTTCTCCGCTGGGCAAATTTTCCTCTTGTTCAGAATTTTCTGCAAGAAATAAAAATAATTACTTGCTTACCTAAAAAAACCCATGTGTTTTCCCCTAATTCAGCAGCAATTCCACTTTCAACTAAAATTTCCTCATTTCGTCTTCCTCCGTTGTGTGATCCTAACACAAATGGTGGGATAACAGACGGGCTCTTTACCATAACTTCACTCAATTCCCTAAATAAAAATTACTAGCCTTTAGAACACATCTATTAAAATAAAATATGAAGCATTACTTGTCAAAACTACAATTGCCTCTTTCTCTTCCTGATTTTTTGTTATGGCTTGTTTTTTGCTTGATGCTTCGTTCAACACTCTTCCACTTGCTTTCCACTTGGAAAGCAGTAAAATTATGTCCTTTTTCATTTATTTTTTTTGAAATAAAGTCCCACATCTTTTTTTTATTTTTGACCTCAATTTGTTTGCCAAGTTTCGGGCGGGTTTCTTTATAAATTTCGATCAGAAGCTTACATTGGCTATCAAGCCAAATCGCTTTATTTCTCGAGTAGTTTCCCGCCATATTTGGAGACAGAGGAAGAATGTTATCCTCCATATGTAGCAGTTGAGATTCTTCTGATTTCGATGAGAATGACCGTGCAAATAGTTCCGAACACAGTTGTGGATCTTCAAATACAAAATTTTATGAATTTGCAAAAAATTAAAGCTAGATACATCTCATACCTTCTTTTAAAGTATTTGCTGTGCTCGGTGAACACTGTAGTGTCATGCTTTTCCTACTAGTGTTTTCTATTGTGAAGTTTTCCATATTTTCTTTTAAATTACCTTCAATTTCACTTCACTATTTTCAGTCACAATTTTGACAGTTGTTAAACAGCTGATCGCTTGCCCGAACTTGCTCTATCAAAAAAGGTAGAGCGAAAATCGTGCTCTAAATTGATCTAGTTCAATTTAGAGCATGCTCATGAAACACAAATCAGAGCAACTTCGGGCAAGTGAGAGCAGCCGAATTGCTCATAGAACACATTTTGTTGAGATGTCTCAACCCAGCTCAACCTAGAACCGCTCATTAAACACAGCTATATTTACACACTAATTTCAGCCACCCTATTTCCTTGCCGCGTTCCGTTTTTGTCGTCGCGTAACTCCGATAGAATGTCGTTGGACAATGAGGATGCGGTTCCCTCAGGCGCGTCGGCGGTACCGCAAATTAGTGCGACCTCCATAAAACCGCCCGTGTTTTGGCAAGCAGAGCAAACTTTGTGGTTCTCTCAATTAGCGAGCCAGTTTGCGAACGCACACATTAAGTGTTCGCAAACAAAGTATCACTATGTAATTTCCTCGCTGGGTCCTGAGCAGCTGAAGGTGGTCAGGGACGTGGTTGCGAGCCCGGACCCTGACACGCCTTACGAAATCCTCAAGAGGGCGCTTATATCGCGGCTTTCAGCCAGCGATTCGGCAAAACTTAAGCACCTCTTGGGGAACCTCTCACTAGGCGATAGACAATCTTCCCAGCTGCTTCGTGATATGAAGCAGTTGGGAGGTTCCGCGGTTGGGGACGACCTTTTGAGGACCCTCTGGCCGCAGCGGCTTCCGGAGCAGACTCAGGCTATTTTAGCCTGCTCTCCGGAGGCCAACCTGAGCAAGTTGGCGGAGACGGCAGACAAAATAGCGGAGGTTTTTGTCACGCCACAAGTAAGCTCAGTCGCCGTTTTCCCCCAGCAGTCAGAGGTGGCCGCTTTGACACAGCAGGTTGCTGCCCTCACGAGGCTCGTCCATCAAACACTACGATTGCGTTCGAGGTCCCAAGGGAGATCTCGCTCGCAGCCACGTCGCCGAAGCCAGTCACGAGGGACTGGTATTTGTTGGTATCACTTCAAATTCGGCTCCAAGGCTTTAAAATGCATCTCTCTATGCGCCTTCAAGGCTGGTTCATCTGAACCAAAAAACTAAGTCGCTGTTCTCTTCAGACGGTAAGAAAACGCGACTTGTCACCTAGCCGTCGTCTAATAATTCGTGACAACTTGTCTAAACGACACTACTTGATTGACACAGGCGCAGATATTTCGGTGCTTCCAGCACCTGCTACCGGAAAACTTCCACCTTCTGGTATGCGACTTGCCGCGGCAAACTAGTCGACCATCAACACCTATGGACGAAAGGTGATCAAACTAGACCTGGGACTCCGTCGTGAGTTTTCATGGGATTTTATCATTGCCGATGTCTCTAGACCCATTTTAGGCGCAGACTTTCTCTGCCACTATGGGCTAGTCGTCGACTTGGCGAATGCTATCCTTGTGGATCCTCTTACTTCTCTTTCATCGAAAGGCACGTACACTTCGGACAAAGGTCCAAAACTAAGTGTTTTGTTTGAGCAAACCTCTGATCCACGGATACATGCCCTTCTCAACAAATACCATGCCATCACGGTCAACACAGGGTTCTCACAACCCTGTAAACATAAGGTGACACACCACATTTTGACCACAGGCCCTCCAATAGTATCGAGACCACGTCGACTTGCACCAGATAAGCTCGCGGCGGCTAAGAAAGAATTCGATTTCCTGCTACAGCAGGGAATTTGCCGCCCCTCAAACAGCAGCTGGTCTTCTCCGCTACAAGGCTAATGGGGAATGGCGTCCTTGCGGCGATTACAGACGCCTAAACGCCATAACCATCCCGGATAGATATCCGATCCCCATTATTCAAGACTTCTGTCATGAATTACATGGCAAAAATATATTTTCCACCATAGACCTGACTAAGACCTACCATCAAATCCCAGTCGAGCCGAACGATATTCCAAAGACCGCCATCTGCACACCTTTCGGACTCTTTGAGTTCACCCAAATGACTTTCGGACTTTGCAATGCGGCACAATCGTTTATTTACTGTTTTATTTACCTCGACGACATTTTGGTAGCTTCGACTTCCGAAGAAGAGCATCTTGTTCACTTAGAATAAATTTTCAAAAGATTAGCGGACCATGGTCTTATAATCAATATGGAGAAATGCCATTTCCTTCGACCTTCAATTAAATTCTTAGGTCATGAGGTTTCGCCGAAAGGCATTAAGCCCTCCCCAGATCGGGTTGAGGCAATATCAACAGCTAAACTCCCCAAGACGGTTAAAGACCTAAGAAGATTTTTGGGGATGGTCAACTTCTATCGTCGCTTTCTTCCTCACACAGCTGAGATGCAGCAACCACTCAACGCCTATCTTTGTGGCTCTAAGAAAGATGGTGCTAGGACAATCGACTGGTCAATAGAAGCTAGCAAAGCTTTCGACCAAGTCAAGATTGGTTTAACAGAAGCCACTCTATTATCCTTTCCGGACTCAAACGCCGAGCTTGGTCTATTCGTAGACGCTTCCGATTCCGCCATCGGGGCTGCTCTGCAGCAAAAATGTCAAGGCTCTTGGCAACCCCTTGGTCTTTACTCGGCCAAAATAAGCGACGCACAAAGAAAGTATAGTGCATACGACCGCGAACTCTTAGCGGCTTATCAGGGCATTCGTTATTTCCGACACTTTTTGGAAGCCCAAAGGTTCACTCTATACACCGACCACAAACCACTGACTTTTGCTTTTAAACAAAAGCCAGAAAAGCCACACCTCGTCAGCTTTGACATCTAAGTTATATAAGTGAGTTCACTTCTGACATTCGGCATGTCTCTGGTTGCAACAACGTTGTTGCTGACGCACCCTCTCGTCTCGAAGAAATCATTCTTCACAGTACTCTCGACTTTGCCGCAATCGCCACGTCCCAAACATCGGACGCGGAGTTTCAGAAGATTCTAAAGGACTCTAAATTTCTTTTAAAAAAACAACCAATATTTGGCACCAACGTCGACATTTTTTGTGAAGTGTCTGGCCCAACCATACGACCTTATATTCCTCACACGTTCAGGAAACAGGTGTTCAACTCAGAACATAATAACGCTCACCCTGGTATTCGTGCTACAAGAAAGCACATTGCAACTAAATTCTTCTGGCCTTCGATGAACAAGGACATTGCCACTTGGGCCCGAGAATGTCTATCTTGTCAAAAATGCAAGATAACCAGACATGTGAGCAAACCTGTATCGACCTTTCCTACGGTCTCCGAACGTTTTAAGGTCATTCACATCGACATAGTTGGTCCCCTAGCACACTCGCAGGGATACACTTATTGTCTCACCATAATCGACCGTTTCACACGTTGGCCTGAAGCAATTCCTTTAGCCAGCATTACTGCCAATGACTGTGCTACTGCTTTATTAAGCACCTGGATTGCTAGATTTGGAGTTCCCCAATACATTGTCACCGACCAGGGCAGACAATTCGAGTCAGCGCTCCATGCTGAGCTTGGTCGACTCTTGGGCTTCGAACGCAATCTTACCACAGCGTACCACCCTCAGGCCAACGATTTCTTAGAAAGATGGCATCGTACACTTAAATCGGCTATCATGGCTCACAACGATGTTTCTTGGACTAGAACTCTACCTATAATTCTTCTTGGATTACGATCTCTAATCCGAGAAGAATTCACAGCATCACCGGCTCAACTCTTGTACGGAGAAAACCTGCGTCTTCCTAGTGATTTTCTTCAAGAAAATCCTAGAAAGATTAGCCAATCAGACTTTGCCACAGAACTAACGGCTACAATGGCAAAACTTCGACCGGTTGATGCTAAACATCACACAACTCCGAAGATATTCATCTTCAAGCAACTCGACTCTTGCTCCCATGTCTTCGTCAGAGTCGATTCTGTTCGTCCACCACTCATTCCACCGTACGACGGTCCTTTCAAAGTCCTAGCCAGACATATTAACTATTACACTCTGGAAATCAGAAACAAATCCGTCAATGTTTCCATTAACAGGCTCAAGCCTTGTTACACGTCATCCTCTACGGAACCTGTCGACAATTCTTCCAGAAACCAGCAAGCATCAGCAACCTCGACTGCACCATTACTGCCTACAGCTCCCGAAAAGAGACCAGCGAGGAAAGTTACATTCGCTCCGTACGTCTCTCTAGCTGGGCGAACCACAAAGGTGCCACTCCCCTACGCCTCGCGATAACGCGTAAAACGCTGGCAGGGGAGTATTGTGGATACA
This sequence comes from Nemotelus pantherinus, assembly GCA_963978885.1. Classification (NCBI taxonomy): domain Eukaryota; kingdom Metazoa; phylum Arthropoda; class Insecta; order Diptera; family Stratiomyidae; genus Nemotelus; species Nemotelus pantherinus. The sequence goes on from OZ022265.1 coordinate 62,459,016, forward strand.
CAAACACCTACACTTAACATTCTCACATTCACTACTCACCACACTACTGGACATCATACACACTACATCAAAATTCAGAAATCAAGTAGACTAAGTTAAAAAATGTCAATGTAAAAAAATGGAAAATAGTTAGTTGTCAAATGGTGTAATTAGCTTTTTGAGTTTGTAATCGTTATAAAAACTAATGTTAAAATAAAATTTACTTAACATCCAACAATACAATTTTTAAATAAACGCTTGTTGTTAATGATATTTTAATAATTCTAGTATTCAAAAATTGAAACTAAA
>OZ022265.1:62464303-62474303 GCA_963978885.1 Nemotelus pantherinus
ATGCCACGTCGACGTGCTAAAGTAATAGCCAACAAGGGCTATACAATAAACTAGTAATTTAGAAGTTTAATATTTCTATTTTTCCCCTATGAAATATATGTTTTTGCATCATTATTAGTTATAAGTTGAAAAACTGCTATTTTTTGCACAGCCCGTTTCAAACATGTTTATCAAAATTATGAAATTCGAGGCAAAGTGCACCTTAAAACACTTTTTTGTCTTTGCTATATTTGCATTGCCACATTTATGAATACATTTTATATTGTTCCCTACAACGAAACTGGTTGTTTTTGAAAATTTAATTAAATTTACCGGCACTGCTATTATTTTGCACACAGGTATATATATATATATATATATATATATATATATATATATATATATATATATATATATATATATATATATATATATATATATATATATAAACTTGTTTATATTTATACATATATAGATAAATAAACGGTTATAATACGGTAAAGTTGAATGAATATATAGTGAACGTGCGTGAAAATTTAAGAATTACAATTTTTTCAGATGTTCTTCACGACAAAGCAGTGCAAACTGATATCAATTATGCGGCTCCTGTGAGACGTGAAGATTGTTTTTTAGGTTCAATACCTAAAAGAGTAAAATTGGAAGTTGAAGAGCTGAAAGAGGTAATTGTATGGCTCACGAAAATTTTTTGATTTTACTGAACTTTGTGTGCTGTTAAAGGAATTAACTCATGATGAAAAGAGCTTGTCCAAAGCAAGATTTTGCAGATATTTTGAATCTCATGCAGAAAACGGTCCAATCTAGGCAACAACCTTGTTCATTTGAGGAATTTCCTAGGTTTTTAGACACACCCGGATTGGTAAGATTTAATGCGTCAAAGTTATTAAATAAATTATCTATATACATATTTATTATATTATTTTAGATTGAATACGACTTTAAACTGAGATATAGCAATATATCAAATTTTTCTGAAAATTGGCCTCAAATAAAACTTCAAATTCAAACAATTGCCTCAGAAAAGAAAATTGGAGTTTACGACGAATATACGACGGATGATGAAAGTAGGTATATAAATATTATTCATAATAAGCACCATCTCCATTTTCTTATTTCCTTAGAATTTGACGAGGACATAACAACGCTCATCCTGCTCACGAAGATCATTACTACAGTTGGAAAAAGGAGAGCAGAAAAACACTAACTACTCATTATTTAATTTCCAAAGAGTAATTTTTAAGCACAATCTTAAAATACATATTAACGAGATGTTTTTTCTAGTTCGGATCGTTCGAATTTGAAAACAGCTCGAATATAAAGCAACCGTATCTTGTCCTGAAAGGAAATTCGAAGCGAGAGATTTCATCTTTTTGGGTAGCTATAGATGGGCACGAAATTCCACTTAGTAGTGAAAACAGTGTTACTTCATTTGAGCTGTTATTCAAGAGCTTCTTTGTATTCCATGCTGTATATCCAGATCATTTATATTCTTTCTTCATATTCGTGCAAGAAGTTCTTTTTAAATTCAATTCACAATTCACTTACTCCTAGATTGAAAGAAATAAGTAATAGATTTGTGTTTTGATTTCTAAAATGTTTACTTGTCACATTTGTGGCTGTTGCATACCGCAATCACGTTGTTATTTCAAACACTTGTATCTTATTCATAATCTTAATCAATGCAGCAAGCTTCATTTACCATGTGGATTCGAAAACTGTGTCTATTTTTGTTTCTTTTAGTGGATTACGACGCCATATAAAAAACAAACATGAAGAAAAATATATTATCGCGGAAAATATTTTAGGCCTTGATAATGATCGCCCAAACCCATATTTACCTGAAAACGCGATGAATCTCGATTCATATCTACCAAGTACACTTTCGTATGAAGTAGAAAGAAACAAGTTTTTAACTAAAATAAATGGATTAAAAATTAATGAAAAAACGAAAAACCAATTTCTTGAAGCAACTACAGCTTTGACTAGTTCGGTCGCATTGAATATTAGGCAAAAACTTATTAAGTATGACTTGCAAAAGGATGCTTTGAAAAATAATTTGCATTTCTTAGATAGCCGTTTCGATGGGTTCATGACTACCTACAAACGTAACAAACACATTTTTTCTACACTTCCGACGCCTAAAGAGATTGCAATATCCATACGACTTGATCGAAAACGCAAAAATCAAGAAAACGTTTCCGACAATCGGTATCCTATAACAAATACATTTTCTTACATCTCAATAATTGAGACTCTAAAATACCTGTGTGAAAATAAATCATTTTGCGATTTTATCGCACAACCTTACAAAGGAAGTAATTTTAATGAATTGCACTTCACAAATTGGGAATTTTTCAAAACGCATCCTATATTTTCATCGGGTAAGCCATATATTTGCTTACAATTATATGTCGATGAATTCGATGTGGGAAATCCTTTAATGTCTAAAGCAGGAATACATAAGTTAACTGCCTTTTATTTTTCTGTATTAAATCTTCCACCTAACGTTCATTCTAAATTACAAAATATACATTTAGTCGCTTTATCTTACAATTCTGACATTAAACAAAGTGGTTTTGATCCCATTTTGAACTTAATATTCGAAGAAATACAAACTTTAGAGAAAGAAGGCATAGAAGCTATGATAAGTGGAAGCTTATTACGAGTAAACGGATCTATATTTTCAATAGCACAAGACAATTTAAGCGCTAATTCTTTATATGGCTTTCATGAATCTTTCAGATCCAGGTATTTTTGTAGATTTTGTTTGATCGAGAATAAAAATATCCAAACAATTCTTACAGAAGATACTACTTTGCTAAGACATTTAGATGAACATAAAATCCATTTAGAATCAAAGAGTTTTGGCACTAAGGTTCCATTCAAACTTAACGAATTGCTTCATTATGACTGTTTTAGATCAATAAGCATTGATATTATCCACGACATTTTAGAAGGTGTAGGCCAGTTTGAAATGAAACTGTTAATTATTTATATTTGTAAGATAAGAAAACTAATTAGTATAGCTGATTTAAATAACAGAATAAAAAACTTTAATTTCGGATATTTAAATCGATCCAATATACCCTCTTTGATAAATATTGAAACCCAAAATAAGAACCTTGGGCAAAATGCTGCCCAGGCTTGGTGCTTGATGAGATTTTTACCTCTTCTTTTATGTGATATTGCTGAGAATGACGATGCAAAATTTCAAGCCAAGTACAATGTTTTCTTATTATTATTACAAATCACAAACATTGTATTTTCTTCAACATTGCTGATATCACATGTTAATCGACTAGAAAAACTTATTGAGAAACATCATGTTGCTTTTAAAAGAGAATACCCCGACAGCGATCTACTACCAAAGCATCATTTACTAACTCACTACCCGAGCTCTCTTAGCTATGGGATCTCTTAAAACTTTATGGACTATGAGGTATGAAGCCAAACATAAACAAATGAAAAATTATAATAGTTTGTCTCCAAACTTTAAAAATATATGCAAAACAATTGCATTTGAGCACCAAAAAAATAACTATACCATGTACCTTTTAAATGGTGTTCGACTAGAGCTTAAATTTACAGTAAAAGAGCCTGATATTTCATTTGAAATGCTAAAGACTATATAGTCCGGGGAAATCTAACATGGTACTTCGGAAAAATTAGGGGAAAGCTGAAATTTGGTGTGAACCTTGGTACTGGCGTGTTGAACAAAATGTCAAAAGTCCCCACCGATCCGAGTGCTGCGTCGCTTTTTATACGGGGTCAAAGGCCACCAAAAGTGACCTTTCCTAAATATCTCAGTACCGGTTACGTTTTCAGAAAAACAATGTATGACAAATTTGTAGCTTGGCAAAATTCCAACAAAAAAGATTCTACAGCTTTTTCCTGTAACCATAACCGTTTTTGAGATATATTGATCTAAACATTTGTTACTAAGAGCATCCTCTTTCTCACGGCATGTTAATATTATCCGATTTTGATTACGACTTGGCATGTTTGTGAGTTTGTTTTTCTATATTTAAGAGGCGCATAGAAAAAACATATAAATAAACTTATCTACCAGACTCCAGGGTAGGTGGAAAAGTGTGCTCCGAAAAGTTCCCTCCTCCCCCTTTGCCATAAAACGGTATCCCTGAGCATCCATCCCAAATCTTCAGAAATGAGCTTGTTGCCTACTCTTTGCCCACTGTTAAACAAGGTAGGATCACTTTTTATCCTAATAATTGCCTATTCTTGACATGACACGACCAGCCCTACATCCACACCCTTCCCACACCCTACACACCCCCGCAAACGAACCACCCCGAAATACCCGGTTTTTCAGTTTTTTTTCCATACCGTCTTATCCCATGAAAGATCAGGGCAAGGTCACGTAATTTCAGGTGCAAATTGGTTTCGAGACGTGTCATATCCCTTTGGCGCTATGTAGCCATCACAGGATTGGTAAAAAAACTGATTATTCGGGGATAATCTGCATCGGATTGAGCTCCTATAATGTCAGGAATGAGCGTTTACAGAATTATGCCATGATATTATTCAAATTCAAATTCACTTTATTTCATGTTGGTATTAGGTACATTTCATTAGAATATCTTAGGTTAGAGATATAGACTATTCTTGTCTTTACAACTATAATACATATTTTCAGCAGTTGCTACAGTATATGTGGAATCCAACTAGTAGAATTATTTACAAGGAAAAGCAGACAAAAACCTTGTATTTGACTGACTTAATGCTACTTATACCTACCTTACTCTAGACTTAAACTCCACTGAACTCTAATGGTAAGCTCAAGCTTATAAGTTTTAGCTAATATATTATAGAAAAGCTAGATATCCCTCAGGATTGATACAATAAGAGGGTTGTCACAATTGCCGCATTTAGTTAGAAAACTACGTTTCTGCTTTTCTGCTAGTTGTTCGATTGTTCTGATGTTAGTTATTCTATGAAGACGTTTTGTCGAAAAGTAGAAGGGTTTATTAAGCATCATTTTTAGGGTTTTGTTTTGATATGTTTGGAGTTTGGCTTTGTGACACTTAGCACACGAGCCCCAAACAGGTGCTCCATATAGTATGATAGGCTGTATGACTTGCTTATAGATCATAATCTTATTTGGGATTGAGAGCTTTGAATTGCGATTAATAAGTGGGTACAGTGAATGACAGCACTTCATTACTTTTGATTGGATATTATTGGTGTGATTTTTGAATGTTAGTTTTTTATCAAGAGTTATACCAAGATACGAAATTTCGTCTTTCCATTCTACTGCTTGGCCAAGTAAATTTAATTGTTGAGAAGGGAGATATCGTCTCTTTCTTCTTTTCGAGAAATAAATTGCTTTGGTTTTATCTGCGTTGATTTTTATTTTCCATCTGTAAAAGTACTGGTATAACTGCTCGAACTGTCTCTCTAGATTTAGAGCTATTATCGAAGGGTCTACTCCAGAGAAGTAAAAACAAGTGTCATCTGCAAAACAGGCCATATTGCAATCAGACCCCATAGGTATATCCGCTGTGTAGATATTAAAGAGGATAGGGCTTAAGCAAGACCCTTGAGGGACTCCGGCAACTAGTGGGCGTCGAGATGAGTAGACACCATTCGTTTTAACTGTAAACTTACGATCACTTAGGAACGATTGTATTATCTTCGTAAGATACAATGGAAATTCCATCAATGATAATTTGTAAAGGAGACCTTCATGCCAAATATTGTCAAACGCTTTTTCTATATCTAAGATGATCATACCTGTAGATTTCTTTGCAGCAAATGATTTTTCTAAGTCTTTAGTTACCCTAAATAGCTGATGGTTAGTGGAGTATCCCTCCCTGAATCCAAATTGGAATGACGGCAGTAGATTGCTACTTTGAGTAAAATAGTTGATGCGTTTTAAGATAATTTTTTCAAAGATTTTACCCAGCGAGCATAACAGACTAACCGGTCTATAGCTGCTTGGTTTGTTTGGATTTTTACCAGGTTTATAAATCGGTATGATTGTGGCATCTTTCCAAGCCGTCGGAAAGTAAGAAATTTGAAGACACGCATTATAAATGAAATTCAGTTGAACCGTCGCTTTCGTTGGTAACCTTTTCAGCACTTTATTCGATACTTCATCTATGCCGGGTGCTTTCTTATGCTTTAAGCTCCGAATAATCCCAGTAATTTCTCTTGGTTTGCAAAGGGCATTGGCGGGAAGCGTGGATCTTGCAGATAAGAAATCGATAGCCTCTTGTACGGTAGTCTTTGTGACGTGGTTGCTCATGCTGGCTGTTATTCGATGATTTGCCTCGAATGTGTCCGCTAACAAATTTGCTTTCTCTTCCTCAGAGTACACGACCTTGTCATTACTGTCTAGAAGATAGATGATCTGATTCCGGCGACCTCTTCGGAAGAATTTATTGAGTCTCCAAACCTGTTGAGAGCCACGTTCCAGGCTGTTTAAGAATTTATTCCATCGCCTATTGTGCAGCCTGATGATCTGTTTCTGAATATTTTTTGTCATGCCATGATATTATCGTGCTTTTTCATGCTCCTAGGCCCATGATATGTTACAAAACCTATTTTCACCTGCAATTTGGTTATTTTGTCCTGCTCTTTCATGGAATATCCCATAAATGATGCCGCAATACAGTTTTTTTCGGAGAAGAGAATAGCGAACATATGTCCCTACAAGTTTTATGGCAAAGGGGGACGGGGGGTGGTGGGAACTTTTCGGAGCACACTTTTCCATTTACCCTGGAGTCTGGTAGATAAGTTTGTGTACATGTTTTTTTTATGCGCCTCTTAAACATAGAAAAACAAACTCACAAACATGCCAAGTCGTAATCAAAATCGGATAATATTAACATGCCGATGAGAATGAGGGTGCTGTTAGTAACAAATGTTTAGATCAATATATCTCAAAAACGGTTATGGTTACAGGAAAAAACTGTACAATCTTTTTTGTTTGAAATTTACTAAACTATAAATTCGTCATACATTGTTTTTCTGAAGACGTGACCGTTACTGAGATATTTAGGAAAGGTCACTTTTGGTGACCTTTGACCCCGTATAAAAAGCGACGCAGCACTCGGATCGATGGGGACTTTTGACATTTTGTTCAACACGCCAGTACCCAGGTTCACACCAAAATTCAGCTTTCCCCTAATTTTTCCGAAGTTTCGCCTTTTTTATGTCGGATTTCACTGGGCTAATATGTAATTTATATGTATGCTTCTATCTATCAAATGCGCATTTATGGAATGATATGCATAAATGGAATATTCTGAAATATGTTGAGTATGGCTTTTTATACAGGCCAAATTTCATTTTCCTCCTTTCTAAAACCAGCCATGGCAACTTGCCATGCTTCGGATAAATATTACACATTTTCGAAAGCAATGGAATAATTGCTTTCTCTTATACAGTGTTAAAAAATATAAAGTTTATCAGCAAATTAAATTGTTTTGAGATTAAAGAAACGAAGAATGTTATTTTTACTTCGCTAAGTAAATTACCAGATGTAGAGCCATTAGAAATTATTTTCCATCCAAAGCATAATAGGAACCTTTTGGTTCCGCATGCGCAGTTGCCCTTTTTGTAACTTAATTGAAGTATTATAAATTTCGGAATAAATGTTTAGTTTTATACACTCGGAGGAAATTTATTTTTGTAAACTAATTCAAGCATAGACAATATTCAGGTTAAATGCATTTTCAAGCTAATATTCGAATCTAAATAGGTTTTTAGGTATAAATACTTGTTATTAAGTAATTGATGTTTATTAACTCATTTAGATGCCTCTTAATATGCTTAAAACATACATTTGATTTAAAACTTTCAAAGGAAGAGTAGTTTTCTCAGTTTATGTACCTAAATATATTTTTTTCACTATAAATGAATCATTGTGTTTTATTTAAAACAATAAACTGGAAGTCAATTTTTCTACTAGTTTTTTAGCCATGCAAGACAATTATGGAATACATATTGGTATATACGAGCATATATATATACATACATATATATATATATATATATATATATATATATATATATATATATATATATATATATATATATATATATATATATATATATATATATATATATATATATATATATATATATATATATATATATATATATATATATATACATATATATATATATATATATATATATATATATATATATATATACATATATATATATATATATATATATATATATATATATATATATATATATATATATATATACATATATATATACATATATATATATATATATATATATATATATATATATATATATATATATATATATATATATATATATATATATATATATATATATATATGTATATATATATATCTATATACATATACATATACATATATATATATATATATATATATATTAGTAAATGCAAAACTACCCGGAAGGATTGCCCGGAAAGTTCCGCTGCTTAGAACTGCAAATTTGAAGACGAGGAAAAACTCATAAAACCTGATGCGGATCACAGGGTGAAAAAAAATGGCGCAACATCCTCTGGAGCGATGAAACAAAGATAAATTTGTTTGGTAATGATGCGGCAAAAAACGTTCGTCAACCGGAACGCAAACAATTTCATGTTAGGTTTACAAAAAAAACGGTGAAACACGGAGGTGGCAGCATCATGGTATGGGGCTGTTTTTCGTGGCAAGGTGTAGGCCCGCTACATCGAATTGATGGTATAATGAATAGATTCGTATACAGAGATTTGTTGGATACGGTAATGCTGCCATATGTCGAGGATAATATGCCGCTGTTGTGGACATTTCAGCAGGACAATGATCCTAACCACTCATCTCGATTGGTGAAAGTATGGTTCCAAGAACATATGGTGGACGTCGTTGAGTGGCCAAGTCAATCCCCAGACCTCAGTCCTATTGAGAACCTCTGGGGTGAACTCAAACGAGAAGTTTCAAAGACGTTTTGCCAAAACAAAGCGCAGTTATAGGAGAATATTCAAAAAGTTTGGTACAATATTCCTATAGAAACTTGTCGGAAGTTGATATCGTCTACGCCCGGAAGAATTGAAAAATTCATCAAGAATAATGGCGGATATTCAGGGTATTAGATGCGGCATAATGGATTCAGTATAAAAAAGGTCCCTAACTTCCGAAATTTCAATGTTAATTACTAAGTTTGTTGCGCACACCTATTATTCTGGCCATATGAAAATTGGGGTATTTTATGAACTAAATTTTAAGTTTTTTTTTTCAGATTATGCGAAGCCTTTTGTTTTTGTTATGACGATGAAGTATGTTTATGTTGAAAACAAAATTAAAAAACTAAATTGAGGGATAATAAAGATATATAAAGAAAAGAAGCTTGTTTTAAAAAAAAATTGTTCACACCTATTATTTTGTCCGGGTATATATATATATATATATATATATATATATATATATATATATATATATATATATATATATATATATACATATATATACATATATATATATATATATATATATATATATATATATATATATATATATATATATATATATATATATATATATATATATATATATATATATATATATATATATATATATATATATATATATATATATATACAGTACAGTCGCGATAATTTCAACCTGCGATAATATCAACCTTTGATAATTTCAACTAAATAAATTATACATTATATACTCTGTTATATCAACCAAATAATTCACTGGCCATACTGACTTTTCGATAATATCAATTTCGCAAGAAATACATTTAGTTTTCCTTTTTATATGCACACAGTTGGTTCAGTTTGACTTTAAATGCGTTTCGTCCGTGTTTTTAAACGTAATGGCGCCTAGAAAGTTTCATAAGTTTTTATCGATAAAAGATAAAGTTGTCATACTTAATCAACTTGGAAAGTGCGTAAGTGGGAAAACGCTAGCGTTTCAATATGGAGTCGAGAAATGTACTATCAGTCAAATAAAACGAAATGAACAAAAAATTAGGCAATTCGCAG
>OZ022265.1:62481803-62554303 GCA_963978885.1 Nemotelus pantherinus
ATCTACAAAAGAATTATTTTACATCGGCAAATGTCAATGTGACTTGAAAGCAGAATTATGCTCATGTGGATTGATTCCAGATCATTTGAAAGAGTTCATGCGAGATCAAAATAATGACAGAAGATTGACGATACCGGAATTCGTGCCTAGAAGTTGAAGAGCCAGCACCAACGTCAACAATAATACCAACAAGCGTCGAACAGAGCCATTCAGCATATGAACCAAGTACTGATATAGATCAGCCAAGTTCAAATCCACAAGATATTCCGCCAATGATACGAGGACCGTATACTCCCAGATACGATGCTTCGAACTTCGCTGCGATGTGTGATCGATTTGGTGTGTCTGATAGAATAGCAGCAGCACTCGCAACATCTCTTATGCAAGACATTGACGTAAAAGATGCACATGGCAATCCTATCATCATGGATAAAAATAAAGTGCGTCGAGAAAAGGCCAAATGCAGAGAAGAACTGCTTCGTAAGCAGTATGATGCATCCAATTTGATAGCATTTTCATTCGACGGCCGAAAAAATGATGCTTTAACAATGGAAAAAATCGATGAGAAGTTGCATGCAAGGATGGTGAAAGAACCACATCTAGTTGTTTTGAAGGAACCAAATTCTCAATTGATAGGCTACACAAAAGTCGAAAATGAAGATGCTGAACACAAATTGATGACATTTAATGCATTCTTCGTCGAAAAAGAAATTGCTCTCGATGCATTAATCGGCATATGCTGTGATGGTGAGCCAACAAATACTGGCGTAAGAAATGGGATTTTGCGTCGATTTGAATTGCATTTGAATAGACCGCTGCATTGGTTTGTGTGCATGCTGCACTTTAACGAGCTGCCATTTCGTCATTTGTTTGACACTTTGGAAAGATCATCGACCACTGGACCACGAACAACAACTGGAACGTTGGGCAAACAAATTGAAACTTGTGAAAATCTTCCGGTATGTATCATTTGTCATTTTTCTCATCGATTTTTTCCATTATTAAATGGTAAAATTTAATTCATCTCATTTCTTTTTTTTCAGCTTGTAGATGAATTCGAGATAATCGTGCTAGAGAACATGCCACCTGATTTAGATCCATTTGAATTATCCACCGATTCAAAGTACTTATACAAAATGGCCAATGCAATTTCGAATGGTGTTGTTCCTGCGGATTTATCTCACAATAAACCAGGACCAATAGCACATTCACGTTGGCTCACCAAGGCGAATAGATTGTTGCGGTTGTATGTGTCAACTGAAAATCTATCAAGGAATTTGAAAATTTTGGCAACATACATCATGAAAGTGTATGTGCCGATGTACTTCAACATCAAGTACTATAATTCGGTGGTCTTCGCAGTGTATTATTTTACAAATTCATTCGTTGGACACAATATTTGGATACAAATCTACGCGGAGTTGTGAATAATGTCATTAAAAACAATTCATATTACGCACATTCCGAAAATATTTTGTTAGCGATGTTATTTGATGATAAAAAAGAGACACGAAAAATCGCAATCAAGAAAATTTTACACTACCGAAGAAATCTGTACGACCCGGCACATCTTAGAGTTTATCAAAAACCTTTGATAAACTTCAATTGTACAGATTATACGAATATGATTGATTTAAATAGAGATGATGTCTTATTCGAACCACCGTTTACGTATAGCATTCCGTATGATCATTTGGAACAATATTTAGAATGCGATGATCCACCATTGCCTGATCCAAGAATTCCGGTACACATACAAGCAACGGAAAGACATGTTCAATTGCTGGCTAGCGTTTCTAAACGTGTTTTAGAAAAGAGTCGACACAGTGTTATGGCAGTTACATCAGAAAGCCGTGCAAAATACCCCCGACTTGAAAGCAAAAAAGACTTTCAAAAATAAGTTATTTCGCTTTTCTTCCACTAATTCATTTTTTTTTTTATTTTTTACACATGTTTATTTTTTAAGTTGAATTTTTGTTGAAAAAAATAAATAAAGATCAATTTTACCGAAAAACTTGTAATTTTTCTCGGAAAATAGACGAAAAATAGTTAAAATATGCATGAAACGCCCTCTGGCGGTAGTTAAAAATGATGTTATAGGGAAAAAATCTTTTTTTGAAAAGTGGGAGACTCGAAAATCGAGATAGACCTATGGTTCCTTCGGCAAAGTTGCTTAGAATTGTCCATATAATCATCTTAGGGGGCAGGTCTAATCTACACAAAATTTGGCCCGCCCTAATATACATATATATATATATATACATATATATATATATATATATACATATATATATATATATATATATATATATATATATATATATATATATATATATATATATATATATATTTATATATATATATATATATATATATATATATTTATATATATATATATATATATATATATATATATATATATATATATATAAATATATATATATATATATATATATATATATATATATATATATATATATATATAAATATATATATATATATATATATATATATATATATATATATATATATATATATATATATATAAATATATATATATATATAATATATATATATATATATATATATATATATATATAAATATATATATATACATATATATATATATATATATATATATATATATATATATATATATATATATAAATATATATATCAGCAAAATGAATAAGGGAGATAATCTCTGGAGTGGCCCATGCTGTTCAGGTGAAATTTCTGGAGGCCATAGATGTATTTAACAGGTAGGTCCATAATTTGCTAGGATTCAGGTAACTTAAACCTTTTGGCGGTGGCGGGCATTTTATTTAATTTTCACGTTCTCCTATATTTCCAAGCAGTATCAATTTTTGTCAAAAAAAAGTGTTGGGAATGAAAGCTTATTATGTTTTTAGTTTGTCTATGATAAAGAATTGGAAATTTTGAGCCTTGTGTAGGCGCTGAGTGCCTACGGAGATAGATAAGGATTTTTTTCAAATTTCGATTTGTCATAACTTCTAAGAAAAACAATGGATGATCGTGAAATTTTGAGAGCGTATTCATGTAGACTAAAATTTAACACACATGGACTTTCAAGATTGTGCGGGCAGCCCTGTAGCTACAGCAGGCTCTTAAAAAAATCCTTCAAACCATCGACCTTCCTGAAAAGTTTTTAATTTTTGAAAATGATTCAAATTATTGATAAATTTTGACTTTTGACGCCTAATATATTAGGCTTGTTTTTTTGCTCCGATGCAGAGCAGAGTACAACTATGCCGCAAAAACAACGATTTAGTATAAAACAGCAGTTACTGACATAGGTTGCTGTATTTGCTGTGGTAGCACACAACAGCTGAAAATAAAGGGAGAAAATAACGAATATACACCCTCACAATCGATAGAAAATAGAAAAAGAACTAACAGAAAATTACTTCTTTTAACATTCTACACATTATGAGGGCTTTTTCTAATTTTCTGACTACCAAAACATTCAACATAACCATGAAAAACCCAAAGCAACCTCATAGCAAAAAAGACAGCTTCTCATGAGCTTTCCTTTTGGTAAAACTGGACTTGATGCCCCACACAGCTGTTATACGAATTTCGCCGATAGATGTCGGGCTAATATGTTTGTGTGTGGGGATTGACGTTTCCCAACTGTATTCTAAACTCTTATGATATAAACACAAAACACGATGGTTTTAACTACCAAAATAAACTACTTTATTCAAGTACAAACTTCTAAATTTAACATGAATCAAAAACGTGAGCGTCGAATTTAACCTGACGTGACTGATGCGGCTGCTGCTCTATATCTCCGTCGTCACACACACACCCTTGTCATCGTTCCTTCTTGGAAGTCTCTTCTTTCTCGGTGTTCGTTCGCCCTGCCCCTTCTACCGACTCTAGCGCATCTCTTGGTGAACACTTTCGTTATTCCTTGTAGCCGCCACATTACTCCCCTCCAAGTGTCTGCAAGGTGTTAGCTGCGGACACTTTTGTATTTGTGACGCTCCCCTGTATACTCGAGGCGTTTCCTGTTCGTTGTCCCGTACTAAAAATGCTGGTTTCAACCGATCTGCTGGTACCAAAACTTCTCGCCCATCGATTTTGATTAAAAACTGCTTTTCATTGACGCGGTTGACGATTTGATGAGGTCCTGGTATAAGGTGGTTCCAATGATTTTTTCGATGTATCTTTGCGAAGAAATACGTGTGAGCATGTGTGCAATGCCTTGTAATAAAATAAATTGGGCTTCCCATGGTGTGCTGTTGGCATTGGTTGAAGTGCCCGCATCTGTTCTCGAAATTTTTCGACGAACTCGCACGGATCTGGTGAGTCAATGTTCGTAAACAAAAATTCTCCCGGCAGTCTTAATGTTGTTCCAAATGTTAATTCTGCAGCGCTGCATCCCAAATCTTCCTTTAGAGCTGTTCGGAGGCCAAACAATACTGTGTCGAGTGCATCTGTCCATTTCTCAATACTGCGACACATAAGAGCCGCTTTTAGGCTCCGGTGAAACCTTTCTACGATGCCATTAGCTTGTGGGTGATATGCTGCCGAACGAGTGCCATGACACCCAATCAAATTTGTAAGAGCCCTGAAAATTCTTGACTCGAATTGTGCCCCTTGGTCTGTTGTTATTGTTTCAGGCGCTCCATAGCGGCACACCCAAGTCCGATAAAAAGCTGCAGCAACTGTGTCTGCATCGCAACTGGTTAACGGTATCGCCTCCGGCCACCGCGTGAATCTATCAATGATTGTTAATACATATCTATACCCATCGGCCACCGGGAGCGGTCCAACCAAATCCAAGTGTATGTGCTGGAACCGTTGGTTTGGTGTTGAAAATTTCGTAAATTCTGTACGCACGTGCCGTGCGACTTTACTAGTTTGACAGCTCAGGCATGTTTTTGCTCGTTGTTGAATGTCCCTTTTTATATGTGGCCATACAAACTTTCTCCTCAGCATCTCGCTCGTGACTCGCCCACTGGGATGGGCTGCATTGTGAATAAATTCGAAAATTCGCTGCCTGAATTCTGATGGTATGTATGGCCGTGGTATACCCGCGGAAAAATCACAAAACACCAAATTTGGGGAGCTATCAATGCGAACACGTCGCAGTTTCAACGCCGTCTCTGAGTTCAGCAACTGCCTCAGCTCATCGTCGTCTGCTTGAGCCTGTGCTAGCTCGCGTGAACTAATGGCAGTTGGGAATTCCACTTCTTCCACTCGGGACAACATGTCGGCTACCTCGTTGTTGATACCCGCAATGTGCCGAATGTCCGTTGTAAACTGTCCAATGAATCCCAGCTGCCTCGTTTGTCTGGGTGACGCCTTGTCCGACCTTTGTTGAAAACTGTATGTTAATGGCTTGTGATCTGTTAGCACATGAAAATTCCGTCCCTCTAGCCAATAGCGATAATATTTTATTGAATTGAAGATGGCCAGCAGCTCCCTGTCATACGTACTATACCGCCGCTCTGCTGTCTGTAATTTCCTTGAAAAATAACCCAACGCTTGCCAATCCCCACCGATTTTCTGTTCAATTACTGCACCAATTCCAATATCTGATGCATCCGTCAACAACCGCAGTTGTGCTCCGTCTTGTGGGTGTGTTAGTAATGCTGCATTTGCTAATCTCTTTTTGCATTCTTCGAAAGCGTTTACGGCTTTTGAGTTCCACACAACTGCTGATTTGTCGTTTCTTTTTGTAGGGTTGATTAATTCATTTAACGGTGTTTGCACCTCCGCTGAATTTTTAATAAATCTGCGGTAAAAATTTATTGTTCCCAGGAAACGACGTAAATCACATTTTTTCTGCGGCTGCTTAATTGAAATTATTGCCTGTACCCTGTCTGGTAATGGTGAGACGCCATTCGAATTAATTCTGTGGCCGAGATAATCCACTGATGCTCGTCCAAATAAGCATTTGTCCAAATTTACGGATAATCCATATTTTCTTAACCGTTTGAATACTGTTTTAACGTGATCAACGTGTTGTTTTTCACCCTCGGAATAAATTAGCAAGTCATCTATATAACATTTTACGAAGGGCAGCCCCTGCAAGACTCTATTCATGAACCGTTGGAATGTTTGGCTGGCGTTCCTTAATCCAAACGCCATCATCGGAAATTCAAACAGCCCAAACGGCGTTATTATTGCTGTTTTTTGAATATCTGACTCGGCCACCGGAATTTGATGATATGCCCTTCTCAAATCTATTGTTGAAAATATGTCGGCTTTACCCGTCCACAATGTATCATGAATGTGGGGAATCGGTGAGCGATCTGGAACTGTGTTGGCATTTAATCGGCGATAGTCACCACACAAACGCCATTCGCCTGATTTTTTCTTTACCATATGTAACGGACTCGCATATTGGCTACTTGATGGTCGGCAGATCCCTTGCTCCATCATTTTTTCAAATTCCTGTTTGGCTATTCTCCATTTGTCCGGTGCTAGTCTGCGTGGCGGCTCTGCTATTGGGGGGCCACGTGTTTCAATATGGTGTTTTATGTCGTGTGGAATTATGCTACGATTTCCTCGTGGGCCAGTCACATCTTCAAATTCCTTAAGCAAGTAATGAAGCTCATTCGCTTTGCTGATTGTTAAAATGTTAGTTCCTGTTGGCGATAGCTTGCCTTGAATACTTAATCCTGTAACTCCGCTTATAACTCGTCGCTTCGCAACATCGACTATTATATGGTGATGTGCCAGGAAATCGGCGCCTATAATGGGTTTTCGTACATCTGCAACATAGAACTGCCAAATGTGAGTAGTGCCGAGGCCCAAATCAACTTGACATGTTTGGATTCCATGTGTGGGTATAGGTGTAGCATTGGCCGCATACAATTGATGGTCTGATGGTATTACCGCTCCTCGACAGCTTCCTCGTGGCATTAATGACACTTCCGCACCTGTATCGATTAGGTAGCATATGTTGCTCTTTTTGTCCCACATGTGCAGGCGGTTGGTTTTGAAACAGCGCTCGCTTACCGCCTCCAGCTCGCGCCGCCTCCGTTTCCCGCCTTTTTATTTCTAAAGCTGCACATCCCTTCGCACCTGCGCGCTGCTGCCCCGAAACGTCTGTGGTAAAAACATACCTCTTGTGGACTTCTCTCGCCTTGAGCCAACCTGTGATCAATGCGTTTCATGATTGCTTCTACCGCAATATCCAAGCTTGTGCCGCTCTCGTTTGCTGGTGCAGATGCTTCTGCAGTTGGCTGCCCACGATTTTCCACTGCATCAATCGTAGGGTGGTTGTACATCGCCAATTCGTCCGCCTGTTGAGCGAGCGCCGACAAGTTCGGTGCATTGCTAAGAGTTAATACCTCTTGCATCCGGCGTGGTAGCTGACGCAGGAACATGTGTCGCAGGAATTGTTCTGGGCAATCGTTTTCAGCTAAGTTTTTCATCCTCTCAAGAAGCAATGATGGCTTTGCTTCCTGCACGTCACCACTAAGAAGCTTCTGCAAACGAGCACTCTTGCTTTCTGAAAACAATTTTATAATCTTCTCCTTCAGTGTAACATACTTTCCGTTCTCCGGAGGGCTGCTTACTGCTTCATTTAAATACGGAAATATTGTAGGCTCCAAGTTAGCGAGCACATGACGGAACTTACTAGCGTCGTTCGTGACATGCGACACCGCAAAAATTGCTTCCACTTGATCAAACCACGATTTTGGATTTTGCCGCCAGAATGGTGGCAGCTTTATTGCGGCTACCGCCGCCACGATTTCTTGTTTCATCTCATGTTGCCCTTCATTTCCCGGTACCGACTCCAATACTTGATCGCTTTCCGCCATGTTGTCTTGGTTCGTTTTTCTCGAATTGCTCTTGAGTATCGCGTCACCGGTCACCAATGTGGGGATTGACGTTTCCCAACTGTATTCTAAACTCTAATGATATACACACAAAACACGATGGTTTTAACTACCAAAATAAACTACTTTATTCAAGTACAAACTTCTAAATTTAACATGAATCAAAAACGTGAGCGTCGAATTTAACCTGACGTGACTGATGCGGCTGCTGCTCTATATCTCCGTCGTCACACACACACCCTTGTCATCGTTCCTTCTTGGAAGTCTCTTCTTTCTCGGTGTTCGTTCGCCCTGCCCCTTCTACCGACTCTAGCGCATCTCTTGGTGAACAATTTCGTTATTCCTTGTAGCCGCCACATGTGTTTTTGTGGTTGTGCGTTTGCTTTTGGGGCTTCTTTTCTTTCTTTTTTTTCTTTTTCTTAATTGTTTTATCTTCTTCTTTATTTTGTTGTATAATTTTGTCTGTTTTTCTTCATTTTTTCAGCCCTTCTACCACCTTTTCGCCATGTGGTGGTGGGTTTTCCCGGGTGTGGGGCATCAAGTCTAGTGTACCCTTTCTTTTTTCTATCAGCACATTCTACACTTCAACACGTGAAATACAAATGAGGAATAGAATTTCTGTACTAGTGAATTCACTGGTGCAGGAGTGTTGTTGTTTTCAATGCATATACTCTACTCTCTGCTGGATAGAGGAGCAAAAAAACACCCCTATTGATTACCTGCAAGAAATTGCGCGCGTCAGTTGGCAAACGACGCTTGAGCCAATAACAGTTGCATTAATTTGGCTAGTCGACGTGGGCTACAGGTTACAATAAGCAGTGTAGAGCTTTGGCGTCTGGCCCAAAGAAACACCATTTGTACCAGCCCAATTTAATGCAGCAGCACAAATCAATCCATTTCCAAATACCCTAGGAAATTATGAAAAGCTTAAAGCCCCTGTCGCGGCCTAGACGCTTGATGAGCTTCCACCAAAATTGAAACTATTAGCCGAAAGTAAATTCGTTACATTTAAGATGAACTTTGAACTTGAGCCGACCTCAGTAGTTGAGTCAACCGCAACCGCCATCATTAGGCATGAATTCAGAGGGACAGGAGTTGTTTTCAATGCGTCTGTTATGTTCTGTTATGGATAGGGGGAGCAAAAAAACACGCTAATTATCGCACCGTTGAGCTACTTCCAATTACATACATATATTTCAAGTCAAGCTACTTCGTCACTAGTAAGCGTTGATTTTTCGTTGAAACTACTCACTTATCTCATCAATTCACAGGTCTCGAACTTCAAGCTTTCATTCTCAATCAAATCAACCTCACAAACCAGAAATGTAAGCAGATTTTTTTCTATTCCCGCCAACACTTACGCATTAGTCTATTAAAGAAAATGTATGTGGCAGCAGCACTACCCGCTCCGCACACGTGAATGAAGCTGAATGCGAAAAATATGGGAAATTTATTGCCACTGAATAAAATGTGAAGTGTGATAGTATGGAGATGTGTATCAAAGCTCGTGAGTCAGACCAACATTTTGGGTAAGCCGATAGTTCTAGATCGATGGAAACGTGCAGCCGCTTTCATTTTCAATTAACACTACAACAAATGACATCATCTCCCTCACGCAATAATCCGCTTTCTATTTCAATCGCAAGCAGGTGGATGCTCTATCAAAACTCATACATAATTGTTTCTATAACTTACGTGGTCTAAAAGGCGGCTTCCGAAATATCCCTTAAAACCTTGAGCAATCAACGACGCACTGACAACACTTAATTCACACAACTTATTATTCAACTGCTTCAAGAACCTTCTGCTTCAACAGTATCACGCACATAATCGCGCGTTTTCCGAGGAACTATTATTGTTACGACTCACTCAAGCTAAAACAACCTAACGACTAGCAACTTCGGTGCCGGTTGTCTGCCACAAGTTCACAACTACCAAATTTATTTTCTAACAGACACTAGTATACTTATCTAATGTTTGTTGACAGCAATTAGTTCTGGTTCCAAGCTTTTTTTCGGTCGAATCTTTGGAATCTTGAATATCGCCGCAGACTGTCGTTCGCTAAGCTAAGCGCTATAGAACAATAAGCCCTTCCGTGCTCGGGCGTTGGGCAGCAATTCTTCCCACGCTTATCAAAATCGAGCATATGTAGCAATCGCACTTAAGCTCGGCACTGGAAAGCGAGCAGGTACTGTAAAAATGCAGCCGACGTGTGACCCACATCTTCGCGGCAGTGGACCGTGGCTTAGATTTGGGGTTTTTTGTTGAACCGGTATAAAAGCTGCTGATGTTACTGTGCTTTTGATAAATTTAAGGTGGCTCTGCTCGAAAGTATAATGTATCGAATGGTGTTAAGCTTTTACATCTCGTGCGGAACAGTCGCACCACTCATGGAAAAAAATACCGTAGCAAAGTTCAGTCAAGAAGTGGAATAAATTAAGAAAACTAGGGTAAAACTCGTCTTGATGCACCACACAGCTGTTACATGAATTTCGCCGATAGATGGCGGGCTAGTATGTTTGTGTTTTTGTGGTTGTGCGCAGTGCTGTCGTTTTAGTGTTTCTTTGTGCAGTAAATAAAACTCCGAGGTTGCAGCAGATTGCTCTAAATTGCAGTAGATTGATTCTTCTATAGGTATATACATATGTGTACACATATAAGTCTTCTTACATGCATTTAAAATACAACTATTACAACTACAAACCATATTCAACAAAAGATGTATAATTTTTTTTTAAAGATATCAGATTCGAGTTTAGTCGTTTGGCGAAAAATACATACTATTGTTAATACCAGTTTTTCCATATTAAAGAAAATAAATTACAATATACAGTTATATCTCCAGGATTAAGAATTGTGAAAATTCCCGTTCAAAATGGCTAGGGGTTGCATATATAACTAAACAGAGCGAAACTAACTTACTAAATATGCTAGCTAGATTAAAGAAGTAGCAAATTTCGTAAAATGCAATAGATGAAACGCAAATGCAATGTTGCAGTAAACTGCATCATATTGCAGCAGATATGCTGCAATTGCGGTAAAACGACAGCACTGGTTGTGCGTTTGCTTTTGAGGTTTTTTTTTCTTTTGTTGTGTTTTTCTTGTTTTTTTTTTGTTTTTCTTAATTGTGTTATCTTCTTCTTTATTTTTTTGTATAATTTTGTCTGTTTTTCTTCAATTTTTCACCCCTTCTAGCACCTTTTCGCTCTCTCGTGGGGAATTTCCCGGGTCTGGTGCATCAAGTCGAGTTCTCTGAAATATATCGTTGAATATGATTTTACTTACATTAGAATTAAAAATTAGAAGACGGTGATATTAAACATTTTGAGAATAAAAGATGCTAGCATTAAGGTATTAAATAATAATCATATTGTTGTCAAAGTAGGCAAAACTATTTCTAATTTTTAAATTAAAAACAGTTTTGCCTACTTTAAAAATTACAATAAAAAATTTAAAAGTTTTAGTTATGAGCAGTACTAAAACTTGTTACAGTACACTGAACGTACCGCAATGATACCTAGTGGCAAAATGCTCTAATCACAGTGTGGTGCATCAAGTCGAGTTTACCCATTTTCAGGGTGCGGACCGCAAACATCTGCTCCGCATCACAATTCAAGCTTCCTGTTATGGACTCTCCTTCGCCGTGTAATTTTTTTATAATAACCGTTTCTTTGGCAGTCAACTGCTTCGCTCTACCCATTGTTACGAGTTCACAGCAAATAAAAAGTATAAAATCACCTTCAAATATTGAAATCCAATTATTTAAATACTTTTCGTCTTTTTTACGGCCAAATTTCGGTGCATCCCTCAAAAGTCATCAAAAACTTACCCAAACCAATGCAAAACTTACGGGATCTTATCGCTATTCTCTTCTTTGCATGCTATTCTTAGAAAAATATGAACAAGTGTTCAATTTGCAATGTTCAGTTTGTCGAAACATGAATATTCAATGCTGTGAGGTGCTACACTGCTATTTTCATGAACACAACTGAATATATATATATATATATATATATATATATATATATATATATATATATATATATATATATATATATATATATATATATATATATATATATATATATATATATATATATATATATATATATATATATATATATATATATATACATAGATAGATAGATAGATAGATAGATAGATAGATAGATAGATAGATAGATAGATAGATAGATAGATAGATAGATAGATAGATAGATAGATAGATAGATAGATAGATAGATAGATAGATAGATTGATAGATTGATAGATGGATAGATAGATAGATGGATAGATAGATAAATAGATAGATAAATAGATAGATAGATAGATAGATAGATAGATAGATAGATAGATAGATAGATAGATAGATAGATAGATAGATAGATAGATGGATAGATAGATAGATAGATAGATAGATAGATAGATAGATAGATAGATAGATAGATAGATAGATAGATAGATAGATAGATAGATAGATAGATAGATAGATAGATAGATAGATAAATAGATAGATAGATAGATAGATAGATAGATAGATAGATAGATAGATAGACAGATGGACAGATAGATGTAGATAGATATATAGATAGATAGATAGATAGATAGATAAATAGATAGATAGTTAGATAGATAGATATATATGAAAACATGAATTTTTGGCCAAATCAATTTTAATACTTTGAACATTAGTAAGCAAATTTAATGCAGCGAATTACGATATTAATCTTTCCTTAAGTTCTTTAAACCTCGTAAGTCAAACATAGGCGTGCCGGGGCCTAAAATCGGGCAGGGGCCAGATACCAATAGGTTCAAGACATGCGATGATTTTGTCTTCCATAAGGTACACGTACTGTTTATACAACTTATATAATTTACTAATACATTATATATTAGTTAATCTATTCTTTGTTATTTGCTTATGCATAATGCATTATCGAATAAACTTCATTTACGTGAATACGTTTGAGCTACTACCCCATGCATATAATGTGAACGGTAGGTATGATCTACACACGAATTATCTATGACCGCTAAGAAATTAACGCTTGTATTAATTATATGGGAATAGAATGGAAATAATTAGAAATATAAGACTATTTTTTCGTTTAAGCCTAGTAATGTATTCGACGAACGAAATACAGCGAAAACGTCTCTGCGGAATCGAGCAAAATAAAGCTCCGCACCCCAACACCGGGGGCAGTATAAATTGCCATTGATGACATTTAACAAGTGCATTACATTTGAATTCGGTGCATATAAATTTAACTAACCAGCATCAAAAATGATATTATTGGCAAAACAAAAACTAATTTTGCAACGATGCGCTGTTCATCCATCCATTTTCACCCATTTTTCAATAAAATATCCGCAAACTCGAATGAAATTATGAGCTGTCACATTTTTCGCATCAATTTAAGCTACCTGGGTCATCAAATGGCCGCGAAATTTAACTTATACATAGTGCACCGCCACCTGAGAGCGATCACTGCGTTGTCTTCGATGACAGTTATACGTCTTCGAACACATTACTGACGAGCAAAACTAAACGAAACGAAATTCCGCGCCAGGCTGGTTTTGTATGGGATTTCACACTTTGTTTCGTTTCGCGTCGAATACATTTCAGGGCATAAGAAGCTAAATATATTTCAACTTATACTTGAAGAAGAAGATAGCTTAGTTTCAAAATATCTTTGAAGAAATTGGAATATACTAAGCTTAGAAGGAAGGAATTTACTTCTACCTAGAAAACCTAGAAAAAGCATAAATAATTTGGCAACATAGAAGAGTGCTGTAACTTACTCTTTTCGAGCCATTTGGTTTGCATGGATATCTTCATAGCCCTAACTGCGTGTCCAAGGCTAGATGAAACAGCAAAACTGTTGAAACTAGTGCTTTTTGCTGTTTTCCGTTTTCGCGATCCTCTGGGAAATGTGAGATCCAGACAGTTCTTTTCTGCAAATGATTTAATTTTTTTCCAAACTACATATGTCTTCTCGCTCACTTAGTAGTGTTTTAACTGCTCCATTCACAAGATCTATCCCATCCCTAAAAGTTGCATTTTTAGTTCGGAAATATGTGCTTAACATGTTCGTTATAAAAAGAACATAGTGAAAGATGAAAAGATTTACTTCAAACTTAGGATTACTGATTGAATGAAAGATCCCCAATGAATAAACTGAGTCGTTGTGATTCCCCTCATTCATTTCTTTTTCTAAAGCCTCTTTCATACTCCCATAGCTATCGATCACATATTTGCAATTGTGAAATCTCATTAACTAACGAGTCGAGCTTAAACTTCTCATTCCACGCCTTGTGTTTAGACCAACTGCCTCTTCAAGCTCCTTCAACAATTTGTGCTGTGATGGCTTCGAAAAGTGTAGGTGAAGGGATTCGATGGCATAGAAAAAGGATGCACACGTCTCGATTGCGAAAAATGTATCCATCACAACAAGTACAAATGTGGCTGCAGGGTGTTTCATCTTAATTTAGATTTGCACACCACTTTTTGTCCTGACATAACACTAGCACCATCATAAGACTGTCCAACAACAATCAATTCGCTAACAAGCTGAAAATTATATCTGCTAAATACGAGGCATTTCTTGCTTCTGAACAGTTTACAAAGCTTAAAAACCTTTCATCGACTGCTAGCTCTTTAGTAAATCTGACAGCTACGAAGAGTTGCTCCTTTTTGCGGACCCTTGCTTCGTCTACCATAATGAATATCAGTCCGCACTCTTTTATTTCAGCTGTATTGTCCTCGCGAACATTTCAGCAATTATTTTGATTAATTCATTTTGTGTTTTGCCACTACAGTAGTTCGCAACCTTGTTTTTAAAATTATGTTCAAAAGTTGAATCATGCTTCGCGAATAATGCACAAAATTCCAAAAAAAAAAAATCACGGTTATCACTGGCACGACTTTCATCATGTCTTCTGAAAGCACGTCTTTGGTGACTGAGACACGTCATAAGGTCGATAAGCTTTTTCCAAATAATTTCGGTTCATCCTGACAATATTCCAAGACTGTTCAAGCACCAGATCACTTACTGTCTTCCAAGCATTATTAGAGTTTTCAAATTGTGCATGAACTTTACATCCGGATAATTTATCTGGATCGCGAAGTTTGGTCGAGCTGAAATTTTGGTGTATTTTTGGCGACAATGGAAATTCTATAGAAAATTTCGCATTGTGATAGCTTCACACCGAGTCATCAGACCATTACAAAATTTACACGACTCATCAATGGGCATAAAAAATAAGATCCTGTAGTTTTTAAATAATGTATGGGCAACCTTGTAGCTACCATAAGCACGTAACCACAAAGCTTTCACACGGCTTTTAGAATAAAATGCAAATGATAGATGAATTTGATAATATATTTTACAGTCAAATCTAAACTTGCAAAATTCCCAATCGATATATACAGGTCTTGAGTAGATACAGGTTCTGAAAAAAGTTTAATGAATATGATAAGAACCATGTGGTGGTTGTGTCACTATGAAAAAACAATTGGTAAAATTGATGTGCTATGCCTTTTAACTTCTGATGCAGTTATCAAATTGTAATGAAATTCACACACATTTAACCTGAGTGTAAACCAAGTAGGTCATAGATAGTGTGGGAACACATAACACAACCCCACAATCACATATCCACACAGCACTATACAATACACCAAAATTCATTTGTATAGTAGGCTAAGAAAAATGTAAATAAAAATATTTGAAGATAAAAATCAATAATATATTTTGTAAAAGCTGTCAAGACGTGTTTCTCTTGATAACATTAAAATTAAATTTTCGGTGGAAGTAGTTACTTCCAAATTAGAATTTACTTCTAAAATAACAAAAAAGTGGCAGGGATACCGTTTTTATTCTCCAAATGACTTCGAAAATTGTATTCTACGTTAATACCATTTGAATACTCAGACTATGTTCTGTGAAAAACGATATTGCCTAAAACGCCAGTTTATAAAAGTGTTCTTATTTAAATACCTGTATATTGCCTAGTAGTAATGAACAGATAATCTTGATAAAAAAAAGGATGATTGGCGAGGCGCTTTTCATCTTTTTCTTAACGTATAACTTGTCCAAATTAAATATTACCGTCCATATCTCGAAATAAGTCCCACCGCAAATAACACAGTCTCTATGTTATAAGTAGTGTAAGTTGGTACAGGCTTACACTACTGCCTCAATCCTTGCTGTAACCACAAAAACCTAAGAGCCGAAAACTTAAGTATTCTGCTGTTGGAAATATTTATTTTTCTGGGAGGGGCCAACCTAGGGTCTCGGCCACCCTGCCCCCCCCCCCCCCCTGGCCCCCTACGGCGCGCCTATGAAGTCAAATCTGTTTTCCTATTCTTATCATTCGTAATTTTTGTATCTTCTTCAATAGAAGCAAATAAATATCTTCTTCAATAGAATCAAATAAATATCCACGTTTCGGGCGAGATGCTCCTCATCACAATCGAAAATATTTTAGAGCCAATGAAAATAGGTTTCACTTAATCCAAGTAAATTCTTTTTAAAATATTATGACACTATGCATACAGTTTTGAAATAATGAATTTAATATTTTAAAGTAGCTTGAACTATCTTCGAAATATCGAAATCTATCAGGAAATTTAAATATTAATTATAGCTTCCAAAACAAGGTCTATAATTTTAATATTCGGCCCAATATAAATTTTTAGTCGAAAATCGCTAGCTCAATGACATGAGAAGCGATTCTAGTTCATTTAAGACCTAGGTTTTAGCTGACATTCAAGATGGCACAGTGAAAAAGTGAGTCTTTCGATTAAATAGTATTTGGTGAAAAAGTGTTATTTCATTTAAAACATTTCTCTCACGATCTACTTCCACTAGCAGTATTTTCTCCCTTTTACCTTTTTCAAGTTTTAGAAGTGGAAAATAGCAAAAACGCCTTTTCTGAATTTTTTCCATTTTTGAGCTAACACCGGCTAAATTAAAAACTCTAGCGCACCTGAACCGCTAGAAACACTAATGTTCGAAGAACAGTAGAAGAATCGTGCAGGTTTGGAGTGCATATTCCACCACATGTGCTGCTTATTAAGGCCAAACTGTTTCAAATGCCACGTTTTACTTTCGTCTCAAGAATGCATTATAATTCATATGGTGGAAGGTTTCAGATATTACCACTGGCATGAATTTCAACGTTTATGAGAGCAAAACACGGGTTAATTATATTCGTTATCAGTTGCTTATTTCACATAATTTTGAAAGCAGCATCTCATATAACACCAATGAAGAAAATGCTCAGTGCCTGTAGCACTGTAACTGAAGTTGGTGTTTGGGGCTGCGATCCGAAAAATTTGCAGAACTTTGCGAATTGTAACATCGGTTATTTATTTTCATTGTAAATGTTTCCGGTATGTATACTAACTGTAAGCATTTATTGATACAAAAGTATCACAACCGACTCGTGCTGGCAACCTTTCGCCAGTATCAAAGCCAAGAATATATCAAATCTGCTTCACGTTGTTTAATTACATTCGAAGTTATAGGAGTATAAAGAAATTTAGGGTTACCTGCAGCGAGTTTTTTCAAATGATCGAAAGTTTAATATTTGCTGTTTATTGTCACTACAATATCATTACCATTTGAAAATTCTACGATAAAACCGCTTAATAAAGATATTGCAATTAAACACAAAACCAACAATAGCTGGCAACCCTATCGTGGCTTTTCAACCAAATTTGGCCTGAATAATGTTTATGACAGGTTTCATTAATTGTATGAAATTCGTATTGATTTCCTGACTGCACTGGAAGTTATAGTGCAAAAAGTTTTATTTTCCTGAGCGAATTTTCAAAACCAAACACACAAAAATTACCATAGCTGGCAGCACTAATCAAATTTTTCAACCAAATTTCCACCAAACAGAGATTAGAGTTAGGTTTAGCTACTGTGTCAATTTCATGAAAATCTGGTAACTTATTCACATTTCATAGGGCAAAAAGCAGTTTTTCTTTGTAATTTTTCAAGATGGCACCACTGGCACAGACTTGCCCACAATTCAAAATCGCTTTTATCAAATCTGGTCTTTATTAAGTCCAATGCATTCTGTAAATTTTAGCTGTATCTGATTATTGGTTCGTGAGTTTCCGTGAACAGAAGTTTTTGATGCTAAAAATATAGGTTAACTGGGAGAGGGTTACCGTTCTTGTCCGACATGAAATTTCCAAAGTTTTATTTTGAACGTGTAGATATTACATAAGATTTATATACAGATTGGTTTTATTGTAAGAAACGGACATTTTTTTGAATATTCGATGGTTTGAATGTTTTCACTTCCAAATTTTTTTTTTCAAAATGAAGACACCAAAAGTATCATAGCTGGCAGCTCCAACCGAATTTTTCGACTAAATTTCTACCAAACGTGGCTTAAAGTAAGGTCCCGCAATTGTGTGAGTTTCGTCAAAATCGAACGATTCAATCAGAATTTATAGGGCTAAAAACAGTTATCTTTTTTAGTGGTTTTTCAAGATGGCACCACTGGCACAGAATCGCCCGCATTTCAAAATCACTTCTATCAGACCTGGTCCTGTTTAAGACCAATACATTCTGTGAATTTCAAATAATTCTGCTCATCGGATCGTGAGTTTCCGTGAACAGAAGTTTTTGATGCTAAAAATATAGGTAAATTGGGCAAGGGTTACCAGGCGTGCCCGTTATACCATATCTTTTTTTTTTTTTTGGTTATGTAAACAAAGCACAAGATTTACATATGAGTGGCTTTTTTTTGAAGAAACGGCATTTTTTCAAGAGAGACGATGATTTGGAGGTTTTCACTTTCAGTGCCTGCCCTAGCTACAGGGTTGCCAGCACGCTCATTAAAAGCTACAAAAATCTACAGCTAAATAATATCAATACGTCCTGAAAATTTCGTAATGATTGAATAGCCTTGTCAAAAGTTATTGAAATTTAAAAATTTAAAAATTTTCCCGTCCTCTTTTTAGGCACCCAGCGCACACATAGGGTTAAAAAATTCCAAAGCATTATCCGATTCATATATAAAACACGTTCGAAATTTATTTCGTTAACTTTATTTTTGCGAAAATTATTTGTGCACGAAATAATAGGTATATTAAAAATATCACTTAAATGGCCGCCGGCGCCAAAAGGTTAACAATAACTGACATTTAAAAAAACCTGGACCTATTCTGCATATACACCAATGTATCCTGAAAGTTTCAGCTCAATCGGATGGCGCGTTCCCGAGATTATCTCACTGAAATTTTTTGATGATATATATATATATATATATATATATATATATGGAAATATGAATTTTTGGCCGAATCGATTTTAATACTAATGTTCTTCGAACATTAGTAAAAATGCCATAACCAATTACATCATTCTACAAAATATGAAAAACATATCTTTGGTGCAAGTATGCTAAAATCACTAGTGAAAAATGCCCTATCCATCTGCAGCATTTAGAAAAACACAAATCTGGAAATAACTCAACAATTACTGAAATGCAGATAGAGCGTCTATGCTACGTAGGGCAGAATACATCTTTTGAGTCATTAAATGCATAAAAAGATCACTTGATGGTTCCCAATACATTAGATCATTCTAAATTAATTTTTGTTAACAGATATTCAAAATATTTGTTCGATCGGATCGGACCATTCAGTAGTTATCAGTTGTTATCGAACACACAAAAAGAATTGCATGCAGTTCGAGCTATTGAGTGTATTTTATTTAATTCCATTAACTTTTCAATATGTCTGGTCGCGGTAAAGGAGGCAAGGTTAAAGGCAAGGCAAAGTCACGATCAAATCGCGCTGGTTTTCAGTTCCCAGTTGGCCGTATCCATCGTCTGTTGAAGAAAGGTAACTATGCGGAACGTGTTGGTGCAGGAGCTCCAGTTTACCTGGCTCGCAGTCTGAAGGATAGCAAGAAACTAGCTAAGGCAATATGGCCGTGAGCGCACTTTTTCAAACGTCACTTTGGATTAGAAATAGAAATGAAAAGTATTTTTCGCGCTTTGGTGGCAAAGAAGGTGAACAATAGATTTGAGTATAGTGCTATTATAAACTAAATAGGGGCTTTTGAACTCTTCAACTCAACTCGAGTTTTAAGTAAGTTTTTACACAGCGCAACTCATCTCGAGTTTTTAGAAGGCGGATGTAAAGTGCAACAAGCCGGGTACACTGATTCGTGTACCATGAAATTTTCAAGGTTTCTTATTAACTCTTTTTCACAGATATGGTGCCAAAAGCCGGGTATAAGTGAAAAGTTTTGAATATGTCAGGAAAATTTTAACAGTTTCTGCAGCTGTATGGTGAAAACTCAGAAGTTTCAACAATTTCCAAAGTGCAAGGCAAATGGTGAGTTGATCCACGTAAATACAAAGACTAAAGTTAAAAACTGGAAAAAAATGTGTTGTTGAGCTGTGTAAAGACCGACCTACGTAGCAGACAAGGAGTGCGTTTATGCCGTAGCCAAATTAGTGAGCTCTGCTTATTTAGCAGCGGTATAAACCACTTTTAAACTAGCCGAGCCTGCTATTTTGGCTACGCTACTTTAGCGCTGCTAAAATTTGGCGCGGTCATAAGTGTGAAGGTAGCAGTGGTATAAACACTATAGCAGTCATAAATAGGATTTCTAGTTTCTAGTGACATTTGCAATCTGGAAAAATTGGTGCAAGGGTGTTTTTGTTCTTAGTATTGAGCTCCTTTCAGATATTACGCCATTTTTGCTTTGGTCAATAAGCTGTTCGGTGTAAACGCTACTACTATAGCAGTGCCAGTTTGGCAACGCTATTTTAGCTACGGCATAAACAAGGCTAAGAGCTGTTACGTAGGAGCTCTTGGCGGTCCAATATCCATAGCTGCTTCACCTAGCTACTGCAAATTTTGACTCTTGCTATACTGCCCTACTAAGCGCAAAAGCGGTATCTAAAAAAAAATCGAAAATCTGATTTTTATAGCATTAGAAAGCTTAAAACAATACGCATCTAATGAATTAAGCCTTTTAATGGTATCTTATTTTAAACATATGGAAAACACCTTAAGAACATTTTCTAAATCTAAGTTTCCGATGTATCCATGATTCATATACTGCTCACCGAGAAAAGTGGAGTAAAGAGAATCCTCCACCAGCTCCAAACAAACCCAGTTTTTCGTCGGTTATTTCAGTTTTACCTTAAATTACTAAAGAAATTAGAGGTATATCAATATTACTACTTTTACAAAACTTCAATTATTTCGAAACTCGCTTACATTGAGATACCGCTTTTGCGCTTAGTAGGGCAGTAAAGTGATGCTATGCTATGTATGCTTTTGGAGCAGCTATAGCATGCACATTGAACAAACCCCGGGTAAACTCGACTTGATGCACCGCAGCCGGGAAATTCTACCACCAGAGGGCGAGTAGGTGGTAGCAAGGGTCGAAAATTGAATAAAACCACACAAAATTATGCAAAAAATACTCGACAAGAGAACACAGCTAAGAAAAACAAACAAACAAAAAAATACCCAAAAGCAAACACACAGCCACAAAAACACAAACATACTAGCGAGACATCTATCGGCAAAATTCATGTAACGCATGTGTGGTGCATCAAGTCCAGTTTTAACGGAACTTTTGAGGCGTCCTGAGGTTAGGTTTTGTTTTGTTGATGTTTTGGTAAAACTGGACTTGATGCCCCACACAGCTGTTACATAAATTTTGCCGATAGATGTCGGGCTAATATGTTTGTGTTTTCGTGGTTGTGCGTTTGCTTTTGGGGCTTCTTTTCTTTCTTTTTTTTCTTCTTCTTAATTGTTTTATCTTCTTTTTTATTTTTATGTATATTTTTGTCTGTTTTTCTTCATTTTTTCAGCCTTTCTACCACCTTTTCGCTCTCTGGTGGTAAGATTTTCCGGGTGTGGGGCATCAAGTCCAGTTTACCCGATGTTTTTTATGATGTCGGCTTTACGGAATATTGTGGAATCAGTAAAATTTACCTGTGCTTATGGCTGTGAAGTTTACCACCAGAGGGAGAATCGGCGGTAGATTGAGTAAAATTGGGTAAACTGGACTTGATGCCCCACACCCGAGAAATCCTACCACCAAAGGTGATAGAAGGGCTGAAAAAATGAAGAAAAACAGACAAAATTATGCAAAAAAATAAAAAAGAAGATAAAACAATTAAGAAAAAGAAAAGAAAGAAAGAAAAGAAGCCCCAAAAGCAAACGCACAACAAACAAACATATTAGCCCGACATCTATCGGCAAAATTCATGTAACAGCTGTATGGGGCATCAAGTCCAGCTTTACCTTAAAATTTAGTGGCTTTCAAGCCGTTGTTAATGCTGGTTGGAAAAATCCGAAAACCCCCGTGTTCTAAATAGTTCTAAAAGACTATAATCTTCAATTTGCGATAGCTTCTAAAAGTGTGTCAAAACTGGTTGAGTAAACGACGCGAAACTCCAAAACTCCGATCGGACGTAAACGGAGGTGAACGGACGTATGTGCTTAGCCTTAAACCAAACCGACTAAACCGATTAACTAAATACAAGAACCGAGTGTCGTTTTTGTCGAAAAATGGCACGGCAAAGGTAAAATCGGGCCAAAAATTTTTCTGGTTTTTTCGTAGGAAAAGTGACCAGATGCGAGTCGATAATAGTTCCGAAGCACGCCGCTTTAATACAGTTTGGCGTTGATGTATCTTGTAGAGTGGAGATACGCATTTAAATTTAATTAGATCGTAGTCGAATGGTTAGCATGTACGTTTTAGAAATAAAAGTGTGATTTGTGTTTTTAATTCACGTTTCTTTGTAGAACATAGTACCTACAGTTGGTGACCCCGCAAACTAATGTAAATACCTTAGTGTATAGTGAATATATGTGCATAAACTATATCTAGTGAGGAGAAAACCGCTACAGGTGATGATGGTGTAACTGCGAATCCGGACAAAGGACTTACGACGCAGCCCGACCAAGCAAACGAAATCCATGCAATGGCTTTATTCAAGATGCCACTGTTTCTTAAAACACGCCCGACGCTATGGTTTTCCAGAGTGGAAGGACAATGCCGCTTATACAACGTTCGAAGTGACGCAGTGAAGTTCGATAAGATGATCACGGAGCTCGATCACACAGTGCTAATGCAGGTGGCAGATTTGTGGAGAATCCTCCTACAGAAGGCAAGTACGAATCCTTAAAAACAAGAATTTTAAACGCGTACTCTGTGTAAGAAGAAACAGAATTTCGGGATTTGCTTACTGGTTTGGAGTAAGGTGATCAAAAACCTTCTTAGAAACGAAGTTGATGGCAGGTGAAAAGGTTTCCACGTAGTTTTTAAGACGCTTTGAATGCAACATCTACCAGCCAATATTCAGGCAATACTTAATATCTCTGACACGTCGGACGTATCCCGCCTTGCCGAAATGGCAGATAAAATAATAGAAATTCGTGATCCGTATACTGTCGCGGCAGTGTCACGAATAGATACTTTAACCGCAACTTCCTTAGCGGATAATAATCTGCAAGAGCAACTCACTCGCATTCAACAACAATTAAGACACAATTAAGACACAATCCTCGAAGGAATTTTAACAATCCCACAGTATGTCGCAACAATTCATCTACTCGTTTGCAAGGATCGCTATCTCCTCGTAGGCATTATAATGGCATGTCTTTTTACCACCATAAATTCAGCCAAAAAACGAGTGAAGTCACATATTTCACCGGCGGCCAACAGCGACTCATTAATATGCCGCCTATACATTTTCGATAGGGAAAGTAGAAACTCTTTTTTCGTAGACACGGGTGGACCTTTCAGTACTACTTCGTACGCAAAAGCATACATTTTCAAACCTACGTCATTGAAATTATATGCAGCTAATGGCACAGTCATTAAAACGTATGGTAGCAAATTATTACTATTGAATTTAGGTCTCAGGCGACCACTAAAATGGCATTTTCGCATCGCAGATGTATCACGCCCCATTATAGGTGCAGACTTCCTCAGAAGTCATGGTCTACTCGTTGACCTAAAAAATAAGCGCTCGGTAGATCCAAAAACAAGACTCTCGACTGTTGAATTAATCCAGTTAGTGGAACACGAATCACTATCCACAGTTTCTGAGAGCTCGCCATTTCACGATTTGTTAAGGGAGTTCCCAGACGTAACAAATCCTTCGCTACAAAAAACTAGTCAAAGCCACAACGTGCGCCATTATATACTCACTGAAGGCCCGCCAGTAGCAGAACGCCCTCGCAGACTGTCCCCAGAGAAATTAGAGG
Organism: Nemotelus pantherinus; assembly: GCA_963978885.1. Lineage (NCBI taxonomy): Eukaryota > Metazoa > Arthropoda > Insecta > Diptera > Stratiomyidae > Nemotelus > Nemotelus pantherinus. The sequence goes on from OZ022265.1 coordinate 62,505,900, forward strand.
TCGCAAAACGCAAATTTGAGTTTTTGATGGAGAAAGGCTACTGCCGTCCCTCTTCCAGCTCGTGGACCAGTCCGCTTCATCTTGTTCCTAAGAAAGAGGGGATTGGGAGACCTTGCGGTTGAGAGCATGCAATCCCGAGATTTTGGGATCTCGGGATCCGGACCCATTTTGGACATTTTCGGGATCCCGAATTTTTCATCGGGACTCCCGAGATTTCGGGATTGATAAAATTTATCCCATTTCGGGAATTAGAAAGCAGAACTTACTACTAAAAGAAATATTGTTTTATGAAAATGGAGGCGGAAGCCAGTTGTAATAATGAATTATAACTGGCGTATGATTACATGCTTAATATTAATATATGTGCAGCAAAATTAATAAATCAGGTCTCATTCGCGTGTTGGCTCTTGTGGTGGAAGGTTGTAGCCGGAGAATTGCTGAGAGATTTGCTTTTCTCCGAAGGACAGTCTTTCTCTGGAATTGACAATACGTGTTTCAACGTGTCTTAAACTGCGGTTTCGTGTTCGTTGCGTTGTTTGAGTCACTTATGTGTTTGTGTTGTCAATGATAAATTAAGGTCAAACCCACCATAAACGGGTGTTGTCGAAACCGATGGCTGATGCGTTATCGTTATAAGCCAACCTAATCCTCGTAAAACAGGAAATTGTACTACAAAAAAAAATCAGGTCTAGTTTAAAACTTAAAACTCTTGACGAATTATTTTTATTAAGAGCATACCTTCAAAACAAATCAGCAATTTGAACCAATTGATATTATTACTTATCACGTGTTTCATTGAAAAGCAATATTATTTTGTAATTGATATGTAAATAACTAAAAAGAATAATTTATTTTTATTATATTATCGGAGCATCCGTTATCCTGATTAAATTTCAAATTCGTTTTTAACTAATTTTATAACTAGCTATCATGACCAAATAAAGAGCTTTATTGGACAAGAAGATAAGAAGAAATTAGATCATAAGATGAATTTAGATGCAATTATAGATTAACGTCTTACTTGCTAGTACCCATGTGCATATGTGCATAAATTTAACATTATAATGAACTTAGCTTCCGGTTTTATGTATATATAATTGAAATCAAGTTTTAATTGAGTACGAATAAGCCAATATATCTGTTTAAATTCCCTTAATATAGTTTTTTTATAAAATCCCGAAATCTCGGGACTATCTCGGGATCCCGAAAATTCTAACCCCGAATTTCGGGATCTCCATTTCAATCTCGAGATTAATGCCCTATTGTGGTGACTACCGTCGCCTGAATGCTATAACTAAGCCTCACAAATATCCAATGAGGCACATTCAGGATATAGTCGCAGGACTAAAAGGAAAAATCATCCTCTCTAAAATTGATTTCCTTCGTGCTTTCTACCAAATTCCGGTAGCCGAAGATGATATTCCGAAAACAGCTGTGACTACGCCTTTTGGATTATTTGAATTCACGGTAATGACTTTTGGTTTGCGCAATGCCGCTCAGTCATTCCAAAGATTCATGGATCAGATTTTCGCAATTGTTATATTGATGACATCCTGGTTGCATCTGAAACTCCAGAAGAGCATTTAACTCATCTATGCTTAGTTTTCCAAAGGCTTTCATCTTTTGGCGTGGTGATCAATCCCAGCAAATGTGTATTCGGTGCTTCTGAGGTAGAATATTTTGGCCATACAATCATCAAAAAAAGCATTTTACCAACTCTGTCACGAATAAAAGCAGTCTAATATTTAAAACGTCCCGAAAATGCTAAACAACTTAAACGCTTCCTTGGCACAATAAATTTTTATTGAAGAGTTATTACGAACGCAGCTGTTTTACAAGCTCCTTTCAACGCGTATCTACGCGATGGCATTAATGGTATAACACCTATTAAATGGGCATTTCAGGCTGAACAGGCTTTTAAAAAGTGCAAGACCAGCTTAACTGAAGCCACACTCCTGGTGCACTTTCACCCTAACCGACCATTAGCCCGAGCTATAGATGCGTCTGATATCGCTGTTGGAGCAGTTCTGGAACAGCAACAGCAAGACGGACAATGGCTTCCATTAGCGTTCTTCCAACGAAAATTAAGTCCAACGGAACATAAGTACAGCGTGTATGATCGCGAACTTTTAGCCATCAACGTCAGCATAACGCATTTTCGCCATATTTTAGAAGGGAATAACTTTTCTATAAAAACTGGTCATAAGCCGTTAATATATGCTTTCGATCATAAGTTAGAAAAAGATTCACCTCGACAACAACGCCAGTTATGTTTTATCTCACAATTTTCAACAAATTTTGTAAACATTCCTGGTGAGTCAAAGACAGTCGCAGATGCATTTTCACGCATCAATGCAATTAGCATGGCTACTATACTGCCGACGGAAGACCTAACCGGTGAACAAGACGACCCACTTCTACAAAACCAGCGAAAAAACAGTACAACTTCTTTTCAACTGAAAGCGATTCGAATTCAGGATTCAGGTGAGCTGTATTGTGATGCATCTCTTGAGCAAATACGTCCGTTTGTTCTTAAATCCGTCCGCAAACGAATTTTCGAGATGTACCATCGCTACTCACATCCAACTGCTAGAGCTACTTTACGAGCGATCAAAGCAAAATTCATTTGGCCCTATATGAACAAAGACATACATGCATTTTGCAGATCATGTATTCCTTGTCAAAAATCGAAGATCGGAAGACACATTAAGAATCCTCTACAACCGTTTCCGATGCCTGCCTGACTATCGTTTTCAGCATGTCCACATTGACATAGTCGGACCACTCATCCCATCAAGAGGCTATAGATACTGCTTGACAATGGTTGACAGGTATTCTAGATGGCCAGAAGCCATACCAATTCCTGACCAAACAGCAGACACGATTGCAGATGCATTTTATTTCAATTGTGTAGCGCGGTACGGTTCACCAGCAATTGTAACCACCGACCAGGGTTCCCAATTTGAATCGTCACTATTTAAAGCCATCTTAGTCGGATGTGATCGATCAAGAACATCTCCATACCAACCCACATCCAATGGTTTGGTTGAGAGATGGCATCGTTCGTTAAAACAAGCCATTATGTGCCATGGCCACAAAGAAAACTGGACGTCGATATTACCCACCGTACTTATCGGTCTGCGAAACGCGTACAAGGAGGATATCAAATCTTCAACAGCTGAAATTGCTTTTGGCACAACATTACGCCTGCCAGGTGAATTTTTTGTGGATGACCAACAGCCAAGCAATTTTCAGCGCTTTGCAGAGGAGTATCGACATTACATGCGACGATTGCGACCAGTTTCTGCCACCCGTCGTGACGATTGCACTGTGTTCTATCATCCGGAGTCAAATCCTGCTCTCACGTTTTCGTTAGAGTGGGCGCATTGAAACGATCCCTATCGCAACCATACACAGGTCTACATCGTGTTGCAAAACGACTAACCGATTTTCTACTTACAGTTGATATTAATGGCAAGTTATCTAATATTTCCACGCAACGTTTAAAGCCAGTGTTCATTCTCGAAGAAACATCTGAAACGAAGGAAGATTATATTTATTTTATGATTTTAATTGGAATATCGACATCGACACTGACATAGTACCCAGCCCTATGTCAACAAACCAAAAAACCACCAAACACGTCACTTGGTCATCGAATATTCGACATCAGAATAGATCTTCAACCGATCAGCATAGCAAGAAACCAACGCCGAGTTCACAACTCAGCATTCGACACACGCATTTCGTCAGTTCGCCAATTATTCAACGACTACCACACATTGCAAGAACTTATCCGCCATCCAGACGTCTTCATGACATTGTACGTAGGGACACGATGAAAGTGCTGATATTAGTACGGTATCGATACTTTTGTTTGATACCAAGTAAAATTTTACTTGAATCGAAACTGTTCGATATTTTACTCATATCAATACTTTGATGGTGGTATCGTATCGACATGTGACTGAAAAAATTTCACATAGAAACCAACCCATCTTTACAAACCGAGCTACGCCGCTACGACTACGCGACAGCACAGCGTAAAGAGATAAGGCCAAGATTCAATCAACGCGAATGCGAAATGCGATTCGCATTTTTTGATAGGAGCACGCAAACGAATCGCATTTGAAGAACCAATCAGTGCGATTCGCATTCGCGTCAAAGCTGCCAACTGGAAAATATGTAAAGTGTGTGAGGTATTTGAATGCGTTAGTGGTTGTAGGATACGGTGCCATTTCCGAATATTATGCAATTAATTTAACTTACTTTGTTTTAAACCTGAAAATACTCTGTTTGTTGCAAATTGAAATTGTTATGAGAAAAATACATGACATCCAAGAAAAATACATGACCAAAATTTTGAGTGGCAAATTGTTGCTATTAGCAGATACAACGCTACCGGAATCTGAGGGAAGCTCTCCAAATTACTTGTTAATAAATCAAAAATAAATTTAATAGTATTCGGTAAACAAATTTACAAAATATTAAAAGTATCACATTACATAAAATTATTCAAACTCCCTGATCTGTAAAGCATATTGCAAAAATTATATGTACTGTAATGTTCCCATGTTTATTGACGCGGGTATGAACTATCAGAAAACAAATTAATTTTCTTCTCTTCCTTAATGAATGTGTCAAAAAAATTTTAAAACCACAAATTTGAAATTGTAGACATCGTTCATACATATATTTTGACAACTATCGAGCACAACAATAGTCACCAAAAAATTTTCCCACCCAATACTTTTTACGAACAAAATGAAACCATCTCCTGTCAGCTGAAACAGTTTTTTATTCAAATCTTTCTGCGAAATTAAATGGCGTTTCTTACTTAAGTTACTGCGCTAAAAACCTATTGCAAACAATATCCAATCGTGAAATCTACTTATTTTCACATAAAAACCAAGAATCCCTTTTTTCTTTCAAACCAACCACCACTATACATTTTTTTATCCAAGACCCAACTTACTATTATATGACATACATGATGTACATTTTTTTGGCGCAATTGGCCATTCTAACAATTCGTGCGACTAATTTGGTCTTTGCTCAAATTTTCCGCATTCGCATGTTCCTGCTAATTCGCATTCGCAGAAGTTGGACTTATTCGCTGCGTCTTGCATATGTTTTCCTTATGTTCAAACCGTTCACATTCGCATTCGCGTTGATTGAATCTTGGCCTTTAGTTCATAACCAGCGTGCGGACTCCGTATATGTATACGGTCCAAAAATCCAGTGAACTGGCCTGAGATTGTATTGTTGATCAGCCTGGAAAATTGGAAGAAATCGCATGGAACAGAAGGAGGTGCAAGATACGATTTGACAACTACATACTCAGGCTAGATTTTTCGTTGCTCACATACGGCTCACTCTCGCAAAAAATACCTGCACACTCTCAGGTTGCTTTGACAAATAATGCATTGCGTAAATGGAGGCGCAATTTCAAGGTCAGAGTGTTTTTTCTGGAAAAGGGGAGGAGTTCACCCACTTATCATTCTATAAACTTTGGTGACAGTTACAGTTATAGAATTGTATTATGGAATGTATTTCCACCCACTTCTTTGAACCAGCCACATGTTTTGTGCAGTGCTGGGCTAGTGCGTGCTATTTTATTTCCACGATATCGCGATATATATATCTCTGTAATCTATTTTCTCTCTATTATTAAATTTGTATACTGTGAATATACATGTAAAGGCTAAAAAAATATGAATTTGTTTTTCACAAATTGTTTTTCACGCAATATTAAGTATATATATTAATTTTAAATTTATATGCCTACATAAATGATTAGGTATGAAAAATCAAAGACTAGGAGCAGTTCTATTCTCTGTATTATTAAATTTTTATACTGTGAATATACACGTAAACGCTAAAAAATATGAATTTGTTTCTAATATAAACCTTTTACAGCAAAATAAATCAAATTCAGAAAATGTTCTTCGAAAAATTTACCTTTACATTGCTAATCGCGAGACCCTCCACTCATTTCAAATGAAGTAGTGATATTCAGTGAAGTAGTGATGAAGCATACGTTTCGATTGAAAGTTATCTTTTTCAAATGACTTTAATTTTATCTGGAAGATGTAAGCCATTAAGTTTTGTTCGTATTCATCCCCGAACGTTCACTCTAAATGTTTTAGCCAGATGAGTGTGGTGGCCATTCCATAATTTTGGTGGATTGCCCTCGTAACACTTTGACTTCTGTTGCAATATAAATAGGTGCATTACCTTTTTGGAAAGTTATAGAAATAGTGTGGTTCTAATTTCTAATTTTTCCAGCAAGCCTTTCATTGCCACCAAGTCAATGATCAAGTCAATGAAAATTAAAACGAAACTAAAAGACCCCTCACACCAGTTATTTATATAAAAATAAATTGATGAGCAAAAGATATTAAATAGCAAGTTCACTAATTCAAAAATTTGGCCCACATTACAGTATAAAATAGCACTAGGCGTCTCTTTGTATAAAATCTCAGCTAAGTTGCTTTTAAAACACATATTTGATCTTTTAAGCAAAACACTCTGAACCGAGTAAATCATAAACATTTTTGCTTAATTATTAGTAGCGACTTTCATTTTTGCTTAATTATTAGTAGCGACCTAATATCCTAATAACAATGAGATTAAATTAGTTTCAAAAGTGATATATATGTTTGTAAAAAGGCATATTTTTGACGTGAGAGTGCAACAATCCTCGTGAATAATATCTGGTCTTCTGTAAACATCCTGTTTTTTATCATCGCTTATCTCCTCTTCAAAATTAACTGTTATCTACTTTAATTTAGTTCAATAAATTTATTATTTTAACGTTTATAACCCCACTCAAGGAATGCTATTTGCCTGCTCCTGTCTTGAGCGAGCAAACAAAACGAAATCTGATGGATGGTTGCGCTTAGCTCCGCACGTCGGCTGAGTTGCGCTCTTGAGCCTCCATTTTTTTGATAAACTGTTCTTCTTCGGTCTCTGACTTATTTCCTTTGCTGGATGATATCACTTTGTGCAGGATAGTTCTTACATCGGTTGCCATATTTTTGGCGTCGCTGTGAGAACGGGGTTAATGAGTAATGGAAAGGGATAATCAAGTGAAGCAAACGTACCCGCACATGTACAAGTAACCTTTGTTCTCACCAATAAATAACCTTCCAAATTAGATCTGAATGTGTGAATTAAATATTGTGTGCTTGATCCCGAGAGAATTCCGTTATTAATGTCAAAATACCCTTACCAACGAATTCTTCCAGTTCATAGAAATGCAGCATAGTGGCTGTGAGTAAAAAATACAAGTTAATGAATACAAGCCTACCTCCTGATAAATGAAATGTGTGCTTACGCTAAGACTGACATAGGTTGCTATATTCGCTGTGGTACCACTAAACAGCTGAAATAAAGGGAGAAAATAACGAGTATAAACTATTACAATCGATAGAAAATAGAAAAAGAACTAACAGAAAATTACTTCTTCTAACTTTCTACACATTTTGAGGGCATTTTCTAATTTCCTAACTACCAAAACATTCAACATAACCATGAAAACCGAAAGCCACCTCACAGAAAAAAATACAACTTCTCATGAGCTTTTCTTTTTTCTATCAGCACATTCTACACTTCAACACGTGAACTACAAATGAGGCATAGAATTTCTGTACTAGTGAATTCACTGGTGTAGGAGTGTTGTTGTTTTCAATGCGTCTACTCTCCGCTGGATAGAGGAGCAAAAAAACGCGCCTATTATAATTGGAATCTCTGGCTTCGTTGGAAGTCTAAACTGACTCTTGCAAATGAAAATAGGCATATTAAGTGTTATATATTATACACGTTCTACAGATGCGAGTCGATAGTAGTTCCGAAGCACACCGCTTTGATACAGTTTGGCGTTGACGTATCTTGTAGAGTGTAGATACTCATTTAAATTTAATTAGATCGTAGTCGAACGATAAGATCTACGTTTTAGTAATAAACGTGTGATTTTGTGTTTGTAACTCGCGTTTCCTTGTAGTACGTAGTACCTACAAAAGCCGTGTTTATTAGTGTTAAAATGGTCTAATCTCCGATTCACTTCTAAAGCTCTAAAAAGGTGTCGTTTTTGTACAAAAATGGTTGAGTAAACGACGAGAAATTACGAAAACGGAAGGACCGATCGGACGTTAACGGAGGTGAACGGACGTATTTGCTCAGCCTTAAACCAAACCGACTAAACCGCTTAACTAAATACAAGAACCGAGTGTCGTTTTTGTCGAAAAATGGCACGGCAAAGGTAAAATCGGGCCAAAAATTTATCTGGTTTTTTCGTAGGAAAAGTGACCAGATGCGAGTCGATAATAGTTCCGGAGCACGCCGCTTTGATACAGTTTGGCGTTGATGTATCTTGTAGAGTGGAGATACGCATTTAAATTTAATTAGATCGTAGTCGAATGGTTAGCATGTACGTTTTAGTAATAAAAGTGTGATTTTGTGTTTTTAATTCGTGTTTCCTTTCCTTGTAGAACGTAGTACCTACAGTTGGTAACCCCGCAAACTAATGTAAATACCTTAGTGTATAGTGAATATATGTGCATAAACTATATCTAGTGAGGAGAAAACCGCTACCGGTGATGATGGTGTAACTGCGAATCCGGACAATGGACTTTAAAAAGGACATTAAAAAGGACTTTCCAGCGGTTCAAGTGCGCTACAGTTTTTTTAAAAGACTTATAGTTGGTATCATCATACTTTGCTGAATTGAAAATGTGGAAATTCCTAATGATGGAATCTATTAAATTTTTTTAATTTAGAGCAATAAACAACACTTTTCAAATCAATATACAGTCTGTCAAGAATGAGTTTACACATAGGAAAAAAATTCAATTTTTCATCTTTCTAATTATAAAATACTACTTTTTATTTATGTGAATGAATGTTTTTTTCTTAATTATAGTTATTTACATTATTTCCAACCGATATATACAAAAAAAAAGTACAACTTTAATGCAAAACAAGAACGAAAAGACCAACGAAAACAATTATTGCAATTCTTGAAGTGTCAAGAAACTCTTTACACAAATTATTATTGTATTTAATATTTACATATTTACAGGATATTTAATATTATTTGGTATATTTAACATTTGGTATGGCCACCTTTGGCATCCACCACACATCGCAACCGATTTTTCATTGAATGAACCAACTTTTGCAGGTCATACGTGGTTGGTATTTTTTGCCATTCTTCGAGAATCGCAATTTTTAAGGCAGTTCGGTTTTTGGGTTGCCTTTTAGCGACTTGTTGTTTTAAGTAGGCCCATAAATTCTCGATGGGATTTAAGTCCGGACTCTTGGCTGGCGTATCCATCACTTTTCCGCAGTTGTATAAGGGCCACATTCGCACCATGTTCGCCTTATGTTTGGGATCGTTATGCATAAACCCGAATTTCTGCGCACTGCTTGCCAAATATGTTTTAAGGGGTTACATGGGTTTCAGAGAATAAAAAAAACGCCATTTTTAAATTTTTCAAAAATAAAAAATAATGTATTAAATTATTATAAATTATTGTTAACAACTAAAGTAACTCTTGAACTATATGTAGAAAAATTTTTAGACAAAAATATTGATAATACGCCCTCTGGCAGCTATTTTACGAAAAGGCTCGAAAAATGCGGTGCCAACGATATCTTGAGCTGGATTCATCTGAAGCAAAAAATCAAATTGTTTCTGTTAGAGTTTGAGTTTGACTTGTACTTGAACGAAGGATTTGTAAAAATATTGAAATCTGAACTTTTGGCAACGTCGCGAGTAAAAAATTTAATTTTTGACCCAAAAATTCAATAAATAATGCCATGTGTATTAAATTCCAATGAACGAAACACAATATCCTTCGTTCAAGTACAAGAAAATACTATTTTAAAGAAGTGTGCAAAATTTGGTTAAGATTGGTGCATTAGTTTTTGAGTTATCGTTGGCACCGATTTGAAATATACCGTTTCGAGAAAAACGCGTTTAAAGTTTAAAGTAAGAATAAAACAATTTTTTTTGAACTTACATAGAATCATCGATTCCAGGCCCATAAAATAATTGCTCTTCTTCATTGGTTATGTCCAAAGTCTGTACAGAATAATATATCTAAACTCAGTATTTCATTACCCTACCATTATTATTTTCCCTCCTCGATAGAAAAGAAAGTGAAAGAAGTTGCGTGAAATGAGAAATATTACTTACACAGGTGGGATAGATCAAAGTGGAGAAATCGCTCTCCCTTCTAATATATAGCGCGGATCGACTTCAAATTTTCAGAGAGTACTTTCGATGAATTGTTCTTTAAGAAAAAACAAAGAAAAAAAAATCGATTTTTTCATCATTCCAAACCCATGTAACCCCTTAAGGATATGCAAATATGGTTGGGCGTCCATGGTTGACTCGATGAATGCCAAGTCTCCTACTCCTCTGCTTGAGAAGCACCCCAAATCATAACGGACAACTTACCAAATTTTACAGCCGGAATGATATTTCGATTTTCTAACGATGTTAAAGGCTTGCGCCACACTCTAGCTGGTCCATCATTATAGTACAACATCATTTTCGTCTCATCGCAGAATATGACGTCGTCCCAGAAGTCAACGGGTTGAAAAAGGTGCATCATAGCGAAAGGAAAACGCTTTTCGATGTTTAGTGCAGAAAACAGTGGTTTCTTTCGTGCAGCTCTTGATGAGAACTTATTTCGTAGGATGGCCTGTCGTACTGTTTCATGGGAAACAGCAGCATCACACTCTTCCTTGAGTTCCCTAGCAAGTGTTCTGGTCGAAATCCAGGGGTTTTTTATCAAGCTTCCTTATCATAAGGCGCTCTATACGTTTAGATATTTTTGGTTTTGAGCCACCTCCACACTTTGGCTCCAATCTATTCTCATTTTCAGCACGATTTATAACGTTATAGACTGCCATTCGTGCTACACAAAACATTTCCGACAGTTCCTGTGCACTTTTACCTAATTGGTGATTATAGTATATCATCTGAACTAACTCAAAGGATAATCTTTTGCCTGGCATTTTAAAACACAATATCTCACTTATTTATGAGTATTAGCCAAAAATTAATCACACACTAATGATCAAATTTATAGAGCTTTACAATACAGACCAAAAATTATGGTAAATTTACCGTATCGTTGCAATAATGCAAAAAATAAACTTTTGTGTAAAGAGTTTCTTGACACTTCAAGAAAGGTAATAATTATTTTCGTTGTTCTTTTCGTTCCTTTTTTTGCATTGAAGTTGTACCTTTTTTTGTATATATCGGTTTAAAATAATGCAAATAACGATAATTAAGAAAAAAAAATTATTTACATAAACAAAAAGTAGTATTTTATAATTAGAAAGATGAAAAATTGAATTTTTTCCCTATGTGTAAACTCATTCTTGACAGACTGTATGCTTCATTCATTCCCTTATAATTGCTTTTTTGATGTTCTTTGAGAATTTTTTCTTGAATATCGGTTTTATTTTTGATTTTTTAGTGATTCTATATATATATATATATATATATATATATATATATATATATATATATATATATATATACATATATATAAGTATGTATATATATATATATATATATATATATATATATAAGTATGTATATACATATATATATAAGTATGTATATACATATATATATAAGTATGTATATACATATATATATATATATATATATATATATATATATATATATATATATATATATATATATATATATATATATATATATATATATATAAATATATATAAGCTAATTTTGTTGATTACTACTCCCACTAGGCCTTTGGTTGGAATGTAATTTAGCGAAATGAATGAGAAAAATCTAGCAATAGGATTCTTGCTGTGAAATATTATCTTATATTATTTTATTATTATACTCTGAGTTTTAATCAAGTTCAAAGGCACTTCCGAAATTGGAATCTAATTTTTATTATCCTCTTAGGCACTATGAATCGTTGCATCTATGGAGCTTACATTTTTCAGAAATATTTCAACTTCAGAGTTTGTATCATGTGACTTGTTTCTACAGAGCTTCAGCTTCACCTTTGGAATTTGAATCGTTATCAACAATTTCGACTCTTGATAGTGCATTAGCTGTGACGTTCTCTTACCACGTCAAACACTCAATTGTGAAATTAAATTCTTCTTGTTTGATCTTCCAGCGCTGTAGCAGGGGCGGCTCGTCGATTTACGCAAAGGCAGCAGTGCTTCTCTTGCTAATCCACAAAATTGATTAAATAATCAATATGAAACAACCAAAAGATTTACAATCAATATTTAATAGTCAAAGTAATAACATGTATTTTCTTACAAAAGACTAAACTCCATCGCTACTATGAATCAAATGGTTTTATTATATAACAGTCCAACTACAGAGCTTCCAAGTTAAAACTCAAACGTTTTACCTTAACAAAGATTTTCGGGTCGTTCAGCGGGTGGATGGGGCAAGGGCTTTTTTGATTTTAGCTATCCACCAATATATAACTGGAGTATATATATATATATATATATATATATATATATATATACATATATATATATATATATATATATATATATATATATATATATATGTATATATATATATACATATATATATATATATATATATATATATATATATATATATGTATATATATATATATATATATATATATATATATATATATATATATATATATATATATATATATATATATATATATATATATATATATATATATATGCATATATATATATATATATATATATATATATATATATATATATATATATATATATATATATATATATATATATATAAAATGTGTATAAAGAATTTCACTTGCGCTTACAGAATCCCAAAAATTGTTTCCTCAAACTTGAATTAGAAAAAACTTGAAGTAGACCACAATTTCAACGTACGAGAAAAAAAAAACACTTAATTTATGGAACAAATAATATGCAAATAAACAAATACATAATTCAAATACCCTTGCTCCCAAACTTGAATTGAAAATAAACAGTAATACTCCTCGCACTAGACGATTGCAATTATTTCGCATTTTCTCTCGAAAGGAACGCCAACGTATATTTTGTAAATGGACATATTTTTCATAGTTTTTCCTAATTTAACTATCATCCATCGTCGGACATTTAAATACAATATTTCCGCAAGAACTTGACTGGGGAAAAAATTCGTAACGGTTTTTAACTATATCATGAAGTAAGTTTCCTGATTGTTAGATGCACTTTGCAATTAGTTATGGGGCTTTTAGTGTTGATCCAGAATATCAGATTGTAGCATGGTAGGAATGATGATGTAAGTCATAACTAAATGCTTCCTTTCGCATAAAGTGGCCAAATGAGAAGTTTATTTATGGAATAGACAATGTGTCGAATGATGCATCGCAAAATCCAGAAACGATTGTAAGCTTGTCGGAACATGGGCTCAATCCTCCATTACAACAAAATATTTCAGTCTCCCAATCATCAACACTATATAAATAATTTCAGAAGGCAGACATTACAATTTGACCCTGAAATCTTAAACACTGATGCAAGTGCTTTGCATGTTTCTTATATTAAATTAAAAGCAGCCTGACATCTTCCAATAAAACTCTGTATTGAGTTCATAACTATAATGTTCGTGTTAACAAATACAAACTTCGAATTTTTACATTTTATTAATTAAACATCTAATTGCATATTATACGCATTTCCACTAAATTGGCTTTGATTTCTGCGTACACTTTTCATTCATCAATCATCATAAATTGGTAACATATGACCAAAAAAGAAACAAAAACATTCATAAATTGGTCAATCTATAATCTCGAATTGATGGGTCCACCGCAATATTTTCCGAAAGCGAACCACGAAGCTCAAAATGCTGCCATTTTCAACTTGAGAGCCACTGATATGGAATTCATTAGATTTTGCGTTATTACTCAAAAACTAAAGGGTTATAGATATTTGGTGTTTTACCAATCAGTTTTTAATCATTATTGCTTCCTATTTGATCCATCACGCACTGCAAATATTTCGTTATGTACCAATTTTTTTCTGAATTCGAATTTGATACATTACATTGGAAAATTTGACGTTTGATGACGGTTTGAGAGTCACTGTATTTCGTGCCTGATAGCAAAAGAAAATATGGTGTCGTGTTATTTTTACAGACGAAGAGAAATTTAATGTGGACGGACCCAACGGTTTTAGCTTTTATATCCACTACAAAAGGAAAGAAACAAGAGTTTTAAGCAAAAGACAGCATGGTGACGGAAGTGTAATGGTTTAGGCTGCTAAAGGATACAACAAATGCTCAAAAGTTCGGTTTTTAACTAGGAAAATAAACAGCTTACGATATGTGGAAATGCTTTGTGAGGAGTTTGATAATTATTTTGTAGAAATGGTGGACCAGCCGTATATTTTTCAACAAGATTGCAGCGATTCACAATGCGAACGTTATTAAACAGTACTTTCAGCAGCAAAAAATTGATGTTCTTGATTTCCCAGTAAGGTCTTCAGAACTAAATATAATCGAAAATTGTTGAGGTCAACTGACCCGAATCGTTTACGCTGAATCGAAACAATTTCAAGACACAAAGAAATTAGCAAAAGCTATTACCTCTGCATGGGCCCAAATTCCGAGAAAATATGTTCGAAAATTATATAAAAGTCTATCAAAAAGATTTATAGAAATTATAAAAAAGAAAGGAAGGTCAATAAAATATTAAAATATTACAAATAAATGCGTTTCATTACTTTAATATTATTCTAAAATGGCAAAAATGTAAGGTGTCTTATCTTTTTTATCTACCCGTAGTTTAACTTTCTTTATTTACTCAATATGCTATTCGGAAAATCCCCGAGGAATTTAATGTAATCCATTGGAATGAAATGTGGTGCGACAATCTCAGACACATACGCAGCTTTTTGCGATTGTTATGTTATTTTACGATTTCTCGAAAGACATGGGGTGTCTTGTCATTTATATATATATATATATATATATATATATATATATATATATATATATATATATATATATATATATATATATATATAGATATATATATATATATATATATATATATATATATATATATATATATTTATATATCTATATATTTATAAATATATACCTCTATATATAAATAAATATATATATATATATATATATATATATATATATATATATATATATATATATATATACATATATATGTATATATATATATATATATATATATATATATATATATATATATATATATATATATATATAATAGTTGTATATATATATATATATATATATATATATATATATATATATATATATATATATATATATATATATATATAATATAATATAATAATATATATATATAATCGTAATATATATATATATATATATATATATATATATATATATATATATATATATATATATATATATATATATATATATATATATATATATATATATAAAGGATGGGCCAATTACAAGTTTCTTTATAAAAATGCAATAAAATGAGCAAAACCTCATTTTTTCATGTTTATCAAGAATAAACATTCCCCATCATGATTGTTATAAAATATCT
The DNA here is from genome assembly GCA_963978885.1 of Nemotelus pantherinus. Taxonomy (NCBI): domain Eukaryota; kingdom Metazoa; phylum Arthropoda; class Insecta; order Diptera; family Stratiomyidae; genus Nemotelus; species Nemotelus pantherinus. The sequence continues at coordinate 62,521,502 of OZ022265.1, forward strand.
ACGTACATACTTGCCTAAATTCGAGCCGTATATTCACCTAAGTCTTATTAAAGATCTATACCGATACGTACATACTCAACTATTCGTTTATTTACCAAATATCTGTTTGCTTACGTACATGCAATTTAAATGTAGATGCAAAATATCTGTACAACAAACTCATATCATGTGCTTGTAATTTCTTGTCTGTATTGCTAACACAGCATTTATATCATATGATATCTTGCCGATTGGTCCCAAGTTTGAAAGTTCAATTAATTGTATTATGATTACGCTGCAATTTTGTAAACTCAGCATTCTGAAAGTCAATCAACTTGGCAAAACTGGATCTGAGTAAAATTGACCACTTTGCTATGTCAACAAAATGTATTTAAATTTCAATAATTTTACAAATTTAATAATGTAAGCATTTCATGTATTATAAAAGAAGGCTTTGATTGAGAATAAAGTCAGAACTAATAATAGTATTCATGAGTTCACCACTAGGGACTCCAATCCCGGACCATTTTTGCAATCCCGGGATTACGGGATTAAAAAATCTCAAATCCCGGGATCCCGGGATTCGGGATTCAAAATATAACATAAACAAAAACAATTCAATTTGATTCTGCTTTCGGAGGCTTATTCCGCAAAACGATCGAGTTTCACGTATGAATTATTCTCCGCTTTGATAAGCTTTAGAGACGATATACGTTGTCTATGCTGATTTATAGACAAGAAAGGGAACCATGATCACAAATCAATAACCTTTATGAGTAAATTATTTCGATGGATATAAGTCGGAGATGTTAAAATTTGTCACAACCAGCGTAAATAGAAATTAATAATTTCCAACTGCAAGTGGTCACACCAGTCAAGTATGCACTGTGTGCTGGTGTCTGATGAGAATCAGTGATAAATAAAAAAGGTAAATAAATTTTTTTTCAATTTTAATCATCCCGCAAAAACCATTCAAAACAAGTCAATAAACAAATTATATTATGTGCCATCATTTCAAAACTGCAACAACAAGTAAGCTCAAAACTGTATGAAAAATATGGTACTGCACAATTACTAATTTATATAACTGATGCAAATAAAAACAATAATTTTAATTATCCAAGACGTTGAGAGTAAGAAGACAGATATTTAAAATTACAACTATTACAAATTACAACAACAAATCACGACAAAAAATCACAGCAACAAATCACAACTCTTAAAATTGAGATACATAATAAAGAAACATATAAAAAATTCTTCCAAAGTTCATTGGGTTTTTCGGAAGCAACATTGAAGTAATAGCAAAGCATCCAAAGTATAGTCTCCAAGCCTGCTTCTAAATTTATTCCCGATGTTGGACGCCGCGGAAACGGTCGAGAAATATTGGTACGCCTGCTCCAAACTACGTGAGTGCCACCACTTTCGAAAAGATTCATTTCTTTTGCAATGGTTTTGATTAGATTAGTTTCTTGCGGCATTTCATAATTGATTATTTTCATACTTTTGCAGCTCTTCTTGTAGCGTTAATGGATGACTACTTTGTTCTGATTCAATTTGGGTATCTACTAGGTTCTCCTCATTTCTTTGGCTACCAAGCAAAGGGTTCAGCATCTAGATCATTGAAGTATTTTTTTTAAAATTTGCGTTGCTTGGTTTCAAAAACAGAGATTCTATTTCACTTGGTAAATTTTCATTGGCACAATGTGGATTCTGGAGATAGTTTAGCATACCAGATAGCTCAGTACACTCACGCTCTTTAATTCGGTCCAATATTGCAATTTTTATACCATTCACAAGAATAGACCGTTTTCCTCCTAACAGCCTAAATAAAAATCTTGACGAAGTATTAGCAGTGCATAAATTTGCATCTCTGCGAATAAAGGCCTCCACAGTCAATTTTACAAGGAGTAAAACTTCAATAATTTTCTGAATCGAATCAAACTCAGTTGCTTCTAATTGCTCTGGATATTGCAGGCCTATTAATGTATGCTATTTTGCAAAATAGAGAACCGTTCGAGCATTGTCAAGAGACTATTTAATATTGTTTCACAATCCAGTAAATGAGACAGTTAAATGCCTTGCTCAGATTTGACATAGTTTTGACGATCGTTATTATTTTTCGTTGGAGCCTTTTTAAAATATAAAACTACCTAATGAACTTTCTTTATGATGTCCTTCGTCAGATCTAGCGTGTCTTGCAGGCAACCGGGTTCAACATAGTAAGCTGATTCAGGACCGTCCAAATCAATGGTCGTCATCCAGACTATCAGCTGCTTCATCAACTCTTTAATCTGGAATGGACCTCTTATTATAGGGAACATCGCAAACTGCCAAGTGGATGCTATGCGCCAAACAAATATGTTGCTCTGTATTAACTAGTCTGCTTACTTTTCGCATTTCGTTTGACCCATCAGTTACGATGGTAACAATGTCTTTTCCTAGTGAAATATCAAATTCAGCAAGACGCTGTTTTAATATATCTAGGTAGTTTGCAGCTGTCATTGATATCCTTACTCGCACCAAGCTCCAGTAAGAATTTATTAAGTAGATGTTAATATTTATATAACGCCAGCTTGCAGTCGAGGTCCACTCATCAAACGTCAAACTGAACCGTCCACCTGAGACACTAGCCTGTCTTATATCATTTTTTATTATTTTCTTTATCCTGCTTGCTCAGTCCACAACCTTTTTTTTGATTGAATTTTGATAAATCTGTGTATGCATTTGCTAGTATTAATTTCCTCAAATCATTTGAAGTGACGAATGCACTAAGTGCGAAACAGTCCATACTTATTTTTTTACAAACCCCTTTGTATTCTCTTGTTAACTGTGCCATCGGTTTGTTTTGCTCTATTCTTTACTCATTTTGATGTGAGCCTGCATGCCAATTGCTTTCTCAGAAATATGGATTCTATTTGCTCTTTTCGAGTCTTGCCGCAATTTGATTGCCGATTATGCTTGACTCCCGGCCCCGGAATCCAGGCCAATTTCTGGTCCCGAAAATCCCGGGATTAGAAACCCTCAATCCCGGGATTTTCGGGACCAGAAATTGGCCGGGATGCTGGGATTCGGGATCCCAGGATTGGATTCCCTATTCACCACAAAACTAAGTGTTTACTTTTTTGTGAGTTTTATCGATTTTGCGACACAACCAAGTTTTTACTTTTTTGTGTATCTTCGAACATAGATTTGTCGTCAAACAATCAAGTATTGACTTTTTTGTAGCGACAAATTATACATTGGTCCTTCGAACCGGATAAGTCTTATCTGCTGATAAGAATCTATAGGATCAACATCAAGACGTCTGCAGAGATGGCGGTCGGTACGAGGAAGAAATTGAACTTGGATGAATTCAACCGTCGCCAACATTCGGAAAGACTCCAAATCTCGGCATTCGCTGCAATATTTTGAATCGAGATTGGTGAAGCTTAGGACGAAGTGAACAGCATGCGAAGCGGAACATTTTTGTACCCTAAAAGCATTGGCTGACGATGTTGGTTCAAAAAACGACTATCTGGAAGCATACTTGTCTGCATAAAAGCTGGTTGACGAATTTGAAATCATCTTGCGGCAAGGTTTGTCTGCGTTTGCCAAGATGAAAAAAAGCCAAGACGAATACAAGAAAGTGACACTCAGGAGGAGACAGTGCGTTTGGAGCGATTGGATTAGTTTCAAAGATGTGAAGATTGGATTAGTTTCAAAGATGTGTTCACAATGATGGTACACGAAAATCGGCACCTCAACGCGAGGCAGAAGGTGCAATATCTGAAGACTGCGATCACAGGTGCAGCGGTGCAAGTTATCAATCATTTGACAATAACAGCGGCCAAATACGAAGTGGCATAGGAGCTACTGATAAAGAGGTTTCAGAACAAACCTGCCATAGCAAATACGCTTGCAAAAAAATTTATGACTCTTGAACCATGCTAATCGCGCGATTCCGACGGGATCAAAAGAATTCTGGACTTGACAAATGGATTCTTGTCAAATCTGCAAAATGTAAGCGTTGATCCATTGAATCTGTTACTGACTCATCTAATTGAAGAGAAACTGGATATCGAATTGAGAATCGATTGGAAAACTAAGACGGCAGATGAACTACCGTCGGTGGATCTGTTTGTGGAATTCTTGTACACCAGAATTACAGTTGCATACGCAATCAACACATCAACAGCAACACCAAAACGTCACAAGGCAATAGCTTTGACGTCAATAACGGACCAAACCTGTATGATTTGTAAGGAGCCACATAGCTTACATATGTGCAAGAAGTTCGTGCTTTTTGATATCAACCGAAGGAGAAAAGTAGGTCAGGAAGCTAAAGCGTGCTTCAATTGTTTACGGAAGGGGCATTTGTGGATAAATTGCACTTCAAAAAATAAATGTAAAGTGTGTGGGAAAAGTCATCATTCATTGTTGCATATGAGAGCGAATGAAGTGATGGACGGAGTTGAACGAGGTACTAATACGAATAATACCATTGCAGTAAGTTATTTGGCCATGGATAGAAATTCGGTTGTGTTAAATCATTCAAACGCAAGCACAAACAACATTCTGTTGACCAATGCGTTAGTTAAAGTCAAAATCGAAGCCGGAACCTTGAGTACTGTACGTGTATTGCTTTATCAAAGTGCTCAGCGATCAATTATAACTGAGCGAGCTGCACAGAAGTTAGGGTTAAAGAGAAAACCATGCGACTTCATCATCCATGGTCTTGGAGACTCCATAATTAGACCAAGAGGCAGAATCATGATTGAGCTAAAAAAAAAAATGGAACAATCAATTCATCGTGGCAGATATTATGATCATATCAGGTCAAATTACACGACTAATACCTGCCAGAAAGATGGTGGTTAAACAGAAATTAAAAATTGGGAAAAAAGATCTTGCTGTTCCCCATTTCAACGAAGCCAGCACGATTGACATGTTGATTGGAGCAGACCTGTATGGAACTCTTCTGAAACCTGGGCTGATATAAGGAAACCCAACGTACCAGCAGACTAAGTAAGGCTGGATACTTTCCGGGACAATAGTGAGTTTAGACGCAGAAAATGATTACACGGTGAGTTTAGTCAGCACCACCGAGCTAAACAAAATGCTGACAAAGTTTTGGGAACAAGAAGAATGCAATGACCGTCAAATCTTGACACCAGAAGAAGAGCAAGCTGAGGAGCATTATAACCATTACACTACAAGAGGCGAATACGGTAGTTACATGGTGCGACTACCATCGAAGAAGAATCTCGCCAAATACCTTGAGAACAACGAAAAAGAGCCAATTGTTAAATATGGAGCGATGGAGCGCAGACTTCTGCAGAATGATCAGCTGTATGAGGAATACAACAAGTGCTTACAGGAATACCTGGATTTAAATCAAATGGAAGAAATCTCACCATCAAGAGAAGGTTCAGTCTACTATATGCCACACCATTGTGTGGTGAAAGATTCCAGTTCCTCAACCACGGTACGTGTTGTATTCAACGCATCAGCAAGAACTGCATCCGGGCATTCGCTGAATGATCTGCTGTTGGTAGGGCCAACAATTCAAGATAATCTTGCAGACATACTACTCCGGTGGAGATTATATCCAGTGGCTATTATAGCCGATATCGAAAATATGTATAGACAAATTGTTGTCCATCCGAAGGATAGAAACTATCAACGAATCGTGTGGAGACCAACCAAAAAGGATATAATTTGCCATTATAGGTTAAAAACGGTAACCTTCGGAACAGCAAGTGCGTCATTTCAAGCTGCGAAAATGCAATTCCAGTAGCAAATTAGTTCGGGAATACATGGGACATTCGTTGAATCATGGACAAGCGTTGGTTCAATTTCATACGCCAGAAACAACAAAGACACTTGGCCTCCACTGAAATCCTTCACAAGATGATTTTAGAGATTAAACCCGCACCGTTAAGTTGGTGGTGCAGGTTCGGTTGACATTGTTCCCGATTAGCGCTGATCTGACTCTGAGATCCAGCCCCATGAAGGCTGGTGATCAACCCTCGCGTCAGCCTCCCTGCTTTGCATAGATTACCACGAGGTCATTAAGGCGACTGCACATCTGGGCGGAGATAGCGGCTTTGATTTGGGACCCATAAGCATTGATGACGCAAACAACAACAAAATTGACAGACAAGACACAAGACAAGACAGACGGACAACTAAGCGTGGAGATGAAAGCGGCGACGCAGGGCGAAGGAGGCGTCGCCATAGACTGTTTTGCGTTTGCGAGGAGGCCGAGTGTTGTGATTGATCGCGGAAACTAAAACGTCAAAACATGAATGACGCTAGCGACGCGGCGCAGCGAGTAGCGCAACTAATAACAGCTGTATAGCGACAATTAATGTAACCATTAAGAAACAGCATTAATGTAACCATCAAGTATTAAAAACACCCGATCCATATAGAATAAGTATAACTGTAAATATTTTAGCTATATAAGTAGGAGACGAGCGTGAATAAATCAGTCTGATTACAGGAGCCATATCAGTTAGGCACTACAGACTTGAGAAATTGAAACCAAGTGTTTTATTTCTTTCCTTCCTCGTAATACCAGGAATCTTTTGCAAAGCGGCGACTTGTTCGCCAAGCTTTAGACGAAAGGTATACAACTCGTGAACAATATTCGATAATCCTTTACATGACGATCCTGCCATCCTAGAGAGAGAAACCACATTTTCTTAAAGCAAGAAGAAGAAAACCTGCAGATGAGCAGAAAACAAGGAGGACTATCGACGAAAAGAGGACCACAGCCTCGAGAGCACTCCAACCTTATAAAGGATAGGAGAGAAGAGCAGAAGCTAACAGCGATCTCGAAGGTAGACCTCCCAAAAAGAAAGAAGCGAGGCGGTAAAAGAGTCTTTCTGAGAAGACTGCGAGCATCGCTACGAAGAATTGCCACCGACACAGACAACTCTCCGCCATGGGAGCGACAGACAGAGCTTTATCAGCAGATTGAACACATCGAAGCCCAGCTCAACAACAAAATAAAAATTAATTTAGAAAAAAAAATGAATGAATTCAATTCAAAATTTATTGTAAAAAAAAAGAGAGAACAATGAGAATAAAAACTAACATATACATTAATCAAATAACATATTTCAATCAATAAAAAAGTAAATAGACGATGCATGGTGTATTATAGATGGAAGAATACATCGAAAACATATCAAAAATAATAATTAATTTAAAGAAAACCCCCATAGGGTATACAAACCTGAAAGTATACTAGAAAAATTAAAACTTATAGAGGAGTATTATCAAAAGGTTCTTAATTCAGACAGTAGTGAAGACCTATTAAGGATATTTCTTCAAAAGCATTCAGAGGCAAAAAGAATCCTAGAAGAAAAATTGGAGAGTACACAGAACGGAAAAATGAGTAACTTCAACATAGAACTCGCACTGAAAAACATACCAGTCTTGAATGGAAACCCAAAAGAATTGGAAGCATTCCTTACAATAATAAGTTTGCTAAACGAAAACCTCAACGAAGATGGAAAAAAGAGCTTGTTAGATTTTACAAGAAGTGTAAAACTAGGAGCGAGTGTCAAGACGCAACTTTGCAACATAGAAATAAATAATTATAAGGAACTGGAAAAAGTACTAAAAAATAGATACAAGCATAGAAAAAGTCAACAACAAATACACACTCAATTATCCCAGCTACAGCAACGTGGAACAATAGAGAAATATAGCGAAAAGATAGCAAAACGTATTAACGAGCTAGCAGCCATCCAAATAAACACATTAGGACAGAGCCCATCACCAGCTGAGAAAGCAGCAATACAAACATCAAACGACTCATACGCTCTAATCATTTTCAAAAATGGGTTAAACGAAACGACCAAACCCACTATCTTTGCAGCTCAACCCAAAACATTCCTGGAAGCAATACAAATAGCGACAGACGCGGAATCAACAGCAGAAAACGTCAAAAATATAAGAAATTCAACAAATAGACACATGAATTATAGTGATTGGAATAGAGCAAACAATAATATTTATCGAAACAACGAACATTATCACCGAAACAATGATAGAAATTACAACCATAACTTTAGTAGAAGCTACAGCCAAAACAAATATGGAAATAATTTCCAGCCAAGAAACTACGAACCACACCAGAATTACAGTAAAAACAACAATAGAAACAATTACAACCCTAGACACAGAACACTATTTCAGGCCAATAGCTATAGTAGAAATAACAATAGAAATAACTTCAGAAAATTCGAAACGAGCAATCAGAGCCATAGACAAACCCAGCACTCAAACGGTGGAAACAACAAAGGAATTAATAGAAATTACTCTAAGAACAACAAGCAACAAAGAATAAATTTGGTGCAGGGACCCAAACAAAAAGAATATACTTATTAAACAAGCAGATGGAAAAAGCAGATGGAAAATTATGTCTCGATATATTGCGAAAACTCACAAAAATATTTAAAATTACTAGTAGACACGGGAGCAGATATATCACTGTGCAAACTGAATAAAATTCCAGAAGAAAAATATATAAACGAAGACAAACGATGCCATTTTTCTGGGATAACTAGACAAGAGATTGAATCAATAGGCACGACCAATTTAGACTTAAAAATTGGAAAAAAAAAGTACGCTTCCCATTCCAGATAGTAGAACCCAATTTCCCCATCTTAACGGACGAAATACTAGGGAGAGACTTTCTCGTACAAAACCTAGCAAAAATAGACTATGAAACGTTTATTATTTGATCCGCAGCGGTCGTTTGCCCTGTCAACAACGTCAGTGTGGAGCTCCCCAGTGAATACGTATTTTTCGGCTACTTACTGTGACTTATCAGATCTTGTTAATCTTGACGGTTTTCTTAATTTCCGCGAGTGATTTAGTCATATTGTTTGCCTTCTCTCGGTGACTTATTTTCTCCCTTTATTGTGCTTGTGTTTATTTTCTTATTGAGTGAGCGAGTACTGGTTTTTCTTCAAAGCCGTTAATTTTAACTTTGTTAACTACATCATTGCTGTGCCATAATTCCACAAGAGGGTGCTATCTAAATCTGACACTGACACATACCAAACTTACCCGAGACACTTACCGCTTATTTGCCGGAGATACTTACCATAAGCCATCTGAGACATCGCGTAGCGTGGACACATTTCATTAACTATCGTTATTCACCCTTCGTTAGTATCGTTATTAACTATTCATCATTTTTCTCTCTCGCGGTCTATCACATAATAATTATTTGATATTATGGCACTTTGTACAGCCATCAACTGCCTGGATAAGAAGGATACTTCTCCCTTTGTTATCTGTGCGGGTTTCTGTGCGCAAACATTCCATTCGAAATGCGTTTCCCTGCCTGGAAAATGCTGCGATGAGATCTTAAAACGCGATTCTGGTGTTTACTGGTTCTGCGATAAATGCAGGAAATACTCAATGGTTTCTTATGCCTCTCGGCTGCGCTCGGCGAAATCTGCGATCGACGGTCTCTTTCGTTCCCTCTCGAAATTGACAGAGGATTTTCGCTCGACTTGCGATGAGGTTGATGAGCTGCTTCGTACTACAATAGTTGAGCAGCCTTCTGCACCACCGCTTGGATCGTTAGCCATTGAACGCCCACCTGGATCTTCTGCTGCCATGCGAACACGATCACAGACGCTGAACCTTGCGTCAACAACGAATGGTGCTCATCAACAACAACAATTACCACCAGGTAATTACCAACAACTGCTGAGCCCATCACTGCCTACGCCTCAACCAGTGTCAACTGGCTTTTCTGGGCAGTCTGCCCCATCCTTATCATTAGATAATATAGAAGTGTTGCAACAATCTCGTAATGCACAGCAACAGCTACCAAGCCCGTTACTGCCAGCGGCTCATCCCTTGCCTGTGTCTACTGACCTGCAACTTGCTACCTCTGCTCAAACACTACATCAGATACTGCAAAGCGATACAAATGTCTCTGCCGATTTGCCAGCTCTACGCATAATTTCACCTCCTCTTCAGGTGTTTGTATCCCGCTTTGCATGTGATACGTCCACTGAAGCTGTTGAAAACTACGTATGTAATAAACTTGGTTATACGCCGCACATCTTCGATTGCATCAAACTGACCAAAGACATCCAACCTCGACGATTGATAGCTTCGTTTAAACTTATTCTACCTGTTGGGCTTGACATTGTTGCCAATCCGAAGTTTTGGCCACCTGGTACGCTGGTCAAGCCTTTTGAACATCGTGGGAATTTTCGCCCAGCCAACAACAAAGGAGCCCGCAAATAGTCCTTAAGCATCAAAAAATATCTTTATATTATCAGAATGTTCGTGGCATGAGGACTAAGCTGGATGAATTTAAAACTGCTTCTTTACTTGAAATGGATCACCTAATCTGCCTCTCTGAAACCTGGCTTGTTGATGATATCTTCAGCTCTGAATTTTTCCCATTACATACTGTATACCGTTGTGATCGTAACCGCTCCGCAACTTTGAAGTCTGATGGTGGCGGGGTACTCATTGCCGTGCTTAATTCCGTTCAAAGTAAACTCTGCGCTGATTTCGTTCCCAGTCTTCCTGTAGAATGTGTAGCAGTTTGTGTGTCCCTGTCGCTTAAATCTTCGTTGTTTGTGGCCTCCGTATATATTCCGTGCAACTCTCCCTTTTCAACTTATGAGTGTTTTTTCACTGAGCTATCATCCTACCTTAACATAAATTTTCCTTCTTCGTCTGTCATCATCTGTGGTGACTTTAATATTCCATCTGTCCAATGGGACTCTGGTTTTTCCCGTATTGTTTCTCACAATAATATTTCCATTGCTTTCTCATCTTTCCTTTCATCTTGCTCACTTAATCAATTTAACGATGTCCCTAATGTAAACAATAGGATCCTTGATGTCATTCTTTCCAATATTGAACCTTCATCGTTTTTGCTTTCTCCCTCCATTGCGCCTTATACGAACCCTGATCTCCATCATCCTCCCCTCTCTGTTGACATTGTTGTTAGTCTATCTAATCGTGCCAGAGTCTCCGACAAACCTTGTTTCAATTTCAAAAGAACTAGTTTTGATCTCTTAGCTCTCGATCTCAACTCTATTAATTGGTTTGGCTTGTTTCGAGGTCTTGATATAGACAATGCTGCTAAGAAACTATATTCTGTTCTCCTTGAGTTAATCACTGTTCATACTCCAACCTTTCGCTTGCGTAAGCGTAATGATGCTCCTTGGTTCACTGAGACTGTTAAGCGTGCCCTGGGTATTAAAAATGCAGCACGTTGCAAATTTTTGAGCTCTCATTCCGCCCAGGACTACGCTAATTTTTCTCGTCTTCGTGCTGCTGCCAAGTATCAAATAAGGCTTGCCATGCACAGCTATCTGTCGCATATTGAATCTACTTTGCTTTCAAATGACCCTAAAAACTTCTGGTCATACCTTCGCTCCTTAAAATCCTCCTCTCCTATCCCTGACTCCCTTACATTTAATGATATCACTGCTGCTCTTCCTCAGAATGTTTGTGATCTCTTCGCAATGTTTTTCTCTTCTGTATACGCTGATTCTTTGGTTCCCTCTTCTTATTGTGTCCCTTTTAATCACCCTCCTTGTCTCTCTTCACTCTCGACTAATCCTCTTGAAGTTGAATCCCTTATATGTTCTCTTGATTCTAGTTACTCTCCTGGTCCTGATGGCCTTCCTAATTTTTTTGTGAAAAATCTCGCTTCCTCTTTATGTGTCCCCCTATCAATTTTATTCAATTTAAGTCTTAGTTCTGGTAAATTTCCTTCCTCCTGGAAGCTTGCAAGCATTTTCCCTATTTTCAAATCTGGTGAACGCAATGTTGCTTCAAATTATCGTCCTATTTCTATCCTTCCCTGTTTCTCAAAAATCATTGAGCGTTTTGTGTTTACCAAAATTTACGACTCTCTTAAGTACACTTTCGCACCTCAGCAGCATGGTTTTATTAAAGGTCGGTCCACAGCTACGAACCTTATTGAATTTACTCATGCTGTGTCCTCGGCGTTAGATCGGAACTCTCAAGTTGATGCTGTATATACTGATTTTTCTAAGGCATTTGATTCTGTCAATTTCGATCTTCTGCTACTCAAGTTAAACCACTATGGCATCTGTGAACCCTTACTTTCTTGGTTATCTTCGTTTTTAACTAGCCGCACGTGTTTTGTCTCCCTCTCTGGTGTTTCGTCCTTACCATTTTCGCCCTCTTCTGGTGTACCTCAAGGTTCTATATTAGGCCCTCTATTATTCAACCTCTTCATCAATGATGTTCCTATGATTCTATCGTCATCTTGTTTGCTCTATGCAGATGACTTAAAATTATTTCGAATAATCAGTAGCTCAGATGATCATCTACTTCTTCAGGATGATTTGAACTCTCTTACTGATTGGTGTAACTCTAACTGCCTACCGTTAAATGTTTCAAAGTGTTTTGCCATGTCTTATTCTCTGAAGTCCCAAACTAATACCTTTCCTTACCAACTTTGTGAATCTGTCCTTGCCTCTGTGGATTATTTTACTGATCTGGGAGTAACCTTTGATCGTAAACTTAAATTTGATATCCATGTTCGTAACATTACTCATAGTGCCTCGCGGATTGCTGGCCTTGCTATTCGTTCCTGTCACAATTCTTTTAATATTCTTACTTGTGTCAAGATATTTACTACCCTTGTTCGTTCCAAACTTGAATACTGCACTCAAGTTTGGTCTCCTCGTTTCGCTTATCTTTCCGATGCTATTGAATCTGTTCAACGAAGGTTCAGTCGCACCCTACTCTTTAAATATAATCTTCCTTATATGCCTTATTATGAACGCTTATTGCTCCTTAATCTCCCTCCCCTCGCAAAGCGCAGAGTTTACCTTGATGAATGCTTTCTTTACAAAATTTGCCGTGGCCATCTAAACTCATCTGTTGCATCCCTGGTTAATGAACGGCATTGTGAGAGGCAAATTAGGTCCTCCGTTGTCTTCGATGTACCATTTGCCCGTACTGAAACTTACTTTCATTCTCCTGTTTTGCGCCTATTACGTACCCATAATGGCCTCCAACTTGGTCCTCTTCCACACTCTATTGCCACCTTTAAAAGAAATATTCGCAACACTATTTTTGCTGATGTTTAATCTTATTTATCTTTTTTGTCATTGATTCTTGTTTTTCATATCTTAATTTTCTCAATTTTTTTTTTTTTTATATCATTTTAGTACTAAGCTAATCTATTTATAATTGGGCTTTTTGCCTGTTAATGGATTATTTTAAATAAATAAATAAATAAATTATTATTTTTTTTTTTTTTTACTAATGTTCGAAGAACAATAGTATTAAACTCGTTTCACCGAAAATTCATATTTCTTTATATATATATATATATATATATATATATATATATATATATATATATATATATATATATATATATATATATATATCAGCAAAATGATTAAGGGAGATAATCTCTGGAGTGGCCGATCCGATTGAGCTGAAATTTTCGGAGAACGTAGGTGTATATAGTAGGTAGGTCCACGACTTTCTCAAATTCAGATATCCTAAACCTTTTGGCGGCGGCGAGCGTTTTAGTGAATTTTGAGGAACTCCTATATTTCCAAGCAGTGTAAATTTTTGTTAAAGAAAAGTATTGGGAATGAAAACTAATTATGTTCTTAGCTTGTTTATGATAAATAATCGGAAATTTTGAGCCGTGTGTGGGTGCAGAGTGCCTAAAAGTAGGCAAGGATTTTTTTTCAAATTTTGATTTGTCATTACTTGTAAGAAAAACAATGGATCATCACGAAAATTACAGAGCGTATTGATGTTGACTAAAATTTAGCACTTAGAGATTTTCAGCATAAAGCGGGTAACCCTGTAGCTGTGGCAGGGTGCTGAAAAAAAATCCTTCAAATCATTGACCTTCCTGAAAAATTTTTGATTTTTGACAAAAAATTCAAATCTTTGATAAATTTTATCCTTTGTCTTTCATCTCAAGATAAAATTTTCAAAATTCCGTTTTGCACAAGAACGGCAACCCATCACCAAATTACCTCTATTTTCAGCACTCAAAAGTTCTGTTCACGAGAACTGACGACCGGATAATCCGATCATAATCAAATTCACAGAATATATTGGTATTATCTAGGACCAGGTCTGATAGAAGCTATTTTGAAATGCGGGCAACCCTGTGGCAGTGGTGCCATCTTGAAAAATAGGTGAGAAAAAAAACTGGTTTTAGGCCTATAACTTCCGATTCAGCCATCAGATTTGGACAAGATTCATACAGTACTTGGATCTTACCTTAGATAACATTTGGTGAAAATTTGGTTGAAAAATTAGAATAGAGTTGCCAGCTATGGTGATTTTTGTCTCCTAAATCTTGAAACTTTGCTCAGCAAAATAAAGCTTTTTTCCCTATAACTTCCGGTCCAGTGCAGAAATGAAAACGAAGATCACGCAGTAAATGGGCCTTAATGTGAACCAAATGTCGTAGAAATTTCGTACCAAAATCATGAAAGGACTGCCAGCTATGATCATTTTTGTAATTTTGTGAAATTTCTTTACAGAGCGATTATGTCATTAGATTTGCAAAAGGAAATGATCCTGCAATGATAATTAACCACAAATATTAACGCTTTAAAAATTTGAAAAGTTTTGAGGGTGGTAACCCTAAAATTCTTTTCACCCGTATAACTTCCAGCGCAGTGATTCAATCGAAACGAAATTTACTGGTTGGGTTTAACTTAACGTAAAGCAGATTTTGTATGTATTTTGCTTTGCTGCTGACACAGGCTAACCAGCATTAGCCATTTCCGTAAATATTGCACCAACAAATGCTTCAAATTACGTTCTCATATGCAAAGCATTTGCAATAAAAATAAGGAATCAATTTTTAAATTTTCCGAGTTTTGAACGTTTTTCGGATGGCAGCCTCAAACAACGTTTAACCGCTGAAACTTTCGATGAAATCCTGCGATGAGAACGAAATTCAAAGGATAAGTTGATTTGAGTATGAGCTTGTTATGGTAAACTTATTACTGCTTCGTTCGGAAAGTGTTGCCAGCACTGAACATTTACATCATTTGTGTTAGAGTTGAGTTTTGTTGCTTTGGATAAGGAATGGTTGATATGATTCGACACAACAGTGTATTAAGTCTTTCCACACTTTTTTGTCCCTCAAAGACAATTTCTTCGAAAATTAGTTTTCTAGCGGTTCAGGTGCGCTAGAGTTTTTTTTTTTTATAGTGCTCCCAGACAACTGGTTTGTTGGTATAAGGGATAGCACAAATTTTTTACGTCCCAACGACACGCGGTATTCCCAAGTGGTCCCCCATCTAAGTACTAAACGGCCCAACACTGCCTAACTTCGATGATCGGACGAGAACCGGTTATTCCAGTGTGGTATTGTCGTAATAAAGACAATACCACAAAGACAAACGAAGACAAACGATGCCATTTTTCTGGGATAACTAGACAAGAGATTGAATCAATAAGCACGACCAATTTAGACTTAAAAATTGGAAAAAAAAGTACGCTTCCCATTCCAGATAGTAGAACCCAATTTCCCCATCTTAACGGACGAAATACTAGGGAGAGACTTTCTCGTACAAAACCTAGCAAAAATAGATATAACCGTCAATATCGATGAAGAAGAGCATCTTTTACCAATTCCAACAAACTCTCAAATGAATAAATTAACGATACCCGCAAGGTGTGAATATATACACCCAATCAATATTAACATTACAGAAGACAGTGTTATCCGCAATAAAGAGATCACTCAAGGAGTTTATATAGCCAGCTCAATAATTCCAGCAAAAGGCATAAAACATGTAAGAATATTAAACACAAACGAAGAGGGCATCAACATAAAAAACCTGAAAATAGAAACGGAACCACTGAGCCAATATACAATGAATAAAGTCAAGAATTTAGCGGGCAAAAATGATGGCAATGAACGACTTCATAGCCTGTTAAAGCAAATCGACATTAATCATCTAAACGTGCAAGACCAAAAACCACTATTAGAAATAATCAGAAAATTTCAGAATATCTTTCACTTAGAAAATGAACCACTTACTGCAAATAATTTCTATAAGCAAAGTATACACGTCACATATAAAACACCGACGTACGTTAAAAACTATAGACTGCCATACAAACATATTGAAGAAATAAGCAAGCAAGTGGACAAGTTACAAAATGATAACATAATTGAGGACTCAACCAGCCCGTACAGCTCGCCTTTACTTCTGACACCAAAGAAGAGTGAGTCAGGTACAACACAGTGGAGATTAGTAGTAGATTTTAGGACACTGAATAAAAAGATCGTTAATGACAATTCCCACTTACAAGATTAGAAGATGTATTGGATCGACTTGGAAGAGCGCGAGATTTTTCCACGTAAGACATGACACGATCATTTCATCAAATCGAGCTTAAAAAAGAATCAAGACCATTAACAGCGTTTTCAACGAACAAAGAACACTATCAATTCAAATGATTACCTTTTGGTCTATCGATATCGTCAAACAGCTTTCAACGTATGCTAACATTAGCTTTGAGCGGATTAGATTCAGCAGCATTTCTATACGTTGACGACATAATCGTCTTTGGTTGCAGCCTCGCACATCACAACAAAAACTTGATAATAATATTCGAAAGGCTAGAAAAGTATAACCTCAAGCTCAACCCAGAAAAGTGTAATTTCCTACGAAGCGAAGTAGTGTACTTTTGGCACCTTATCAAAAAAGACGGAAGATCCAGCAAAGTTCAATGCTATCAAAAACTACCCGGTACCTACAAATGCAGACGAAGTTCGAAGATTTGTCGCGTTTGACAACTATTACAGGAGATTCATTCCAGACTTCGCCAAAATAACGAAATGTAAAAATGATTTATTAAAAAAACATACAAAATTCTGCTGGACAAAACAATGCCAAGCAACGTTTGAGGAACTAAAAGAGAAACTAATAAAAGCACCAATATTGCAATATCCCGATTTTAATAAACCATTCATAGTCACAACAGATGCATCCGACCATGCTACGGGGTACGCGGCAATTTGGATCGCCGACGAGCAGAGGGCCCGTATCGGCGGCCGCGGCTCAGGAAATGGTCACGTGTGGGTGACATACGGAGAAGTCACCTTTGTGAGCTGCTACTTGTCCCCGAACGACTCAATGCAGGAATTCGCAAATAAGCTTAGCTCACTTGAGGACTCCCTCCGTGGCATCGTCAGCAACATCATTGTAGGGGGTGACTTCAATGCAAGGGCGTTGGAGTGGGGCATGCCCACCGAAAACACTCGGGGGTGGCGCATAATCGAGATGGCATCGAGGTTGGGTTTGTTGGTGCCCTGATTTGGTGAATCTATTCCCGATGTCACTATGGCATCGGAGAGACAAGCAGCACTCGTCAGCGATTGGAGGGTGATGGAGGATTACACTGCGAGTGATCATAATAATATCACTTTCCAAATTGCTGAGGGCATGCAAAGGACACCACCGCTCTCCTTGTAAGTGGCTAGGCTGGAATGCCGCTAAACTTCAAAGGGACGCGACGACCGCATCGCTCGCTTCGAGCTTGGAAGGGGAGCCTCTAGCATCTGGAACTAGAGTGACCCGTGCAGCAGCAGAGGCCACTGCTGACAGAACCATGGGGTGGATTCGCAGGGCGTGTGCGGCTTCAATGCCCAAACGTAAACCCTTCCGTAGGAGGCAACATGCATACTGGTGAAACGATGAAATCGCCAAACTGAGACACATCGCTTTGGCGTGCAGGCGCAGGAGGATGGCTACAAATTGGTCACTCGTAGACTTGGCTGCATGTGGCCTAGCACTCTCATGGATGCGATATCCTTGGAGCGTATCGTTGGTTCGCTGTTCTCGGTGCATCGGTCAAGGGCTGATGGTCCCATCATCAGTAACCAGGCGGATGTTCCTCCCTTTATGGACGAGGAGCTGAACAGTGCAGTGTCCAGGATGAAGAACCGGAAGGCTCCGGGTCCTGATGGGGTACCATTCGAGGTGCTTAAAGTCGTGGCGGAAAGCCAACTGCGTCTATTATTGGACTTGCATAATTCATGCCTAGTCGCGGGGGTCTTCCCGTCGCGGTGGAAAGTAGCTCGACTGGTAACCTGGGCAATCCATCAGCATACCGCCCACTGTGCATGATGGACACTGCGGGGAAGCTTCTCGAGGGGTTGCTCAAGCCAAGGCTGCTGTCAGCAGTGAGATCTTCTAGTGATCTCTCTGCCAGGCAGCACGGCTTCCGAAAAAGGCATTCAACAATTGATGCCATCTCAGAGGCTGTTGGGGCTGTAGCAAGAGTGGAAGAGGCATGCTATGAAGCCAGATCGGTCGTCCTGCTGGTAACGCTGGATGTACAAAATGCTTTTAACTCGGCGAGGTGGACAGACATCCTGCGGGCCCTTGAGCAGACGTTCCGTATACCTGACTACTTGCTAGCCATGATGCGAGACTACCTCTGGGATCGCTGGTTGCTCTACGACACCGAGGTATCTGGGAGTGACCTTGGGCACCAAGCTGACGTATTGGGATCATATCCGCAGGGCATGTGACAGGGCTCTAGTAGTCGTCACTTCGCTGAGTAGGCTAATAGCCAACGTAAGTGGACCCAGTGAGACACGACGGAGGCTGCTGATGGTAACGACCGATTCCATCTTGCTATATGGCGCCGAAATCTGGGGAGATGCGCTATGAACTGAGAATTTCCGGAAGCGCATTGCGCAGTGTCCAGCGCAGGAGTGCCCTGCGTATCGCCTGAAGCTACCGTACAGTCTCAGAAGAGGCTGTGATGGTGGTATCGGGAGAAATCCCGATCAACCTACTAGCGCGAGAACGCAAAGAAGGGTACCTCTCTCGCTCAGAGCTGGGTAGAACTGAGGCTCTGATACACGCGCGTACGGTTACTCTCCAACTTTGGCAACAACGTTGGAGTTTAAGTGCTAAAAGATGCTGGACGGCTAAGCTAATTGGTCTCATTGAGCCTTGGCTCGGAGTCTCGGAGAGGTAAACTTTTACCTTTGTCAATTCTTGACAGGGTACGGTTACTTCAGGAAATACCTGAACAGAATGGGTAAGGTGGTCACACCGTATTGCCGGTACTGTGTGACTGAGCTCGATGGCGCTCAGCACACTTTCTTTATGTGCAGTCGCTTTGTAAGTTTGAGGCGCACCATTGAGTCCACGATTGGCCTGGCAACGCCTGAGACGATCGTAAAAGCAATGCTGCAAAACGAGGAGAACTGGCGCGCAGTCTCAGCATGTGTTGAGAAAGTGCTGCGCATAAAGCGGGAGTAGGAGGGTTGCCTTACCGACCCATGAACTGTGGTAGTTTCTGAAGTACGTGGTTACCGATGGGTGAGTCAGAACGACCGGGTCGAAGCAGTGCTCAGGCGGGTCTCGACTCTGAACTTCGTGGGCTTGTAGATGGTTCTTTTTTTTAGTGAGTCAATATTCACATACCCAAGGTGATAGGTTACCTGGGGATCTGGTAAGCAGATTTTTTTTTGCCATCTACACTAGGGGAAACAAAAAAAAAAATCTGCAAAACATAAGAATCCCTCGCTGGGTGGGCAACAAACCTCTTGAGAATATCGAGTTGCATGGATTTTGTGATGCATCCAAACAAGCAATGGCAGCAGCAGTGTATGTAAGGGTCTACACAACAAATGAACAACCTGAAGTTCGTTAACTCATTGCAAAAACCAAAGTGGCTCCAGTACAAATCTAAACAATACCACGCCTGGAACTTTCTAGCGCAGTACTACTAACGAAACTCTTGAACCAGGTCAGGACAGCAATCGAGCCTAGTGATGATACTCGCATACACTTTTGGACTGATTCAACAGACGTGCTGGTATGGATAAATAAACATCCATCACAGTGGGAAACGTACGTTGCCAATAGGCCAAATACAAGTAGAAATGTAGGACAATGTAGAACAATGTGTCACGGTCGCTAGTACTGTACGGGGTTTCGTTTTAATAATATACATATAAAAAAAAATCTCCACCGAACTCGGCAGTAAGGTCGATGGAGGTTGAGTCGCGTTCACCGAGGAATTAACCATCTTTATTAATTGTCAATTCGTTAAACTAAGGTAAAAATGTTTCAATGAACGTAACGATTACGAAAATAGTTCAATAGATTAGTACGCGAAACTTTCAAACAACTATGCGACATTACAATCGACACATGCAACTAAATTTCCAGCTATACATTTGACAATGATTTACGACTACAGTCTATGGTGACATACTAACGATTCGGAACACCACAAAACGATACCCAGCACTTAGAACGACAAGATACTGCGGACACTATCAACGCACGAAAACGCGGGGCAACGCTCAATTGTAATTGTTCGTGTCGGCGGCTCCTGACCTGGGCCAACATCTGACCCAGATATGACGAGCATGTTATGTACGCGTGAACTTGGGTTGCACACAAGCGACTCGACAATTAAAACGATTTATGCAACTCGAATGGGCATTCGAATAGAATTGGAGGAATGAACTGCGCCCAGCAATTCAATCGAAAACTGTCGCGAACGGACGAAAGAAACTACACTCACTACCGCCGGCAAATCGTTATCCAAACGAAGCTGGATGAACGGACGAAGGAGACGCAACACTAATGATAGGAAGATGTGTATCTTCCTGATGGAACTGCACGAAATATAAAAGGTATTACTTACCTGACGATTAGTTTTTGCAGTCCAAAAACGAAAAGAAACAAAACAACCGATACTAAACTAAGTCGCGATTTGACAGTCCGAAATGCCACGGCATCTGACGGATTAGAAAGAAGGGGAAATCGGGTTGTACCAAATGAGTGGAACCCGTGGTGGAAATTAAAACCCAACTCAAGTGGAACCGAGAGTGGGGTGAACAAACCAAGCGGACCAGGAAAGTCCCGATAGTTTTTGAAAAATTTTACGCC
Organism: Nemotelus pantherinus; assembly: GCA_963978885.1. Taxonomy (NCBI): domain Eukaryota; kingdom Metazoa; phylum Arthropoda; class Insecta; order Diptera; family Stratiomyidae; genus Nemotelus; species Nemotelus pantherinus. The sequence continues at coordinate 62,542,423 of OZ022265.1, forward strand.
ACGATCCGGAAAAGTAAAAGTCTTTCTTTCTTTCTATGGAGACCTGGACGTGCGGCGAGCAACTAGGAAAACTATATTGGAATCTATTTTACATGTCGACGAGGAGGATTTGATGTTAGTGAACTGATCATCGTTAAGCCGGCGACCCAGGTGGAAGAAAACATATATGCGAAGGCGCGATAGCGGCGACGAAACGAAAATTTTGGCAAGTTATCTATAGGAAAATTACGGAGGAGCAACTATCGACCAGGGCCCCAGTGAGGGATTTTAGACAGGGTTAGTCAGATTTTATTTTGTTCAAATTTGAATTTAAACGTAGTATCTATATTTGATAATATATTGATTGAAATAATTAGTAAGTAAGTAGTTCGCGGTCGCGTATCATTAAGTTCGAATTAAGTGTTAATTTTTATTTCTTATCTTGAATTTCGTTTAAAATCTATTAAAGTTTTATAACGGTCACGAAAGGAATGTATTTCTTTTAATCTGATGAATTGGTTCCGTCGGTGAAGGCGATAGTTTCGCGTAGATAAAGTGCAAATTCGTCACTCTTTTCTCGCTTTGGAGCAACGAAGTCCTAGTAGATTCGGGTTAATTAAAGCGAGTGGCGCTCAACCCACCCCTTTCTCCGTGGGTAGAGGCGCCCGAATCTACTGCATTAGCATCCCAGTCGGGGGGTGAAGAGTCTGTTGTACGATTTCATCTTTGAAACGGTTGTTTCGTAACAAATGGCATCACATAAACTCGGCAGATACTCCTGCAGATTGTGCAACAAGAGGCACTACACCATCACAATTGGAAAATCATGGCATTTGGTGGGACGGTGCTGTGAGAATTCGGGCACACCATATCAACTTTAGCATGCATCGCGAGAAACCAGGAAACCAAACGTTACCGCGAGAGGCAAATGTCCTAATATGCATGCCTGAAGATGATCCTGAGATGGAGGAGTATAGTGCTCCATCAAGCCGCACAAAAAATTCAAGCAACCCCATTGGATCCCGGCTACTTACCACAACGAATAGTGATGACAACGAAGGTTATTATGATATTATTCAGAGATTTTCATCTCTCCAACGACTTCTGAATGTTGTAGCTCGATGCAGAAGAGTTATTCAACGGCAAGACAAAAAATTCTTCACTGTCGATGAAATCCGCAAGGCAAAAACAATTTGCATTAAGAAACAAAAACCGCTTCCAAAGAAATCAAATTGGTTGCAATTGAATCCCTACCTGGACACAGAGTGAGTGATCAGGGTGGGCGGAAGACTTCGAAAATTAAAATTGAAGCAGTCCTCAAAACACTCCGTGATGATCCACCCACATTGCTACTTAGCAAGATTGATTGTGCAAGACGTTCATACTAACACCCTGCATGGAGGATTACAACTAACGATGACAACAATTCGACTCAAATACTGGACTATAAATTTGCAAAATCTGATCAAGTCAATAATTCACAGATATATACCATGCTTCAAAACAACCGCAAAATCCCGAACTCAACTTATGAGAACACTACCACAAGAATGCGTAACACCTAGTCATGCATTTTGCAATACTGCGCTAGACTTTGCTGGTCCAGTACGAGTAAAATGGTCAAGCGGACGGAGAGCAAAAGGTATAAAAGGATTTTTGGCTATTTTCATATGCCTTGCGACCAAAGCCATGCATCTTGAGCTCGTAAGGGTCCTAACGTCTAAAGCTTGCATTGCAGCAATCAAAAGATTCACAGCGAGGCGAGGAAAGTGCAACCAACTTTTCACTGATAATGGAACGAACTTTGTAGGAGCGGACAGAGAATTGAAACAACATTTCAACAATATGACAAGCGAGGTTCAAGTACTTTTAGCCAGCGATCAAATTATCTGGAACTTTATACCTCCTAGCAGTCCACACTTTGGAGGCCTCTGGGAGGCAGGGGTAAAGTCCGTAAAACGACATTTAGTCAAAGCCATTGGGGAGCATGTATTGAACGTTGAAGAAATGTGTACGATTTTAGCTCAAATCGAAGCTTGTCTAAATAGTCGACTACTCACTTCGCTAAGAAACGAAATGGAACCATTGACACCAGGACACTTCATTATCGGACGATCAATGTTTGCTGTACCTGAACCTGAACCATGCGAGCAGAATCTACATCGAAATACTTCGTACTATAGTTCACGATTTTTGGAAACGGTGGCAAGCAGAGTATCTGCAAAGACTACAAGTACGACCAAAATGGCTAACGGTGCAACACAATTTTAACAAAGGCCATTTAGTGCTGGTGAAAAATGAGAATCTTCCACCTACAAAATGGTCTCTTGTACGCATTTTTGATGTACATCCCGGAGAAGACAACTTGGTTCGAATAGTTACAGTGAAGATGAATGGTTCTTTAATGAAAAGACACATAACAAAGCTATGCGCGCTACCTATTCTAGAAGCAGAAGAGACAACAAAAGAGAAACAGACAGCTGTTGGTTCAATAACTAGTGAAGAGCCACCAAACAATCAAGCCCCAGCCAACGGAATACAACCCAAGCATGCCAGAGAAGTGTAGTTTTCGTCGATTTTGTATGCTTTATGTGTCCTATTTTGCTGCACTCCGTCAGCAATGTGCAGAATTTCAACCGGCAAGGTATCAAGTGGTCTATATATCGAGCAGATTGGTTTTCCTCAAATGCAACATGGGACTTTAAGAATAGACCTACAAATCTCTTGGAATCAGGTTGGCCGAGATAAGGAAAAACTTGACTTTGTATATAACGGAACGACAAAATTGTACAAAGGTCAAGCAGCTTTGACCAGTGAAGTGCATTGTTTAGAATTGCGTTCACATCTTGCTGAATCGATTAATGTAGTTCAACACAAAATACAAACGTTAAAATTTATCAATGGAAGATCTAAACGAGGAATACTTGGAACAGTGCTTACGTCTCTCTTTGGCGTTAATGACGAGGCTTAAAAAGACATTGAAAATTTATCTACGAACCAGAAACAAATAATCGGGACTACCCAACAGCAAGGAAAATTATTGTTAAAGGCATTGCACACCATGAACGAAACAAACACAAAACTCGAGCAGCAGTTTGACAGATTTGTAAACCAGGTAAAAGTGCGATTCAATGAAACTGAAAATCTTCAGAATCGACTTGTTGCCATTGACAACAACTTCATAGAGATTCAATTTCTGAGCAGCTATCAACTAGCAAAGAGCTTCGTAGATGAACTACACGAAGAGTATGAAGCTATTCTTAATGTCATGTGCACTAGAACAGGACTTTTAGATTGCCTACCATCCTCGGAACTCACAAAGTTAATCAATCAAGTCGAGAGAATACTTCCGCCAAACATGCGAATTGTGAAAGTTCCAATAAACCGTCTTGACATTGAACGCACAACAAAATTTATTATACTTACTGTATAAATTCATGAAATTCACAGGTTCATATTTTAATTATGTTTAATTTTTATTTCTTATCTTGAATTTCGTTTAAAATCTATTAAAGTTTTATAACGGTCACGAAAGGAATGTATTTCTTTTAATCTGATGAATTGGTTCCGTCGGTGAAGGCGATAGTTTCGCGTAGATAAAGTGCAAATTCGTCACTCTTTTCTCGCTTTGGAGCAACGAAGTCCTAGTAGATTCGGGTTAATTAAAGCGAGTGGCGCTCAACCCACCCCTTTCTCCGTGGGTAGAGGCGCCCGAATCTACTGCATTAGCATCCCAGTCGGGGGGTGAAGAGTCTGTTGTACGATTTCATCTTTGAAACGGTTGTTTCGTAACAAATGGCATCACATAAACTCGGCAGATACTCCTGCAGATTGTGCAACAAGAGGCACTACACCATCACAATTGGAAAATCATGGCATTTGGTGGGACGGTGCTGTGAGAATTCGGGCACACCATATCAACTTTAGCATGCATCGCGAGAAACCAGGAAACCAAACGTTACCGCGAGAGGCAAATGTCCTAATATGCATGCCTGAAGATGATCCTGAGATGGAGGAGTATAGTGCTCCATCAAGCCGCACAAAAAATTCAAGCAACCCCATTGGATCCCGGCTACTTACCACAACGAATAGTGATGACAACGAAGGTTATTATGATATTATTCAGAGATTTTCATCTCTCCAACGACTTCTGAATGTTGTAGCTCGATGCAGAAGAGTTATTCAACGGCAAGACAAAAAATTCTTCACTGTCGATGAAATCCGCAAGGCAAAAACAATTTGCATTAAGAAACAAAAACCGCTTCCAAAGAAATCAAATTGGTTGCAATTGAATCCCTACCTGGACACAGAGTGAGTGATCAGGGTGGGCGGAAGACTTCGAAAATTAAAATTGAAGCAGTCCTCAAAACACTCCGTGATGATCCACCCACATTGCTACTTAGCAAGATTGATTGTGCAAGACGTTCATACTAACACCCTGCATGGAGGATTACAACTAACGATGACAACAATTCGACTCAAATACTGGACTATAAATTTGCAAAATCTGATCAAGTCAATAATTCACAGATATATACCATGCTTCAAAACAACCGCAAAATCCCGAACTCAACTTATGAGAACACTACCACAAGAATGCGTAACACCTAGTCATGCATTTTGCAATACTGCGCTAGACTTTGCTGGTCCAGTACGAGTAAAATGGTCAAGCGGACGGAGAGCAAAAGGTATAAAAGGATTTTTGGCTATTTTCATATGCCTTGCGACCAAAGCCATGCATCTTGAGCTCGTAAGGGTCCTAACGTCTAAAGCTTGCATTGCAGCAATCAAAAGATTCACAGCGAGGCGAGGAAAGTGCAACCAACTTTTCACTGATAATGGAACGAACTTTGTAGGAGCGGACAGAGAATTGAAACAACATTTCAACAATATGACAAGCGAGGTTCAAGTACTTTTAGCCAGCGATCAAATTATCTGGAACTTTATACCTCCTAGCAGTCCACACTTTGGAGGCCTCTGGGAGGCAGGGGTAAAGTCCGTAAAACGACATTTAGTCAAAGCCATTGGGGAGCATGTATTGAACGTTGAAGAAATGTGTACGATTTTAGCTCAAATCGAAGCTTGTCTAAATAGTCGACTACTCACTTCGCTAAGAAACGAAATGGAACCATTGACACCAGGACACTTCATTATCGGACGATCAATGTTTGCTGTACCTGAACCTGAACCATGCGAGCAGAATCTACATCGAAATACTTCGTACTATAGTTCACGATTTTTGGAAACGGTGGCAAGCAGAGTATCTGCAAAGACTACAAGTACGACCAAAATGGCTAACGGTGCAACACAATTTTAACAAAGGCCATTTAGTGCTGGTGAAAAATGAGAATCTTCCACCTACAAAATGGTCTCTTGTACGCATTTTTGATGTACATCCCGGAGAAGACAACTTGGTTCGAATAGTTACAGTGAAGATGAATGGTTCTTTAATGAAAAGACACATAACAAAGCTATGCGCGCTACCTATTCTAGAAGCAGAAGAGACAACAAAAGAGAAACAGACAGCTGTTGGTTCAATAACTAGTGAAGAGCCACCAAACAATCAAGCCCCAGCCAACGGAATACAACCCAGGCATGCCAGAGAAGTGTAGTTTTCGTCGATTTTGTATGCTTTATGTGTCCTATTTTGCTGCACTCCGTCAGCAATGTGCAGAATTTCAACCGGCAAGGTATCAAGTGGTCTATATATCGAGCAGATTGGTTTTCCTCAAATGCAACATGGGACTTTAAGAATAGACCTGCAAATCTCTTGGAATCAGGTTGGCCGAGATAAGGAAAAACTTGACTTTGTATATAACGGAACGACAAAATTGTACAAAGGTCAAGCAGCTTTGACCAGTGAAGTGCATTGTTTAGAATTGCGTTCACATCTTGCTGAATCGATTAATGTAGTTCAACACAAAATACAAACGTTAAAATTTATCAATGGAAGATCTAAACGAGGAATACTTGGAACAGTGCTTACGTCTCTCTTTGGCGTTAATGACGAGGCTTAAAAAGACATTGAAAATTTATCTACGAACCAGAAACAAATAATCGGGACTACCCAACAGCAAGGAAAATTATTGTTAAAGGCATTGCACACCATGAACGAAACAAACACAAAACTCGAGCAGCAGTTTGACAGATTTGTAAACCAGGTAAAAGTGCGATTCAATGAAACTGAAAATCTTCAGAATCGACTTGTTGCCATTGACAACAACTTCATAGAGATTCAATTTCTGAGCAGCTATCAACTAGCAAAGAGCTTCGTAGATGAACTACACGAAAAGTATGAAGCTATTCTTAATGTCATGTGCACTAGAACAGGACTTTTAGATTGCCTACCATCCTCGGAACTCACAAAGTTAATCAATCAAGTCGAGATAATACTTCCGCCAAACATGCGAATTGTGAAAGTTCCAATAAACCGTCTTGACATTGAACGCACAACAAAATTTATTATACTTACTGGCTATTTGGTGATCGCCGATGTAAATACATACGAGCTAATGCAAATAACAGCTATTCGAACGCACTTAAAATACACCATTAAAACTTTTGATACTTCAATATTTGCCATTAATTCGAATCAAGAGAAATACTTTGAAATATGGCACTCTGAGTTAGAGAAAACTTGAGAAAAGAGAAAACTTGAGAGAAAAATCACATACGATTTCCATGAAACTGTTTCTTAAAGATTGTATAAGATCTGAATATGATACATTATACTACTTTGTTAGGACTGAAATATATCGAATAGTATGTATTTTTTTTGTGTTTTTTTTAGAAAACAACATTAAACAGAAAAATAAACTAAGAATCTTTTAGTAAAATAAAAAGCCCACTCTCACTATTAACGATCTCTCCGTCTCAATTAGCACTATCATTTTCAGTTATATATTCCACGAGCTATTTTAATTACTAATTATTATAGAAAATTTTTTAAAATAACCTACCATTAAAAGTCCAACATTTTGGAGCTAATTTATGAAGCATTTTTTGACAAATAAATACAAAGCACATAAACTCATTGTCTTTATTGAAAAACTAGTAATAGATTCGGAAAAAATCGACATTCGCGTATACTATTGAACGATTTAGATAAAATCAAATTTAGTAGATGTTCGAAGAAATGAATAAATATTGCGTTTTTATACATTGTTTTTTACATGCCTGCAATCCAGATATTTTGGTAGATATTACAGAGGCTCCTCAAGGCTTTGCACTTTCGGACAGTATGCAAAACAAGGTTAAATGAACGGGACGCAGTTTGGTTATCAGAAACATCTGTGAGATTTTCTTTAACTGCACCGGAAGAAGTAATATAACCAAAGGTTGTTGAAAGTTGTGATCGATATGATTTATCGGTTGTTTTTACTAATGTTCGAAGAAGAACATTAGTAAGGGAGGGGGCCTAGTTGTGAGACGGGTTTTGTTTTTGAGCTATAGATTTCTACTGACGCAATCAAAATGGAAGTTTTATACATCATTTTAAAGCTTATCTTATTCCTAAACTTTTGTCCATAGAAACTATGGACTTTTAATCAACCCAAAAAATTTTATGACCTTAATAATGATGGTACCATTTTTTTGACAAAAAAAAGTGGCCCAGTTGTGAGACATCAAAAAAAAGTCACAATAAATCACAAAATATGATTAAAAAACCCATAAAAACGTTTTAATATGTTTATTTATTCATTTTTAAATCCCCTAGGGGCAAATTTTGTTTTATTAAATTGCAAAAATATGAAAAGTTGAGCATTTTTCACTCATCATCTTCATCATTTTCTTCGTCATCGTCCAAATCACTTTCGCAGTGCGTGCAAGTGAAAAAGTGTTGACGTTTGCGCACACAATTCTTGTGCACAGGCCGCTTGCAAGCATGACATTTGATGGAATTGGCGGAAGTCAACTGAGTTGGCAGCAGCTTAAAACAAAGGATGCAAAAATCAGTATCCTCTTCATCAGATGATGGCGATGATTTTTTTGATTTGCGCCTCTTCGCTGGTGGTGTTGCCTTTTGCGGCGTCTTTCTTGCTGCTACCGCTGCTGCCTTGTCCTTCAAAAGAGCAAGGTTTTCTGGTGAAGTTAGTTCAGTGCTCTCCATCGCCTTACGCCCACGATTTGATGGTTTTTTTGGGGTCACAGCTTGCAATGGGCCAATTTCGCTCAGAATCGATAAGCAACTGGTCGTTCTTGACAAAACTGGCGTCGAACGAGATGTAGATGGCTCAGGGCGATCCAATGTTTCCACCTCTACTTCACGACCAATATTAATGGCATCAGCAAGAACAATGCGACGCTGCTCATCTTCGGTGAGGTCAGCATCGACTGCAACAGCTTGTGCATTTGATTCAACCGCTTGGACAAAATCAGCATCGGTAAAGATGTCCGGATTAAATGGAACAATACCAGTAGCAGAGAAGCCAGATTTTATGGTTTTCTGCGTCAATGTTAAGTCCAGGGTCTTGCATACTAGTGGAGCAATATGCCGTATTTCCAAGACCTGTAAGAAAAAAATGCATGAGTAGAATAAGGAGAAATGTTGACTAAAGGAATAAGGTAATTTTTTAACCTTATTCGCATGGTTTTTTTGCCACGCTGAATACTGCGACTTGTAAAAACCCTTAAGCGGGCCGAAAACCGAAACATCTAGTGGCTGTAATCGATGACTGCAGTGTGGCGGGAAGGACAGAATATGGACACCATTTGCAGCAGCAACGTCTAATGCTTCGACGGATAAATGCGAAGTATGGTTATCCAGGAGCAGAAGAATTGGCCTATCTGTCGATGGTCTGACATATCTAATCATGTGATGAATGAAACGTGCAAATTCTGGCTGACACATCCAGCCAGACCCGTTGGCGAATCCCACTGTTCCAGTCGATACGTCCGGATGGTCTAGGTACGAATTATCCATTTTCTTGCGAGGGAATAAAAAGAATGGAGGAATCGAATTTCCGCTTGCAGATACTGTAAGTGCCATGGTAACCATTGTACCACGTTCAGCGGCTTCCAACTGCCCCACTCTCCGCATACCCTTTAATGCGATGACCTTTCCAATTTTGTTGGGAACTGTTGAAAACCCACTTTCATCCATATTGAAGATGGTGGTTGCGTCAAAATGGTATTCGTCTATCAACCGGGCCAAATTTTCGAAGAACTTATCTACATTAGGTTTGCAGACAGCTTTGACCCGGTTGATGGACGTTTGCTCTGGAGTCCGAAGTGATAGCTGCGGATGGCGTTTCATAAAAAGCCTATACCATTTACGTCCGGCTTTCAATTGTTCATCCCAGATAGACGGATGATCAAGGTTGAGCTTAACGGCCAACTGATACGCCAACTGCTTCAACTCATCTATGCTCAAACCATAGTAATGCTCGACGCAGCGAATAATGTAAGAAACAAGTTCCTTTTCTTGTTCGATAGAAAAAACCTATTTAGAATGCATAAAAAAAAACGAGAGAATGAAAAGGACGCGAATATTAAAAAAAAGTTGAACTAACCATATTTGATGGAGTTCTTGAGTGCGATTGTCGTAGAAATTCCAATAAATCATTATCTTTGACTGCATTGAGGTCTTTAAAAGTGGATTTGATTTTTTTCAAATACCGCTGCAGCGTACTCTTATCGATGCCATGCTCTCGTGCAGCAGTACGAATGGAATTTTTGTCCAACAAACAGGATTTTATGGCTTCCAAAAGAGCACTGAAATTGATTTTGGCATCATCAGCAGACTTTTTCCGCCTTGACATGGCTAAAAAAAAACAGTTAAAAAATAATTGAATTTGATCACGGTTCCCTTCTTGTCTATAAATCAGCATAGACAACGTATATCATTTCTACAGCATCGAAGCCGAGCATATTGAAACGGGAAACTTCGATCGTTTTGCGGAATCAGCCTCCGAAAGCAGAATCAAATTGGAAATGTTTTTGCGGGATGATTAAAATTGAACAACTTTTTATTAACATTAAAAATTTTAATCTACATTGAAAATTCTATTTTGACAAAGTGGTTTCGAAAGTATGCACTGCTTCTCATCAGACACCAGCACACAGTGCATACTTGACTGGCGTGACCACTTGCAGGTGGAAATCATTACATTTTTATTTATGCTAGTTGTGACAAATTTTAACATCTCCGACTTATATCCATGGATATAATTTTACTTAGTAAAGGTAATTGAATTTGATCACGGTTCCCTTCTTGTCTATAAATCAGCATAGACAACGTATGTCATTTCTACAGCATCGAAGCCGAGCATATTGAAACGGGAAACTTCGATCGTTTTGCGGAATCAGCCTCCGAAAGCAGAATCAAATTGGAAATGTTTTTGCGGGATGATTAAAATTGAACAACTTTTTATTAACATTAAAAATTTTTAATCTACATTGAAAATTCTATTTTGACAAAGTGGTTTCGAAAGTATGCACTGCTTCTCATCAGACACCAGCACACAGTGCATACTTGACTGGCGTGACCACTTGCAGGTGGAAATCATTACATTTTTATTTATGCTAGTTGTGACAAATTCTAACATCTCCGACTTATATCCATGGATATAATTTTACTTAGTAAAGGTAATTGAATTTGATCACGGTTCCCTTCTTGTCTATAAATCAGCATAAACAACGTATGTCATTTCTACAGCATCGAAGCCGAGCATATTGAAACGGGAAACTTCGATCGTTTTGCGGAATCAGCCTCCGAAAGCAGAATCAGCCTCCGAAAGCAGAATCAAATTGGAAATGTTTTTGCGGGATGATTAAAATTGAACAACTTTTTATTAACATTAAAAATTTTTAATCTAAAATTCTATTTTGACAAAGTGGTTTCGAAAGTATGCACTGCTTCTCATCAGACACCAGCACACAGTGCATACTTGACTGGCGTGACCACTTGCAGGTGGAAATCATTACATTTTTATTTATGCTAGTTGTGACAAATTTTAACATCTCCGACTTATATCCATGGATATAATTTTACTTAGTAAAGGTAATTGAATTTGATCACGGTTCCCTTCTTGTCTATAAATCAGCATAAACAACGTATGTCATTTCTACAGCATCGAAGCCGAGCATATTGAAACGGGAAACTTCGATCGTTTTGCGGAATCAGCCTCCGAAAGCAGAATCAGCCTCCGAAAGCAGAATCAAATTGGAAATGTTTTTGCGGGATGATTAAAATTGAACAACTTTTTATTAACATTAAAAATTTTTAATCTAAAATTCTATTTTGACAAAGTGGTTTCGAAAGTATGCACTGCTTCTCATCAGACACCAGCACACAGTGCATACTTGACTGGCGTGACCACTTGCAGGTGGAAATCATTACATTTTTATTTATGCTAGTTGTGACAAATTTAAACATCTCCGACTTATATCCATGGATATAATTTTACTTAGTAAAGGTAATTGAATTTGATCACGGTTCCCTTCTTGTCTATAAATCAGCATAGACAACGTATATCATTTCTACAGCATCGAAGCCGAGCATATTGAAACGGGAAACTTCGATCGTTTTGCGGAATCAGCCTCCGAAAGCAGAATCAAATTGGAAATGTTTTTGCGGGATGATTAAAATTGAACAACTTTTTATTAACATTAAAAATTTTTAATCTACATTGAAAATTCTATTTTGACAAAGTGGTTTCGAAAGTATGCACTGCTTCTCATCAGACACCAGCACACAGTGCATACTTGACTGGCGTGACCACTTGCAGGTGGAAATCATTACATTTTTATTTATGCTAGTTGTGACAAATTTTAACATCTCCGACTTATATCCATGGATATAATTTTACTTAGTAAAGGTTACTTAGTAGATTAAAAATTTTTAATGTTAATAAAAAGTTGTTCAATTTTAATCATCCCGCAAAAACATTTCCAATTTGAT
>OZ022265.1:62555983-62670983 GCA_963978885.1 Nemotelus pantherinus
ATTTCAGTGAAAAAATCTCAGGAACGCGCCATCCGATTGAGCTGAAAGTTTCAGGACACATTGGTGTATATGCAGAATAGTGCCAGGTCTCACAAAAAGTTAATAATCTTTAACCCTTTGGCGCCGGCGGCCATTTTAGTGATTTTTTTAATATACCTATTATTCCGTACTCAAATAATTTTTGCAAAAATAAAGTTAACGACATAAATTTCGAACAAATTTTACTTGTGAATCGGATAACGTTTTGGAATTTTTTTAACCCCATGTGTGCGCTGGGTGCCTAAAAAGAGAACGGGAAAATTTGAAAATTTTTAAATTGCGATAACTTTTGGCAAAGCTATTCAATCATTACGAAATTTTCAGGACATGTTTTTTTTATTTAGTTGTAGATAAATGTACGTTTTAATGAGCGTGCTGTTAACCCTGTAGCTAGGGCAGGCACTGAAAAAGAAAACCTCCAAATCATCGTCTCGCTTGAAAAAATGTCGTTTCTTACAAAAAAAGCCACTCATATGTAAATTTTGTGCTTTGTTTACATAAACAAAGAAAAAATTTGATATGGTATAACGGGCACGCCTGGTAACCCTTGCCCAAGTTACCTATATTTTTAGCATCAAAAACTTCTGTTCACGGAAACTCACGATCCAATGAATAGAATTTATTGAAATTTGCAGAATGTATTGGTCTTAAATAGGACCAAGTCTGATAGAAGTGATTTTGAAATGCGGGTGATTCTGTGCCAGTGGTGCCATCTTGAAAAATCACTAAAAAAGATAACTGCTTTTAGCCCTATAAGTTCTGATTGAATTGTTCGATTTTAACGAAATTCGCACCGTAGCTGCACCTTACTTCAAACCACGTTTGGTAGAAATTTGGTTGAAAAATTCGGTTGGAGCTGCCAGCTATGATAATTTTGGTGTGTTAAATTTGAAAAAATAAAAATTTGGAAGTGAAAACATTCAAACCATCGAATATCCTAAAAATGTCCGTTTCTACAATAAAACCAATCTGTATACAAATCTTATGCTCAATCTACACAGTCAAAGTAAAACTTTGAAAATTTCATGTCGGACAAGAACGGTAACCCTTTCTCAGTTAACCTATATTTTTAGCTTCAAAAATTTCTGTTCACGGGAACTCACGAATCAATAATCAGATAGAATTGAAATTTACAGAATGCATTGGACTTAAGTAGGGCCAGGTCTGATAGAAGCGATTTTGAATTGTAGGCAACTCTGTTCCAGTGGTGCCATCTTGAAAAATTACAAAGAAAAAAAAATGCTTTTTGCCCTAAGAAATGTGAATTAGTTACCAGATTTTCATGAAATTGACACAGTAGCTGCACCCTACTCTAAACTCTGTTTGATATAAATTTAGTTGAAAAATTCGATTGGTGCTGCCAGCTATGGTAATTTTTGTGTCTTTGGTTTTGAAAATTCGCTCAGGAAAATAAAACTTTTTGCCCTATAACTTCCAGTGCAGTCATGAAATCAATACGAATTTCATACAATTACTGGAACCTATTATAAACATTATTCAAGCCAAATTTGGTTGAAAAGCCATGATAGGGTTGCCAGCTATTGTTGGTTTTGTGTTTGTTTGCAATATCTTTATTAAGCGGTTTTATCGTAGAATTTTCTATTGGTTATGATATTGTAGTGACAATAAACAGCAAATATTAAGCTTTCGATTATTTGAATTCATGTGGTGGAATATGCACTCAAAACCTGCACGATTCTTCTACTGTTCTTCGAACATTAGTGTTTCTAGCGGTTCAGGTGCGCTAGAGTTTTTCTAATATTATTGCTATGGATTTGCTTTTCTAGATTTCATTACATATATCTTTCAATATTTTTTTTTGAAAACCAACTAACGAGATCGTTTTGAATATAATTTGATGTTCCGGAAGAAACACTTGCTTGGTCCAAACCACCTGGCAATTATCGATTACGCACTGTCAAAAGATTTATTGTCTTTAGGTGATCTACCCCTATTGCAAGAATACACATTTTCATTATGACTATGTAATGCTTCTTATAGACATCCTTAATGACACACAATGTTTATTAGAATCTTCATTGTTTCTCAATTTCTCCTAACTGTGAGCAATATCACTGAATATTTAAATTGACTACTCAGCAATTCTTCAAATCACCGGAATCAAACTTGGAAAGTAATAGGACTGAATTGATGTGATCAATGCTATTTCTATCATGCCTGTTCACAGCTTAAACATTATTTAAATTACTAAATCCGATATTTCACCAAATGTCTGAAACGCTTGAAAATAGCACACATGACCAGCAAAACTATTTTTGTTTAATATTACAACCGATAATCCGTTCCGAGTTTTTCATTTATTAATTTTGCGATCAAACTGTCGAGTAGGTATATGTCTTTGTTATAGAGATAATTTTCAAATTCGGTTTCGATCGGTCCTGGTTGATGATGTACTTTTTTTCAGCAAATTATTGAGATGAGATGAAATGAAATGAAATAAAATTTAAAAAAGTTGATGAATTCTAAAATATTGACCCACAGAACAAGTGAATACATTCACCTTTTTCAACCGTTCAATATTTCAAATATCAAATAAAAGTATCATGCAATTTTACACAGTAATTTTACACATTCAATTCTACACAATTCTAGTCTACAACTTCACCTATTACTACCAAATCCTATAAGCTATAAGTGACTAAAAGCCTTCGCCAATTGAAAACACCTTCATAAAAGTTTCTATACATAATAGAACATACAAAAAAATAATGTCATAATATAAATCATAAATAAAACACATAAAATAATGACTTATTGAATCCATAGCCTCTGGCAATGCTTGTCACATATCGTAATTCAAATTCGCTCACAGCAAGTATTCTTAATCAGAAAAAATCTGTGCAAGCAAAGTAAAATGATAGCAATAACAATTTACCCTGCTGCTAATGAGGGGAACACAGGAATATGTTCCTCCGCTCTGAGTCTTTCTCTTGAGAAGATAATTTCCCCTAGGAAGCAACATTTTCGTTGCTTCCAAACAGATCGTATGAACACATTTTTTTTTAATGACGTCACAGTCTAGTCTATATGGGGTCAAACAAACGGTCGTAGATGCAATTTTTACGTTGCTTCCAAGCCGTTGTTGTGCTTTCATTATTTTCATTCTGTGGTTTCATTATTTTCATTCTGTGCTTTCATTATTTTCATTCATTATTTTCATTCCAGATCAACTTTGTGAGATGTTCACAATTTGATTTGAAATTTTTTTTTTTAATAAATGTTTATACGCGATTATTTCACGATTTCGAAAAAAAAAACAATTTAAAATTTATGTCAGCTAAATGTAACGCCGCGTCCACATTGGCCATGGGAGATGGCATGACATTCGACTTGCCATGGAAATGGAAAATGTAGACGGTAAATGGCATACCATATTTGATGGCATACCATAAATGTCAAGCCATATGGCAAGACATTTGCATGGCCATGAGTATGGCCATATTCTGACAGTTGTTCATTTTCAAAATGGCGATGTCGAGGGAAATAGTGTTACAAATCCTAAACAAATACAAAAAAAAGATTGCTTATGGAAATATATGTTCGCCTCTTCCTCAATTTGCGCCTTTCCTCACATTCTGCTTCCTCTAACCTTCGCAGTGCTCTCAAACACCGGATAGCGGGCATATGTTCACTGGTGAATGATATTTTCAAAATGATATGGCATGACATGCCGTTGCCCAGGCATCAGATGACATGCCATAAACTGACATTCGTTGCCATTGCATATGGCAGAGCTCATGGCCAATATAGACTCTAGGTAAGGGAAGCAATGCTTCCCTTGCTTTCATGAACGCCACGCCACTGGTATATATATGTGTGTGTGTATAAAATTCAAACCGAAAAACTCGATTTGAATGAAAGGAAAACTATTAAATTTTAATAGAACGGCATTCAAAATTTTGCGCTGTTTTAACACGAGATCCAAATCAAAGCATTCAACCGATGACTAATTCTCGCATCTATCAGGATCATCATATTGTAAGGTGATGTTTATTGATTCATCCAGTTGATCACTGGAATATACAGTTATAGATTGTCCAGTGATGTCACATCCCTCCATATGTCCATATATTATTGCTATTTTCATCACTTTACAGCACTAGCTAGGACGAAGGAACAGTAATACATATAAAAATTAAAAACGTCCCGAAAATGATGAGCGCTAAATAGTATTTAATCAATTACTTGCAATATATGCAAACATTATATAACAAACTATTCTGATAATGTTGAAATCATTGAGCGAAACCCATTTTGAAACTCTTACCGACATACTTAAGTACCTAGTGAATTTCATAGGATTGAATCGGAGCAGCCCTATAATGTTTTTCACCAAACATGATGGCACCACTCTTCAGTCATCATCAACAAAAGTGCTTACTGCAGAAGTTTTTTATATTGAAGAGTTCTGCAAGCATTTACGAAATTGAGCCATTCATTTATGGATATGATGACGACAGCTACACATATTGAACCCGATTGGCATATTTCCGATTATTGAAATATGTAAGTACGTTATCCAGGAAACTGTTCCCCCTGTCGTAGGAACAAAATGTCTGCAGTGCCTAACGGAATGCCTACAGTATAGACGTTTGCTGAGACCAGGCAGGTTTCTATCACATTCCGCACACTATGTAGAAACGTATGGAAGACAAGGGTGTTTCAGTTCTTTCTCAGTCCATATGCAAATAATGATGATGACAAAACGAGGAAACTTCGAGCGTTGGGAAAAATTGAATGTATCAGTACAAAATACGCAAACTATATGCGTAAGAACAGCCTTCAACACTTTTCATTGATTTTCGACGAAAATTAGTATTTCGTCGAAAAATAATATTTTATGTATATATGTATATATATATATATATATATATATATATATATATATATATATATATATATATATATATATATATATATATATATATATATATATATATGTATATATATATATATATATATATATATATATATATATGTATATATATATATATATATATATATATATATATATATATATATATTTATATATATATATATATATATATATATATATAATATATATATATATATATATATATATATATATGGCTCAAAACCACGGAGGTGACAAACTCGCTATGGCAGCTCATAAAATATTGTGTCCGTATGAATAACAGTAAATGAGCATTTCATAATATCGAGATTAGTTTGATGTATCTATACCTAAAATTTGTGATTTGAAAAACAAGTAGTTCTAATGAATTTTACAAAAAATATGGCTAAAAAGTCATTTCGGGAACACGTCATAAACAACAACTTCTATTTTCAACTTACGTAAACATATAGCAAAATCAAACTTTAATTGTTTTCAATGAACCTTATAATAGGTTTGTTTCCTAAATAGTAAGTATTCAAAACTAATATTGACAAAACAAATTAATTTGGAAACAGCATTTGTCCAAAGATTGTCCAAGAAAATTTACGTCATATTCGTGAACGCAGCATTAAGCAGGCAAAACTTTTATTCTTGAACGCAACTTTTGGCGCTAGTGTGCTGTAGTAGTGAGCAATTGTTTTGTGTGACCGGTTTCATTTGCTTTGTTCGCAAATAAATAATAATTTTAGTGGTAAGTACTATTATATCAAATTTTTTGTTACCGTACCTTAATTATGCGTCATTACGAGAATGCGTGTAATTGTTAGATATATTAGAACTATAGCTATTTAATGAGTATTCCTAACTTCACAATAACTTCAAAATAATACATCGAAGATGGCGGGTATCGGAATAAATTACGCGAAATTCCAGAAACGTCATTCCGGGAACGGTCATTACGGGAACGTTCCCGAACATGATGACACGTGCCCGAAATGACGCTGTTGTTCCCGATATGACGTTATTCTTGCTGAATTAATATTTAATTAATATTTTGTGGAAATTCAAAGATCTGTTTTCAGTTTCAGCAAACATGGAACCAAATGGAGATGGGAAGAAGAAGAATGCTAAAAGAATAGTTAAAAAAAATAGTTCAGCTTATTTAAACTAAAGAGAAAAATCCAATGCAAGAATAAGGAAGTTTTTAGATAAAATGACAGAGGAACAAAGAGAAATAAAACGAGCTAAGGATAGGGGTACTACCAGAAAAAAAACCGGAGAACAAGGTAAGAAAAATAATATATATGACAGAGCGGGAAAAACGTAAGCAAAGAAAACAATGGAAACAAGCATCAAAGAACTATAAAGACAAGAAAAAGGTATTAGCAAATGTAATCAGCAATACCCCTCTGCCTTCAGATACTGAGTAAGAGATACCATTACCACCACCTCGCAATTTAATGCGAAGGCACCGCGGAAGAAAACATGTAAAAAAAAGCCGAACAAAAGCTTACAGAATAATAAAAAAGCAATAAGATACGATAAAAGAAATGAGACGTAAAATTGAGGCAAAAATTAAGCAGAAAGAAAAATATAGAGGAGAAGAAGAATTTGCAGATGTCTCCTAAAAGTAAAGTGAATGATTTAATCAAAGATATACCAGTACCAATACCTCCTGAAGTACACAAGCGACTGTTATTTGGTGAGGTATTATCTACTCAATTGAAGATAAAGGCATCAAAATTACAGAAAAACTAAAAAAAAAGATACTTTTTTCAAAGATGTGTCAGTGGCAATGGAATTAATTCACCTTACACAACATTCCTAAGAGCGAAGCCATTTTGGATAGTAGCACCAAAACTAAGAGATCGTGAAACTTGTCTTTGTGTCAAACACGAAAACTTCGAACTAAAACTAAGGAAGCTAAATAGCTTACACCAAACAGAATGCCGTGACACCGATGCATTTAAAAAAATTATGTTTGTGACCCGACTTCCTATAAGTGCATGAATGGATTATGCGCCAATTGTAAAGAGCTGGCTTTAGAAGAAGCAGAAAAAGAAGATTCAATAAAATATTTTCAGTGGCAATCTATAAATAAAAAAAGTATGATTAAGGGAGAGAAAAAGACATTCAAAATTACAGTTAAAATTACTATTACAACTACTGTGAGAGAATTGAGGAAAGCATTAGCAGAAGAAATTCCAAGAATCAAACATCATTTTTATGGTATTTACAACTATACTACATTACTAAAAGAAACCAAGACTGAGAATGAGATCATGATCCAAATAGACTTTTCGGAAAATTATACAACAAAATATTCAGAAGAAATACAATCCTCGCACTTTGTCAAAAATCAATGAACTATTCACACTGGAGTTTACTATTCATGAAATGATGACCAAGAGTTACAAACAAAGTCTTTTGCTACAGTGAGTGAAAATTTGAATCACCAGGCCCATGCGGTGTGTTCACACATGAAACCAATTTTAAGGGAAATATTGGAAAACAAGAAAATTGAACATCGCAATATCGTAGCCGTACAAACATATATTTGTGGCTAAAAACTTGGACTGGCGAATTTAAACAAATCATAAAATCTACGTGGACATTTAGCGAACCCGGACATGGAAAGGGGCCGATGGATGGTGTAGGCGGAGTCTTAAAAAGAACTGCTGATAGTCATGTGTTAATGGGGAAAGACATCAAGACTGCATCAGAATTTGTTAATCTGTTTACAGAGTCTAGCACCCATGTGGAAGAAATTTCCGACGATGAAGTTAAAGTCATGAAAAAAAATATTCCCAAATCAATTGATGCTGTTCCAGGTGTAATGAAAATTACTAACATTGTTTGAGATAAAGCACCTGATGTTGTCATAGAATTGTATCAATATCAACATTTGCAAAAAGTGTTGAAGCTACAAGTGCTCTCCGAAGATGAATGCAACGGTGTTATCGAATCCACGGACGTTATTATGCCTTTAGAAATTGATTCATGTCAATCGGAAAAACCAACTGAAACAAACTTTGAAGACCTGACGAACATCTATAACAGATCAAGCTTTTTCAAAAGCATTTATGACTCTTCTTCGTCTGATGACGAAAATTTACAAACAATCTCTCTTCGCCAGACAGCTATAAAGACCAACATTATGGATATAGCAGCTGGATCGTCTTATGACATGAAAGAAAATATTCATCTCAATTTAATTGGTCCTGGAACATTTTTATTGGTTAAAGTGCCCACCCAGAAAAGAAATGTGTTCTATAGATACCTTGCCGTCAGTCAGGCCTGTGTTGAAGACGACGGAGAACCCAATGTCACTTTCCTGAGATCAGTGCGCAAGACTTCGAAGATATTTCAGGTAGACCCAAAAGATGTATCTTATGTTATGCCGAATTTACATTCTCGCCGAGGAATGCCAAATGTAGACAAGTGCTGTGTGTAAATGGTCTCCTTGTCTATTCTCGGCTGTTTTTTTTCATGGCAAGCACGCGTGTGTAAATGGTTTAGTCGTCGGCTCTTGTTTGTTTTACGAAGGGATAATGATCCTTTTATTGCTGTGCCTGAGTGTTTATGACCGTCTCGTCCTAGTTCGAAGCCGCTCAAAGCGAAGTTGGTTTTATGTACCGAGTCAAAGGGATTCGAGAGGGTAGCATGTGCTCATTCACATTTTCGAATTTTTCGCTGGGACTTCAAACATGTCTTTGCGTGTCCCAGATTGAAATCACTCAACGCACACCAGGCAGTTGCAATAGCCACAGCCTGTACCTCAGCCATCGTTCACTGAACTGAACAAAACAGCTCACAACTGTCGAAAGATGCATGGTGCAATATCCTAAGTAAACAATTCACCCTATGAAAGGTGCATAGTGCATGGTCCGTGTTGCGTGGTGCAATATCCTAAATAAACAATTCACCCTTTGTCTTGTTGAGTCTCGTCCAATGTCTTGTTCAGTCTTGTTTACTCTTGTACACGAGACGCGCTTCCAATGTATAAATCCGGCATTACATTTGAAAAAATTATAGAGATAATACCTACACCATCGTTGGAAGTTGATAACAATCGCGAGTATTATCATTTTAAGTCCACTGTTGATATATTTGAAAAATGTTAATTAATTTTTTTGTGCAAAAGAATGCAAATTTAGTTCTTTTTTAATTTTATACGGTTGTGTTACTTATTTTATTGCATTAGTTCAACGTGAAGCCGTTAATTTCTTAAAAAAATATTTAGAGTAAGTATAACTTTATTGATAAGACTTCACTTGAAGGCTGATTTAATTTAAAAAGGCTACACCTATATCTGAGCCTAAGTTCAAACTATTTAAAACTTGTTAAAAGTTGAGTTTGTATAGATTATCGTTGGTACAAGTAATCAAACTATTAAGAGTGTTATTTTGTTTTTATAATTGTCAATTCAAAGACTGAATAAAGAAATTATAAAAGTTACATCTTCGCATTTATCACTTAAAAATACCTTAACCTGTAACCAAATCCCGACTGCATCATTCAGTGAACACCTCGGTCATTCCGGGAACACTACATCATTTCCGGGAACACTACTTTTATTTGTCTTAATAATACTAATTTTAAATATTATTAAAGATGTAAATAGCTAAATACAAACAGAATAAAGTTCTTGTTACAGTCTTTTCTAATTTTACTTCTTAAGTCATCCATATTCTGTTATATATTAAATTTTATGCTTGAAATTTGAAACTTAGCATAATTCTAGTTTTCTGTTTGAATATTTTCTATAAATACGTGTATCTATTCATGAAATTTCCATTTGCACTTAGCTAATATAGTAAAACGCTGTAATAAATTATAATTAATTAGAGTTAGTAAGAGGTATTATATTTTAAAACAAATATTTAATTACGTTCCCGAAATGACGATATTTGCTGCCGAGTTGCCTTAAAATCACTTTAATTTGAATAAATGTGAAATCTGTGCGCGCCCCTTTTAAATATGTTAAGTACAATAACGAATCAATCATTTAAACTCTATAATTTTTATATTGCTTTTAAGATTTTATGCTCAAAGTGCAAACTTGGAATTTGCCACCTTCGTGGTTTTGAGCCATATATATATATATATATATATATATATATATATATATATATATATATATATATATATATATATATATATATATATATATATATATATATATATATATATATATATATATATATATATATATATATATATATATACATATATAAACTACTAAGTTCGTACCTCCTCATTATTTGATCATTTAATTCAGTTTTTTATTAAGATCAAAATGAATTAAGTTCAATAAATGTATAAAAATTGAAATGAAAAGTATTTTCATTACATTGAAATGAACGTCATTCACGTAGCAGCAAGCCATTTACTTTATTAAAGCTAATCGAAGTGATTCACGCAGCATTGTTGCACTACTTTCTGTTAAATTATATGTTGGGTGGATTGCACTCGGGTCGTTTACCTTCATTGAAAGTACCTCGTGATATAAAAAAGCATTTCTTTTTGCGCAACAAAGACTATCACGTTGTTAACCTATACGATAAGCTGGATGATTTCTCATTGGCAATTGAGCTGTTTGACACACTGTCTCTATTTGCTGTTGTGTTTGTGAAGCACAAAATTGGGCAGTATCTAATGAGAATTGCTGTAATGCATTCTAGCAGCATGCATGAAGCAAATATTTTCAGCAATTTAGATGCAGCGCTTGAAAGCTGTTTCTCAAAAAGACCATCATTTACCTATGAACATTACTCGCAAAAATAATAGGAAAAAACTCTAGCGCACCTGAACCGCTAGAAACACTAATGTTCGAAGAACAGTAGAAGAATTGTGCAGGTTTTGAGTGCATATTCCACCACATGTGCTGCTTATTACGACCAAACTGTTTCAAATGCCACGTTTTACTTCGGTCTCAAGAATGCATTATAACTCATATGGTGGAAGGTTTCAGATATTACCACTGGCATGAATTTCACCGTTTATCAGAGCCAAACACGGGTTAATTATATTCGTTATCAGTTGCTTATTTCACATAATTTTGAAAGCAGCATCTCATATAACATCAATGAAGAATATGCTCAGTGCCTGCAGCACTGTAACTGAAGTTGGTGTTTGGGGCTGCGATCCGAAAAATTTGCAAAGCTTTGCGAATTGCAACATTGATTATTTATTTTAATTGTAAATGTTTCCGGTATGAATACTAACTGTAAGCGTTTATTGATACAAAAGTAGCACAACCGACTCGTGCTGGCAACCTTCTGCTAGTATCAAAGCCAAGAATATATCACATCTGCTTCACGTTGTTATATAACATTCGAAGTTAAAGGAGTATAAAGAAATTTAGAGTTACCTGCAGCGAGTTTTTTCAAATAATCGAAAGCTTAATATTTGCTGTTTATTGTCACTACAATATCATTACCATTTGAAAATTCTACGATAAAACCGCTTAATAAAGATATTGCAATTAAACACAAAACCAACAATAGCTGGCAACCCTATTGTGGCTTTTCAACCAAATTTGGCCTGAATAATGTTTATGACAGGTTTCATTAATTGTATGAAATTCGTATTGATTTCATGACTGCACTGGAAGTTATAGTGCAAAAAGTTTTATTTTCCTGAGCGAATTTTCAAAACCAAAGACACAAAAATTACCATAGCTGGTAGCACCAATCAAATTTTTCAACCAAATTTCCACCAAACAGAGATTAGAGTTAGGTTTAGCTACTGTGCCAATTTCATGAAAATCTGGTAATTTATTCACATTTCATAGGGCAAAAAGCAGTTTTTTTTCTTTGTAGTTTTTCAAGATGGCACCACTGGCACAGACTTGCCCACAATTCAAAATCGCTTCTATCAAATCTGGTCTTACTTAAGTCCAATGCATTCTGTAAATTTTAGCTGTATCTGATTATTGGTTCGTGAGTTTCCGTGAACAGAAGTTTTTGATGCTAAAAATATAGGCTAACTGGGAGAGGGTTACCGTTCTTGTCCGACATGAAATTTCCAAAGTTTTATTTTGAACGTGTAGATAAAACATAAGATTTATATACAGATTGGTTTTATTGTAAGAAACGGACATTTTTTGAATATTCGATGGTTTGAATGTTTTCACTTTCAAATTTTTTTTTTCAAAATGAAGACACCAAAATTATCATAGCTGGCAACTCCAACCGAATTTTTCAACCAAATTTCTACCAAACGTGGCTTAAAGTAAGGTCCAGCAGTTGTGTGAGTTTCGTCAAAATCGAACGATTCAATCAGAATTTATAGGGCTAAAAACAGTTATCTTTTTTAGTGGTTTTTCAAGATGGCACCACTGGCACAGAATCGCCCGCATTTCAAAATAACTTCTATCAGACTTGGTCCTGTTTAAGACCAATACATTCTGCAAATTTTAATTAATTCTGCTCATCGGATCGTGAGTTTCCGTGAACAGAAGTATTTGATGCTTAAAATATAGGTGAATTGGGCAAGGGTTACCAGGCGTGCCCGTTATACCATATCTTTTTTTTTTTTTGGTTATGTAAACAAAGCACAAGATTTACATATGTGTGGCTTTTTTTTGAAGAAACGGCATTTTTTCAAGAGAGACGATGATTTGGAGGTTTTCACTTTCAGTGCCTGCCCTAGCTACAGGGTTGCCAGCACGCTCATTAAAAGCTACACAAATCTACAACTAATTAATATCAATATGTCGTGAAAATTTCGTAATGATTGAATAGCTCTGTCAAAAGTTATCGCAATATAAAATTTTTCAAATTTTCCCGTCCTCTTTTTAGGCACCCAGCGCACACATAGGGTTAAAAAATTCCAAAGCATTATCCGATTCATATGTAAAACACGTTAGAAATTTATTTCGTTAACTTTATTTTTGCAAAAATTATTTGTGCACGAAATACTAGGTATATTAAAAATATCACTTAAATGGCCACCGGCGCCAAAAGGTTAACAATAACTGACATTTAAAGAGACTTGGACCTATTCTGCATATACACCAATGTATCCTGAAAGTTTCAGCTCAATCGGATGGCGCGTTCTCGAGATTATCTCACTGAAATTTTTTGATGATATATATATATGTATATATATATATATATATATATATATATATATATATATATATGGAAATATGAATTTTTGGCCGAATCGATTTTAATACTAATGTTCTTCGAACATTAGTAAAAAGCTTGCGAGCATACATCGTCCTAGGTAATGCTTGCTATATAAAACGGGGAACATGAAAATATCCGAACATTTCAAATTTTACAGGTAAGTCAAATGTATAGGATAATATTCTGTCTTACTAAGCATAAAGGTCCTATTTACATTTTAGTACTTTCGAGATATTCAATGATTTGTGTTTTTGCTTGTACTGGAGGTATATTTTCACTATTGATTTTAACATACTTTCACAAAAAATATGTTTTTCAAATTTGTAGAATGTTGCAATGAAGTATGTAGTCTCCGAATCCAGTGTTTACTCAAAAATGAACAATATGCAGATAGAACCTTTATGCTTAGTAGGGCACTGTTCATTAAGATTCATGCAGGAGCAAGCTTGGCCGTCGGTTCAAGCAGCAGTACAAATTCCCCCTAGTAACGTGTAATGCAAGAACACAATGTCAGAATTTCCAGTAAGAGTCGCAATCACTCAACTCGCATTATCTTTACATTCCGGGTTATGCAGAAGTATAATCGACCGCTGGTCCAAGCATGATAAGCTGTCTCCACTTGCCACATCCCATTGCATGCCATTCGACTTGCCATGGAAATGACTAGTCGAGACGATAGATGGCATGTCATATTTGATGGCATACCATAAATGGCAAACCATGTGGTATGCCATTTGCTGGGCCATCAGCGTGGCCATATTTTGACAATTCTTGATTTTAAAATTGGTGCTGATCCGAGGTCATACTCTGTTTCTAATAAGCGAAAGTAGGAATTCTTAATTTACAGTGATTGGAAGATCTCGTCGAGTGATCAAAATAGTTTAAAGATTATGGAATTGTGCGAAATAGTGAAAATGTCAAACTTTGATGCGGAAATTTAAAACAATAAAGGTGAATACTTGTTATTTTTGAAAATGAAATAATTTGAATTTTTAAGTATGAGTATATAAATGAAAGTGCCTACTGACGACCGGCTGATTTTTTTAAATGGCCTCTACCCCAGCTCCCTTCGTACCTCAGCAAATCAAACAATAGTTTTACCTTCATCTGAAATTTCACTCACTTATTCAAAAATAGATTTATCCTACACGCGTAGTTATAATCAACAGCAAGTTTCTTCGCTCCTTACATCAAATAACTTTTCAAGAGTATCCAACGCTCAGATGTAGCAAAGGGATTTTCGAAATGATATGGCATGCCATGGAATTGCCCACGCATCAGATGGCACGCCATAATTTAACATTCATTGTCATCGGATACGGCAGAGAAAATGGCTAGCCGATATCGAGGGTCAATACGCTTTCCCCATAGATGACGGGAATGCTAGAATACAATGTTGAAAAAGTTTTTTATAAAGCTATAAAGCTGAAAGTTCAAAGTTCCCCTTTTATATATTTTGACAGCCTAGGACATCCTATATTAAAAAGAAAAACTCTAGCGCACCTGAACCGCTAGAAACACTAATGTTCGAAGAACAGTAGAAGAATCGTGCAGGTTTTGAGTGCATATTCCACCACATGAGCTGCTTATTACGGCCAAACTGTTTCAAATGCCACGTTTTACTTTGGTCTCAAGAATGCATTATGACTCATATGGTAGAAGGTTTCAGATATTACCACTGGCATGAATTTCAACGTTTATGAGAGGAAAACACGGGTTAATTATATTCGTTATCAGTTGCTTATTTCACAAAATTTTGAAAGCAGCATCTCATATAATATCAATGAAGAAAATGCTCAGTGCCTGCAGCACTGTAACTGAAGTTGGTGTTTGGGGCTGCGATCCGAAAAATTTGCAGAACTTTGGGAATTGAAACATCGGTTATTTATTTGCATTGTAAATGTTTCCGGTAAAATTTTATTGATACAAAAGTAGCACAACCGACTCGTGCTGGCAACCTTTCGCCAGTATCAAAGCCAAGAATATATCACATATGCTTCACGTTGTTATATTACATTCGAAGTTATAGGAGTATGAAGAAATTTTGGGTTACCTGCAGCGAGTTTTTTCAAATAATCAAAAGCTTAATATTTGCTGTTTATTGGCACTACAATATCATTACCAATTGACAATTCTACGATTAAACCGCTTAATAAAGATATTGCAATTAAACACAAAACCAACAATAGCTGGCAACCCTATCGTGGCTTTTCAACCAAATTTGGCCTGAATAATGCTTATAATAGGTTCCATTAATTGTATGAAATTCGTATTGATTTCATGACTGCACTGGAAGTTATAGGGCAAAAAGTTTTATTTTCCTGAGAGAATTTTCAAAACCAAAGACACAAAAATTACCATAGCTGGCAGCACCAATCGAATTTTTCAACCAAATTTCTATCAAACAGAGCTTAGAGTAAGGTTCAGCTACTGTGTCAATTTCATGAAAATCTGAATACTTATTCACATTTCATAGGGCAAAAAGCAGTTTTTTTTTCTTTGTAATTTTTCAAGATGGCACCACTGGCACAGAGTTGCCCAGACCTGGTCCTTCTTAAGTCCAGACCTGGTCCTATTTAAGTCCAATGTTTTCTGTAAATTTCAATGGTATCTGATTATTGATTCGTGAGTTCCCGTGAACAGAAGTTTTTGATGCTAAAAATATAGGTTGACTGGGAAAGGCTTACCGTTCTTGTCCGACATGAAGTTTCCAAAGTTTTACTTTGAACGTGTAGATTAAGCATAAAATTTGTATACAGGCTGGTTTTATTGTAAGAAACGGACATTTTTAGGATATTCGATGGTTTGAATGTTTTCACTTCCAAATTTTTATTTTTTCAAATTTAAGACACCAAAATTATCATAGCTGGCAGCCCCAACCGAATTTTTCAACCAAATTTCTACCAAACGTGGTTTAAAATAAGATCCAGCTTCTGTGTAAATTTCGTCAAAATCGAACGATTCAATCAGAATTTATAGGGCTAAAAGCAGTTATCTGTTTTAATGATTTTTCAAGATGGCACCACTGGCACAGAATCGCCCGCATTTCAAAATCACTTCTATCAGACCTGGTCCTATTCAAGACCAATACATGCTGCAAATTTCAATTAATTCTGCTCATTGGATCGTGAGTTTCCGTGAACAGAAGTTTTTGATGCTAAAAATATAGGTAACTTGGGCAAGGGTTACCAGGCGTACCCGTTATACCATATCAAATTTTATTTTTTGTCTATGTAAAAAAAGCATGAGATTTACATATGAGTGGCTTTTTTTTGAAGAAGCGGCATTTTTTCAAGAGAGACGATGATTTTGAGGTTTTCACTTTCAGTACCTGCCATAGCGACAGAGTTGCCAGCACGCTCAGCAAAAGCTACACAAATCTACAACTACATAATACCAATATGTCCTGAAAGTTTCGTAATGATTGAATAGCTCTATCAAAAGTTATCGCAATTTAAACATTTTCAAATTTTTCCGTTCTCTTTTTAGGCACCCAGCGCACACATGGGGTTAAAAAATTCCAAAACATTATCCGATTCACATGTAAAACACGTTCGAAATTTATTTCGTTAACTTTATTTTTGCAAAAATTATTTGAGTACGGAATAATAGGTATAATAAAAATATCACTAAAATGGCCGCCGGCGCCAAAGGGTTAAAGATTTTTAACTTTTTCTGAGACTTGGCACTATTCTGCATACACACCAATATGTCCTGAAAATTTCAGTTCAATCGGATGGCGCGTTCCTGAGATTTTTTCACTGAAAATTTTTGATGATATATTTATATATATATATATAGAAATATGAATTTTTGGCCAAAGTGATTTTAATACTAATGTTCTTCTTCGAACATTAGTAATAAACCGGATATGGATCTGTAATACTTCCATGCATTATACGAAATGGTTACAGAGAGTATTTTTGTACTAACGCACTGCTTTTCTCGTGCGATTTCTCGTTCATCTCTAGTGGATTGATTCGCAATATTCTGAAGTCTAGTTGCATTACGAGTTCGTGGTGTAAGACAAGATCTTCTGGCTCGCGGAATCGTAAATAACCCTGGAAAATTGTGGCACACATCTGCACAGGAATGGCGTTGTTAAGGATTTACATTTTTTTCTCATACAATATGTATGAGAAAATGAATTTTCTTCACAATTTTTTTTCCTTTGAATTTTTTCGATACTTAAAAAGCTATTCTGCTATTGGGGCTGTTCGATATCTGTTCGATACGTTTCGATACTTGT
This sequence comes from Nemotelus pantherinus, assembly GCA_963978885.1. Taxonomy (NCBI): domain Eukaryota; kingdom Metazoa; phylum Arthropoda; class Insecta; order Diptera; family Stratiomyidae; genus Nemotelus; species Nemotelus pantherinus. The sequence continues at coordinate 62,573,289 of OZ022265.1, forward strand.
TTTTATTATGCCATTCATGTTAAACTTTAAAGTTATTTCTCATACTGCTTATGCTTCGCGAAGTATTGATCTACAGTTTTATACGCGTCAGCAAATTAAATATTGAACTATTGGTATTCAATAAAAATTATAAGCAGCATGAGGGATGATCAAAGTTCATTCTCGATACAATCGAAAAATATGTTATGAATAATTAGTCGTAAGCAAATGTAATGTAAGCAAAATTATGCTATATAAAGAACGAATTAATGTGAATAAAATTAATCTTAGCGTGGGCAAAGCCTTTTATTTATCCTTGGTGAGGCTTCTAGGGGCGCTAAGGTTAGTTGAGTTCTGGCACTGAGCTTGAATCCAACGGTTCTATTAGAATTCCTAATTTCTGGTATTGTACTAGAAGTTAGCGCTAAAATAGAATCATTCAACATTTCTATTAGAATTCCTAATTTCTGGTATTGTACTAGAGGTTAACGCTAAAATAAAATTGTTCAAAGGTGAGAATACGTACTGAACGTATTCTACATCACCTGATACTAGTTGAAGTTTGAGTTCTTGTACTGTACTTGAATTTACCATTTCAACTAAACCACCTAATTTCTAGCATTGCACTAGAAGGCAGTGTCCAAAGGACTCCTTTCTGAAGGCTAGAATAAGTGCTGTACTTAGTCTACGCCCGACCTACAGAAAGACGACCGACATCAGGTGCTCAAAATACAATAACGACAATTATCAACAGCGATTCAAGAAAAGCCTTGGTCGCTATACAAAAACATTGGTGACCCCGACGTGATCTTCAGAAGTAAGATCAAGAACGTTTGCATTGATTAATTAGCACACCTTAGTTCGTGACCATGGAGATGATTGCAGAAGAGCAATCTGTTCTGGGAGCAGATATTCAGAAGCTCCATAAGAGAATCACAAAAGATTCATATGAACGCAAAACGAGAGAGTACCTCGATACAATGATGGCAGATTTAGATTCTTAGTGGAAGAAGTTCCAGGCAAATCACGCCAATCTGCAGCTCATGAAAGATGAAAACACCGAGCATCCATATTTTAAGCTCGGCTACTACGATGCAATTACTGTCGTGTGTTGGGACATCAAACTAAGGATACGAAAAGCTGAAGACAAACTTGCAGCTAAAACTTCGAACGAGATTACAACAGCCAGTTTTGATAAAGAGGGCGAAGAGCCCAACAAATTCAAAGTAGCAAGTGACCTAGTATCAAAAGATGAGGAGCTACTCGTCAAGCTAATACGATGACAAAAGGCATTGATGAAGAGCATCGCTCTCTTCATCAAAGATATAGAAAGCAAACTTGAGGAAAGGCAAGTACGAGCATATTACGAGTTCAAGAAAACTCGACTGCAAGAATACGAGCTACAATTATCACAAAATGATCAATTGATTTGGGAAAACACGGTAGTCGAGAATTCGGAGGGCTACACAGTTGAATACTATAATGAGCTGATGAGCTGGTTGCATGATACAGTCATAATATTGCAACAGCAGCTTCAAGAGGCAACAGATTCAGTGGAATCTAGCACTGAAATCTCCTCCAACATTAAATTACCTCAAATTACACTACCCTGTTTCGACGGAAACTATTTGGGTTGGCCTGAGTTTTGTGATTTGTATACGCAGCTTATTTATAGTCGCTCTATTGGGAAAGCGCAGAAAATGCATTACTTAATAAGCAACCTGACTGGGGAAGCGAAACGATTAATCAAACATTTACCGGTGTCAGCAGAAAATTACGACGACGCTTGGACTATAATCAAGAATCGTTAGAACAACAAAAAACTGCTGGTAAATCATCTTCTGACTAAGCTTCTTTCACAGTCATCATGTGTGACAGAGTCCGCGACGGCTACTAAGTCATTGCATGACACTATAAATGAATGTTTGATGGCTCTGAAGAATTTAGGCTTATCGATTGATACATGGGATCCAATATTATTATACTTGCTCATAAAGAAGTTAGATCGCTCTACACACGCATTATATGAGCAATCACTAGCTGAACCTAGAGAATTGAGCACAGTCAATGAGTTTTGAAGGTTCTTGGAATATCGCTTCCAAAGCCTCGAAGTTACAAGCGGAAGTAATCATCGACAATCCAAACCGTCTTCTCTTTTAACTGCATCCAATGCTGTAAAATGTGTTGTATGCCAAAAATTGCATCCTCTATATGCTTGCCAAGCATTTCTGGCATTGACACCTGAGGTTCAAAAAGGCACAACTTATGTTTGATTTGTTTAAAGCAAGGTCATCGCAGTAAACAGTGTTCATCAAGAAGCTGCAAAAGCTGCGAGAAGAAGCATAATTCATCGCTTCATTTAGATGCATTGGCAGTGAAAACACGCCAGCAAAATACCACCACACACAATACAACCACAGTAAAGTCACAAAACAATCTAGGTTCAATTCAAAATAAACCAAGCTCAACCACTCTGGTCGCTCAAGAGAATACTGACAAAAATAAATATGTGATGCTAAGCACAATTGTGGTAAATATCTCTGCACCGGATGGCCAACAGTATGAGTGCCGAGCAATTTTAGATTCAGGATCTCAGTTGAATTTCATCACAAAGCAACTAGTAAACAAACCTGGATTGAATGTAACCCCTGAAAAATTGAATATTCGAAGCATTGGTCAAGGAAAGCAAACAGCAGAGTCTAAAGTTAACGTGTTGTTGCATTCTAGAACTACCGGACATTCAACGAGAATTGAAGCTTTCACGTTAACACAAATTACTACCGACCAGCCATCACGTTTTATCGATGTCTCAGCATGGCCAATTCCAAAGAACATTAAATTGGCTGATCCCGAATACAATTATCCAGCCAGAAAAGATCTCCTTATTGGAGCAGAAAACTATCTAGAGTATGCTGCGGAATCTGTAGCCACGACTCCAACGAACTTGAAAATAAAGTCCAAAATTTCTGGAAATTAGACGATGTAGAACCGGCAGCTCAGTTAACTCACCAAGAAAGAATATGCGAAGAACATTTTAATGCCCACACCATCCATGAAAAGGATGGAAGATTCATTGTGAAATTGCCATTTGCAAAAGATCCACTATTATTAGGAGATTCAAAGGAGAGAGCGTTACAACGTTTCTTGTCTTTGGAGCGCAAATTAAGCAAAGATCAATCATTGAAAAATCAATATACAAATTTCATAGAAGAGTATTTGCGTTTAGGACACATGGAGGAAGTAAACATGAACGATATTCCTAACCCACATTATTTCTTGCCACACCATTGTGTCTTAAGGCCTGATAGCACAACGACTAAGTTGAGAGTGGTATTCGATGCTTCGGCTAAAACATCGACAAATATTTCGCTCAACGATATACTGCATACAGGTCCATCACTCCAAGAAGGTGTTTTCACTATACTTTTGCGCTTCCGCCTTCCAAAGTTGGTATTCACGGCGGACATTGAAAAAATGTATCGCCAAGTGAGGGTGAGAAAAGAGGATCAGAAATATCAACTAATATTGTGGAGAGATAACACAAATGAAAGTGTCAGGTGCTACCAACTTTCCACAGTCACTTATGGGGCTACAACCGCCCCTTACTTAGCGATAAAATGAATGAGGAGGTTAGCATCTGAGAATGAAATTTCAAGTCCTTTAGCCGCGGAAGCTATAACCAGTAATAGTTATGTTGACGATGTCATGGCTGGATCAAATAGTCTAAGACAAACAATCGAAATGAAAAACCAATTACGCCAAGTTCTTCTTTCTGGTGGATTTAAACTAAGAAAATGGTGTGCAAACCACACTCAGCTGCTAGAAGGCATATCTAATGATGATCGTGCAATTCAATTCACAGTCAACGGAAAACACGATGAGCACATAAAAACGCTAGGCGTAAATTGGCTACCCAATTCTGACAATTTCCGGGTACAAGTCTTGCAGTCAAACGAAACTAGAGTGACAAAAAGGACCGTATCTTCAGACATTGCCCACATTTTCGACCCACTTGGGATAATGAGCCCAGTTGTGATTAAGGCCAAAATCTTCTTACAAAAATTATGGAAGTTGAATCTTGAATGGGACGCGGCAGTACCAATGGAAATGCATACTCAGTGGATGGATTTCCGTCAACAATTGAAAACTTTAGAGAACATTCAGTTTCCAAGGCATTTCTTTTCTCGAGGAACGCCGCATAGTATTCAGATTCATGCATTCAGTGATGCATCGGAAAAGGCATATGGATCAGCGATCTACATTCGATCAAAACATAAAGATGGTATTATACTATCGCAGTAAGACTCTTGTGTGCAAAATCAAAGGTTGCTCCAACAAAGATCGTATCTCTGCCTCGATTAGAGCTTCAAGCTGCTACACTTACAGCAAAGCTCGCCATACGAGTAAAGAAAGACTTACATTGGGAAGAAATACCTTGTACATTTTGGACTGATTCAGAAATTGTCCTTGCTTGGTTAAGAAAACCATCTTCATCATATGTAACGTTCATAGCTAATCGTGGTGTAGCTATACAGGAGCTGACATCAGTAGATCAATGGTGACATGTACCAACAAAAGAAAACACAGCAGATGTAGTTTCAAGAGGAATCTCGCCAGAAAAATTAAGTGAAACTTTATGTTGGTTTTATGGATCAATATTCCTGAATGGAGCAGAACAAAATTGGCCAGTTAATGCTAAATTCGAGACGACACTTGAGATGAAGCCGGCCAAAATGGTACTGTCAGTAGCAGAGGACAATAATTTCTTGGCTACTATTAATCACCGAAACTCGTTTCAGCATCTAAGAAGAGTGGTTGCATACATGCTGCGTTTCATCAACAATGCACGAAACAGCGAAAGCTCACAAAGACGGAAGAAGTATCTTTGTATCGATGAATTAGAAGTCGCTACAAGGTTAATCATTCAAGAATCTCAACGGCGAGGATTCCCAGGAGATTTAGCATTGCTAAAGAAAAGCAAAATGGTTGACAAGCAAAGTAATTTAAGTGCACTAACGCCATTCTTATATCAAAATGGCATAATTAGAGTCAGAGGACGCCTGCAAGAAGCGAACATTGCGTACGATGCCAAGCATCCAATGCTTCTGCCGTATAGTGATCAGATAACCCGGCTGATAATGACAGAATATCACGTGAAAAATTCTCACATCGGTCCACAAGGCCTATTAGCAATCACCCGACAGCGTTTTTGGCCTATCAAAGGGAAAACCATAGCACGATCAATTGTACTAAACTGTGTTCATTGCAGTAAAACGAAACCGAAACTGCTGACTCAAATGATGGGTACTCTGCCAGAAAAGAGAGTCCAACCTAGTCGTCCATTCTGGACCACCGGTGTCGACTTCTGTGGCCCATTCTGGACTCATTTCAAAATTCGTGGCAAAAAACCGCAGAAAACTTATGTGGCCGTATTTTTATGTTTTGCCACTAAGGCAGTGCATTTGGAAGTAGTAAGTGATCTTACAACAAACGCATTCATTGGAGCATTAAAACGGTTTGTGAGCAGAAGAGGTAATTGCAGACACTTGTACTGCGACAACGCAACCAATTTTGTGGGGGCCCGAAATAAATTAGAAGAACTTCGATCAACAATATATTCTAAAACTGCAGAGGAACAAATTGATAAGTTCTGTACCAGCAGAGGAACTGAATTTCATTTTATTCCCCCCAGAGCACCCCATTTTGGCGGGTTGTGGGAGGCTGCTGTAAAATCCGTGAAAACATTACTACCAAGCAGTATGAATAATCATTCACTCACTTATGAAGAGCTTGAGACAGTAATTACGCAAGTAGAGGCAATACTGAATTCACGGCCCATAACACCAATGTCTTCTGACCCAAATGACCTGACAGCACTAACACCAGGACATTTTTTGACGGGGGAACCTCTTACAAGTATCGCCGAGCCCGTAGAACAACTTTCGCGCGCTGATCTTCATACACAATGGAAACGTATTGTTCACTTAAAGACTGAATTTTGGCAGCGCTGGGTAAAAAAATACCTCAGTGAGCTCCAGTACAGGGAAAAATGGAAACAGCGGTGTAATAACTCAGAACCTGGGATGATGGTAGTTATAAAAGATAACAACGTACCTCCGATGCAATGGTCACTTGGCCGAATTATTGAAACCATAAAAGGCGACGATGATCTAGTACGAGTTGCAATCGTTAAGACAGCAGGAGGGGTCATTAAAAGGCCTATCCACAACCTCGCCCCTCTGCCTATAGAGTCGAGCAGTAGCATAAGTACCGAAGTGGAAGTCCAGTCGCAAGACAGTAACGAGGTTGCATCAGAGGCCAGGAAGACCAAACGAACCGCTGATCGAAGAGAAGGACTATTAAAGTCCAAAAAATCCCGCGGGAGCCATTCTCCAATAAGTTTGGTACTTCTAACATGCTTGATATTGCCAATATTTGGACTTGAACAAATTTGCGTGACACCATTCAAATGAAACCCAGGACGTTATTACGAACGATTAGGTCATACGTTCCCGTCATCTGATGAATGGGATGTGGTGGTATTTTATAATACCACAAACTATTGGAGAGAAGCAACTGTCATAAAAAACGGACTCAGTAACTTAAATCATATATGCAAGGACATAATAGTTAAAGTATCATGTGAACCTGCATTGTCTCATTTCCAAGATATGATAAATGAGATAGAAGAAGGAAACAAATTGCTGCGACAACATGAGCATTCCAGGAAAAGAAGAGCTCCGTTGAATATAATTGGTAACGTTGCAAACTCCTTATTCGGTGTTTTGGACTCTTCATACGCAGAACAAATGGCAGACATCATAAATTCCCTCGACAAAACCGACCAACACCTGCTGAATCTCTTACGAAATCAGACGTCTGTGATTGACTCAACAATAAACATCATGAATGATACATACGGAAGGATGGAAGTTCGACTAAAGGAGTTCGATGAATACCTTAATAAAACCATCTATAGCATAAAGAGTATAAATTACGAGTTCCATCAAGAAAAGTTAATTGAATATTTTAACACTCTATCAATTCGGTTAATGCTTCTGATCACAAAATATCGAAACATACAAAATGCGTTATTGAAAACCATGACAGATACGCATCACGGAAAGGTGAGTCCACAACTCTTAACACCAGACCAGCTGCGGCGACAGTTAATTATCATAAAAGAAAATCTTCCTGCGAATTTGCGCCTAATTGAAGCCCGCAAAAATCTACTCAACTTATATGGGACAATGTCGATAGAAGGAAGAATGCTAGGGGATCAGCTAATCTTCAGAATAAAGCTTCCGCTTATTTCTCACGAGTCTTTTGAACTTTTGCATATAGTTCCAGTGCCTATTGCAATGAGCGACGGGTTCTATTCGATGAGTGTTTCAACGTCGTTCATCATCGTCAATCTCCATCGAGATTTATATTATCCGATATCGGAACTGGAATTATTCCGGTGTGCCACCATCAATCATTCTGAGTATCTTTGCAGGCAAAATCATCCTCTTTATCGAAAGGGTTCGATTTCTAGTCGTTGACGGAATCCGGTCCAGATACTTCATGCAATTTCATTAGAACTAACGAAATAAATCGATGGACGCAGTTATCAAGTCCAAATCATTGGATGTACGTCGTACAACAACCGACCAGCATCAACATTGTATGTGACAACAGAATGCAAAGTAAAACCTTAACTGGATCAGGCATCATCAACACGACTAACGGATGCATAATTAAAGACGATTCGACAATACTGCAAGCCAATACTGTATATTCCAGCATGATAAAGGATTCTTTTATACCATCGAAAAATGTTCCTGATGTCGTCCCTATTGTGGAGTTTTCAGTAAAACATTTATCGTCTGCATGGGATACGCTAAAACCCAAATTGAAGGCGCTACATGACAAGGTTGCGTCATTGAAGACAGCCGAAGCGAATGGTGCAACGAATGCGCATCATCATATTCATCATTGGTTACTCAAGCTTGGCGATCGCGATCATCTGCCTTTCATATCTTCTATGGCGGTTTTTTAGAAGACACGCTCAACCGAAAAGTTCAAGGCCACCAGTACCAGCTCCACGGCAACTTCCTCCTGACGCCTTCAAGATATACGCAGAAATTAATCTTTGAACAGTCCGTTCAAAGGAGGGGGAGGATGTTCGATATCTGTTCGATACGTTTCGATACTTGTTTTTATTATACCATTCATGTTAAACTTTAAAGTTATTTCTCATACTGCTTATGCTTCGCGAAGTATTGATCTACAGTTTTATAAGCGTCAGCAAATTAAATATTGAACTATTGGTATTCAATAAAAATTATAAGCAGCATGAGGAACGATCAAAGTTCATTCTCGATACAATTGAAAAATATGAATAATTAGCAAATGTAATGTAAGCAATATTATGCTATATAAAGAACGAATTAATGTGAATAAAATCAATCTTAGCGTGGGCAAAGCCTTTTATTTATCCTTGGTGAGGCTGCTAGGGGCGCTAAGGTTAGTTGAGTTCTGGCACTGAGCTTGAATCCAACGGTTCTATTAGAATTCCTAATTTCTGGTATTGTACTAGAAGTTAGCGCTAAAATAGAATCATTCAACATTTCTATTAGAATTCCTAATTTCTGGTATTATACTAGAGGTTAACGTTAAAATAGAATTGTTCAAAGGTGAGAATACGTACTGAACGTATTCTACATCACCTGATACTAGTTGAAGTTTGAGTTCTTGTACTGTACTTGAATTTACTATTTCAACTAAACCACCTGATTTCTAGCATTGCACTAGAAGGCAGTGTCCAAAGGACTCCTTTCTGAAGGCTAGAATAAGTGCTGTACTTAGTCTACGCCCGACCTACAGAAAGACGACCGACATCAGGTGCTCAAAATACAATAACGACACTTATCAACAGCGATTCAAGAAAAGCCTTGGTCGCTATACAAAAACAGGGGGCAAGACAAATCCAACAAATCAAAGATCATAAAGAGCCGTTTTTGAGCAATAAATGGTGTGATTAACTCATCTTTGTTATATATATATATATATATATATATATATATATATATATATATATATATATATATATATATATATATATATATATATATATATATACATATATACAGTGGTGGACAAAAGTCTACAGCAGCACCTTATATTCAGGCTCTCGTTAATTGGGAGCTTTAATCGAAAATCCATTGATGCGCACATATTTTTATTAAAAATGCACATATATTTATTAATAACGCACAAATATTTATATAAAACAAAAATTTTTCATGACAAACTTAAAGATAAATTCATAAAAACATAAAAAATTGAATGGACAAAAGTCTACGGCTGTCAGTGTTGGCTGACTTACACATAAAAAAATTCCAACCTAACCTAACGGTGTTTCTCCAATATTTGTTTATTTGCACTTATTGGGCCTTTCCACACTTGTATTCTTGATGCACTCCTCAAACCGGTTTTCTGGGCAAGAAGCAGAAGAATGAAGGAGAAAACTCTGCAAAAAGTGATGCACGTGGAGAGAATTTTGCATCACATTTGAAACTGATTGATCTAGCGGCAACTCACTAACACAACTATAAACATAGTTCACGGGTCGAGAATTTTTAATGAAACACTCAAGTCGAAATGAGAAAACAATAACACGCACACATTCATATGCATAATCGGTATATGAACGGTTCCGTTGCTGAAGAATACAAGTGTGGATATGGTGATAGTTGTCAAACTGGTTTGAGGAGTGCATCAAGAATACAAGTGTGGAAAGACTCATTGCCATTCATTACATGTGCAGCTGCAATTCTTTTATAGTTTTCTCGCTATTTCAGTTTATTTTTTTGTCTGTTTTGTTAGTTATTCTTCAAGTTTTATGCTCTTTCTACAACCAGAAGAAGAACAGGGATCAAAAATTGAAGAATAACCAACAAAAATATACAAAAAAACAATACACTAGATGACAACACACTAAAGAAACAAACAAACAAACAAAAGACACCCTCAAAAATAAACGCACAGCCACAATAACAAGAAGAAAAACAACCAGTAAAATCGTCTTATAGCAATGAGGGGCACGTAGTCAAATTTTACCAAAAAGCTCGAGGATATGACTAGTGAGTGTGAAAACAAAACATTTTTAGTAAAATTTTTGCTATATCGTTAAAATATTATATATATAATTAATATAGTTAAAATATAGCTACAAAATTTCAATATTAAAAGTTGCTAATGCTAATTTATTTAATAAAAAAACAAACTTGTTTATGAAAAAATGAACTTATTTCACAGTTATTACAAATACATATATATATAATTCACTTAAATATAGAGGTTAAAATATAAAACAATTGCTAATGCTTATATCAGTGACGGCTCGTCAGGGGCGGCAGGGTCGGCCCGGCCGTACCAAAATAATTGACTAATGACACCCCAAAATAATAAAGATAAATAATTACTATTAAGCAGTTAACTACTACACATTAATTTCTCTCACCCATACCTACCTCGGAAGAATCTTTAATTCGTCATCAGCTACGTCTACAAACCCGGATTTAAATAGGAAACAAATCGAAATAGTCGAGTCTAAACGGGCAAACAACCCGTTGCGTTTCGTCTGCTTCGATTTCAATGCTGTTTCAATTTGATTTGTGTACGCGCAATGAACAATTTATCCAGCATATACATCTTTCATACGACGGCCAGTCAACAGTCCTGAAAATCTACACTCAACATCCATACACTCAAGCATTCAATCATATGTATGTACATACGACTGCAATGCATCAACCATCTAAGGAAACAGCGGCCGTATCATATCCAGCACGTACAAGCGAGAATCGAAGGCACGGCCGAAATTGCGGCCCATAGTAAACTGGCCGAGTCTGGCTACAGTCTAAGCAACTCAAAGCTTCTCAAGCAGCCTCCATTCTATGCTTCATTTCAATACTAGCTATTTAGTTAGGTGTTTTGTATCAAATTTCGTACTGATATACAAACCGGGTAAAGCAAAAATGGTAAAAATTGCCAGCGGCCAGCCGCCAACTGCTTCAGCTCTGCTTAAAAGCAACAGGCATCGTACATGCTCCGTTATAGTACTCTAAAGTCAATGTTAGGATACTTTATGTTTTTCAAGAGATGTTAAATAGCATTGTATGAAGAATGCCTAGTGTTTGGTAGGGTAATAAGACGATGGTAGTAGTAAAATAAAAAAAAATATGCTTTTTGAATTGGTTTTTTGTTTAGATTAGGAGACTGCGGCTATTGTATAGATCCGATTTGTCAGTGTGAAAACGGTTTTTCGAAAATCCTTTTTATTGAAGAAATGGTAATGGAAAACTGAAATAATGCAGGTAAAAAGATGCTACCGTAAATCATCTTTTTATAGATGAATTAATTCGTAAGGAATATAATTTAATGAAAAAATAGGAGAAACTTAATCGAAAGGAAAACTTGATAAATTCGTTCGTAGTATTTTATGATTAATATTCGTGGGATATTCGTGTAGTCCGTAATGAACAATTTTTGGTGTGCCCTTTAATTTTAAAACCTAATCATCGATTTAGTTCGACAGGGAAAGATAATTTAAAGTTTCAATAGCACGTTTATTTTTAACTTGAAATGCTTAAAAGTTTGCATAAGGAATAATGTACGATTGTCATTAATAGCAAGGTTACAAAAATTAATTGAAGATAAATGATAACTTTCGTGCTGAAATAATCGATGATATCGCGGTAATTCAAATAAAAGATTGAATATATAAAGTATTATTGCTTTGTATATCCTTTTGGGAAAAAAATCAACTTTGATTTGTTGTTTTCTCTTTGAAAAGTACTATGAAAATTTTAATTCCTATGAGACCATGTAAGTAGTTACCAAAAGTTAAATCTTATAAAATATAGCTTCCCTTTCGGCCGACCCAAATTTTTATGTTATGAGCCGTCACTGGCTTATATACTAAATGAAAAAAAAAATGATTTATGGAAAAAATTTTTTTACTTGAACTTATATAGCTTATATAGCAGTTTAATTTTTTTTTATTTTTGTAACACGACAAAGCTAAAACGATACTTATTTGATGTTAAAATTTTTAGAATGGAATGGCAAGTAGTTTGGAAGGTAGATGAATTTGAAAACATACAAGTCGCATGGGGCGTGGTCCCAGACCATGCTTCGGACAGCTAGTTGGCTCAAAAACAAATATTGATATCGAAATGTCGCGGTGCCACAGCTAAAAACACTGGTACACGCCACTACTTGGCAGCACCGCACTCGGCAAGACCGCTACCAACAACGTTGCATCTGGCAACGTAGCTACAACAGCCATCAGTACCCGTGCAATTAGTGCGGAGGGATGATCACGAGACGCCTTCTTTACCTGCCCTTGAGCGACAATTAGGTCGAAAGCAAAGTATATGTAGCCTGCCGTGATACTATATCCTGTATCTAAATAGTTTTTATAACATACTTTAAATACATACTTAAATTGTGTTCATACTTAACCGACTACCCAAAGTAACAACAGAAATGCGATTAGTGGTGCCATTTTTTAGTTGAAAATTTTTTCATTAAAAGCCATATAATAGAAAGAGGTCAAAGCTATGTAATAGAAAGGGATGGAAGTGTGATGGAAAAGCCATTTCGAATTTTCCGTTTTTGTTTTAGTTCTTTTTCAGCGCTTGAAGTCACTACGTGGATAAGTTGAATTGTGTGTATTATGTCTCCTTGCGGTTACCGATGTTTTAATCCTTTCGATCTGAGATTTCATCGGAAGGTTAAAGACCTAAGAAAAATTCCAAAAAAAATAGCAGAGAAGCGGGGATTTTCTTCTGATATGTAAGTGTGTGGAAGCTGCAGGAAAAAACTGACAGTGGAAATACCTGCAAATTTTCAGCGATCTTGCCAATCATCAACTGATTTGTCTTCGTGCTCCCCGAGTTTACCATTCATTCCTGAAGAGAAGTATAAACATAGTTCAACGCAAACTGATTCAGCAATATTTGACCAAGATATTCTGACCCAGTTAAAAGAAAAATTTAACGATCCGTCTGCATCTACTGCTATGAAAACTACGATACTAACTATAACGCCTAAGAAGAAGAATTCGGAACAGAAGAAGAATTCGGAACATCCAGGCGGCAAGCGAGAAAAGCAAAGCAACTTGTGGATCAGTTTGGTATATTAACATCTCCAAATCCACGAGGTGGCCGTAAGCTAGCAGTTGAAACTATGAACTTAGTGAAGTGGTCTTATCTGCGAGAAGATATTAGTCGAATAATGCCCGGTAAAAAGGATTGTGTATCTATTAAGTAAGATGACGGGAAAAGAACGCAAATCCAAAAACAGCTTTTAATGTGTAACATTGATGAGCTTTACCAAACGTTTAAAAGTGAATATCCGGATATCAAAATCGGCCTGATAAAATTTTTCACTTTGAGGCCCAAACAATGTATCCTCGCTGGTGACTCTGGAACACATATGGTCTGTGTATGTATATATCACCAAAATGTGAAATTAATGATGAGTGGAGGAGACATTGACAATCTCACATCTGGAAATATTTTGGAACTTGCTACTTATAAGGATTGCCTTCGCAAAATGATGTGTCGCAATCCTACGCCGATATGTCATTTAAAAATTTCAACAAAAACCCCAAGTGTAAATTGCAAATCTTGTCCTGGCTAAGTGCAATTCGTGATCATTTGAAAATGATATTTGATGACAATCAAGTGACAACCGTTCAGTTTGAAAAATGGGTTTGTTCATATAGATTTACCATTTCTACTCATCTGCTTGCATCCGATGATTTTGTGGACAGCTTTTGTCACGCGTTGGATGCCTTGAAACCCCATGCTTATATTGCAGAGCAACAGGCTCATTATTTTAAAAATCTAAAAGAAAATATAAACGAAGGGGAAATTTTAGTACAACAGTACATTTGCTGAGAATTATAGTTTTGTTGTACAAGATGCTGCTCAAGCTTTTCATTGGAATAATGACCAGGCAACACTTTTGACATCAGTCTTTTATTATAAATGTTGGCAACACCAGGCATAAGAGTGCAGAGGCAAAACGAAGCGGGCGCTGATCGAGGAGTCGGAGTATGGACGTTGATCAAGAGAGAAGTGCTGTGCGTTATCTGAACGGGAGTAATTTGAGAGTTGAAGTGTTAATGTAAAACGCAATAAAAGAATAATAGATAAACCTGGTTATAGTGTTTTTATCAGAAGTGGGATCAATCCAAAATGGGACGTAGTAAAGCCGTGGAAAGCGAAAAACGTTATCGTGCGCATCGGGAAAAAAGTGATAGATGTGAATCGGTGAGGGGGTCGGAAACGCAAGCTAGAGAACGATCAAGTGTGAGTGCCGGTAGTAGAGGTTCAAGTAGTGTGCGTTCGAGAGACAGAGAAAGGCAGCGAACTAAGCGTAGTCATCACTCAAGAAAACGGACTCGACGACGTAGCCGATCTTTGCAAAGAAATTGCATTGGAAAACGCTGTAGCCAGCCTATAACCGGTCTTAACCTGGCAGATGTTGTTCCGGAATTCAACCCGTTGCAGGACAGTGTAGAGCGTTGGATAAATGTGGTTGAACAGCAGGCGAGTATTTTCCAATGGGATGACGGCCAGGTAAAAGTTATAGCTTTAAGCAAACTAAAAGGGTCCGCAAAACAATGGTATGATGCCATGCTCAAAAATGAGTACGATTGGGCAATATGGTCGTGGCCTGAATGGTCAATAAAATTAAAAAAAACATTTCAAACAAAAAGGAATATGCACGCGTTGCTTATGGAGTTGATGGCACTTAAACCGGTACACGGGCAGCAGCTCTATGAATTTTATTTTGAGTTAAAAGCAAAAATTGATAGTTTGCAAATTGGTTTCGGAGAGCAAGACAAAGTTTCACTAATTGTAGGGGCGATAGGGGATAAAAATATTTCGGCAGCAATTGACGCTGCTAACATCTCAGACCCAGATTTACTCGCTGCATTCCTAAGAGGTAAACAATATTGTGATCCAAGTATGTTGCTGAGAGATCACAAAAACTTTGAAGGTCATGAAAGTAAACCAGTAGGAAAGACGAAGCTACAGTGCTTCATTTGCGGGGGAAATCACAAGAAAGTTGATTGCCGTCAAGCTGCTTTTTGTGAGCATTGTAAGCGAAAAGGGCATAGTGAAAAAAATTGTTTTAGGAAAATAGATACGGCCAAAGGAGAGAACATGGAAGTTAAGTCAGTAGAAACTCAAACAGTTAAACGATTTCATCATCGAATTTCCGTAAATGGAAATGATATGCTTGCTTTTATTGATATGGGTAGTGATTGTTCGTTGATAGCTGACCAGGTTTTAAATGCTATGAAGGTGCAATCTTATTTGCTGGAAAAACCAGTGTCATTGCAGGGGTTCTCAGAAAACCATTCAGTTGTAGTAACTAAAGCAGTGTACTTAGATATTACTTTACAAGACATACAACTTCGATTGAAATTTTATGTGTTGAATCAACTAGCAAACATTCAAATCTTGTTAGGTAGGAATTTTACTGAGAATTCTGCAGTTGCTTATGTAAGAGTCGGGGAAGACTTAAAATTTATGAGCAGCCAGTCAAAGTCAGTGGGACGTATTCAAAATATATTGAAAATAAATGAGACTCTTCAAGAAAACAATCAATTAAATGAGTTGCTGAGCAATTATAAGGAACACATAGTTGAAAGTGGAAGACCATTGGGTTTGACTGGTTGCGCAGAAATGTCAATCAAGTTAGAAACGAACAAGATAATTGCAAGGCGGCCATATCGGCTTGCAGAGAAAGATAGACAACTTGTTAGGGAATTAGTTAAGCAGTTGATAGAAGATGGAATTGTGACCGAAAGTAGGTCTCCGTTCGCAAGCCCAGTATTACTTGTAGACAAGAAAGGAGGAAAAAAACGTCTTTGTGTCGATTATAGAGAAGTGAATAAGATTACTCTGAAAGAAAACTATCCTATGCCCGTCATAGAAGATTTGATAGATAGGTTGCAGGGATGTAAATATTTTAGTAGCCTCGATCTTAAAAACGCATACTATCAAGTTACATTAGACGAGAGCTCTCGACAGTTAACAGCGTTCATAACTCCAGATGGCCATTATGAGTTTCTACGGATGCCGTTTGGGTTAGCTAATGGCCCAGCAGTATTTCAAAGAATAATTAATTCGATTTTGGGTAATCTACGATTTTCAAAAGTAATAACATACTTAGATGATGTTCTAATCGCAACAAAAACTGAGAAAGAGAACTTGGAAATTTTAGATGAAGTATTTGAGCGATTTAAACAACACAACGTTACTGTTAACATAGAGAAATGTGCATTTTTAGAAACATCTATAAAATTTCTGGGATATAACATTTCAATTGAAGGTATCAAACCTAATGTTGAAAAAATTGAAGCGGTAAAGAAGTTTCCAACACCACGTAATATTCATCAAGTGAGACAGTTTTTAGGGCTAGTAAATTATTTTCGGAAGTTTATTCCAAACTGTGCAATTAAAACAAAACATTTGACACAACTACTAAAAAAAGATGAAAATTGGCTCTGGGATGAAAAAGAACAAAACTCGTTTGAGAGACTTAAGGCGGAACTAACTGCTGATAGCGTTCTTATTATATTTGATCCAAGTTTGGAAACAATCCTTTACACAGACGCCAGTAGAGATGGACTAGGAGGTATTTTAATCCAAAAAGTAGATGGGAAGGAAAAGCCAGTATTCTATTATAGTAGGCAAACAATAAAGATAGAAAAAAATTATCATTCATTTGAATTAGAATTATTAGCAATTGTAGCAGCTCTGGAAAGGTTGAGATGTTATTTAGTAGGTCAAAAATTTAAGATTGTGACAGACTGTAATGCTGTCAAGCATACCATAACAAAAAAAGATATTAGCCCCAGAATTGCTCGTTGGGTTTTAAGACTTCAAGAGTATGATTTTGAGATCGTACATAGGGCAAATAGTCAAATGCAGCATGTAGATGCCTTGAGCAGAAATCCTTACGACGTTGAAGAGAGATCAGCTATAGAAATGGTGTGCTCTATCACTGAGGGTGATTGGTTGCTTTATTCGCAAATTCAAGATAAGGATATCTGCGAAGTAAAAAAAATATTAGAATCCGGAGAAAGGGAAATTAATTTAGATTTATTTAACAAATATGAGTTGTTAGGAAATAAAGTATTTAAACGAACCGAGTATGGGAGACGTTGGGTCGTCCCAAGAGCGTGTAGGTGGCAAGTAGTTCGATTGAATCATGATGATGTAGGGCATTTCGCCGAAGATAAAACTTTAGAGAGACTGCGGTCCAAGTATTGTATAAAAAGTATATAAAAAATTATAGTAAAAAGTATATAAAAAATTGTTTGAATTGTTTATATAATAAGACCAGAGGCGGGAAAAAACCTGGAGAGTTACACCCGATCCCAAAATATGCGTGCCCATTCCACACATTGCATATAGATCATATGGGACCTTTCGTTAAATCTAAACAAAAGAATAGTTTCATCTTGGTATTAGTGGATTCTTTTACGAAATTTACTTTCCTCGCTGCCGTGAAATAAACTAAAACTAAGGAGGTTGTTAAAGAATTGAGTAAGCTATTTACAATATTTGGAAACCCAAAACGGATCATTTCGGATGCGGGGACGGCATTTACCTCAAAAAGTTTTTCCGCATTTTGCGAAGAGAGAAGAATTCGACATCACACAATTGCAACGGGAATGCCTCGTGCAAACGGGCAAGTTGAACGTTATAATCGGACAACAAAGGAAGCACTGAATGCGGCTGGTGCGGATTTGGATGAAGATCGATGGGACGAAAAACTTGATACAGTACAAAGAGGGATAAATAGTACTATACATAAAACTATAGGAGCCGTCCCAAGCGAAGTGTTTTTCGGATATCGCGTCAATAGTAACCACGACTACGATATTCCTCGAACTGAAGAGCTACTAGACGTAACTCTGCTACGAAATAAAGCAAGTGAAAACATAAAGAAGAATGCGTTACAACAAAAACGTCACTTCGACAAAAAAAGAAGTAAAGCGATGCATTTTTTAGTAGGGGATTTGGTATTGGCAAGAGTACACAGTCAAGCGGGAAACAATGGTAGTAAAAAACTTTTACCATTGTTTAAAGGACCGTTTAAGGTTTCGAAGGTGTTGGGCAACGATCGATATAAAGTCGAAGACGCTAAAGGCGTGGAACGAACTTCAAGGCACTACGCAGGAGTATATGCTGTGGAAGATCTGAAACCGTGGATAAATATAGCGGAAGTGGAACAACTGTATAAAAAAAAAGGTATGTAAAAAGCCGAATGTTGGCAAAAGTATACTTAGCAAAAAAATATATGAATAGCTGAAGATGTGTAGGTTGGCGTCCAACATCCAGCAATCAAAAGAAAAGCAAAATGTCGATGGTGTGTAGGTTGGTGTCCAGCACCCGGCGAGGTCATATTAGCAGCTGAAGATGTGTAGGTTGGCGTCCAACATCCAGCGAAAACAAACAAATGTCGATGGTGTGTAGGTTGGCGTCCAGCACCCGGCGAGTGTATATGCGAAGCTGAAGAGGTTATCCAACATAAAGAAAGTCGATGGTGTGTAGGTTGGAGTCCAGCACCCGGCTAGATGATGGATGTCGGTTCCCGGTAGCCGGAATAGTAGAAAATAGATCGGCATAGTCAAATTGTGATTACAAAACTCTATTGCAAACATATATAATATTTCCATTGCAGGAATCGTGGCCGAGGACAGCCACAGGTCAGGATGGACGAGTGTTGGCAACACCAGGCATAAGAGTGCAGAGGCAAAACGAAGCGGGCGCTGATCGAGGAGTCGGAGTATGGACGTTGATCAAGAGAGAAGTGCTGTGCGTTATCTGAACGGGAGTAATTTGAGAGTTGAAGTGTTAATGTAAAACGCAATAAAAGAATAATAGATAAACCTGGTTATAGTGTTTTTATAAAGTTGGAAGTAAATCGAACATTGTAGTATTGTTATGATTTCAGATGATATGAAACATGATACAGCAACTTTCTATGCTTTCCAGAAAACCTTTCACAAACATCTGTCTAAAGAAACAATAGCTCTGTCAAAAATTATATACATAACAGATGGGGCCCCACAACATTTTAAAAATAGATTTAATTTTGTGAATCTATTTGATTATAAAGCTGATTTCAAGACAGAAGCTGAAGCACGCGACTTCGCATAGAAAAGGCCCATGTGATGGTTTCGGTGATAATTTGAAACGACTGGCAACATGTGCGAGTTTACAATTACCTCCTAGTAAAGCTATTACTACACCTTTACGTTTGTTTCATTGGGCAAAGTCGGCTCTATCCCTAACAGCCGCTTACTATTGCTCATCAGAGAAACTTCAGCGCCAGAGAATATTTTTAAAGCCACGGTTTGATCCCTCTTTTACTGTTCCCGGGACTAAGAAATTTTACTGTTTTATTCCAGTTACTGAAGGCCTTCTTATAAAAAGAACAAGTTTAAGTAATGAGTGTCAAATTGTAAAAATTGTGAAATAAACTCATTTTTCCATAAATCATTTTTTTTTCATTTAGTAAATAAGCATTAGCAATTGTTTTATATTTTAACGTCTACATATAAGTGAGTTATATATGTATTTGTAAAAACTGTGAAATAAATTCATTTTTTCATATGATTTTATGATAAAACAAGAATAGTTTAAGCTTTGTTTTACTACAAAAGTAAATAAAAAATAACCTGGTCCAAGTTACTCAAATAACGAATTGTAATGGTTACTTCCGGTTTTACACAGGAAATAGATGTATATAACAGGTAGGTCCACGATTTGCTAGAATTAAGATATCTTAAACTTTTTGGCGGCGGGCATTTTAGTGAATTTTCAGGTACTCCTTTATTTCCAAGCAGTGTGAATTTTTGTGAAAAAAAAGTATTGGGAATGAAAACTGATTAAGTTTCTAGTTTTTTTATGATAAAGAATTGTAAATTTCGAGCCTGGTGTAGGCGCAGAGTGCCTAAAAGTAAGCAAGTATTTTTTCTTTCAAATTTCGGTTTGTCATAGCTTCTAAAACATAAAAAAAACCAGTCGTGAAGTTTTTGGAGCATATTGATGTAGACTAGAGTTTAACACACATGGTCTTTCAGGACTTTGCGGGCAATTCTTTAACTACAGCAGGCTCCTCAAAAAAAAAATCCTTCAAATCATTAACCTTCCTGAAATAGGTTTGATTTTTGAAAATGATTTCAAATTATTGATAAATTTTGTCTATTGTCCATCAAGCCAGATAAAAATTTCAAAAATTTCGCGGTCAACAAAAACGGCATCCCGTGATCAAATTACCTCTATTTTCAGCACTCAAAACTTCTGTTCACGAGAACTGACGATCGGATAATGCGATCAATATGAAATTTACAGGACATGTTGGTATTAACTAAGACCAAGTCTGATAGGAGTAATTGTGAAATACGGACAAGACTGTGGAAGTGGTGCCATTTGGAAAAATCGCTGAGAAAATAAACTGTTTTTTGGCCTATAGCTTCTGATTCAGGCTCCAGATTTTCACAAAATTCACGCAGTAGATGAACTTTACTTTAAGATAGATTTCGTAGAAATTTGGTTGAAAAATTAGAATAAGGTCGCCAGCTATGGCAATTTTTGTCTTCCAAATATTGTAAATTTGCTCAGGAAAAATAAAGGTTTTTTCCCTGTAACTTCCGATGCAGTAACGAAATCAAAACGAAATTCATGTGATAAGTGGATCTTGTTGCATATGTAGCTATGAACGAATTTCGTTGCAAAATCGTTAAAAGGTTGCCAGCTATGATGAATTTCGTAATATATTGACTTTCATTATTTGTGTTATAGTAAATGCTGTCAGAAAATAATATGTGTTCCTTTAAGTAAGAAATGGTTGATATGATACTACAAAGAAGTGTATAACGTCTTCACACATTTGTAAATCCCTCCAAGACAGTTTCTTCGAAAAATAGTTTTCCAGCGGCTCTGATGCGCTAGACTTTTTTACTATTGTTCGAAGAACATTAGTATGAAAATCGATTCGGCTAAAAATTCATATTTCCATATATATACACTAGCGGTCATGAAAACTGCACCACTGACTCTAATTATCTACTTTTCCCATTTGGGCTCAAACCGGTTTTCTGGAAATCATTTACTTGCTAAAGGGATATTAGTACAAGCATAAGCTGTCGATAGAAGGTAGCAGCAATTCAGTTTCAGCTTGCATGTGACTAAGGAAAGATCTAAATTTACTATGGGACGAAAGTACAAACAATTAACCCGGGATCAGAAAGTGAAAGTAGTGTGTTATAGTGAAGAAGGATTGTCTGCGAGGTGTATAGCAGGTAAAATTAAGTGCTCGCATAGCACGGTTACCCGGTTTTTAGAAAAAAAAGACAACGTTAATCATTACGTTCGGAAACCAGGGACAGGTCCCAATCGGAAGACAAATCGTCACGAGGACCGAATAATGATACGCCAGTGTTTAACCGATCGGTTTAAAAGTGCAGTTCAATTTCGAATTGACTTAGAAACATCGTATAGAATAATTTCGAGTATTGAAAACCTGCAAAGAAGCCTCTTTTGACACAAAAAATGAAGTCTGCGAGATTAGAGTGGGCAAAGCGCTACAGAAATTGGACCGTAGAGGACTGGAAGAAAGTAATTTGGTCGGACGAAAGCAAATTCAACCTTTTCAGTTCCGACGGAGCTCCATATGTAAGACGCAAAAATGGCGAAAGACACAGTGACGAATGCATAGTGAGGACCGTGAAGCATTCTCAAAGCCAAATGGTGTGGGGATGTTTCTCTTATTATTTTCCCGGTCAGCTGGAGTTTATATACGGCAATGTAAATGCTGAACGATATCGGCAAATAATAAATGATAATTTGTTGCCATCAATAGAAGAGCACCTAGGCAATGCAGATAGAGTCATTTTCCAAGATGACTCCGCCCCTTGCCATCGTGCGAAATCATTAAGTGTAGTATTAATACGAAACCTTAAGAGGTTTACTCTAAAACACTAATTAATTTTTTAAAATAAATTAAAAAATCCTATTTTATGTTAAAGAAATGATCAACGACGTGGGAATCGAGACGCTGAATTGGCCGGGTAATTCTGCAGACTTGAGTCCAATTGAAAATCTTTGGTCATTTTTAAAAGCTAAGGTTAAGCAGCACAAGCCGAACAATATTCAAGCGTTGAAATATGTACTTGAAAAAACCTGGTTCGAGGAAATAAAGCCTGAATTGCGAGAAGCTTTAATGTAATCGATGCCAGGTAGAATAAAAACCACAATTAACGCCAAGAGAGGGTCTACGCATTATGAAATAATTAGTTTCATGTTGTTAGTCTTATGTTTATACATTTTCATATAAAAATTGGTTAGGAGCATGTGTAGTAAATAAACAATTTTCAATTGATATTATTTAAAATTCAATGAATAAATATACGATAAGGATTCTTTCCATGTTTTTTAAATAAGGAAGCGACGCTAAATCAAATTTATAATGAAAATATAGTTAATTTAATGTGTTGAATAAGTTGTTTTTTCGGTTCGAGCGAATAGTTCGAATTTCTAACAAAGTTATATCAATTTCTGTGAAATTGATGGTGGTGCAGTTTTCATGACCGCTAGTGTATATATATATAGATATATAGATATATATATATATATATATATATATATATATATATATATATATATATATATATATATATAAATACATTTACATATATACATATATATACATATATATATAATATATATATATATATATATATATATATATATATATATATATATATATATATATATATATATATATATATATTTATAGGTATATATATATATATAT
This sequence comes from Nemotelus pantherinus, assembly GCA_963978885.1. Lineage (NCBI taxonomy): Eukaryota > Metazoa > Arthropoda > Insecta > Diptera > Stratiomyidae > Nemotelus > Nemotelus pantherinus. The sequence goes on from OZ022265.1 coordinate 62,596,173, forward strand.
ATATATATATATATATATATATATATATATATATATATATATATATATATATATATATATATATATATATATATATATATATAAGCAAAATGATTAAGGGAGATAATCTCTGGAGTGGCCGATCCGATTGACTTGAAATTTTTGGAGAACGTAGACGTCAATAGTGAGTAGGTCTATGAATTGCTAAAATTCAGATATCTTAAACGTTTTGGTGGCGGCAAGCGTTTTAGTTAATTTTCAGGTACTCCTATAATTCCAAGCAGTGTAAATTTTCGTTTAAAGAAATACTTGAGAATGAAAACTTGTTATGTTTTTAGCTTGCTTGTGATCAAAACTTGGAAATTTTGAGCCATGTGCGGGTACAGAGTGCCTAAAAGAAAGCAAGGATTTTTTTTCAAATTTTGACTTGTCATTACCTCTGACAAAAACATTGGATTATCGTGCAAATTGCAAAGCATTTTGATGTTGACTAAAATTAAACAAACATGGATTTCCTAGATAGTGCGGGTAACCCTGTAACTATGGCAGGCTCCTGAAAAAAAATCCTTCAAATCATTGAACCTCCTCAAAAATTATTGATTTGCGACCAAAAATTCAAACCATTGACAAATTTTAGCCCTTGTCCATCGTGTTCAACTGAAATTTTTAAAATTCCGATTTGCACAAGAACGGCATCCCACCACCAAATTACTTCTATTTTCAGCACTTGAAAGTTCTGTTTACGAGAACTGACGACTGGATTATCCGATCAAAATGAAATTTACAGGACATATTGCAATTAACTAGGACCAGGTCTGAAAGAAGTGATTTTGAAACGCGGGCAACCCTGTGGTAGTGGTACCATCTTAAAAAATCACTGAGAAAATAAACAGCTTTTTGGCCTTTAACTTCAAATTCAGTATTTGGATCTTACTCTAGATACCATTTGGTGAAATTTGGCTGAAAAATTAGAATAGAGCTGCCAGCTATTGTGATTTTGGTCTCCTAAATCTTGCGAATTTGCTCAGCAAAATAAAACCAATTTTTCGAGTTTTGAAAATTTTTCGGATGGCAGTCTCAAACAACGTTTTACCACTAAAACTTTCGATGAAATCCTCCGATGATAACGAAATTCAAAGGATAAGTTGATTTAAGGGGGAAAATACATGTAACTGCTAATACAAAATCAATTTTTTTTTATAACATCAAAATGCTTGATTGAAATGCTCTTAAAATATACCAAAAAAAGTTATAAAGCGATATTCGTATTAGTTCTTGAGTTATAGTCAGTTATAGGCAGCGCGGCGTTCCCCAGGTCTGTCGAGCTTTAGAACTTTAAACGCGTTTTTCTCAAAGTAGTACTTTTTCAAATTCCGTACAAAATATCTCAAAAAATACTGAACCGATCCAGCTCAAATTTATACCACATCTACAAAAGATTATTATCTCTTCGTTGAAATGTTATTGTAATTTCAGAAAAATAATTTGTTTATTAATGTTTAAAGCGTGATTTTTTAAAACATAATCGATTTTTTTGTTAAATCTAAAATTAGTGTAAAAATTTAATTTTTTTTTTATAAATTTCATTGGTTCATATGAGCATAGTGCAATCTTGACTGATATATATATATATATATATATATATATATATATATATATATATATATATATATATATATACATATATATATATATATATATATATATATATATATATATATATATATATATATATATATACATATATATATATATATATATATATATATATATATATATATATATACATATAGATATATATATATATATATATATATATATATATATATAAATATAAATATATATATATATATATATATATATATATATATATATATATATATATATATTTATTTATACATGAAAAAATTTAATTTTTTTTTTATAAATTTCATTGGTTCATATGAGCATAGTGCAATCTTGACTGATATATATATATATATATATATATATATATATATATATATATACATATATATATATATATATATATATATATATATATATATATATATACATATATATATATATATATATATATATATATATATATATATATATTATAAATATAAATATATATATATATATATATATATATATATATATATATATATATATATATATATATATATATATATATATTTATTTATACATGAATATATATATATATTTATATATTTATATGATTAATTTTCGGCGAAACGAGTTAAATAATAATTTTCTTCGAAAATCAGTAAAAACAATTAAGAAGGCGGAATTTATCAGCTAAGTATTGTAATGAAAACAAAGTGTTACCGAAAACTAACACGCATATTATTTTAGCTTTCGATGAATTATGCTAATTCTACGACTGATTTAAGTAAATTCAGGGAATATGCCTTGAAACCTGCTTATATGTCCGCGTGATTGAATGCATTCACAAAACTTACACCAGAAACAGCACTGGCATCGTCGAATGAATCCTGCTTTCGATACCAAAATCAAGGTCAAAGGAGCGTCCTGGGTGGGATTGTTTTTGCAAAAAGGATATCAGGACCACCTGTACTTCAAGGTATTAAAGTGGCAATTAGGTAATTTTAGTTCTTCGATGTTTTATTTCTTTATGTTCAGTATACTGGAGAACTTTGTCCCAACTTATAATGCGGCCGGTTTTTGATCGACTGATTCATGCGAGGCTGTTATTCTGGGCAAAACAAACATGGCTTAGTTGAAATTGAATCGGGTGCAGTAAACTCAGTGCTCAGACCTTTAAACACACGATGAGGACGATTGGTATATTACCGGTGGTAGTTCTGGTGTTTCGACGACGGCTGTGGCAGCTGGTATCTGTTTTGCGTTAGAAGTGTTTGTTTAGTACAATATTTTTTGCTTTACAAAAAACTAGTTTAATGCCGGATTTACATTCTCGCCGAGGAATGCCAAATGTAGACAAGGTCTGTGTGTAAATGGTCTCCTTGTCTATTCTCCGCTGTTTTTTTCATGGCAAGCACGCGTGTGTAAATGGTTTGCTCGTCGGCTCTTGTTATGAAGGGATAATGATCCTTTTATTGCTGTGCCTGAGTGTTTATGACCGTCTCGTCCTAGTTCGAAGCCGCTGGAAGCGAAGTCGGTTTTATGCATCGGGTCAAAGGGATTCGAGAGGGTAGCATGTGCTCATTCACATTTTCGAATTTTTCGCCGGGACTTCAAACATGTCTTTGCGTGTCCCAGATTGAAATAAGTCAACGCACACCAGGCAGTTGCCATAGCCACAACCTGTACCTCAGCCATCGTTCACTGAACTGAACAAAACAGCTCACAACTGTCGAAAGGTGCATGGTGCAATATCCTAAGTAAACAATTCACCCTATGAAAGATGCATGGTGCAATATCCTAAGTAAACAATTCACCCTATGTCTTGCAGAGTATTGTCCAATGTCTTGTTGAGTCTTGTTTACAAGACGCTCGTCCCTATGTGTAAACCCGGCATAAGAGCTATTTGATCAGACACAGAAAGGTCAGTGCGGAATCCAGCCTCTTATTGTGGCGTAGTGGGTTTAAAACCAACGTTTGGGTTGCTCTCTTGACATGGACTGATTGCTGTTGTCAAAACGTAGATTACTTTGCAATTGTTTTAATGCTATATCCGGTAAGTGTATTATCGGTACTTTTATTGCGTTTTACTAACGAGTTCTTGCCGGCTCGGATGAGTTTGATTCAACGACGTTTAATGATGCCGGAAGTTCCATTGCCGTTCTTAGATGCCGTTCTTAGATGATTGCGTTGGAATTTGTAAGAAATGCCATTGCAAGTGTCTGTCGCTGGAATTTTTAGAGACATGGAATTAGATTGCTAACATGATAGAGGATAATGGAGCAATCGTAGAGCAAATTTCGTTGCCAAATCTTGTTAACGGAGTGTATGTATATTCAGTACTCAACGAAGCCAAAGCGGCTAGTTACATAGCCCGATACGACGGAGTTGACTCTGGACATGGAGCGACGGACGCTATCAGCAGAGAAGAGCTCTATGCGAAAACTTGTGGAGAGTAGAAAAACTACACAAAATATTATTTACAAGCAATGAAGGTGAGACGGTTGATGGCTCAAGAATTCCGAAAAGTATTCGAATTTAGACAAAATCGACAAAATTAGCATTCTCCTAACGCCGACAACATTCGCGGATGCTCCAATGTACAAGGAATTCATAACTTTGCCAAATATGGCTGAGATTCGAGTCATATCTATATTAATACGCCTATCGAACAAAGGTTTGACAATTAGTTAGCGACCGATGAATAACAATTTGCCCGAGAAACTTCTGCTTAGTGTGGCAAAATGGTCTAAATCGCACGTACATTCCAAGGAAGCCGCCTCACCTTAATCTGTTTGAAGAGTGATACAGATCAATAAAAACATTTTGATTAATAAATCGTAGTAGCTTAATTATTAGGATGCCAAATAAAAACATGAATTCCATGTACATAGTTTTATAATGAGGAAATTTCAAGGCTTTTACAGTTTACACATAGAGCAATGTAAAAAAAACTTTTGTATATAAATGGTGTATGTGATTCGCTTTCAATATTCAATAAATCACATTGCTCTATATGGCTGAATCGTGGTTATGCTCTGTTTCTTATAATAAAATGTAGGAATTCTGAATTTACATAGATTTTAAAATTTCGTTGAGCAACCAAAATGGTTAACATTATATGGAATGGTCGCAAAATGCGAAAAAGTTTAACTATGATGTAGAAATCTTAAACAACACAATTCAGTGCTTCTTACTTTTGAAAGAGATATTTTTTCAATGTTTATGAATGAGGCAATAAACGAAACTGCTGATTGATGATCGGCTGATTTTTTCAAATTATATCTATCTCATCCCCTTTTGTACCCCAGCAAATTGTAGAACACTTTCGGCTTCATCTTTCAGGCGCTTATTCAAAAATGCATTTATTCTACACGCGGAGTCTTCATCAACAGCATCATTTATTTGCTCTCTACTTTAAATGACTATTTAATTCTATGGCATACCATATTTGAGAGCATGCCATTGAAGGTAATTGTAAGGCATATAGCACACCACTTGCAGGGCCATAACATTTTCCATATTCTACCATACTGCACTTTTAAAATGACGATGTCGCTAGAGCGTGCTTTGCGTATGTTAAACGAATAAAAAAACATTTCTAGCGCATCAGAACCGCTAAAAAACTAATTTTCGAAGAAATTGTCTTTGAGTGACAAAAAAATGGGGAAAAACGTTATACACTTTTTGTAGAATCATATCAACCATTCCAACAACAAAACTCAAAACTGTTCAGTGCTGGCAGCACTTTCCCAACGCTGCAACAATAAGTTTACTATAACAAGCTCATACTTAAATCAATGTATCCTTTAAATTTTGTTCTCATCGCAGGATTTCATGGAATGTTTAAACGATTAGACGTTGTTTGAGGCTGCCTTCCAAAAAATTTTCAAAACTCGGAAATTTTAAAAATTGGTTTCTTATTTTCATTGCAAATGCTTTGCATATGAGTATGTAATTTCAAGCATCTGTTGGTGCAATATTTACGAAAATGGCTAATGCTAGTTACGCTGTGTTAACAGCAAAGCAAAATATATACCAAATCTGCTTCAGGCTAAGTTAAACCCAACCAGTTCGTTTCGATTGAATCACTGCGCTGGAAAATATACGGGTGAAAAGTATTTAAGGGCTACCACCCTCAAAACTTTTCAAATATTTAAAGCGATAATATTTGTTGTTAATTTTCATTGCAAGAAGATTTCCATTTGCAAATCTAATGATACAATCACTTAGTAAAGAAATTCCAATAATTACAAAAATGGTCATAGCTAGCAGTCCTTTCCTGATTTTTGTACGAATTTCCTACGACATTTGGTTCACAGTAAGCTTCGTTTTGATTTCATAATTGGAACAGAAGTTATAGGGAAAAAAGCTTTATTTTGCTGAGTAAGTTTGCAAGATTTAGGAGACAAAAATCACCATAGCTGGTAGTTCTATTCAAATTTTTTAGCCAAATTTTCACCAAATGTTATCTAAAGTAAGATCCAAACATTATGTGAATTTCATTTAAATGTGATGGCTGAATCGGAAGCTATAGGCCAAAAAGCTGTTTTTTTTTCAGTGATTTCGCAAGATGGTACTACTGCCACAGGGTTGCCTGCATTTCAAAATCACTTCTATCAGATCTGGTCCTAGCTAATACCAACATGTCCTGTAAATTTCATTATGCTCGGATTACCCGGTCGTCAGTTCTCGTGAACAGAAGTTTCGAGTGATGAAAAAAGAGATAATTTGGTGATGAGTTGCCACTCTTATGCAAATCGGAATTTTAAAAATTTTAACTTGACATGAAGGACAGAAGATAAGATTTATCAAAGATGTTAAATTTCTGTCAAAAATCAAAAATTTTTGAGGGTCAATGATTTGAAGGATTTTTTTTCAGCAGCCTGCCGCAGCTACAAGGTTACCCGCTTTATCTTGGAAATCCATATGTGTTAAATCTTAGTCAACATCAATACGCTCTGATATTTTCACGATGATCGATTGTTTTTCTTACAAGAAATGACAAATAAAAATTTGAAAAAAATTCCTTGCCTGCTTTTAGGCACTCTGCACGCACACACGGCTCAAAATTTCCAATTATTTATCATAGACAAGCGAAGAACACAATAAGTTTTGATTCCCAAACATTTATTTTAACAAAAATTTACACTGCTTGGATATATAGGAGCACCTGAAAATTCACTAAAACGCTCGCCGCTGCCAAGATGTTAAGAACAGCTGAATTCTAGCAAGTCATGGACCTACTTACTATACACATCTACGTCCTCCGAAAATTTGACTTCAATCGAATCGGCCACTCCAGAGATTATCTCTATTAAACATTTTGCTGAAATATACACTGGTGGTCAAAATAATAAATACACCCCAAAGTTTCTTGTAAAACATCTATTTTTTCAGCTGGCAATGCTTTTCAAGCGACACAATCAGCTGCAATGAATCATTAGATTGGGAGGAGAGTTTTGTATGTAGTAAGCCTGTATATGGTGGTTTCGCACGTGTCAAATTGAAATTGATGGTCAAAGGACCATTTTCACATTGGACAAAATAATAAATACAGTGTTTATAAATAAGTACTATCGGGCCACTTTTTAAGTTTTTTTTCCAAATTTATTTTCTTTCGAGTAAGTTTAGTGAAAACTTTTCTACTAAGTTCAAATTATCTGATTTCGTAATAATTATTTAGTTCAAACATGGGCCGAATTAAGCACTGCTCCCCAGAAAAGAGAATCGGAATTCAACGCCTAAGGGACGACGGCTACTCTCTTCGAGAGATTGCACAAATTTCTCACTGCTCTTTGGGAATGGTCCAGAACGCCATGAAGGAGAAAAATTATAAAGAAAATCGCGGCCGGCCACGGAAAATCACTCCATCATTGGATCGAAAAATTGTGCGCGTTTGTAAAAGGAACCCTTTTGCGTCTTCGGTCGTGATTTTGCGGGAAAAACAAATGCTAACGTGAGTGCTAGAACAACTCGTAGAAGATTATTGGACGCCGACTTACCAGCCCGATCGCCAAGAAAAGTGCCTCTCCTAAGTAAAAAAAAACATACGGAACCGACTAAATTTTGCAAGGGCCCATTTAGATTGGAGTGGAGAAGAAGGCATGAGAAAATGGCGAAATATTCTCTGGAGTGACGAATGCAAATTCAACATCTTCGGATCGGACGGAAAAGAATATGTTAGGCGTCCTCCCAAGAAACCATTTGATCCACACTATACCAAAAAGACCGTTAAGCATAGCGGAGGTAGCATAATGATGTGGGCAGCATTTTCTTGGTATGGTGTAGGCCCAATTCAGTTGATTGACGGGATTATGACCAAAGAAAGCTATTTAGGCATACTAAAGGACATAATGCTGCCATTTGCAGAGGAATACATGCCGCTTCGATGGACATTTAAACATGATAATGATCCGAAGCACTCTGCAAAACTAGTGAAGAATTGTTTGCGGCGCAAAAAAATTTTGTTTCTCGATTGGCCGGCGCAGTCACCGGACTGTAATCCTATTGAGAACTTATGGAAGCAAGTCAAGGATAGGGTTTATGTACATAAACCCAGAAATAAGTTCGAATTGTGGACTGCAGTAAAAATAGAGTGGCACTTGATTTCAAAAGAAAGCTGTGAACGTTTAAAGGATTCTATGCCGGCTCGTTGCAAACAAATTCTTACAAATAAGGGTCACGCAATAAATTATTAAGCTGATATTATAAAAAAAAATAAAACTGAAAACTTCTCTTGAAAAGAATTAAATTTTTCAACATAATTTCTCATACTGTATTTATTTTTCTGTCCACTCTATAATTGGGATAATGAATCCAAATCGGAACATATTTAAAAACCCTTAACAGGTATTATGCTTTATTTGCTACTAATATGTTCTACACATTTCAACGAATCGTTCAGAAGACTGGCTTAACTACTTACAAGGTATTGAAAGCTGAAAAAAATAGATGTTTTCCAAAAAACGCAGGCGTGTATTTATTATTTTGACCACCAGTATATATATATATGTATATATATATATATATATATATATATATATATATATATATATATATATATATATATATATATATATGTATAAATACATATATATATATATATATATATATATATATATATATATATAAATATATGTATATATATATATAAATATACATATATAAATATATGTATATATATATAAATATATATATATATATATATATATATATATATATATATATATATATATATATATATATATATATATAAATATATAAAGAAATATGAATTTCCGATGAAACGAGTTTAATACTAACTTTCTTCAAAAATTATTGAAAATTTTAGCGCTTCGGAACCGCTAGAAAACTAATTTTCGAAGAAACTGTCTTTGAGTGACGAAAAATGTGAAAAGACGTTATACACTTTTTTGTAGAATCATATCAACCATTCCTTATCCAAAGCAACAAAACTGAACTTTAACTTAAATGATGAAAATGTTCAGTGCTGGCAACACTTTCTCAACGAAGCAGTAATAAGTTTACCATAACAAGCTCATACTTAAAGCAACTTATCCTTTGAATTTCGTTCTCATCGGAGGATTTCATCGAAAGTTTCAGCGGTTAAACGTTGTTTGAGGCTGCCATCCGAAAAATGCTCAAAACTCGGAAAATTTAAAAATTGGTTTTTTATTTTTATCGGAAATGCTTTGCATATGAGTACGTAATTTGAAGCATCTGTTGGTGCAATATTTACGAAAATGGCTAATGCTGGTTACCCTGTGTCAGCAGCAAAGCAAAATATATACCAAATCTGCTTCACGCTAAATTAAACCCAACCAGTAAATTTCGTTTCGATTGAATCACTGCGCTGGAAGTTATACGGGTGAAAAGAATTTTAGGGCTACCACCCTCAAAGCTTTTCCAATTTTTAAAGCGTTAAGATTTGTTGTTTCTTTGTATTGCAGGATGATTCCCATTTGTTAATCTAATGATATAATCACTTAGTTAAGAGATTCCAAAAAATTACAAAAATTGTTATAGCTGGCAGCTCTTTCATGATTTTTGTACGAAATTCTTACGATAATTGGTTGACAGTAAGGTCCATTTATTGATTTCTATTCGGTTTCCATTCGTTTTTATTTAAACACTGGACCGGAAGTTATAGGAAAAAAAGCTTTATTTTGCTGTGTGAATTTGCAAGATATACAAGATGCCAAATTTTCACTTATTATTATCAAAAGTAAGGTCCAAATATTGTGTGAATTTGGTTCGAATGTAATCGCTGAATGGAAAGTTATAGGACAAAAATGTTTTTTTTTCTCAGTAATTTTTCAAGATGGTACCACTGCCGCAGGGTTGCTCGCATTTCAAAAACGCTTCTTTCAAATCTGGTCCTAGTTTATACTAATATGTCCTGCAAATTTCATAATGATCGAATAATCCGGTCGTCAGTTCTTAAGAACATAACTTTTGGGTGCTGAAAATAGAGGTAATTTGGTGATGGATTGCCGTTCTTCTGCAAATTGGAATTTTGAAAATTTCAATTTGACATGATGGACAAAGGTTAAAATTTATCAATGATTTGAAGTTTTTGTCAAAACTCAAAAAATTTTCAGGAGGGTCAATGATTTGAAGGATTTTTTTTCAGCAGCCTGCCGCAGCTTCAGGGTTACCCGCACTATCTTGAAAATCCATAAGTGTTAAATCTTAGTCAACATCAACACGCTCTGTAATTTTCACGATGATCCATTGTTTTTCTTACAAGTATTGACAAATCAAAATTTGATAAAAAATCCTTGCCTACTTTAAGGCACTCTGCACCCACACACGGCTCAGTATTTTCAATTCCTTATCAAAGATAAGCTTTAAACACAATAAGCTTTCATTTCCAAACATTTATTTTAACAAAAATTTACACTGCTTGGAAATATAGGTGTACCTGAAAATTCACTAAAATGCCCACCGCCGCCAAAAACTTTAGGATATTGGAATTCAAGTAAGTCAAGGACCTACCTTATATACACATTTATGTCCTCTGAAAATTTCAGCTCAATCGAATCGGCCACTCCAGCGATTACCTCTATTAATCATTTGGCTGATATATATATATATATATATATATATATATATATATTTATATATATATATATATATATATATATATATATATATATATATATATATATATATATATATATATATATATATATTTATATATATTTTTATATATATCTATATATATATATATATATATATATATATATATATATATATTTATATATATATATATATATATATATATATATATATATATATATATATATATATATATATATATATATATATATTTATATATATTTTTATATATATCTATATATATTTATATATATATATATATACGAGGTCTGGCTATTAAATAACGAGACTGGTTTCGAAAAAGGGCTTTATTATAAAAATAATTCTTCATTCGAATGCTCCCCTTCAATAAACTCCCTTTTCCTCGCCACACACCTTTCCATACGTTTTTTCCATTGATCGAAGCAGTGCTGGAAGTCTTCTTTGGTGAGGGCCTTTAGGAGCTCTGCCGTTTTTTGCTTTACCGCTTCCATCGACTCAAATCGGGTCCCTTTCAAAGCAGATTTTATATTCGGTAACAAAAAAAGTCGCACGGTGCCAGATCTGGCGAGTACGGTGCGTGTTCGAGCACTGGAGTGTGCTTACCAGCCAAACACTGCTTCACAGATAGCGCGTTATGGGCAGGTGCGTTGTCCTGGTGCAAAATCCACGAGTTGTTCTTCCACAACTCGGGCCGTTTCTTACGCACTCGTTCTCGCAGTGTGGCCAACACTGACAAATAGTAAGTCTGGTTGACAGTCTGACCCTCTGGAACTCATTCAGTCATCACGATACCGTTAATGTCGAAAAAAAAACCGATCAACATTGCCTTGAATTTTAATTTGGACATCCTTGCTTTTTTGATTCTGGGCGATTCAGGCGTCTTCCAATGCTTCAATTGCCGCTTGGTTTCAACATCGTATTGAAAAATCCACATGTCGTCGCAAGTTATAATGTTTTTCATCAGTCCAGAATCTTTTTTTAACCTTTCAAGGAAATCTGAGCAGACCTGTTGACGTAAGAGCTTTTGGCCATTAGTCAGGTTTTTTGGCACGAACTTCGCACAGACTTTTGTTATGTGTAAACCTTCGTGTAAAATTTGTCTAACCGTTTCTTTATCGGCATTTACAGCCTCGGCAATCATCCGGATGCTCATTCGATGATCTGCACGCCCAATTCGGTTGATTTTGGTCACTGTTTCCGGAGTTGAAACAGTGACAGGGCGACCTAGGCGTTGGTCATCTTCAGTGCTCTCTCGGCCCTCACTGAAGCGCTTACATCACTCAAAAACACGCGCACGAGATAGGGAATTGTCTCAATAGGTCTCTTGCAACAACTAATAGCACTCAGTCGGAGTTTTTTTCAATTTAACGAGAAATTTTAGATTGATACGTTGCTTCTGTTTTTCGTCACACATGGTTTTCGGCACGAGAAAAAAACAAGTTCGTTTCAAACCGCTACTGCACAAATACAATAATAGTGACAAGAACGTGTTTTGGTACGTGCATAAACAAGAAATCTAGATACCCAACACTACTCGTTTTTTTCCGCACCCCTCTATGGCGCCCTCTAGGCGCGCAGTCTCGTTATTTAATAGCCAGACCTCGTATATATATATATATATTTATATATATATATATATATATATATATATATATATATATATATATATATATATATATATATATATATATATATATATATATATACATAAATATATATATACATATATATATATATATATATATATATATATATATATATATATTTATATATATTTTTATATATTTATATATATATATATATATATATATATATATATATATATATATATATATATATATATATATATATATATATATATATATATATATATATATATGTATCAAACGAGTTTAATACTAATTTTTTCTAGCGCATCAGACCCGCTTGAAAACTAATTTTCGAAGAACTTGTCTTTGAGGGATTTAAAAACGTGTGAAGACGTTATACACTTCTTTGTAGTATCATATCAACCATTTTTTACTCAAAGGAACAAATATCATTTTCTGACAGCATTTCCTGTAACACAAATTATGCAAATGTTCAGTGCTGGCAGCATTTTTCCAACACAGCAGCAATAAATCTACCATAACATGCTCGTGCTTAATCAGCCTTTACTTTGAATTTCGTTTTCTTCCAAGGATATCATTGAAAGTTTCAGCGATTAAACCATGTCTGGGGCTGCCATCTGAAAAATTTTCAAAACTCGGAAAATTTAAATATCGGTTGCTTATTTTATTGTAAGTGCTTTGCTTATGAATACGAACTGGAAGCATCTGTTGGTGCAATATTTACGAAATCGTCTGATGCTGGCAATTATGGGCTAGCACCATAGCTGCTTCACATTGTGTAAAACCCACCCTACGAATTTTGTTTCGATTGAGTGGCTGCGCTGTAAGTTACAGGAGTGAATATAATTTTAGGGTTACCACCGTCCAAACTTCTTAAATTTTTGAAACGTAAATAGTTTTTGTTAATTTTCATTGCAGGATCATTCCCATTTGGACACTTTATGACAGCATTGCTCGATAAGGATATGTAAATAAATTACGGAATTTATCATAGCTGATAGCCCTTTCACGATTTTTCAACGGAATTTCTACAGAATTAGAAACGCAACAAGATATTACTGCATCGAAATTTATGAGGAAAAAATCTGTATATTCCTGAGCAAATTTACAATATTTTGGAGACAAAAATTGCCGTAGCTGGTGTCTCTATACTATCTAATTTTTCAACCAAATTTCTATGAAATCTATCTTAAAGTAAGGTTCACCTACTGCGTTTATTTGGTTAAAATCTGGTGGCTGAATCGAAAGCTTTCGGCCAAAAATCAGTTTTTTTTACGCAGCGATTTTTCCAAATAGCACCATTGCCACAGTGTTTCTTGTACTTCAAAATCATTTCTACCAGACCTGGTCCTAGCCATTTCCAACATGTCCTGTTAATTTCATATTGATCACATTATCCGATCGTCCGTTCTCGTGAACAGAAGTTTTGAGAGCTGAAAATAGAGGCTAATTGATCACGGGTTGCCGTTCTTGTTTACAGCAGGATTTTAAAAACTTGTATTTGACTTGCTGGACAAAAGTCAATGTTTGTCGATAATTTGAATTTATTTTCAAAAATCAAAAATTTCTCAGGAAATTCGATGATTTGAAGGATTTTGTTTTAGGAGACAGAGTTGCCCGCAAAGTCTTCAAAGTCCATGTGTGTTAAATTCTAGTCTACATCAATACGCTCTGAGAATTTCACGATAATTCATTGTTTTCCTTAGAAGTTATGACAAATCGAACTTTGAAAAATCTTTGTCTACTTTTAGGCACTCAGTGCCTACACGAGGCTCCAAATTTCCACTTCTTTATCATAAAAACTAAAAACTTAATAAGTTTTCATTCTTAATACTATCTTTTAACAAAAATTTACACTGGTTGGATATATAGGAGTACCTGAAAATTCACTTGAATGCCCACCGCCACCAAAAAATTTACGATATTTGAATTCTAGCAAGTCATGGACCTACCGACGATATACAGCTATGTCTTCCGAGAATTTCAGCTTAATCGGATCGGCCACTCCCGAGATTATCTCCCTTAACCATTTTGCTGATATATATATGTATATATATATATTTTATTTTATTATTTTATTTTATTTTATTTTATTTATTAACCAAACAAGGTACAAAATCAGATATAAAATAACAAATTTAAAATAAAATGGAAAAGTAAAGTCAAGTAAACAGTAAAAACAAACAAGTTAAATAAGTAACAAACAAATGAAAAATGTAACAAATAGATTAATAAATAACAATCCATAAATAAAAACATTGACATATAAGCTATGGCTTAAGGTTTACGGGTATGGATGGCATGCAAAAGAGAGGATTTGAAGGATGATTGGGAAATCGTAGGGGAATATAAGTAACTTATGCTGTTGAATATTCTGCAGCATCTATTTATTGGCTCATTTGTTGCATATATCGTCGAATGTGAATATTCTTTTAGGAAACGATTGGACCTGGTGTTCCTCACAGGGATATTTATCGAAATTTTACTATTCAGGAATTCTACATTAATAGTGCCTCTAATGACGTCGAATGTGAAGCAGGCCGGTATCATTATTCTTCTGGAGGCTAGTGTCGATAGATTTAAATGACCCAGTCGAAACTCATAAGGGGATAAGCTATTAAAATCATAAGGGTTGTACAGTTCTCTCAAGGCGAAAAGTAGAAATTGTTTTTGTATTGACTCGAGTCTGTCACTGTAGGTTTCAAAAGCGGGATTCCAGCTAATGCAAGCGTATTCGAGAATAGGACGTACAAGTGAAGTGTATAAGGATCTTGTGACCCATAGACTACGGAATTCTTTGGCACGTCTTTTGATGAAACCTAGCTGTTTGTTCACACGAGAAAGCATTTTATCAAAGTGTAAGGTGAAGCGGAGTTTTTCATCTAAGATATCACCGAGGTCAGCAATGTTATCAACTCGGGTTAGCATATTATTGCCGAAGAAAAACGTATTGTGTGTGACCGTGCATTTCCTGGAAAAACTAATAACTTGGCATTTGTTGATATTGAGAGAGAGCTTGTTTATGTTGCACCACTGATCAAGTGAATTAAGCTTGGATTGGAGAAAGGGGGCATCCGATTTCGATTCAATAGTCTGATAAAGTTTGAGATCGTCTGCATAGAGTAAATTAGGTATGCCTGCTAGGACGTCAGATAAGTCAGAAATAAATATATTAAAAAGAAGTGGGCCATGATGGCTACCTTGGGGTACACCAGAGGTAGCACTAACGTTTTTCGATAAAAATCCTTGAAATTTTACACATTGTGTTCGATCGCGAAGGTAGGAGGTCAGCCAGCTGAGTAAAGACCCGGCAATACCAAATTTCTGAAGCTTTAGAATCAAGGTAGAATGGTCAACTCTGTCAAACGCCTTACTGAAGTCAGTGTAGACTGCGTCAATTTGGTATCCTTTTTCCATTTTGCATAGAACGTCAGAGATTAGAATTGTCAAATTCGTGGTAGTTGAGCGACCTTTTCTAAAGCCATGTTGTTGCTCGTTCAAACGGGAATCAACAAGCGGAGAAAGTTTATCGTATACCACCTTTTCGAAAAGTTTCGGAATCGAAGATAAAATGGCAATGCCCCTATAATTTCGGATACAGCGTCGATCATCATTTTTGAATATGGGTGTGACATACGAAAGCTTCCAATAGAATGGGAAAATTCCCGACGAAAGTAATCTATTAAAGAAAATATGCAAGGGATCTATAAGCTGCTCTATACACTTGCGCAAGAAGATCGGAGGAAGAAAATCAGGCCCAGGACCTTTGTTGCAGTCGAGATCCAAAATAGCTTTACTTATTTCATCACGGGAAATTTCTAAATGGTTCACAAAAGCTATTGAAGCTGAATCAGCGGAGGAAAGGTGTGAGTTTGATGGGTCTGGTGCATCGAAAATTTCTTGGAAACTATCAGCGAATAGGTCACATATCTCTTTAGGAGAATTATTAAGAAACATGGACGATGGATAGCCAGTAGTTTTTCGGTTCACATTAACAAAATCAAAGAATTTTTTCGGGTTGCGGACTATATTTTAGCCGGTTGTTCTAATGTAAGTGTCATAAGCTACATGAGACTTTGCTAAAAATTGCTAAGCAACTTCATTATATTCTTCCTGAATAGTAGGAATAACATCGGTATTTTCTTTAATAAGCTTATATATATATATATATATATATATATATATATATATATATATATATATATATATATATATATATATATATATATATATATACATAGATATATATATATATATATATATATATATATATATATATATATATATATATATATATATATATATATATATATATATATAAATATATATCGGTCCTTTATTATTCCTAGTATTTATAAATGATCTCCCTTCCTTTATTCGTTCCCCCTGCCTATTGTTTGCTGATGACTCCAAGATTTTCAAAGTAGTTGAATCTACCAACGACTGCCTCCAACTCCAAAACGATCTCTGTACTCTGTGCGACTGGTGCTCTTATAATTCACTTGCTTTGAACATATCCAAATGTCATCAGATGTCCTATACGTATAAAATGTCACCCTTAGTTTACCCCTATACTCTTTATGGCTCTTCCATTACGGCTGTGAATGATTTTAAGGACCTTGGTGTGCACTTAGATCCAAAGCTCAAATTTGACCTGCACATTGCATATATAACTGCCAAGGCCTCTCGTCTGTCGGGTTTCATTCTTAGGTGCTCTTCTTTGTTTACTAGCATCGCTACCTCTTTCCATTTGTTTTTTTCACTTGTTCGTAGCATCCTAGAGCATTGTTGTCAAGTGTGGTCTCCTCGTCATAAATATCTCAGTGATGCAGTGGAACACGTTCAGCGTAGATTTACTCGCTCACTGTCATTTAAATTCAAAATCCCTTACTGTGGTTATAGTGATCGTCTTTCCTTATTCCAAATTCCTTCATTAGAGTCCCGACGAGTGTTCCTTGACAAGTGCTTACTTTTCAAGCTGCTCCATTGCCCTATGCTCTCCGATCTTGGTTATATGCTGTGTCTACGTAACGTCAATCGATCGGATAGATCCCAATTAATGTTTTCTCTTCACTTCGCGCGTTCTGAAGTTTATTTCAACTCGCCGCTATTGCGTATGCCCAGAAAGCATAATGATCTTCAGCTTGGTCCTTTTTCGCTAACGTTCTGTCAATTTAAGTCCCAAATTAAAGACATACAGTCTGTCAAGAATGAGTTTACACATAGGAAAAAAATTCAATTTTTCATCTTTCTAATTATAAAATACTACTTTTTATTTATGTAAATGAATGTTTTTTTCTTACTTATAGTTATTTACATTATTTCCAACCGATATATACAAAAAAAAGTACAACTTTAATGCAAAACAAGAACGAAAAGACCAACGAAAACAATTATTGCAGTTCTTGAAGTGTCAAGAAACTCTTTACACAAATTATTATTGTATTTTAATATTTACATATTTACAGGATATTTAATATTATTTGGTATATTTAACATTTGGTATGGCCACCTTTGGCATCCACCACACATCGCAACCGATTTTTCATTGAATGAACCAACTTTTGCAGGTCATACGTGGTTGGTATTTTTTGCCATTCTTCGAGAATCGCAATTTTTAAGGCAGTTCGGTTTTTGGGTTGCCTTTTAGCGACTTGTTGTTTTAAGTAAGCCCATAAATTCTCGATGGGATTTAAGTCCGGACTCTTGGCTGGCGTATCCATCACTTTTCCGCAGTTGTATAAGGGCCACATTCGCACCATGTTCGCCTTATGTTTGGGATCGTTGTCCTGGTAAAGCTTAAAATTTGATTTGCTGTTATGCATAAACACGAATTTCTGCGCACTGCTTGCCAAATATGTTTTAAGGATATGCAAATATGGTTGGGCGTCCATGGTTGACTCGATGAATGCCAAGTCTCCTACTCCTCTGCTTGAGAAGCAACCCAAATCATAACGGACAACTTACCAAATTTTACAGCCGGAATGATATTTCGATTTTCCAACGATGTTAAAGGCTTGTGCCACACTCTAGCCGGTCCATCATTATAGTACAACATCATTTTCGTCTCATCGCAGAATATGACGTCGTCCCAGAAGTCAACGGGTTGAAAAAGGTGCATCATAGCGAAAGAAAAACGCTTTTCGATGTTTAGTGCAGAAAACAGTGGTTTCTTTCGTGCAGCTCTTGATGAGAACTTATTTCGTAGGATGGCCTGTCGTACAGTTTCATGGGAAACAGCAGCATCACACTCTTCCTTGAGTTCCCTAGCAAGTGTTCTGGTCGAAATCCAGGGGTTTTTATCAAGCTTCCTTATCATAAGGCGCTCTATACGTTTAGATATTTTTGGTTTTGAGCCACCTCCACACTTTGGCTCCAATCTATTCTCATTTTCAGCACGATTTATAACGTTATAGACTGCCATTCGTGCTACACAAAACATTTCCGACAGTTCCTGTGCACTTTTACCTAATTGGTGATTATAGTATATCATCTGAACTAACTCAAAGGATAATCTTTTGCCTGGCATTTTAAAACACAATATCTCACTTATTTATGCGTATTAGCCAAAAATTAATCACACACTAATGATCAAATTTATAGAGCTTTACAATACAGACCAAAAATTACGGTAAATTTACCGTATCGTTGCAGTAATGCAAAAAAAAAACTTTTGTGTAAAGAGTTTCTTGACACTTCAAGAATTGTAATAATTGTTTTCGTTGTTCTTTTCGTTCTTTTTTTGCATTGAAGTTGTACAATTTTTGTATATACCGGTTGGAAATAATGCAAATAACGATAATTAAGAAAAAAAAAATTATTTACATAAACAAAAAGTAGTATTTTATAATTAGAAAGATGAAAAATTGAATTTTTCCCTATGTGTAAACTCATTCTTGACAGACTGTAGTTCTTAAAGCTTCTTGTAATGATTGATTTTCTTTTTAATTTTAGTACTATGTTTGCACTTTCTTCCATGTTGAATTGTACATTAGCTTTAATTTGTTGAAGTTCTAATATGTATATTTCTTATATTTTCATTTATTTGTTAATTTTTCTATCTTCCTCTTTTGGATTTATTTAATTTTTCTATTTTTGTCATTGGGCAGAAGCCTGTTAAAATGGATTCAAATAAATAAATAAAATAAAAATAAATAAATAAATATATATATATATATATATATATATATATATATATATATATATATATATATATATATATATATATATATATATATATATACACATATATATATATATATATATATATATTTATATGTATATACCGGCGTGCTTTATCCCAGCCGACTTGCTCAGTCTATCGTGAGTTTGGCGGGCGGAAAAATCTCTACGTGCTACGGCACGCAGACACCACAACACTTAAAACATCTCAGAAGCAATGAAGACAATGACAACCACACAAAAGAAGGAAAGGAAGAAGATCCATCAGAGTTTTTTTTTCTTCAAGTTTGTTTTAAAAACATTTTTAAAAGTTAACAACACAAAACGTACTAAAAGGAAGCTAAAATAAGATACAATTTAACAAAAAAAATTCAATATATCAAAGTAAATTTTTCATATTAAACCCAATAACTTCAAATAGAATCAAATCAACTTATTAATAAGTTGGTTGAGGTTTTTTTTACTACCCAAACCTGGCCGGAATCGGTTTACACCAACCAATAACAGAAATATAAATAGCATAAATCTATAATCCAAATTATAAAGCCCGACAGATTGTATACAACTAAATAGATAATATAGTGGTTCAAATGGAAATTCACATGCAGATAAATAAAAAATAAAAAAAATAATATAACATCACCTCAAACTAATGAATTCAGTCAATTAAAATGTTAATATTAATTAATAGAAAAATTTCATAATTATTTTTCTTTTTTTTCCTTCATCAGAGTATACGTGACTGATAAAAATAAGCATAACGCAAAAAAATTTTTTGTTTATTTTCTTATTTTCTTAAGTAGCTGTCATTCAAATTGACGATATTCATAAGAAAACAAATATGCTATCTGGTGATCGATATAAATGAAATGTCAACCAATTTCAGTACTTAGCTGTTTTCTGCGCAAATATTGTTATATTATTTTCCGTCTTCCTATTATATTCCTTGGACTGAGTGTATTTTTCTCGCTTTTCTTCCACGCACACGCATTAGGCCATCTTGAACAAATCTGAAAACTTAATTCGCTGCTCGCCACAGTTGTAAATAATGTTCGGTGTAAATTGATTTTTCTTTTATTGATCTCCCTGGCTCGACTCGTAATTCTACCTTCCACCACATAATTTATGCATAGTTGAGGTGTTCAATATTTCACTTTGGTTTCTTTGTCGCTTCAGGCGCCAATCTTTAACTACAAGCCCTCAATTCGGCTTCGTTACACTTTTCAAAATTTAATTATACTAAACAAAACTGCATTACATTTTTTCCCCTGTTTTATTTTTCAAAAATTCACCGCTTTTAAAATTCAATTTATAATTTGATTCCTGCACTTTACAAGTACTTCCTTCCTATTCTCCATCCCTTTTCCTTTGTTCAAGCATTTTTTCCCAGTACCGCTAGAGCGGTTTCTTTCCAAATTCCCATTTCCAGATCTTTCTATACAATTAGGGCATCACACATCCCATTCTTGTACAGTCCCGAACAACAATTTCAGCTGATGGGACATTTAGTAAAACTTTCGCCAAACATTGGGACATTATTTATCCGATCTGTCAGATTCTGATCTGTCACCAATGGCCGCCGCTTGTATCGTAAACAACGTAAACAATGCCCTTACCGACCAAGGCAATTGTTTCGTTAGCACCTTGTGGCTCATGTGAGAGGCAAACTAGAGCCGGTGGCACATTTGCAGCCTTGCGGATACCGTAAATGCCACCAAAACCTTTTGCCTTCAGGTCCTCCCTTTGAATTATGGTCGGTGTAATCGACAGCTGTTCACACACTAGTTTCACTTCGTTGATAAAATCGTTTACATTCATCTCATTGCAAGGCGTATCGACGCTCTTTGCAGCCATTCGAATTGCTCGACCAGTTTCCTCTAACGTGGCAACTTCATCAGCAGGCAGCGAGTTCTTCGATATTATATTGCAGTCTTCGATTACAATAAACTCGATGTTGATATGGTGAACAGTGCTCTCCTGACAGGTTTTCCGTGTGAATAGCGGATAGGAACGTGCAACTGCAATTCCTTTCTATCGCATACAATTACAACATTCTCGCTTATGTTGAGGATTCTGGTTCTTACGAACCGTGCCAGGGCATGCATCCGCGAAGGTGTATTATGACGGGACGATGTCAATGCTAGAGCTGCAATAGTAGCCAAATCCAAGTACAGCGAACAAGTGGCAGTTGGTGATGGATGCAAACAAGATACTGCATTTTTGAAAACACCTTCGGTGGTACGAATTCCTAACTTATGCCGAGTACTATACTCTTCGCGAAACGAATTCAACGGTCGAATCCCATACAAAAAGAGCTATTCAATTCGTCAGTAAAGCTCTTTTTGTATGGGATTTGACCGTTGAATTCATTTCGCGAAGAGTATAGTACTAGGCATTAATGCAAACATCATCGAATTTCAGGAGCGTCAAATGACGTAATTGACCGATAATCAGAACCGGATTATAATGCGGATCCGACGGTGTTAACGACTGTAGGGCGTCCATCCTTGTGGGTGCAGTTCTGTAGTATCCGATCCAAAAGAATAATTTTCTTGCCAATAGTAAAAGAAGATCTTGACGAAAAACTTCACACAAAAACTTCAAACGAAACGGAAAATTTTATGTACCAGAGACGGTGCAATCGCCCAATGACCAAACACTAGCCAAACGTGTGGAAGAAAATCATGAAAATCACTTTTATTAGGCCTGTACCGTTTGTTCCGTCTTTTTTTTTACAATCTTCTTCAGACTACGTGAAATGCATCAAAAGGTGAGTGAAAATTCAATAGCTCTCTCTACATTTTGTTCCATTCTATAAGTAACTTCTGATTAAAGATTAAATTAACTGTCTCAATATATATGACGAATTTTCGACGAAGCGAGTTGAATGCTAATTTTTTTCGCTAATTAGTAAAAAAAATCAAACATATGCGTACGGCATACGATGCCAAAAAGAAAATGGTAGAAGCAAGTGGCGTATCAAGAGCATCTGTGGAGAACCAACGCTGTTTTATTATGAGGAGATGCGTTTTCTAAATACCGCAATATTGCTGCGTAAATGCAAGGACAATTTTCAGAAGGTTTGTTAAATTTTTTGTTCGTAATTTTAGCACTAATGCATAATTATTTTTAGTTTTCAATAAGTGACGACCCGGCACTGGAGGAAGAGATAACAATGTTGTCATTCCCTAAACATCATGGGGACGAAATCGAGACGGTGGCGCCTCCTGAAGATAGTTACATAGCCAGTGACGAAGCCAGTGATGCTTCGAGGCGCAAGAGAAGGAATGAGGCGCCTAGTTAGTACAACGATGCCATTCAAGAAATCGTGCAGGCAACAATCACGCCGTAGAAGAACATGTTTCAAAAATTTTCGGATAGCATTGCTTCTCAGCTGGAAGCAATGCCACGCGTGGAAGCGATTAAATTGATTTTGGAAATTTGGAATACAGTTTCAACCACTCCCATAGCGCTCATTGAAAAAGAGAATTTTGTTAAAAGTTCTTAAGAAAATTTTCAACCAGATTTCACAGCCACCCGGACCAAAAATCATTTCAATGAACAAGTAAAACCACCGACTTTGAAATGGTTCAAAGAAGAAAACCGCGATAAAAAAACAGCTAGAAAACTCCATCAGTGACTCAGGAAAAGTTGAACATCATTGTAGCTGCGTTCGACAGTGCCTGCAGCGACTATGATGACTAACTGTCAAGATTTTTAAATTTTTTTTTATATATGTAAGCTTAAATATTCTTTAGTTTTTAAGGTAATGTTTGTGCTAAATTTGGGAATAAATATAGTAAATATAATAAGTGGAGTGAAGATAGGGAGATAGTACAGACACGTTCTCGTCAACTATGAGTGGTTCCGTATTTTTCTCGTCAAGAAGCTGTATAAAATGCAACACGTTTTCACAATGTCGTTTGCGGTTTCCAGCTTAACATCAATAGGGCGGTGAAAATGTGGAACCTTGCTGCCAACCGCTCGAAAGCCATATCCACTGTAACTCTGACGCGACTCAACCCGTAATGAAGTACTTGCTCCATCGTAGACAGTGCACCGTTTTTATTGTTTCCCTTCATTATATGCCCACCTAAAGCAAAAGTATCATCACCAATCAGGTAAAACAGTGTGTTTACTCGCTGCTCTTTCAATTTCGATGCTTGTGGCAGGCTACAATTTCCCTCTTTGATGCATTTGTATAAGTTTGCGCCACTATATACAAGGCTGCCCGATGTTCGTCCATTGGCTCCGACATTAATATATATGAATTGACTGTGCACGTTCATAACCGCAAGGAGTACCACACTGAAGAACCGTTTGTAGCTGAAAAAGTCAGAGCCAGAGCTTGGTGTTGCATTGATTTTTATGTGTTTCCTTATGTTATCAACTGTTATCAACCGATTCTAGCGTTTGTGTAAAATTCCAGAGGCTATTAAAATCCTTCGCGACCTGTAGCCATTCCGTTTCAGTTGATAGCATCTGGAAACAATCGTTTTAAATTATGAAAAGTCACCGAATAACCCTTACCTTCAAATATTCGGGCTGAAGAACATCATTATCTGCTTCCAGAACCTCTGGTACGAAAGAACCTATCGTTTTCTGAGACACTCGTGCCATGTACTCTAACGACCTGTAAGAGTCTCCAGACGCTGTATACCGTAGAATTCTAGCTAGCCTAATTCTCGCCGGTATAGCGTAACGTAGCACAGTGTCTTTTTTCACTATTCTCGAATCAATTTATGCAGACAAAACATTAAAATAAATATACTATTCACATTCAACTCTAACCTTATGCAAAAGCAATTCAAAACTGTCAATCGATAGCCGCCAGAAATTACGAAAATTATTTCCGTCTTCTCACAGCAAATCGTTTAGAAGATTCGCTTCTAGGCTGAAAGCTGGTCGCATCTGCAAAAAAGGATTGACACAATATGCAGGTTTCCTTCTCAGTTTCTGCGTTTCTTCAATTTCGAGTCGCTCCAACTCTTGCAGAGCTCTCAAAATTTTGGATAACGCGCACTTGTTGAGCAGTGACTCAACGACATATTCGAAATGTTATGTCACGACATTTGCCTACGCATCAGGTGGCTAGCTAAATTTTGACACCGGGACTCGACTATCCGGTTTCCCTGCCACATGGGATGGCAACGTGGTCAAGATCTCGTTGAGCAATTAAAATACTATAAATTATGAAATGATTTGAAATATATATATGAAATTTTGGATAGTAAAATTAAATACTTGTTTGAATTGAAAAATAAATAACTTCAATTTTGAAAGATGTTTAAATAAATGAAATTGCCTTTTGATGATCAGCATATTCGCTAAAATGATTTCTACGCCGTTCTCCTTCATACTCCCTGCAAATCATGTAATAGTTTCACATTCATCTAAAATTTCACTCGCTTATCCAAGAATTGATTTTTCATACACGCAAAAATCTCATAAACAGCAGAATATCTTCGCTTTCTACTTCAAGTGACTTTTGACGAGCATTCAACGTTCATATGAAGCGCATGTCTTCACCGTTCAAAGGCATTTTCGAAATGATATTGCATGCCATGTAATCGCCCACGCATCAGATGGCATGCTATAAATTGACAGTCGGTGCCATAGGATATGGCAGAGTTAAAAGCCAACCGAGTCCGAGTCAGAGTATAAAAACTTATAAATAGCATGAAAACAACGGTATTGTGCGATATTTGCTTGATGGAAGGGATTCGCAGAGAGTGAAGGATTTACTATCAGCTGGCTTCTAAGAAGAACCAAAACCTAAATAAGTTCACTTTATCATATGTAAAATTGAGAAAAGCATACTCTCAATCGACAGGTGAGAATGTATATGTCCGTATTAGCTGATAAATGAGAGTGTGTTGACGTGCGTATAATCCCATCAAAAAACAGTAAACGCAGCGAACATTCACTGGCAACTAACGAATTCCTCTGAAGGGGATTGTCGAAGATATTCCTTTTAGTGACGAAGATATTCCTTTTACTCGCCAAATGGAATCGAAAGTAGTATTCCGCGTTAACTATCTTATCACTTACCATTTTTATACTCAGAATATGTTTTCAGAAAATCAATATCGCATAAACTGCCATTAGTTAAAAAAGCCTTCTTTCGCAAAGCACATGTATATTGCCTAGTGGAAATGAGAAACGTATCTGATCATATAAAGGGGGTACATATTTTGGCGAGGAGCTTTCTGTCTTTTTTCAACTTGGACTTGGATATTGTCATTCATTTCTCATAATCAGTGGGGAAATATCGCAAATTGTGTCGCAATTCACGTACTTTCCGAGCTATATATAGCTTTTAAGCTATGACCCGGTGTCAGTATGCAATCTTTTTAGTTGACGGGAATGCAAGAGTACGAGGTCAGGCTTCCCAAAAAGCTGTTTTCATAAAGGTGTAAAGGTAAAAGCTCAAAGTTCCCCTTTTTTATACCATACCAGCCTAGCACATGCTATGTTAAAAAAACTTTAGCGCAAGTGAACCGCTAGAAACACTAATGTTCGAAAAACAGTAGAAGAATCGTGCAGGTTTTGAGTGCATATTCCACGACATGAGCTGCTTATTACGGCCAAACTGTTTCAAATGCCACGTTTTACTTTGGTCTCAAGAATACATTATAACTCATATGGTAGAAGGTTTCAGATATTTACACGGCATGAATTTCAACGTTTATGAGCGCAAAACACAGGTTAATTATATTCGTTATCAGTTGCTTATTTCAAAAAATTTTGAAAGCAGCATCTCATTTTGAAAGCAGCATGTAACTGAAGTTGGTGTTTGGGGCTGCGATCCGAAAAATTTCCAGAACTTTGGGAATTGAAACATCGGTTATTTATTTTCATTGTAAATGTTTCCGGTATGAACACTAACTGTAAGCATTTATTGATACAAAAGTAGCACAACCGACTCGTGCTGGCAACCTTCTGCCAGTATCAAATCCAAGAATATATCCCATCTGCTTCACGTTGTTATATTACATTCGAAGTTATAGGAGTATAAAGAAATTTAGGGTTACCTGCAGCAAGTTTTTTCAAATAATCGAAAGCTTAATATTTGCTGTTTATTGTCACTACAATATCATTACCAATTGAAAATTCTACGATAAAACCGCTTAAGGTACTAGCACACTTCTCGCGCGCCAAAAATGAAACATTTTCAATATTTTTTTTTTGGTATTTGTTTTTTATATATGACAATCAAACTGTACCTACATTATAATACAAGTCTTGAAGAGTACAAAATTTTTTTTTTTTTATATCGCACAATATTTCCCCCTCTTACAGGGCGTCAAAATGAAGACCTCAAAAAAAGACTGCTCCATGGCGGACAGATAATCTCCAGAACGGCAACGCTGAAACAGAAAATTCAAAATGGGTTTTATAAAGGAAGGCCTCTTACGAGACAATCGACCAGAAAAATCGGAAATTTTGAAAAAAAAAAAAAAAATGGCGGACAAAATAAATAAGTTCAAAAATTGACCTTTTTTTTCAAGGTTTTTTGATGGTAAAAGTCGATTTTTGATTTTTTCAGCCTAATTGAGGTCGATTGTCTTACAGAATGCTTCGACAAACAAAATGAATCCAAGTTTATTCAAATCCACCGAGTAGATTCGGAGATTAACTGTCCGCCAGTTGGAAAAACATAGTTTCGAGTAAAACGCGTTTGAAGTTTATTTTAATCTTTTTTTGTACATAATTTTGAAAAAATAGGTTTTTATGGCTTACAATTAGTTAGTCAGCAATGCCTGGACCATATAAAAGTAAACCTTCATCCTCAAATGCCTGCTGTTGTTGTAATTGGTCCTTTTTTCTCTCTAAGCGTCCCTGCTTCGTTGCTGCCTTGCTAGCTTTGTCAGCCATCGAAATTCTCTGCTCGTCTTTTCTCTCTGCATATTGGTAAGCAAAATTTCCTATGGTGCAGCCCATTATTTCTAACATTTTTAGGAGTGTCATACGTCCTTCATTGAAGATTGATAGGGTTATTTGTACAGCCACTTCGACCACTTCTTTGCCTGCAAACGTATGTTTAGGAACGACCGCCCAAAGAGTGCTATTATAACATTCGTTGTTATTTTGTGTATTTCGCCCCATAAAACGTGCAAGTAATTCGTCGTTTGTTAACTTTTCGAATACAGGCTTGACGAGCTCCTGAACTTCTAAACTTAAAGCTGGTTTATGTGTGAACTTAGTATTTTTTGCTTTTGCCTGGAGGTATTTGCACCATTCTGGATTACAATTTTCATGTTGCGGCAAAGCATTAGTAGAAATCTTGTGATAGAATCCGGCCCATATTTCCTTCTTCATATCTTCCACAGAATCTGGATTACGCTGTATAGCCAAAGAATAATGAGCTGACATCTCCTTCATGACTTTCCCTGTCAAGTCCGTCGTTTTTGGTGGTGCAGGTTCCGAAATTTTCACTTTTTTTCGTGAAGGTTGTTTAATTTTAGGCTTTTCCTGAGATTCATCTTTCTTTCCCGCCGCTTGTCTTTTATTTTCTTCAGCTTTTTTGAATTTTTTTATTTCAGTAAGAGACTTTTTAACGTCTTTGAGGTGGCGGAACATACGTTTTCCTACATGTAAAACACATTCGAGCTTTGTAATTAAAAAGTCGCCGTATGGTTTGGAATCTACAACATTTGTAAAGGTTTTTGAATCCCCATCGCCGATATAATAAGCATATTTTACTTTATAAAGCTTTTCAGAGTTTTTGAAGATCTCAACCATTCCCTGAACTTCCATACCGCCGGAACTACCCTCATAATTAGCGCTGCACTCTTCGTGATGTTCACCCTCGTACCAAAGTTCAAAGTCAACGCGGTTCAGTTTTTTTTTCATCATTTCACAGGGTTTACAAGCTTTTGATGAAACAAAATAGTCTAAGATTTTGCCAGAATTTTTACCAATTACAGTACATACACCGATTAACGAACTGAAACCACGTTTTGACCACGTACCATCACCGGACACTGCCAATTCATCTTCGTTTAAATTTGCTTCTTTTGTTTTTTGCTTCTCTTCCTCGCCAGCTTTTACAAGACAAATGTCAGAAACAGTTTTTGATGCTATTTTAATACTTTCTACAATTTTATAATATGTTGATGAATTAAAATGTGACGTAAGATCCATCAACGAGCAAAACAGATCCACGCCATGTAAGCCGACGCCAAGTAATCTCATAACAAACACAATACGCCGATTGATTTCAAAGCCTGAGTTTACATTACTACACGAATTTATTGTTCGATCGCCACACTCGCACTCAATATTGATTTTGAATCCAAGTCCACGCAAAGCAGTTTTAGAAAACTTTACGTCTTTGTCACAAGTTTTGCACTTTACCATAGTAGACAACGCCGAAAACACGAGTTGAAAAGCCAAGATGCAGAAACTAAAACCTTCTTCAATTTTCACCTCAAAGTCAGTGCTCGTTGATAATTTTCCTGCAGATTTACTTGTAAAAGAAGTACTATGTGCTTCTGAGTGTTGATTGCCCCAAAATTCGCGAGAACGTCTCGTAGTTCTTCTTTTTTTCGATTTTCCATCTTTTTTACCTTTTTTATATGAGTTAGAAGGTTTCTGAGACATTTTTATACAAGATAGTTCTTCTATAACGTCAAAAATAGCACTGAGAACCTATGAGAAAGTCAACAAAACTCGATATAAACATGTAACCGGTATTTTGGAGAAAGGGAAATATTTTAATCCGCGCGACCGACAGCTGCGTACAAGAACGAGAGCGCGCGCTCACTAAAGAGACTATATCTCGGGATTGGTTTCGAATTTCTTTATGAAATTTTAGTGAGTTATTCTTGAAGGACTCAGGAATCGAAATCCGTAGAAATCCGATTTTTCAAAAATTGAGAAGTGTGCTAGTACCTTAATAAAGATATTGCAAACAAACACAAAACCAACAATAGCTGGCAAGTCTATCATGGCTTTTCAACCAAATTTAGCCTAGATAATGTTTATTATAGGTTTCATTAATTGTATGAAATTCGTATTGATTTCATGACTGCACTGGAAGTTATAGTGCAAAAAGTTATATTTTCCTGAGCGAATTTTCAAAACCAAAGACACAAAAATTACCATAGCTGGCAGCACCAATCAAATTTTTCAACCAAATTTCTATCAAACAGAGTTTAGAGTAAGGTTCAACTATTGTGCCAATTTCATGAAAATCTGGTTACTAATTCACATTTCATAGGGCAAAAAGCAGTTTTTTCTTTGTAATTTTTCAAGATGACACCACTGGCACAGAGTTGCCCACAATTCAAAATTGCTGCTTTTAGACCTGGTCCTACTTAAGTCCAATACATCCTGTAAATTTCAGCTGTATCTGATTATTGGTTCGTGAGTTCCCGTGAACAGAAGTTTTTGATGCTAAAAATATAGGTAAATTGGGCAAGGGCTACCATACCATATCAAATTTTTTTTTGTCTGTGTAAACAAAGCACAAGATTTACATATGAGTGGCTTTTTTTTTAAGAAGCGGCATTTTTTCAAGAGAAACGATGATTTGGAGGTTTTCACTTTCAGTGCCTGCCCTAGCTACAGGGTTACCAGCACGCTCAGTAAAAGCTACACAAATCTACAACTAAATAATGCCAATATGTTTTGAAAATTTCGTTATGATTGAAAGGCTCTTTCAAAGGTTATCGCAATTTAAAAATTTTCAAGTTTTCCCGTTCTCTTTTAAGGCACCCAGCGCACACATGGGGTTAAAAAATTCCAAAGCATTATCCGATTCACATGTAAAACACGTTCGAATTTGATTTCGTTTCCTTTATTTTTGCAAAAATTATTTGTGTACGGAATAATAGGTATATTAAAAATATCACTAAAATGGCTGCCGGCGCCAAAGGGTTAAAGAATTGTGAGACCTTGCACTATTCTGCACATACACCAATGTGTTCTGAAAATTTCAGTTCAATCAGATGGCGCGTTCCTGAGATTTTATCACTGAAATTTTTTTTAGGATATATATATATATATATATATATATATATATATATATATATAAATATATATATATATATATATATATATATATATTAATATATATATATATATATATATATATATATATATATATATATATATATATATATATATATATATATATATATATATGCAGTGGCTCACAGCTTATTTGATACAGTGACTATTTAAAAATGTAAATTACTGTAACTTTGAAATAAAGGCCCCTATCCAAAAAATTTAAACGTATTTGACTAGATGCAAGAGAAATAAAACTGGCGCAGAAAAATTGCAGCTCACAGCTTATTTGATACAGACACTTCAATGCGAATAAACTTCTATTTGTCGCGCCGTTAATCTGTCTTGTTTTTGTTTCTAGAATTTTTGATTGTGTTTAGACATTGGCTTAAGTAATTTTTAGCAAGATCTTGTAAGCTGAAGTGCCAAAATGAGCCAAAATTGTAAAATGGGTCATCGCACCACAATTGAACAGCGCAAATTGGTATTAAACCACGTTAAAAAAGGTAAAGTAGTGTTCGAAAATTTGCTGAAAGTGTGAATTTGAGTGTCTCTACAGTACAGCACATAATTGAGCGCTTCGTACACGAAAATCAGGTAGAAAATAAGAGGAGATATGCGCCAAACAATATCTTCACTGTATTCGACGAACGATACATTGTAAGCAAAGTGAAAGCAAACACAAAGATTTCCGCTCGAAAATTGGTTACTGAGGTTTATCGTGAATTAAGGAAGTCATGTAGTGCTGAAACCGTCCAACGAGTGCTTCGCGACCATGATTTCAACGGGTGAATAGCTCGTAGGAAGCCATTCATTTCCAACAAAAATACAATAAGCCGATTTGCCTTTGCCAAAGAGCATGTGGGAAAGTCATCCTCGTTCTGGAATACGGTTATTTTTGCGGACGAGTCCAAGTTTAACATTTTTGGCTCCGACGGAATGTCATATGTCTGGCGCAAGGCAATCACTGAGCTAAACAAGAAGAACCTCAAAGCTACTGTGAAGCATGGTGGTGGTAATGTGATAGTTTGGGCCTGAGTGTCCGCAGCCGGAGTCAGAAGTTTAAAGTTTATTGAGGAAACAATGGACCAAACAAATTACCTTGATGTACTCAAAAACAATTTGCTGCAAAGCACTGAAAAACTGGGTATAAGCAACCAATTTCGGTTGTACCAATACAATGATCCAAATCACAAGTCGGGAATTGTGCAGTTCTTGCCAATTTAGTATTGCACTCATTTGATGTCTCCGCCGGCACAGTCACCAGATATGAGCGTCATTGAGAATCTGTGGACTTTGTTGGATAACAACATTAGAAAACACAAGATTTCTAATAAACAAGACCTGAAGAAAGCACTGCTAGAAAACAAATTACTCCTGGCATCACAAAAAAACTCGTTGATTCAATGCTAAATAGGCTCCATGCTCTGCTTAAGGCTAAGGGCTATCATACGAAGTATTGAAATCAACTGGAAACCTCATAATTCACAACAATTTTATTGTATAATCAAACTGTTTCAAATAAGCTGTGACATGAAATTTGTTATTACTTTTAGTGTTTGTGTTTTTTAAGATGTAAAACAACAACTTTGTAAGAAATGTAAACTTATTTAATAAACAACAAACATTTTTCTTCAAAATGGTGTTCAAATTTTTTTGATATTGTTATTATGTTTTGAGTTATTGCAACTTAATTTTTTAAAGAAGCACTGTATCAAATAAGCTGTGAGCCACTGTATATATATATATATATATATATATATATATATATATATATATATATATATATATATATATAGAGAGAGAGAGAGAGAGAGAGAGATATGAATTTTTGGCCAAAGTGATTTTAATACTAATGTTCTTCTTCGAACATTAATAATAAATACAGGGAGTGTGGATCGGCATTGCTTCTATGCATTACGCAGGAAACCTACCAAAAATATGCCGACGTATTACTTTTCCCGTTGGGATCTATCTATCTATCTATTTATATATCTATCTAAATATGTGGGTTAAGAAATTATGTTTTGCCAAGTGTGCCTTTTAAAACACACCACCTGTGTCAGGTGTTGCGTTGATGCGATGTCTGCACCGAAAGCCAACGGAGAGAAAAAGTTCCAGGATTACCAGTCAAAATCGTTTCAAAGCTCAAGAAAGCTAACGCTTGTTAAATAATTTCAGCAGAAGATGCTTATCATATGAAAACTATCGCATTGATGCAAATACTCAGTCTAAAACACCTGCTTCACATTGAAAGCAGCATACTTTTTGAATTTCAGTTTCAACCGATGAGTGCATCGAAAGTTAGAACGTTCTCTGGTGTTGCAGTCTGCCGAATTTCCAAAACTTAAATTTTTTTTTTATCATAATCAAATTTAATGGTAGCACTTGTTGGTGCAAAACCAACAAAAAGATCTGGTGCTGGCAACAAAAAGATCTGGTGCTGGCTTGCTAGTATCACAGTGAAATATTATAAATGTGTTTCATAATATAAGTCGCTATGTCTGTAAATCTTGCTTGGCAAAATTGGTCACTACGTAGCAAGATTACAAACACTAGTGCCATCAAACGAATAAAAACTAAAGTTATGTTTTAAATTGATCCGTCTGTATGGCCGCAAAACTCGGCTGGCGTTCCAAGACAGACTGTTTTTATTGTATCATGTTTCGCTCTTAAATAGTAACATTTTTAGTAAATTAAAAACATACTAAAATGTATGGGTTTGGTTTTTAATGATTTTTTTACTAATGTTCGAAGAACATTAGTATTAAAATCGATTCGGCCAAAAATTCATATTTCTATATATATATATATATATATATATATATATATCATCAAAAAATTTCAGTGAGATAATCTCGGGAACGCGCCATCCGATTGAGCTGAAACTTTCAAAATACATTGGTGTATATGCAGAATAGGTCCACGTCTCACTAAATGTCAGTTATTGTTAACCTTTTGGCGCCGGCGGCCATTTAAGTGATATTTTTAATATACCTAGTATTTCGTGCACAAATAATTTTCGCAAAAATAAAGTTAACGAAATAAATTTCCAACGTGTTTTACATATGAATCGGATAATGCTTTGGAATTTTTTAACCCTATGTGTGCGCTGGGTGCCTAAAAAGAGGACCGGAAAATTTGAAAATTTTTAAATTGCGATAACTTTTGACAAAGCCATTCAATCATTACAAAATTTTCAGGACATATTGATATTATTTAGTTGTAGATTTGTGTAGCTTTTAATGAGCGTGCTGGCAACCCTGTAGCTAGGGCAGGCACTGAAAGTGAAAACCTCCAAATCAACGTCTCTCTTGAAAAAATGCCGTTTCTTCAAAAAAAAGCCACTCATATGTGAATCTTGTGCTTTGTTTAAATAACCAAAAAAAAAAAGATATGGTATAACGGGCACGCCTGGTAACCCTTGCCCAATTTACCTATATTTTTAGCATCAAAAACTTCTGTTCACTGAAACTCACGATCAGATGAGCAGAATTAATTGATATTTGCAGAATGTATTGGTCTTAAATAGAACCAGGTCTGATAGAAGTGATTTTGAAATGCGGGCGATTCTGTGCCAGTGGTGCCATCTTGAAAAACCACTAAAAAAGATAACTGTTTTTAGCCCTATAAATTCTTATTGAATCGTTCGATTTTGACGAAACTCACACAATTGCTGGACCTTACTTTAAACCACGTTTGGTAGAAATTTGGTTGAAAAATTCGGTTGGAGTTGCCAGCTATGATAATTTTGGTGTCTTCATTTTGAAAAAAAATATTTGGAAGTGAAAACATTCAAACCATCGAATATTCAAAAAAATGTGCGTTTCTTACAATAAAACCAATCTGTATATAAATCTTATGTTTTATCTACACGTTCAAAATAAAACTTTGGAAATTTTATGTCGGACAAGAACGGTAACCCTTTCCCAGTTAACCTATATTTTCAGCATCAAAAACTTCTGTTCACGGAAACTCACGAACCAATAATCAGATACAGCTAAAATTTAGAGAATGCATTGCACTTAAGTAAGACCAGATTTGATAGAAGCGATTTTGAATTGTGGGCAAGTCTGTGCCAGTGGTGCCATCTTGAAAAATTACAAAGAAAAAAAACTGCTTTTTACCCTATGAAATGTGAATAAATTACCAGATTTTCATGAAATTGGCACAGTAGCTAAACCTAACTCTAATCTCTGTTTGGTGGAAATTTGGTTGAAAAATTTGATTGGTGCTACCAGCTATGGTAATTTTTGTGTCTTTGGTTTTGAAAATATGCTCAGGAAAATAAAACTTTTTCCACTATAACTTCCAGTGCAGTCATGAAATCAATACGAATTTCATACAATTAATGGAACCTGTCATAAGCATTATTCAGGCCAAATTTGGTTGAAAAGCCACGATAGGGTTGCCAGCTATTGTTGGTTTTGTGTTTAATTGCAATATCTTTATTAAGCGGTTTTATCGTAGAATTTTCAAATGGTAATGATATTGTAGTGACAATAAACAGCAAATATTAAGCTTTCGATTATTTGAAAAAACTCGCTGAAGGTAACTCTAAATTTCTTTATACTCCTTCAACTTCGAATGTTATATAACAACGTGAAGCAGATGTGATATATTCTTGGCTTTGATACTGGCAGAAGGTTGCCAGCACGAGTTGGTTGTGCTACTTTAGTATCAATAAACGCTTACAGTTAGTATTCATACCGGAAACATTTACAATGAAAATAAATAACCGATGTTTCAATTCCCAAAGTTCTGCAAATTTTTCGGATCGCAGCCCCAAACTCCAACTTCAGTTACAGTGCTGCAGGCACTGAGCATTTTCTTCATTGATGTTATATGAGATGCTGCTTTCAAAATTATGTGAAATAAGCAACTGATAATGAATATAATTAACCCATGTTTTGCTCTCATAAACGTTGAAATTCATGCCAGTGGTAATATCTGAAACCTTCCACCATATGAGTTATAATGCATTCTTGAGACCAAAGTAAAACGTGGCATTTGAAACAGTTTGGTCGTAATAAGCAGCACCTCTGGTGGAATATGCACTCAAAACCTGCACGATTCTTCAACTGTTCTTCGAACATTAGTGTTTCTAGCGGTTCAGGTGCGCTAGAGTTTTTAATATTAAGTGCAATCGTTTTAGTCTCCGCTAAGTTAACTCTTCTACTAATTTTAGTGCTCACCACTTTCATGGAATGTCGCTAAAATTGCAAAGTGTATAATTTTAACATGATATGACTTTTTCTGTGTTAAGGCTTTAGTATACTCTACACTATCCTCCTTTAGGGGGAAAAAAAAATTTTCTGTAGAAATTAAATTTTTTGAACAATATTTACAAAGGAAGCTTGAATTTTGAATATTGAATTCATAATCGTTTCGTTTAGTTTAAACTTATAATAGGTCTGTTTGCGTACTATGATTCATTGCAATTAGTTGTAATGAAGCCGTTTTTGTACTCCGTTTTACTGAAAACTGAAAATTTCCCCTCTTTCAGTAACTTTCAGTAACTTTCAGTAGGGTCTGAGCTACTGATAAATACTGATAACTGTCAAACGGTTTTCGGCGAATGTTATTATGAAGGACGAATATTTTTGTGACGATAATTTATAAGCACTTACGATAACTTTATAATCACAATTTTTCTTCCAAAAACCGACAACTGACACTTTTGTTTGTCAATTTTCAGGAAATCTAATGAGAGCGTTTTCGTACTTTTCATATTATATTTTATATTTGAAGATTTGGCTGTATTTGATTGAACATACTTTGGTTTCGGGAAGTACAATCGATAGGCTATGTAAAATAATAAATGTTTTACCTTAAAGTTCAAAAGTTTATTTCGTTTTCTGATTTTGTTTTATTATTTTCTTTGATTTGTTCTCTCATATTTTGCATTAAACTAATGCCGTTTCTCAACTTGATTTGTAGTTCGTTAATGTAATTAAAGTGAATTATGCTTTCAATTATTCTCTTTGCGGTTTTGTAGATGATTATTTTTATCGGTCCATTTTGTATTTGAATATTTTGTTGAATTTTATTGAGCATGTTTCCGAACTTCTCTATATTAGATGTGTTAAAAATGTTGTGGCTCTTGTTTTGGCACACCTTTGATATTTTTTTTCAATTATTTGTAATGTCAGCTTCTCCAATTGCAAAACTGATTTTGATGGATTATCACTGCATCTAACTGTGATCTTAGTGTTTTCTATTTTCTATTTCTATTTACTCGTGGCATAATCTTCATTTTGAATTTTGATTTCTATACTGAAACTTTCTATATTAGCGTTCGAGTCACTGTTACAAAGAAAAGTTTCTTTAGGCTTCATATTGTGTTTTATCAATCTTTTTATGTCAATAATCGAGTTGCTGTTACATAAATCAGCTTTCAAATGTTTTATATTGTGGGTTTGTTTATGCACTTCTTCAGACTTTCTTTTATTTTGATTTTGACTAGTGTTTTTTTTTTGGTTTATGACAATTTTTCTTGTACATGGTAATACTTTATTATCATTGGTATTATTTTTTTATTGGTTTCATATTTGTCAATGCCTCTGAGCTCAATTGATTCATCTCATGCTTTTTATAAAATTTTTGTCTATTTGTTTATCGTTAAAACTTTCGTTTATTGGTCTCGCGACTTCAACTGATTAGTATTTGTGTAATGGTTCAGTTTTTCTTTTAATATTATCGATCAACTCATCTACTTTATTTGCGTTTAGTACTTCGATGTATTTTATGCTCTTCTGATGTATTATTGAATATTCTTTGTCAGTTTCAGGCGTAATTTCTTTCTTAGTATTCCTATTTCTCTGATATATAGTATTTTTTTCAATCCTTCCAAGATTATTGTCATTCTGGTTTTTATTTCTGTAATAGTTATTTTGGTCTAGTCTATAATTATTATTGTTCCTATATGTATTATAGTAATTTTTTGACAGTAGTTATTGTTTGAGCTGTTTCTATAATTAAAATTCAATTTTGGGTTTGCATTGTTTCTTGTGTTTACATACATAATATTTCCTGTTATATTTATGCTTGATTCTAATTCAGTTGCTATCTGAATTGCTTCTACAAATATTTTGGGCTATGCAGCAAAAATTGTAGGTTTGAGTGACTCGTCTAAACCATTCTTAAAACTAGTGAGTGCGTACGAGTCATTTGACTTTCGTATTGCTACTTTCTCTGCTAAAGTTGGGCTCTGACCTAAACTACTAATTTGAGTATCAGTCAATTCGTTAACGAGCTCAGATAGTTTATCGCCATACTTTTCAACTGTTCCGCGCTGGCGTATTTGGAATAGTTGTGTATGAATTTGTTGTTGACTTTTCTTAATTTTATATCCATTTTTTAGAACTCTTTCTAGTTTCACGTAGTTAGCTATTATAAAAGTTATGTTTTACCAACTATTTCTATTTTTACATGTTTAATAAATTTAAAAAATTACTCGTTTGTTTCATATTTTGATTAAAAATATGAGGTGTTCTGCTTAGACTCATTTAAAAAAAAAAAAAAAAAAAAAAATTATTTTACATCCTCTAATACTTGTTCCTCATACCAAAGACCATATGAACTTTTCTTTGTACTTCCATTATGCTTTTTGCCAATGAATTGAACTAATTTAAATTCTAATTTTTTTCTCATCGAGAAGCCATTTTATTATGTTCGTAAAATCTGTTTAATTTCACTTAATTTGCTGTCTATTGAAAACATTATATTATTTGATACTTTGTCTTACAGTTTCTAATTTTTGCATAATAGGTTTCATTACATGCATTTGTTTTCATTTCTACAATAATTTTATATGCTTTTATTTATGTTATTGAATTTTAATTATTAATATTCTTGAAAATGTAGTTTTCAATTCTTGATGTGGTTTTTTTTTGTTTGCACAGCTCAGTTTTCTTATTTTGTATTCGCAATACTTTCATAAATTTTTTTTTTACAAAGTAATGTTTTTCAAGCAGTTTTAGCTTAATATTTTTTGTAATTAATTTATAATGATATTATTGACATAAATTAATTTCTGATCTATAAATTAATTTTTCTTTATGTTCGAAGCTTATAAGATTTGAAATTCTCATTATGCGAAGTTCGTAATATCAGTTAATGTTTATCTATAATTTTAAATCAATTTTTCATTGATAATATTTTAAGTTTCTGCAGTCGTCAAAAATTCGATGTCGTCTTAGCAGTTGAATTTTGCATCGCTAGAAATTTCCAGGATCGTCTAGCCAATAATTTGCAAATATCCACTTGCAAAATTCTGTCGGACTCTAATTTAGCAGGCGCTCGGAAAATGTCGTAAGTGGAAGGATATTGATTCACAGGATCGTAAGCGGAAGGATCCCCATATAATATTATAAATATGCTTTTTAATATGGGCTTCTATTTCTGTAGATCTTGCTTGGAGAAATTAGTGGGGGCGTAGCAAGATTACAAAACACTAATGCCATCGAACGAATAAAAACTAAAGTTTTATTTTAAATTGATCCGCCTGTATAGTCGCCAAACTCAGCTGGCGTTCCAAGACATACTTCTTTATTGCCTCATGTTTCGCTCTTAAATAGTAACATTTTTATTAAATGAAAAACATGCTCAAATATGGATTTGATCTTTAATGTTCTTTCTAATATTAGGTGCAATTGTTTAAGTCTCCACCTAGTTAAGTCTGCTACTAATTTTAGTGCTCACAACTTTCGTGGAATGTCGTTAAAATTGCAAAGTCTTTATTTTTAACATGATATGACTTTTTATGTATTTACGTTTTAGTGTACACTAATGAAAAAAAATTTATAAATGCCTGCTGCCTGCACACTCATCAAAAGTCACCGAAATCTAAAAAAAATAATCTTATTTTCCTTATTTATCTTATAGATATATTGGTCAATTAACGAAAGCAATTTGACACGAATTAAGCAATTATTCAACCTGAAACCCTTTTTTTCAAAAAACATAAGCTAGCATTTTATTCCAATTAGGTTTCAAGCTAAGTGAAACTAATCCTCTGCTTTGTAAATAGTCCCTTCAATAGGAGCAATCAATGGTCCAGATTTTAACTGGGGTGAAATTGATTATTCCTATCACTCTAGCAGGATGACAAAATTTTCAATCTTTCTTAATATTTCGTGATTAATTTGCATAATTTCTATTCGCGTGGAAAGAAGTCAAAGTAGCCCTTACCTTCTCTCGCTAACCCTTTAAGGAATATATTATTCACTATTTCACCCTATCATTTACGGGTAGCTCTTATTTACTTTTTAATGATGGCTTGGGATCTAATTATCAGAATTCAACAGTAAAAAACTGATAAATTTCCAAAGAAAAATGTCATGACAATCTGTTACAGATAGAATGATGATCAATTTCGTTTTAGATGACTTGGTCCACTGAGAAAATTAAAAAAATAATATAACAACGGAAACATTTATTTGACAAATGGGATGAAGAATTAAATTAAACCTTTTGTTTCCTATACTTTGACAATATTTAGTCTTATTTATATATAAAACGGTCAAGGATGAAAAAACCAATATGTCTTGTGGATAAGTAGTTGTCAGATCAAATAAACAATAACTTTTTTTGGACTTGATTTGCTTATGATTTCTCTCCTATTCAAGAGAATCATTTCCCAATTACCAGTCAGCTGCGTCTTCATTTTCATTAACAACTCAAACGTGTAATGACTTCGATATCGAATTAAGAGTAAGTGCTTCCGGTTCTTTGATCCGTACTTCCTAAAATTTCCGGCCAACCTACGAGCAAAGTCACGTCCGGCCAACCTTACATTGGCCAAATTAAACGCCCCTTGACGTGCAAGTATGCAGACCTTATTAAGCAAAAATTGTAGCAAATAGCTTAGAAATCAGTCAGAATGCCGTCTATTCATAGTAATTTTCGAGTTATATAGTTTACCCAAAAATTAAGTGCTTTGGAGCCTCTATTTAATATTTATAGGTTAGAAGCGATAATTGAATTATTTAAGAGGCCAAACGAACAGCAATGGTACTTACAAAAACACAAAGATAACTGTCGTCCACTATTCGGATTAATCGAATATCCCGCAATGACACCTCGGAGTTCTCAAGAAATGTCTACTCGCTGAGAATATTAACTCTTGTTTACATTAGACATCAGGTGGTCATCGGCTGCAGTAATTCCTATCATGGGATATTAAAAGAAAATATGAGCTCAAATTGGTGGTGTCCAGTGTGAATAGTAAAATTTTTGTTGGGATATACATACTTATGTATGTACACCCTGGCAGAATATCATATC
This sequence comes from Nemotelus pantherinus, assembly GCA_963978885.1. Classification (NCBI taxonomy): domain Eukaryota; kingdom Metazoa; phylum Arthropoda; class Insecta; order Diptera; family Stratiomyidae; genus Nemotelus; species Nemotelus pantherinus. Next base: position 62,636,963 of record OZ022265.1, read on the forward strand.
GTCGGAGTCTGGGGGAAAGAAAAAAGAGTAAATTTAATACAAGTCAAAAGTGATACAAATAAGAGATTGCAAATTAATATAGAATAAAAAACTTCTCCGCATAAGAAATACTAAAAAGACTGATTTTCGAATAAAAGTTGAGAAATGGTGTAAAGTTTGAATGCATGTTCTAGCGAACGTGCTTTTCATTACAATCAATTTTTATCGAAGGTCATTAAGGCTTTACATTGGTATTTCATCGAAAGCAAGAGGGGTGCGAGATTTCCAAAGCTAACACTCGTAAAAGATTTAACATTTATGAAAGTAAACCACGTATTACTTATTTTCAATGTACGATAAACGAAACGAAACACGAAAATTTGACGGTATCATTTCCAAGAACAAAAAAAAAAAACTCTAGCGCACCTGAACCGCTAGAAACACTAATATTCGAAGAACAGCAGAAGAATCGTGCAGGCTTTGAGTGCATATTCCACCACATGAGCTGCTTATTACGACCAAACTGTTTCAAACGCCACGTTTTACTTTGGTCTCAAGAATGCATTATAACTCACATGGTGGAAGGTTTCAGATATTACCACTGGCATGAATTTCAACGTTTATGAGAGCAAAATACGGGTTAATTATATTCGTCATCAGTTGCTTATTTCACAAAATTTTGAAAGCAGCATCTCATATAACATCAATGAAGAAAATGCTCAGTGCCTGCAGCAGTGTACCTGAAACTGGTGTTTGGGGCTGCGATCCGAAAATTTTGCAGAACTTTGGGAATTGAAACATCGATTATTTATTTTCATTGTAAATGATTCCGGTATGAAAACTACCTGTAAGCATTTATTGATAAAAAAGTAGCACAACCGACTCGTGCTGGCAACCTTTCGCCAGTATCAAAGCCAAGAATATATCACATCTGCTTCACGTTGTTATATTAGATTCGAAGTTATAGGAGTATAAAGAAATTTAGGGTAACCTGCAGCGAGTTTTTTCAAATAATCGAAAGCTTAATATTTGCTGTTTATTGTCACAACAATATCATTACCAATTGAAAATTCTACGATAAAACCGCTTAATAAAGATATTGCCAATAAACACAAAACCAACAGTAGCTGGCAACCCTATCGTGCCTTTTCAACCAAATTTGGTCCGCATAATGTTTATAATAGGTTCCATTAATTGTATGAAATTCGTATTGATTTCATGACTGCACTGGAAGTAATAGAGAAAAAGTTTTATTTTCTTGAGTGAATTTTCAAAACCAAAGACACAAAAATTACTAAAACTGGCAGCACCAATCGAAGCTTTCAACCAAATTCCTTTCAAACAGAGTTTAGAGTAAGGTTCAGCTACTGTGTCAATTTCATGAAAATCTGGTAACTTATTCACATTTCATAGGGCAAAAAGCAGTTTTTTTTCTTTGTAATTTTTCAAGATGGCACCACTGGCACAGAGTTGCCTATAATTCAAAATCGCTTCTATGAGACCTGGTCCTACTTAATTCCACTTCATTCTGTAAATTTCAATTGTATCTGATTATTGGTTCGTGAGTTTCCGTGAACAGAAGTTTTTGATGCTAAAAATATAGGTTAACTGGGAGAGGGCTACCGTTCTTGTCCGACATGAAATTTCCAAAGTTTTACTTTGAACGTGCATATAAAGCATAAGATTTGTGTACAGATTGGTTTTATTGTAAGAAACGTACATTTTTTAGGATATTCGATGGTTTGAATGTTTTCACTTCCAAATTTTTATTTTTACAAATTTAAGACACCAAAATTATCATAGCTGGCAGCTCCAACCGAAATTTCTGACCAAATTCCTACCACTTTTTGTTCAAAGTAAGGTCCAGCTACTGTATGAATTTCATCAAAATCGAACGATTGAATCAGAATTTATAGGGCTAAACGCAATTTTTTTTAGTCATTTTTCAAGATGGCACCACTGGCACAAAATCGCCCGCATTTCAAAATCACTTCTATCAGACTTGGTCCTATTTCAGGCCAATACATTCTGCGAATTTCAATTAATTCTGCTAATCGGATCGTGAGTTTCCGTGAACAGAAGTTTTTGATGCTAAAAATATAGGTAAATTGGGCAAGGGTTACCAGGCGTGCCCGTTATACCATATCAAATTTTGTTTTGTCTATGTAAACAAAGCACAAGATTGACATGTGAATGGCTTTTTTTTTTAAAAAGCGGCATTTTTTCAAGAGAGACGATGATTTGGAGGTTTTCACTTTCAGTGCGTGCACTAGCTACAGGGTTGCCAGCACGCTCAATAAAAGCAACAAAGATCTACAACTAAATAATACCAATATGTTTGGAAAATTTCGTAATGATTGAATAGCTCTGTCAAAATTTATCGCAATATAAAAATTTTCAAGTTTTTCCGTTCTCATTTTAGGCACCCAGCGCACACATGGGGTCCTGAGATTTTTTTCACTGAATTTTTTTGATATATATATATATATATATATATATATATATATATATATATATATATATATATATATATATATATATATATATATATATATATCAGCAGAATGACTAAGGGAGATAATCACTGGAGTGAATGATTCGATAAAAATGAAACTTTTGGAGAACATAGATGTATATAACAGGTAGGTCCATGATTTGTTAGAATTAAGATATCTTTAACTCTTTGGCGGCGGCGGTCATTTTAGTGAATTTTCAGATACCATTGTATTTCTATCCAGACTACATTTTCACTAAATATAAATATTGGAAATGAGAACTGATTAAGTTTTATGTTTGTTTATGATACAAAAATGGAAATTTTGAGCCTTGTGTGGGCGCTGAGTGCCTAAAAATAAGCAAGGATTTTGTTTTCAAATTTCGATTTATTATATTCTAACAAGAACAATGGATCATCGTGAAATTCGCAGAGCTTATTAATGTGGACTAAAAATTAACACACATGGACTTTCAAGATTATGCAGGCAGCATTGTTGCTACAGCAGGCTCCTCAAAAAAAAATTATTCAAATCATCGACTCTCCTGAAAAATTTTTGATTTTCGAAAAAAAAATTAAAATAATTGATAAATTTTGTACTTTGTCCACCAAGTTAAACTTAATTTTTTTAATTATGCGATGCACAAGAACGGCAGTTCATGATCGAATTACCCCTATTTTTAACACTCGAAATTTCTGTTCACGAGAACTGACGACTGAATCAACATGAAATTTACAGAAAATGTTGATTTAAGCTAGGAATAGGTCTCATAGAAGTGATTCTGAAATACGGGCAACACTGTGGTTGTGGTGCCATTGTCAAAAATCAACTTGAAAAAAATTGGTTTTTTCGCCTATAGTTTCCGATTTAACCACCAGATTTTCACGAAATTCACTTAGTAGGTGAATCTTGCTCTCAAATAGATAATGTTGCAAAATTAAGATAGGGTTTCAAGCTTTGACCACTTTTGTCTCCTAAATATTGTCAATTTGCTCAGGAAAATAAAGGTTTTTCTTTATAACTTCCGATGGAATAACGAAATCAAAACGAAATTCATGTGATAAGTGGACCGTGCTATGTTTCTAATTCTAATCACAATCTCATTCATATTGATCAATAATATTGACCGTCTAGGAGATGCTTTAGGAGAAGAAGTAAACAAATAAATAACATTGCATGGTACCCATTTCCATAATGTAAATAACTCTAGCGCACGTCCTCTTCATGACCGTCAATCTGTTTTGAAGACCATGTACAACTTCGATTCGAAAACTGCGTTGAAACTCTTCACGTAGAAAGGTTTCAGGGCTACCAGTCGGGTGAATTTCAAAATATTTGCGGATGAGCCACTTGTTAATCAAATTCATTATTGAGTGTTGATCTCATAAAACTCTCCAACCTTTAAACTATGTTGAGACATGTATCCATGCATTTTAAGATTACACGAATCAAGTAAACTCAAATCCAGTTTTTTGAAGGCGGGGCTACAATATCCAGTTTTTTCACCATACGTCAGTTGATGCGTATGTTTGTTGATGTACGTCTATTGATGTGAATGTGGATGATTATTTCAATATGTAAACATTATAAACATTATATATAAATATATCTATATTTATATATATATATATATATATATATATATATATATATATATATATGTATATATATATATATATATATATATATATATATATATATATATATATATATTTATATATATATATATATATATATATATATATATATATATATATATATATACATATATATATATATATATATATATATATATATATATATATATATATATATATATATATATATATATATATATATATATATATATGTATATATATATATATATATATATATATATATATATATATATATATATATATATATATATATATATATATATATATATATATATATATATATATATATATATATATATATTGTTACCCTCCCGGCCTAGGGAGGATGTCCGGCTGAGGCTCCTTTTGGGTCCCGGTTCAACTCGTCGAAGATGGGTCGTGGGCGCCACTTGAATTCGAATTCGAGCCTCAAGAGCCGCGAGCAAGACTCGGCTCGCCGGATATCACCTACAGTTGTGCCCTCAACTAAACCCCTGCTCCCAGGGTCAAGATTATTTCCCTGAAGGCACCCCTGCCAAATCCCCACCACGAAGTTCCCCAACTCAGTCTCTACTCCCCACGGAAAATCCACTGTACTTAGGGACCCGTCACGTTCAAACGCTTCTAACCGAGCTTTGCCACGACAAGATTTCCAAGATACTCGTTTGCACCTATTCTGCCACTTCAATATGCATAAAACACCTTTGACTCACAACACGCTCGTTTGCACCTATTCTGCCACTTCAATATGCCTAACACATATTTTACTCACATCACGGATTTCAAATTAATATATTCTGCTTTATTTCACAGCTTCAAGTTTTTTTCAGAATCAAATTTCCTACTCTATGCTACTGCACGATGTGTCTATGTATCTAATGCCGACACGCCAGTACGACCATGATTGACTACAATTCTTAATTTTTTTTATTCGTTAACCTTCAACGTCAATTCACCCACTGGCGAATTTCTTTACATTTAACTCTTCTGCCGGCAACGTGTCGGATAGGCCACCACTCAGTTCTCACAAAAATTCTCATAAATTTCAACAAAATATTTCCAATTTATAAATATATGGTAAGAAAATTAAATAAATTTTCAATCATTCACTAACCTTAAATTAAATGAACAACCAGTCAGCTCTGCTTCCACGCTCCAATTGTAAGCTCAAATTTGTGTTTTCAACTCACGAACCTACAGAGTGGGCGCGCTACCTTAGCGCTACAGAGCCACCGATAAGCTCCGTATCGAATTTCGGTCACGTTCGTCGGTCCCCCATCAAGAAAGGTATTCAAAACCGAAACTGCTTAACTTTTTGCCACTGGACTTTCGCCTAATTTTAAATTTCCCCCGATTCACTTTATCCACATCAAGATTTTATAATTTTTTTTCCACTATTTTCCGAAATAAATACTCCGCTGGTAATATTTAATTATTCCGCTTAGCCAGATCTGGTAATTTGAAATTAATCCACTTACCCAGATCCACCTGGTAATTTGAAATTAAACCGCTTATTAATCCACCTTGTTCGCCAGTCACATCAAGATTGACTCAAACCCCGCTCGTTTTCATTTGCGCCTCTTCTTCGGTACCGCTTTTCCAACAGCTTCTGCATTTTCGGATCGATGATTCGTGCCACCTCAGACCCAAACCCCCTTTTTAAGTACTTCAACTAGGGCATTATGCCATTATGGCAAGCAGCTGAAGAATGAATTGTTTGCCTCAGCTGTGTTCCACATCTGCAATGACAATTGGAATTGTCAAATTGGCCACTGACAATTCGCCAATGTGTTTTGTTTTTGTTCGGGTTCCTGAGGCGCCTCTGCTGGCGTGAAAGTTTGAAACTTTCCGCGGCGCATGTCTCAGGACTGGACTGGGCGATCAGCAGGGTCTCCGCTCGATGGAAGCATTCGTCGGGTAGGTGTTGTTATTTGATTTCCTCGTAAGTTTAGTTGCTTGGTGCGGAATTTTCGTCTGTTTCAGGTCGTCACTGATGGAGAGTTCGCTTCCAAAAACTGGACATAGCTGGCTGCCGAGGGCTGATTTTCGATGTGCGCCGGGTATTATGCGAGACACCAGGATATCTAGGCAATCTGGTCTGGATATCTAGGCGGTCTGGTCACGATTCCGACCTGTCTGCACGCCTCATTCGGGCCTGGCGTTCGAAGTTCTCGTGTGATGCCACCTAGGTCCTCAGGTGAGCATATTGAGTTAAATTTATGTTGGAAGTGTCTGTGCGTGTGTTCTTTTTCCGTCGGTTTGATGCGTAAAGCTTTGACATCCGATTGACTGGGTTATTCGCGGTCTTCGACGATTTCTTTTCGTTTGGTCATTCCCCTTCCGTCGAGTACTAGTTTACTTAACTAAGATTAACCTATCCGCCAGGTATAGGACACAAGGCTGCTTCGTGTCTATTGTTTCACCTTATGGCCCTACGAGTGGTGGGTACATTATTTACCTACTGCGCTGAGTGGTGGCTTCGCGTTTTTACACTTTGGGCAAAATATATATATAAATTTATTTATATATATACATATATATATATATATATATATATATATATATATATATATATATATATATATATATATATATATATATATATATATATATACATAAATATATTTATATATATAGATATATATATATATATATATATATATATATATATATATATATACATATATATATATATACATACATATATATATATATATATATATATATATATATATATATATATATATATATATATATATTTGTGTTTATATATACATATATATATATATTTATATATATATATATATATATATATATATATATATATATATATATATATATATATATATATATATTTATATATATATATATATATATATATATATACATATATATATATATATATATATATATATATATATATATATATATATATATATATATATATATATATACATATATATATATATATATATATATATATATATATATATATATATATATATATATATATATATATATATATATATATATTTATATATATATGTGGATACACAAACACATACACTTATCTCACTTACATTCCACTACTCACCACACTACATTCCACTTTTCAGGATTCATGCAATTTCAAAAACAAAGTAAACTGAGAAAAAAATTAATGTCAAGACAAATTGTAAATGTAAAATATTTAGTCATCAATTTGGATTATCCGTGGTGCCGAAGAAAATGTATGTACTCAATTTTCAAATTTAAAATCGTAATTTATTACTGTCCGAATTAATACAACGAAGGAAATAAGTTTTAAAACAACAAATTGAACGATTATGTGCTGATTAAACCAGGAGGAAGTGCAGTTCGTAGATCTTGTGAGACAAGTGCATGTGTCTCGTTATTCACAGCTAACAAACATTTGCCAACCGACGTTACATACCTCAAGAAATTTCGTCGGTTTATTTAAATTAAATTTGTATTAAAATTATAATAACATTCCACACATTATTTATAAATACACTAAATATATATAAACATACATAATTTTCAGCCACCATATTTTTCCGTTCCGTTCGTTCCGTCGCGTTATTTCGAAGTGAAAATGTCGTTAGACAATGAAGATGCGGTTCCCTCAGGTGCGTCTGTGGTACCGCAAATTAGTGCGACTTCGATAAAACCGCCCGTGTTTTGACAAGCAGAGCCAGGTTTGTGGTTGGATCCTGACTAGCTGAAGGTCGTCAGGGACATGGTAGCGAGCCCGGACCGCGAAACTCCATACCAGGTCCTCAAGGGAGCGCTGGCATCGCGGCTTTCAGCCAGCGACTCTGTTAAACTCAAGCACCTCTTGGGGAATCTCTCTGGCTGCAGCGACTTTCAGAGCAAATCCAGGCTATTTTAGTCTGCTCTGCGGAAGCCAGCCTCAACAAATTGCCAGAAACAGCCGACAAAATTGCTGAAGTATTTGTTCAGCCACAAATAAATTCAGTCGCTGTTTCCCCCAGCAGTTAGAGGTGGCTGAATTAACGAAACACGTCGCTGCGCTGACGAAGCTTGTTCATCAACAAATAAGATCGCGTTCGAGATCCCGTGGGAGATCTCGCTCGCAGCCACGTCGCCGAAGCGAGTCACGAGGGACTGGTGTTTGTTAGTATCACTACAAATTCAGCTCCAAGGTTCTAAAATGCATCTCTCCATGTGACTTCAAGGCTGGTTTATCTGAACCAAAAAACTAAGTCGCCATTCCCTTCAGACGGTAAGACAACGCGACTTATCACCTAGCCGTCGTCTAATTATTCACGACAACATGAACTACAGGCGCAGATATTTCGGTGCTTCCAGCACCTGCTACTGGAAAACTTAAAACTTCTGGTATGCGAATTGCCATGGCAAACCAGTCAACCATCAACACCTATGAACGAAAGGTGATAAAACTAGAACTGAAACTCCGTCGTGAGTTTTCATGGGATTTTATCATTGCCGACGTCTCTACACCCAATTTAGGCGCAGACTTCCTCTGCTACTACGGGCTAGTCGTCAACTTGGCAAATGCTACCCTTGTGGATCTTCTTACTGCTTTTTCATCGAATGGCACGTACACTTCGTACAAGGTCCAAAACTAAGTGTTTTGTTTGAGCAAACCTCAGATCCACGGATACATGCCCTTCTCAACAAATACCATGCCATCACGGTCAATACAGGGTTCTCACAACCCTGTAAACACAACGTGACACACCACATTTTGACCACAATTCCTCTAATTGTATCGAGACCACGTCGACTAGCATAAGCTCGTGGCGGCCAAAAAAGAATTTGATTTCCTGCTACAGCAGGGAGTTTGCCGCCCCTCAAATAGCAGCTGGTCTTCTCCGCTACACATGGTACGCAAGGCTAATGGGGGATGGTGTCCTTGTGGCAATTACAGACGCGTTAACGCCATAACCTTCCCAGATAGATATCTGATCCCCATTATTCAAAACCTCTGTCATGAATTACATGGTAAAAATATCTTTTCCGCCATAGACCATCTAATTCCAGTCGAGCCGAACGATATTCCAAAGACCGCCATCTGCAAACCTTTCGGACTCTTTGAGTTCACCCAAATTATTTTCAGACTTTGCAATGCGGCACAATCGTTCGTGTAGGACTTCATAGATCAACGCCTATCTTTGTGGCTCTAAGAAAGATGGTGCCAAGACAATCGACTGGTCAATGGAAGCTAGCAAAGCTTTTGACCAAGTCAAGACTGGTTTAAAAGAAGCCACTCTATTGTCCTCTCCGGATTCAAACGCCGAGCTTGGTCTATTCGAAGACGCTTCAGATTCCGCCATGGAGGCTGCTCTGCAACAAAAGTGTCAAGGCTTTTAGCAACCCCTTGGATTTTACTCGGCCAAATTAAGCGACGCACAAAGAAAGTATAGTGCGTACGACCGCGAACTTATAGCGGCTTACCAGGGCACTCGTTATTTCCGATATTTTTTGGAGGCCCAAAGGTTTACTCTAGACACCGACCACAAACCACTGACTTTTGCTTTTAAACAAAAACCAGAAAAGGCCACACCTCGTCCACTAAGACATCTAAGTTATAGAAGTGAGTTCACTTTTGACATTCGGCATGTCTCTGGTTGCAACAACGTTGTTGCTGACGCACTCTCTAGTCTAGGAGAAATAATCCTTCCCAGTACTCTCAACTTTCAACGAACAATCGCCACGTCCCAAGCATCGGACGCTGAGTTTCAGAAGATTCTCAAGGACTCTTAATTTGTTTTAAAGAAACTACCAATATTTGGCACAAACGTCGACATTTTTTGTGAAGTGTCTGGGCCAAACATTCGACCTTATATTCTTCACACGTTCAGGAAACAGGTGTTCAACTCAGAATATAATATTGCTCACCCTAGTATTCGTGCTACATGAAAGCACATTTCAACCAAATTCTTCTGGCCTTCGATGCACAAGGGCATTGCCACTTGGGCCCGAGAATGTCTATCTTGTCAAAAATGCAAGATAACCAGACATGTGAGCAAACCTGTATCGACCTTTCCTACGGTCTCTGAACGTTTTAGGGTCATTAACATCGACATAGTTGGTCCCCTAACACACTTGCAGGGATACACTTACTGTCTCACATTAATCGGCCGTTTCACACGTTGGCCTGAAGCAATTCCTTTAGCCAGCATTACTGCCAATGACAGTGCTACGGCTTTACTAAGCACCTGGATTGCTAGATTTGGAGTTCCCCAATACATTGTCACTGACCACGGCAGACAATTCGAGTCAGCGCTCCATGCTGAACTTGGTCGACTCTTGGGCTTCGAACGCAATCGTACCACAGCGTACCACACTCAGGCCAACGGTTTCTTAGAAAGATGGCATCGTATACGTAAATCGGCTATCATGTCTCACAACGATGTTTGTTGAACTAGAACACATCCCATAATTCTTCTTGGACTACAATCTCTAATCCGAGAAGAATTCACACCATCACCGGCACAACTCCTATACGGAAATATGAGATCCTAGGAAGATTAGCCAAACAGGCTTTGCCTCTGAACTAACGGCTACAATGGCAAAACTTCGACCGGTTGATGCTCAACACCATTCAACAACGAAGATATTCATCTTCAAGCGACTCGACTCTTGCTCACACGGCTTCGTTACAGTTTACTCTGTTCGTCCATCACTCATTCCACCGTACGACGGTCCTTTCGAAGTCCTAGCCGGACATAAAAATTATTTCACACTTGAGATACGAAACTCGTATGAAACCCGTCCAAATGAACGAACCACTTTTGCCTGCACAAATTTCGGGGCTAATTTGGCTGCGAATCCCTCTGCAGCACTACTCAAAACGCGATTGCGCACGTACATATACCAGTTGACCTGGTGAAAAGGCTCGTGCTCGAACGCATAAATTATACCGGCGTTGGCCCTTGGCGTAGGCATCTGCAAGCCTGGCACGGACTCGCTCGTGAATTCTCCTCAATCGATCGGTCTGAGTGGACAATTCGACTTCGCCATCCTCAAATGAGGATAACTGCCTTAGCAGATTATAATCTGAACCATGTCTGATCGCCTGAAATCCGAACATAAGAAAATGTGGCGAACATCCCGTAGACTCGTGCACAACCTTGCGAAACAATTGTGCAAAGTGTTTGGACGTAAACTGCACGCCGTTGTCCGAATGGAGAAACTCAGTTACACCAAAAGTGTGAAAAATATCGAGAAGAGATTTGACAACCGATTCTGCAGTAGCTTTGGGCATAGCTGTTAACCAAATAAATTCAGTATGGTGATCTAGCACTATGAAGAGTTGGGTATTTCCGCTTTTGGAACGTTGATAAGGCCCTAGAAAATCGATGAAAAGTCGTTGCATCGGCCTATCAGAAACACGTTCTTGACCCATCGGAGGTCTCAAGACTTGATCACATGGTTTGACTTGCTTACAAGTAACACAATTGGAAATGTATGCCAAAACGTCTTTAGTGAGAGTAGGCCAATAATAATAGCGGCGAAGAATTTCAGTGGTCTTACGTGTGCCACAATGAGATGAAGTCGGACTGTTATGCGCCTGGGAAATTAGCTTTTGTTTTTGACTGTCCGGAACCCATAGTTTGGTTCAAGGGATATCTACATCGGTATCTGAAATACTGCCAGTATTGATAAACACTTTCCCGTCGCGAACCCATATATTAGGAAACCGTTCAGGTTGTTTAGTTATGAGCAGAATACGCTCTAAATAATCAGTTTCTAAAAACGCTGACTCGGGAAGAAGTTCACTAATATGAGTGTGCTTAGGTAAAACTGCCAAAGATAAGAAGGAAATACTTTCAACTCGCTCGTGCACTCGGGATAATGCATCAGGGACGGTGTTTGCAGCCTTTACAATGTTGGATTGAAAAGTTGAAACCTTGAAGTTTCAGGCTCCAACGGGCCAATCTGCCAGACAAGTCCTGTTGATTCATCAACCACTTTAAATTAGCATGGTCAGTAATGACTGTGAATGGTAAGCCTTCAATGTACGCGCGGAATTTCTTCACGCTTTGAACTGCAGCTAAAAACTCAAGCTCAGTAATGGTGTAACTCTATTTCTTATATATATCTATATATGTATTTGATGGACTTTTGTCAATCTTTTTTTTCAAATAATTAGTCTTATTATTTTATTTTTTCAACGAAAATGTATGTAGAGAGAAAATGTACTTTAAAATTTCTATTTTTATTATTTCAAACGGAGTAAATTATCTTTAAATTTTTATTTTCTGTGTTTATTATTGTGTGATTAAATGTTGTGTGTGTGCGCGATCATCGCCCGCCAGAAACGTCAACGCACGACAACAAATCGAAACGATGTTCAATTTCGCGAGTTCGAAAAGGATAGAAAGACAAAAGAGAATAACTGTTGAATTTAAAAAAATGGAATTTGTGCGATCATACGCTGTTCCATCTATGTTTCAAAGTTATGAAACCGAAAATCCATAGATGGAGGCAAATTATAACACAAATGAACTTTAATCGGAGCTGTGTTGTATCCAGAACCGGACAAGTTAGCTGTATCTCAAAACCAAGAAGGCGAAAACAACCAACCTGAACGGCACCGCAACAACCACTTGGTCAAAACACCAAAGGCGATATCGTGGCGTTTGCACGCGACAAAACTCACGCAAACTGAACCTATAGGAAGGAAGCACAACAGAAGAAAGACGACTAGCAAGAAAACCAGTGGGCGCCAGCAGCGATGACGAGCCCTTGACACTATAAAAATTTACTAGCAAAACTCGAAACTTTACGGAAACTACGTTAATGAAAAAACGCTAGCGCACCTGAACCGCTAGAAACTCTAATGTTCGAAGAACGGTAGAAGAATCGTTAAGGTTTTGAGTGCATATTCCACCACATGAGCTGCTTATAACAGCCAAACTGTTTCAAATGCCACGTTTTACTTTGGTCTCAAGAATGCATTATAGCTCATATGGTAGAAGGTTTCAGATATTACCACTGGCATGAATTTCAACGTCTATGAGAGCAAAACACGGGCTAATTATATTCGTTATCAGTTGCTTATTTCATAAACTTTTGAAAACAGCATCTCGTATAACATCAATGAAGAAAATGCTTAGTGCCTGCAGCACTGAAACTGAAGTTGGTGTTTGGGGCTGCGATCCGAAAAATTTGCAGAAACATTGGTTATTTATTGGGAATTGAAACATTGGTTATTTATTTTCATTGTAAATATTTCCGGTATAAATACTAACTGTAAGCATTTATTGATACAAAAGTAGCACAACCGACTCGTGCTGGCAACCTTTCGCCAGTATCAAAGCCAAGAATATACCACATCTGCTTCACGTTATTATACTTCATTCGAAGTTGTAGGAGTATAAAGAAATTTAGGGTTACCTGCAGCGAGTTTTTTCAAATAATCGAAAGCGTAATATTTGCTGTTTATTGTCACTACAATATCATTACCAATTGAAAATTCTACGATAAAACCGCTTAATAAAGATATTGCAAACAGACACAAAACCAACAATAGCTGGCAACCCTATCGTGGCTTTTCAACCAAATTTGGCTTGAACAATGTTTATAATAGGTTCCATTAATTGTATGAAATTCGTATTGATTGCTTGACTGCACTGGAAGTTAGAGGGCAAACAGTTTTATTTTCTTGAGCGAATTTTCAAAATCAAAGACACAAAAACTACCATACATGGCAGCACCAATCGAATTTTTCAACCAAATTTCTATCAAACAGAGCTTAGTGTAAGCTTCAGCTACTGTGTCAATTTCATGAAAATCTGGTAACTTATTCACATTTCATAGGGCAAAAAGCGGTTTTTTTTCTTTGTAATTTTTCAAGATGACACCACTGGCACAGAGTTGCATACAATTCAAAATTGCTTCTATAAGACCTGGTCCTTTTTAAGTCCAATACATTCTGTAAATTTCAATTGTCTCTGATTATTGGTTCGTGAGTTCCCGTGAACAGAAGTTTTTGTTGCTAAAAATATAGGTTAACTGGGAAAGGGTTACTGTTCTTGTCCGACATGGAATTTCCAAAGTTTTACTTTGAACGTGTAGATAAAGCATAAGATTTGTACACAGATTGATATTATTATAAGAAACGTACATTTTTTAGGATATTCGATGGTTTGAATGTTTTCACTTCCAAATTTTTATTTTTTCAAATTTAAGACACCAAAATTATCACAGCTGGCAGTTCCAACCGAATTTTTCAACCAAATTTTTAGTAAAGTCCAGCTATTGTATGAGTTTTGTCAAAATCGAACAATTGAATCAGAATTTATAGGCCTAAAAGCAGTTTCCTTTTTTAGTGATTTTTCAAGATGGCACCACTGGCACAGAATCGCCCGCATTTCAAAATCACTTCTATCAGACTTGGTCCTATTTAAGACCAATACATTCTGTAAATTTCAATGAATTCTGCTTATCAGATGGTGAGTTTCCGTGAACAGAAGTTTGTGATGCTAAAAATATAGGTAAATTGGGCAAGGGTTACCAGGCGTGCCCGTTATACCATATCAATTTTTTTTTGTCTATGTAAACAAAGCACAATATTTACATATGAGTGGCTTTTTTGAAGAAGCGGCATTTTTTCAAGAGAGACGATGATTTGGAGATTTTCACTTTCAGTGCCTGCCCTATCTACAAGGTTGCCAGCACGCTCATTAAAAGCTACACAGATCTATAACTAAATAATACCAATTTGTTTGGAAAATTTCGTAATGATTGAATAGCTCTGTCAAAAGTTATCGCAATTTAAAAATTTTCAAGTTTTCCCGTTCTCTTTTTAGGCACTTAGCGCACACATGGGGTAAAAAACTTCCAAAACATTATCCGATTCACATGTAAAACACGTTCAAAATTTATTTCGTCAACTTTATTTTTGCAAAAATTATTTGTGTACGGAATAAAAGGTATATTAAAAATATCACTAAAATGGCCGCCGGCACAAAAGGGTTAAAGATTACTATTTTTTGTGAGACTTGGCACTATTCTGCATAAACACCAATGTGTCCTGAAAATTTCAGTTCAATCGGATGGCGCGTTCCTTAGATATTTTCACTGAAATTTTTTGATGATATATATATATATATATATATATATATATATATATATATATATATATATGTATATATATATATATATATATCTATATATATATATATATATATATATATATATATATATATATATACATATAGATATAAATATATATATTATATTTTATATATATATATATATATATATATATATATATATATATATATATATATATATATATATATATATATATATATATATATATATATATATATATATATATATATATATGTATATATTCCGAAAAACATTCCGAAATTTCTGGCGAACCGTGATATTGATAGAAAAAACAAAATACTGTGTAGTAATATAAAATACTGTGTAACTAGTTTGAAAATAAAAAAGTCTAGCGCATCACAACCGCTAGAAAACTAGTTTTCGAAGAAGTTATCTTTGAGGGATTTAAAAATGTGTGAAGACGTTATACACTTCTTTGTAGTATCATATCAACCATTTCTTACTCAAAGGAACAAATATCATTTTCCGACAGCATTTTCTATAACACATATGATAAAAATGTTCAGTGCTGGCAACATTTGTCCAACACAACAGCAATAAATCTACCATAACATGCTCGTGCTTAATCAACCTATTCTTTGAATCTCATTTTCATCCGAGGATGTCATCGAAAGTTCCAGCGATTAAACTATGTCTGGGGTTGCCATCCAAAAAATTTTTAAAACTCGGAACATTTAAATATCGGTTGCTTAATTTATTGTAAATGCTTTGATGAATAGAAAATGAAAGCATCTGTTGGTGCGATATTTACAAAATTCTCCGGTGCTGGCAATCGTGTCCTAGCACCATAGCTGCTGCACGATGTGTTAAACCCATCCTATGAATTTCGTTTCGATTGAATTGCTGCGCTGTAAGTTATAGGAGTGAATTAAATTTTAGGGCTACCATCGTCCAAACTTTTTAAATTTTTGAAACGTAAATATTTGTGGTTAATTGTTGTTGCAGGATCATTTGGAAATTTTATAACAACATCGCACTTTAAAGAATGTCAATAAATTACGAAATTCATCATAGCTGGCGACGCTTTCACGGTTTTTCAACGAAATTTGTACAGAATTAGAAGCGCAACAATATCCGCTTATCCCATGAATTTCGTTTTTATTTCGTTACTCCATCGTAAGTTATAGGGAAAAAATCTTTATTTTCCTGAGCAAATTGACAATATTTAGGAGACTAAAATTGCTGTAGTTGGTATACCTATACCAATTTTTCAACCAAATTTCTATGAAATATATCTTACAATAGGGTTCACCTACTGAGTGAATTTCGTTAAAATCTGGTGGCCAAATCGGAAACTATAGGCCAAAAACCTATTTTTTTTTCTCAGCGTTTTTTCCAAATGGCACCACTGCCACATTGTTGCTCGTATTTCAAAATCACTTCTCTCAGACCTGGTCCTAGCTAATTTCAACGTGTCCTGTTAATTTCATATTGATTGCATTATCCGTGAACAGAAGTTTTGAATGCTGAAAATAGAGGTAATTTGATCACGGGTTGCCGTTCTTGTTTACCGCGGGATTTTGAACAATTTTTTTGAATTGGTGGACAAAAGTCAAAATTTATCAATAATTTGAATTTATTTTCAGAAATCAAAAAATTTTCAAGAAGGTCGATGATTTGAAGGATTTTTTTTAGGAGCCCGCTGTAGCTACAGAGTTGCCCGCACAGTCTTGAAAGTCCAAGTGTCTTGAATTCTAGTCTACATAAATACACTCTGAAAATTTCACGTTGATCCATTGTTTTTCTTAGAAGCTATGACAAATCAAAATTTGAAGAAAAATCCTTGAATACTTTAAGGCTCTCAGCGCCTACACAAGGCTCAAAATTTCCACTTTTTTATCATAAGTAAATTGAAAACATAATAAGTTTTCATTCTTATTACTTTTTTTGAACAAAAATTTACCCTGCTTGGAAATATAGGAGTACCTGAAAATTCACTTAAATGCCCGCCGCCGCCAAAACGTTTGAAATATCTGAATTCTAACAAGTCATGGACCTACCTGTTATATACATCTATGTTCTCCGAAACTTTCCGCTCAATTCGATCGCCCACTCCAGAGATTATCTCCCTTAACCATTTTGATATATATATATATATATATATATATATATATATATATATATATATATATATATATATATATATATATATATATATATATATATATATATATATATATACATACATATATATATATATATATATATATATATATATATATATATATATATATATATATACATATATATATATATATATATATATATATATATATATATATATATATATAAATATGCATATATATATATATATATTTATATATATATATATATATATATATATATATATATATATATATATACATACATATATATATATATATATATATATATATATATATATATATATACATATATATATATATATATATATATATATATATATATATATATACATATATATACATATACCTATATATATATATATATATATATATATATATATATATATATATATATATATATATATATATATATATATATATATATATATATATATATATATATATATACACATACATATATGTATATATATACATACATACATATATGTATATATATATAGATATATATACATATATATATATATATATATATATATATATATATATATATATATATATATATATATATATATATATATATATATATATATATATATATATATATATATATATATATATATATATTATATATATATTTATTTATTTATATATATCACGAATTTTCGGTGAAGCGAGTTTAATACTAATTTTCTTCGAAAATTAGTAATAAGTTGTACTCTTATTCCGAGGTGAAAGTGTTTTTAATCAATTTTTTTAATCTTTGTCAAAATAAAATTTTCAATGTAGATTAAAATTTTGTGGATAAAAAATGTGGATAAAAAGTTGTTCAATTTTAATCATCCCGCAAAAACAATTCCAATTTGAGTCTGCTTTCGGAGGCTGATTCCGCAAAACGATCGAGTTTCCCGTTTCAATATGCTCGGCTTCGATACGCTGTAGAAATGATATACGTTGTCTATGCTGATTTGTAGACAAGAAAGGAACCGTGATCAAATTCAATTACCTTTACTAAGTAAAATTATATCCATGGATATAAGTCGGAGATGTTAAAATTTGTCACAACTAGCATAAATAGAAATGTAATGATTTCCACCTGCAAGTGGTCACGCCAGTCAAGTATGCACTGTGTGCTGGTGTCTGATGAGAAGCAGTGCATACTTTCGAAACCACTTTGTCAAAATAAAATTTTCAATGTAGATTAAAATTTTTAATGTTGATAAAAAGTTGTTCAATTTTAATCATCCCGCAAAAACAATTCCAATTTGATTCTGCTTTCGGAGGCTGATTTCGCAAAACGATCGAGTTTCCCGTTTCAATATGCTCGGCTTCGATACGCTGTAGAAATGATATACGTTGTCTATGCTGATTTATAGACAAGAAGGGAACTGTGATCAAATTCAATTACCTTTACTAAGTAAAATTATATGCATGGATATAAGTCGGAGATGTTAAAATTTGTCACAACTAGCATAAATAAAAATGTAAAGATTTCCACCTGCAAGTGGTCACGCCAGTCGAGTATGCACTGTGTGCTGGTGTCTGATGAGAAGCAGTCCATACTTTCGAAACCACTTTGTCAAAATAAAATTTTCAATGTAGATTAAAATTTTTAATGTTGATAAAAAGTTGTTCAATTTTAATCATCCCGCAAAAACAATTCCAATTTGTTTTTAATTGCCCATTTCAATATTTAAACGCCACTTCAATATGTACTCATCCACACATTGCACTTTTTTATATGCACATTTTTACACGTATTTGCGCCTAACTTAATTCGTAAGTTACTCTTACCATGGGTTTGATCCCACCGGCACTATGTTTCATATGGATTAGTATTTTCATGAACCTAGTCGAAACATGGCATATGCATAACTACTTTAGTCAAGCCTCTTAAACCTCCTCTGCAGCTTTGCCACTTTTATTCTTGAAGCCCACAAGCTGCTTGTTTGTGTTTGACTAATACAAATTTTGTGACCACCCGTGTTTATCATCGTCTCCTTGAAAACTCATTTTACGACAAGTGCAAGTTGTTTTCAAGAAGTTTAAACAAACGCTCACGGCAACTTTGCAACAGTGCGGGTTTCGCCCCCTAGAAATTTTCTTGTTAGCGTACGTTCCACCGAAGTAATAGCACAAAGTACATACATATATGAGGCATGTAAGTTTAATCTTAACACGTGACTCGTTACAATGTGGGTTGAACAAAATACGTATTAAGGTAGCTTGTGGGAGAAGTACCTTTTTACTCATGTTCGGCGAACAGTAGCATTAAAATCGATTTTACCAAAAATTCATGTTTCCATATAAATATATATATATATATATATATATATATATATATATATATATATATATATATATATATATATATATATATATATATATAGATAGATATATATATATATATATATATATATATATATATATATATATATATATATATATATATATATATATATACATATATACACATATATGCATATATATATATATATATATATATATATATATACATATATATATATATATGTATATATATATATATATATATATATATATATATATATATATATATATATATATATATATATATCATCATCAAAAAAAATTCAGTGACTATATCTCGGGAACGCGCCATTCGATTGAGTTGAAATTTTTAGGATACATTTGTGCATATGAAGAATAGGTCCTAATCGAACCAGTTGTTAATTTTGTAAAACACTTTGGCGTTGGCGGCTTTTTCAGTGCTATTTTAGATATGCCTATTATTCAAATAAAAAATAGATTTCAGAAAAAAAACTAAGCTTGCGAAATAAATTTTGAATTGGTTTTCAAAAAAGATTTGATCTGGTTTTGCAAATTTTTTTATCAAAATAAAATGAGATCGGGAAAATTTGAAATTTTTCGATTTGCGATAAATTTAGACAGAGCTGTGGAATCGCTACAAAACTTACGGAACAATTTGATGTTATTAAGTTGTACACTCATGTAGTTTTGTATGAACGTGCTAGCAGCCTTGTAGCTACGGAAGGCGCTGAAAGTGAAAACCTTCAAACCTTCAACTCTCCTGAAACGTGTGATAGAAATTTGGTTGCAAAATATGTTGGAGCTATGGAAATTTTAGTGTCCTATATTTTGAAAATTTGCTCAGCAGAATAAAGCTTGTTGCCCTATTGCGTCCAGTGTAGTCATGAACTATAACGAAATTTGTATGGCAAATTAAACCTAGTGTACAAAAAACTCAGCAGGAATCTAGTTGCAATGACAAGGACAGGGTTCCGGCTATGGTTGTTTTTGTATATATTATTTGCATATCTCTAGTAAGCGATTTATCATAAAATTTTTAAATCATAGTGATCTTGTAGTGAACATCAAATATTACGATTTAGATAATCTGAAAATTTTTGCGGATGATAGCCCTAAGGCTCGTTTCACACATATGAGGTTCCATTCGGTTCAGTTCGTTTTCGGTTCGTTTTCGGTCACTGCCGACAAGTGTGAAACGATAATTCGGTTTCTATTCGGCGCTTAATAGAACCCGTATAGAACCGAATACTCCCTGAGCACGGATAGGTTTCATCAGGTTTCTATTAGGTGTCAATTCGTGTCCAGGGAACAGAAAGCAATCAAAGCATTCACACATACACGGTTTAGTTTCGGTTTTAACTGATTGGATCATTTGAATTTTTTTTTTAAATTTATAAATTATCAGTTTGGGTCTCTTAATTTGAAATATTTAGACATTTTATCTAGTTAGTTTAGTCAGTTTTAATTAGTTTTATAATTACCTCCAATTTTTTTGAAATTATCAGTCGCAGTTTTTCTGATAAAATGTGCGATTTATAATATGTTGATGTGGATCGGCTGATTTGTGCTGTGCAATCTAAAGTAGCGCTGTGGGACAAAATAAATCTAAGACGCAAGAGGCATGGAAAAACGATTTTACGCAAAGTTGAGGAAGAAAACACAAAACCTAATATGAACCGTGTAAGAACCGTGTATGTGTGAAGGGGTTTCGTTCGGTTCGGTTTGTTTTCGGTTATGCCTAGTACTATACTCTTCGCGAAACGAATTCAACGGTCAAATCCCATACAAAAAGAGCTTTTTAATTCGTCAGTAAAGCTCTTTTGTATGGGATTTGACCGTTGAATTCGTTTCGCGAAGAGTATAGTACTAGGCATTACAACCGAAAACGAACCGAACCGAATGGAACCTCGTACGTGTGAAACAATCCTAAATATCTTTGTATCCCTTTAACTTTCAATGCAGTCATTGGATCAATACGAAATTCGCAGAATAGGTTGACTTTGTAGTTAGACAAATGTGACATATATTTGGCTTCGGTGCTAGCAAAGGGTTGCCAGCACGAGTCATTTTTGTTATTTTTGTACCAATAAATGCTTACATTTAGTATTCACAACGCGAACATTTGCAATGAAAATAAGTAAACAATGTTTAAATTTTCTAAAGTCTGGACATTTTTCGGATGGTAGCCACAAACACCTTTCTATCGCTGTAACTTTCGATGAAATAATCGAAATTAAATAGGCTTGGGGTATTTTGGGGTATCTTGGGATAACGTGCCATCTGATTGAACTGAAATTTTCAGAATAGTGTCAAGTCTCACAAAAGACTAATAATCTTTAACACTTTCGCGCCGGTGGCTATTGTAGTGATATTTTAAATTTACCCATTTTTCTGTCAAATAACTTTTGCAAAAATAAAGTTTAAGGAATGAATTTTGAACGTGTTCCAAATGTGGGTGTGACTATTTTTGGAAATGATTAACCCCACGTGTGCGTAAGGCGACTAAAATTAGATTGGGAAAATTTGAAAAATTTTGAACTGCAATAACTTTTGACCAGATTATCAAATCATTATGAAACTTACAGGACAAATTGTTGTTACTAAATTGTTGACTCGTTTTCGTGCTTGCAATCCTTCAGCTACGGCTGGCATTGAAAGTGAAAACCTTCAAACCATCGACTCTCCTGAAAATTTGTCGTCTTTTACTGTGAAAACCAACTCATTTAGAAATCTTATGCTTTGTTTATATAACCTAAGGAAAACTTTTGAAATTCCACATCGAACAAGAACGGTAACCCTTCTCCAATTTACTTATATTTCAAGCATCAAAAACTTCTGTTCACGAGAACTGGCAACTCTGTGCCAGTTGTACCAGTTGTGCCATCTTGAAGAATTATAATGAAAAAAAAACTGCTTTTTGCCCTATGAACTCTGATTCAGTTACCAGATTTTCATAAAATTGACACCGTAGCTGAGCCACTATAAGCAATCTTAGCCGTGTTTGGAAAAAATTTCGTAGAAAGATTCGGTTAGTGCTGGCAGCTATGGTAATTTTGGTGTCTTGGGTTTTGAAAATTCGCTCAGGATAATGAAAATTTTTGCCGTTTACCTTCCGGTGCAGTCATGAAGTCAAAACTAATTTCATATATAGAACTTCTTTTAGGCATTATTCAGAAGAAGCCTGGTATGAAACCATTATAGGGCTGCCAGCTATTGTTAGCTTTGTATTTATTTACAATATTTTTATTATGCAATTTTATAGCAACATTTTCAGATGGTAATGATCTTGTAGTGACAATAAACAACAAACATAAACTTTGCGAAAATTAGACAACAAGGTCCATTTAATGCACGATTTTCGTACAATTTTACATTGGAAAAGAGGTTATAGGGAAATAAGCTTTATTTTGCTGAGCAAGTTTGCAAGATTTACGAGACAAAAATCTCCATAGCTGGCAGCTCTATTCTAATTTTCTTGTGAAAAGAAGTTTCGAGTGCTGAAAATAGAGGTAATTTGGTGATGGGTTGCCGTTCTTGTGCAAATCGGAATTTTAAAAATTTCAACTTGACATGAAGGACAAAGGATAAGATTTATCAAAGATTTTAAATTTTTGTCAAAAATTAAAAATTTTTCAGGATGGTCAATGATTTGAAGGATTTTTTTTCAGCAGCCTGCCGCAGCTACAGCGTTACCCGCTTTACCTTGAAAATCTATATGTGTTAAATTTTGGTCAACATCAACACGCTCTGTAATTTTTACGATGATCCAATGGTTTTCTTACAAGTAATGACAAATCAAAATTTGAAAAAATGCTTGCCTACTTTTAGGTACCCTACACCCATACATGGCTCAAAATTTCCAATTCTTTATCATAGAAAAGCTTAGAACACAATAAGTTTTCATTCCCAAACATTTATTTTAACAAAAATTTACACTGCTTAGAAATATAGGAGTACCTGAAAATTTACTAAAACGCTCGCCACCGCCAAAATGTTTAGGATATCTGAATTTTAGCTAGCCATGGACCTACCTACTGTATACATCTACGTTCTCCGAAAATTTCACTTCCATCGAATTGGCCACTCCAGAGATTATCTCCCTTAACCATTTTGCTGATATAAATATATATATATATATATATATATATATATATATATATATATATATATATATATATATATATATATATACACATATATATATATATATATATATATATATATATATATATATATATATATATATATATATATATATATATATATATATATATATATATATATTGTATTTTCTTAAGCAGCTTTATCATAAAATTTTCAAATCGTGGTGACCTTGTAGTGAAACTAAACAACAAATATTATGACCTAGA
Organism: Nemotelus pantherinus; assembly: GCA_963978885.1. Classification (NCBI taxonomy): domain Eukaryota; kingdom Metazoa; phylum Arthropoda; class Insecta; order Diptera; family Stratiomyidae; genus Nemotelus; species Nemotelus pantherinus. The sequence continues at coordinate 62,661,010 of OZ022265.1, forward strand.
AAATTAGGAAACTTTTGCGAGTGGTAGCCTCTAATATCTTTCTATTGCCATAACTTCCAATTTATTCATCGGATCAATACGAAATTCGCAGAAAAGGTTGACTTCACGTGAGGCAGATGATGTTGCCAGCGCGAGGCGTTTTTGTTGTTTTAGTACCAATAAATGTTTACAATAAGTACTCTTATCGCGAACATTTGCAATGAAAGTAAGTAAACAATATTTACATGTTCTAAGGTCTGGACATTTATCGGATGGCAGCCCCTAACACCTTTCTGTCGCTGTTACTTTCGATGAAGTCATCGAAACTAAATTGACTTAGAGCCGTTCCTTACTTATGCCTAGTACTATACTCTTCGCGAAACGAATTCAACGGTCAAATCCCATACAAAAGAGCTTTACTGACGAATTGAAAAGCTCTTTTTGTATGGGATTTGACCGTTGAATTCGTTTCGCGAAGAGTATAGTACTAGGCATTAGGGCGTATTGGTTTTAAGTTGGAGAAGAAGCTAGCGGTAGTGGCAGAGCATATAGACTAATAAATAGCACTGAAAGCGCGATATTTTCCGATGGGTGAGAAGGGTATAGGAATGTTGAGGGTTTACGGGTATAGGAATGTTGAGGGTTTAGGTTTTGTTGAGGGTATAGGAATGTTGAGGGTTTACGGATCAGCTGGTGCCTGAAAAGAGGCCACACACCAAGAGTACGTTTTTCAATATGCAAAAGTAAGAAAAGCATATTCTCGGCCCTGATACAAAATGTGAATGTATGCTTAAACAGAGCTAAAACCAAATAAGTTCATTTTATCATATGCGAAAGTGAGAGAAGCATATTCTCGGCCCTGACAATCGACCAATGAGAGGTAAGATCCCATCAAGAAATAATAAACGCAGAGAACATTCGCTGCCACCAGCCAACATTGTCGTTAGTGGATGGCATAAACGTAATAGAGATGTTCTTTTTATTCTCCAAACGGTATCGAAAATAGTATTCCGCGTCTATTATCTTATTGCCGACCACTTTAATACACAGACTAGGTTTTAAGAAAATTAATGATGCATAAAACGCCAATCGTAAAAAAGGTGTTTTGCAAAGTATATGTATATTGCCTAGTGGGTATGGAAGAACGTATCTTATCGTAGCATTACCGCTGGCGGGGAATTTTTACTAATGTTCGAAGAAGAGCATTAGTATTAAAATCACTTTGGCCAAAAATTCATATTTCTATATATATATATATATATATATATATATATATATATATATATATATATATATATATATATATATATATATACATATACATATATATATATATATATATATATATATATATATATATATATATATATATATATATATATATATATATATATATATATATATATATATATATATATATATATATATATATATCATCAAAAAATTTCAGTGAAAAAATCTCAGGAACGCGCCATCCGATTGAGCTGAAATTTTCAGGACACATTGGTGTATATGCAGAATAGTGCCAAGTTTCAGAAAAAGTTAAAAATCTTTAACCCTTTGGCGCCGGCGGCCATTGTAGTGATATTTTTAATATACCTATTCTTCCGTACACAAATAACTTTTGCAAAAATAAAGTTAACGAAATAAATTTCGAACGTGTTTTACATGTGAATTGGATAATGTTTTGGAATTTTTTAACCCCATGTGTGCGCTGGGTGCCTAAAAAGAGATCGGAAAAAATTGAAAATTTTTAAATTTCGATACCTTTTGACAGAGCTATTTAATCATTACCAAATTTTCAGAACATATTAATATTATTTTAATAAAAAAACCGATTTTTCCTTTAGAAGCTAGATATATTGAATTTTGTGACAAATATCGATATTTCGAGGGTAATCTGCCCTCTTCTTCAGTGTCTCAGTCTGAAGAAGAGGGCAGATTACCCTCGAAATATCGATATTTGTCACAAAATTCAATATATCTAGCTTCTAAAGGAAAAATCGGTTTTTTTATTAAAATATTTTTTTGAGCTAGGAAAAAATTGGTACACATTAAATACAAATATTAATATTATTTAGTTGTGAATTTGTGTAGCTTTTGATGAGCGTGCTGGCAACTCTGGAGCTAGGGCAAGCACTGAAAGTAAAAACTTCCAAATTATCGTCTCTCTTGAAAAAATGCCGTTTCTTCAAAAAAAAGCCACTCATATAAAAATTTCGTGCTTTGTTTACATAGACAAAAAAAAAATTTTGATATGGTATAACGGGCACGCCTGGTAACCCTTGCCCAATTTACCTATATTTTTAGCATCCAAAATTTCTGTTCACGGAAACTCACGATCTGATGAGCAGAATTAATTGAAATTCGCAGAATGTATTAGTCTTAACTAGGACCAGATCTGATAGAAGTGATTTTGAAATGCGGGCGATTCTGTGCCAGTGGTGCCATCTTGAAAAATCACTAAAAAAGATAACTGTTTTTAGCCCTATAAATTCTGATTGAATCGTTCGATTTTGACGAAATTCACCAAGTAGTTGGACCTTACGTTAGATTCTGTTTGGTAGAAATTTGGTTGAAAAATTCGGTTGGAGCTGCCAGCTATGATAATTTTGGTGTCTTAAATTTGAAAAAATCAAAATTTGGAAGTGAAAACATTCAAACCATCGAATATCCTAAAAATGTCCGTTTCTTACAATAAAACCAACCTGTATTCAAATCTTATGCTTTATCTACACGTTCAAAATAAAACTTTGGAAATTTCATGTCGGACAAGAACGGTAACCCTCTCCCAGTTAACCTATATTTTTAGCATCAAAAACTTCTGTTCACGGGAATTCACGAGCCAATAACCAGATACCATTGAAATTTACAGAATGCATTGAACTTAAGTAGAACCAGGTCTGATAGAAGCGATTTTGAATTGGGGGCAACTCTGTGCCAGTGGTGCCATCTTGAAAAATTACAAAGAAAAAAAAACTGCTTTTTGCCCTATGAAATGTAAATATGTTACCAGATTTTCATGAAATTGACACAGTAGCTGAACCTTACTCTAAACTCTGTTTGATAGAAATTTGGTTGAAGAATTCGATTGGTGCTGCCAGCTATGGTAATTTTTGTGTCTTTGGTTTTGAGAATTCGCTCAGGAAAATAAAACTTTTTGCCCTATAGCTTCCAATGCAGTCATGAAATCAATACGAATTTCATACAATTAATGGAACCTATTATAAGCATTATTCAGGCCATATTTGGTTGAAAAGCCACGATAGGGTTGCCAGCTATTGTTGGTTTTGTGTTTGTTTGCAATATCTTTATTAAGCGGTTTTATCGTAGAATTTTCAATTGGTAATGATATTGTAGTGACAATAAACAGCAAATATTAAGCTTTCGATTATTTGAAAAAACTTGCTGCAGGTAACCCTAAATTTCTTTATACTCCTATAACTTCGAATGTTATATAACAACGTGAAGCAGATGTGATATATTTTTGGCTTTGATACTGGCAGAAGGTTGCCAGCACGAGTCGGTTGTGCTTCTTTTGTCTCAATAAATGCTTACAGTTAGTATTCATACCGGAAACATTTACAATGAAAATAAATAACCAATGTTTCAATTCCCAATAAATAACCAATGTTTCTGCAAATTTTTCGGATCGCAGCCCCAAACACCAACTTCAGTTACAGTGCTGCAGGCACTGAGCATTTTCTTCATTGATGTTATATGAGATGCTGCTTTCAAAGTTTGGTGAAATATGCAACTGATAACGAATATAATTAAGAAGTGTTTTTCTTTCATAAACTTTGAAACCCATGCCAGTGGTAATATCTGAAACCTTCTACCATATGAGTTATAATGCATTCTTGAGACCAAAGTAAAACGTGGCATTTAAAGCAGTTTGGCCGTAATAAGCAGCGCATGTGGTGGAATATGCACTCAAAACCTGCACGATTCTTCTACTGTTCTTCGAACATTAGTGTTTCTAGCGGTTCAGGTGCGCTAGAGTTTTTTTAATTTTAACAGGTTGCTCAGGCGCATTGCAATTTCTGGTCCTATAATGTGAATATTTACGATGAATTTCAGTTTGTAGGTCATTTTGGCTACGGAATTTGGAATATCATCCTCATTATATTCTCTTAAGAATTATACTTAAATTTTCAAAATGAAACTTTGACCTTGTGCTTATTTTTCGTCATAGCCACACAAAGACATTGTGCTGGTATAATACATATTGAAACACATGAAATGTTACAACCAATCAACCTTTTATTGTGTTAGTGTAGTATTGGCTAATGAGTATCAATTTGGATTTTGAATCGTGTTCGGCACCGTACTGAAACTGTCACCGTACTTAACAAAATATAGTTCCTGCCACCAAATGCCAACGTACCTTTTCATTCCCCATTTGGGTAATATAAACGATTTTCGTACCTGGCAAAAACGTATCTTTGGCAGGTTGTTGCCACTATAAAAGCCTTTATTTAGTGTCAGCAACGTGGCAGCACACCAAAATTGCTAGTTGGGAGATTTTAATTTGAGTGTTGGATTTTCCAGCTGATGTACTAAACAAAGACTTGTGAATTGATTTTCGAGATTCGGTGTATTTGTATTAATTTCTTATAGAGGAATTTCAGATATTTCGATTTCTGGGTCTTGTTCATATTTCGATTTCTGGGTCTGAAACGAGTGCTTGGTTATTGCTATTGACGGTAGTTATAGCTTTGCCTAAAAAATACCTGGAGACAATTCCTTTCGATTTACGATTCCTTCTTTTATTTCAGGGTTTCATACACTTACCCTACAGAAGTTTATGGAACAAGACTTTATTATGAACATTGATAGGCTTTGCTGTTTAGGTGGGAATCGAACGATACATTTGTATTTGATTTAGTTCGCTGGATTTGCCATTGCGATTGGGTCTTGGACTTCAAAAATTGAGGAAGAGATGAATCCAAATCTGCTGAAGATTCGTAATTATCATTCTGGCTTTTTTCAGGGAGACTATCAACACTAAATTTCACTCACTTATTTTTAAACGATAGAATATTTCGTGAGAAATTTAGTACGCAGTTGAATTTATAGAATAAGTCACAACCCAGTATATTTGAATCTTCAACGATGACGAGGAATTCATGGGTTAGATGTTGCCGTAGAAATTGCAGATTTATTCGGGAGGAACATAGGCGGGCCGTGGCCTAAAATCTGGCAGGGGCCAGGGACTGAAAGGTTCAAGACATGCGGTGATTTTGTTTTTGATTGTACAAGTACTGTTCATACAACTTATATAATTTACTAATACATTAAATATTTGTTGATTTATTCTTTCTAATTTGCTAATGCATAATGTATCATCAAATAAACTTCTTGTCTGTGAATACGTATGAGCTACTACCACATGCATATAATGTGAATGGTAGGTATGAACTACACATGAATTATCAATGACCGCTAAGAAAGAAAGCTTGTAAGAATTATACGGGAATAGAATGGAAATAATTAGAAATGTAAGAATATTTTTTCGTTTATAAGCTAAATATATTGCAACTTATACTTGAAGAACTGGATAGCTTAGTTTCAAGATATCTTTGAAAAAATTGGAATATATTAAGCTTAGAAGGAAGAAATTGATCTCTTGCTTCAAACACTTGTTACCTAAAAAAACCGAAAACAATTTGGCAAGATGAAAAGTGCTGTAACTTACTCTTTTCGAGCCATTTGGTTTGCAGGAATATCTTTGTAGCTCTAACTGCGTGTCCGAGGCTAAATGAAACAGCACAGCCTTTGAAACTAGTGCTTTTTGCTGTTTTCCGTTTTCGCTCTGGTAAATGTGAGATTCAGACAGTTCTTTTCTGCGAATGATTTAATTTTTCACCAAACTACATACAAGTAGTGTAGTGTTCCACTCTCAAGATTTATCCCATCCCGAAGAGTTGCATTTTTAGTTGTGAAATATGTGCTTAAAATGTCCGTTATAAAAAAAACATAGTGAAAGATGAAAAGGTTTACTACACATTTAGGATTACTGAATGAATGAAAGATCCCCAATGAATAAACTGAGTCGTTGTATTTTCCCTCATTCATTTCTTTTTCTAAAGCCTCTTTCATAGTCCCATAGCTATCGATCACATATTTGCAATTGCGAAATCTCATTGGCTAACGAGTTGAGCTTAAACTTCTCATTCCACGCCTTGTGTTTAGACCAACTGCCTCTTCAAGCTGCTTCAACAATACGTGTTGTGATGGCTTCGAAAAGTGTAGGTAAAGTGATTCGGTGGCATTGAAAAGGATGGACACTTTTCGATTGTGAAAAATGTGTCCATCACAACCAGGATAATTTTATGAGCTAGACAGTGTACAAATGTGGCTGCAGGGTGTTTCATCTTAATTTAGATTGGTACCACTTTTTTGTCCTGACATGACACTAGCACCATCATAAGACTGTCCAACAACAGGCAATTCAGGAAGTTCGTAGCTGACTAACAGGCTCAAAATAATATCTGCTAAATACGAGGTAAGGCCAGGATTCAATCAACGCGAATGCGAAATGCGAATCGCATTTTTTGACAGGAGCACGCAAACGAATCGCATTTGAAGAACCAATCGGTGCGATTCGCATTCGTGTCAAAGCTGCCAACTGGAAATTATGTAAAGTGAGTGAGGTATTTGAATTCGTTAGTGGTTGTAGGATACGGTGAGATTTCCGAATATTGTGCAATTAATTGAACTTACTTTGTTTTAAACCTGAAAATACTCTATTTGTTGTGAATTGACATTGTTATGAGAAAAATACATGACATCCAAGAAAAATACATGACCAAAATGTTGACTGGCGTATTGTTGCTATTAACAGATGCAACACTTCCGAACTCTGAGGGAAGCTCTCCAAATTACTCATTAATAAATCAAAAAGTAATTGAATAGTATTCGGTAAACAAAGTCACAAAATATTAAAATTATTACATAACAAAAAAATTATTCAAACTCCCTGATCTGTAGAGCATACTGCGAAAACTATATGTACTGTAATGTTTCTATGTTGATTGACGTGGGTATGAACTATCAGACAACAAACTAATTTTCTTCTCTTCCTTAGTGATTGTATCAGAAAAATTTCAAAACCACAAATTTGAGATTATAGACATATTTTCATAAATATATTTTGACAACTACCTAACACAAACATTGTCATCAACAATTATCCCACCCACTACTTCTTACGAACAAAATGAAACCATCTCCTGCCAGCTGAAACAGTTTTTTATTCAAATCTTTCTGCGAAACTAAATGGCATTTCTTAACTAAGTTACTGCGCTACAAAACCTATTGCGAACAATATCCAATCGTGAAATCTACTCACATGAAAACCAATAATCCCTATTTTCTTTCAAACCAACCGCCACTATAAATTATTTTACCCAAGACCCAACTTACTAGTATATGGCATACATGATGTACATTTTCTTTTCGTGCAATTAGCCATTCCGACAATTCGTGCGACTATTTTGCTCTTTGCTCAAACTAGTCGCATTCGCAAGTTCGTGCGAATTCGCATTCGTCGTGAATGGTTCTATTCGCTGCGTCTTGCATATGATTTGCCTGTGCTCAAACTGTTCGCATTCGCATTCGCGTTGATTGAATCTTGGCCTATATTTCTAGCTCCTGAACAGTCTACATAGCTTGAGAACCTTTCTTCGACTGCTAGCTCTTTAGCAAATCTGACAACTACAGAGAGTTGTTCCTTCTGTGGACCCTTGTTGCGTCTGCCATAATGGATATCAATCCGCAATCTTTTATATCAGCTGTATTATCCTCGCGAACGATTTCAGTAATTATTTTCATCAATTCATTTTGTATTTTGCCACTACAGTAGTTCGCAATCTTGTTTTTAAAATTATTTATTACACACAAAATGCACAAAATTCCAAAAAAATCACGGTTATCACTGGCACCACTTTCATCATGTCCTTTGAAAGCACGTCTTTGGCGAGTGAGACACGTCGTAAGGTCGATAACCTTCTCCAAATAATTTCGGTTCATCTTGACAATATTCCAAGACTGTTCAAGCACCATATCATTTACTGTCTTCCAAGTAGTATAAGAGGTTTCTCATTGCGCATGAACTTTACTATCCGGATCGCGAAGTTTGGTCGAGCTGAAATTTTGGTGTATTTTCGGCGATAATGGAAACTCTATGGAAAATTTCACATTGTGATAACTTCACACCGAGTCATCAGATCATCACAAAATTGACAAGACTCATCAATGGGCATAAAAAATAAGTTTGCATTAAAAATAATGTCTGGGCAACCTTGCAGCTACCATAAGTACGTAAACACAAATCTTTCTTACGGCTGTTAGAATAAAATGCAAATGATTGATGAATTTGATACTATATTTATACAGTCAAATCTAAACTTTTAAAATTCTCAATCGCACAAAAATTGCACCGAATTATTTATATTTTTAGCACCTGGAACTTGCGTTTACGGTATCTCGCGACCGGATAAAATTCATAGGATATAGTGGTCTTGAGTAGATACAGGTCTGACAAAAGTTTAATTTATTTATTTATTCACCAATCAAGGTGTACATGTACAGAAGAATAAATAATATAGTACATGGATAAAATTACGAAACAAAATAAAATAAAATAATATACGAAACAAAGTAAAAAACAAAACTATATATGAATACAAGATTAATGAATAACGCAAAAATAAACTAGTTGCAAATAGATAACAAATAAAGTAATAGCTAAATGACAAATTACTAAATGAATAACAAATGACAAATAACTAAGTGAATTTAAATTGACAATATATATATATATATATATATATATATATATATATATATATATATATATATATATATATATACATATATATATATATATATATATATATATATATATATATATATATATATATATATACATATATATATATACATATATATATATATATATATATATATATATATATATATATATATATATATATACATATATATATATACATATATATATATATATATATATATATATATATATATATATATATATATATATATATAAATATATATATATATATATATATTAGTATGGTGGGGGAAAGGGAGAGACTATGATGAGAGAGCCCTCATAATATTTTTTTTAAAAGTTGCCTTAGATATCGTAGAGGAAAAGTTCACGCTCATGCAATTGAATAGCCTGCAGCACCTATTTATTGGCTCGAATGCTGCATATGTTGTGTTGTGTTGGTATTCAATAAGCAATCGTCGGGATCTAGTGACTCTCAAGGGCTGATTGAGCACAAACTTTTCTTTCAAGTAGACGACATTAACCACGTCTCTGATGACATCGAAGCTGAAGCAGGCAGATAACATTAATCTTCTTGATGCAAGCGGTAACAATGAATATGATATGATAAGAATGAATATGAATATGATAAGAACCATGTGGCGGCTGTGTCACTATGAAAAAACGTTCGGTTAAATTGAAGTGCTATGCCTTTTAACTTCTGATGCATTTATAAAATTATAATGAAATTCACACACATTTAACCTGAGTGTAAACCAAGTAGGTCATAGATAGCATAAATGTGGCGGGATGCCATTTTTATTCTCCAAATGACTTCGAAAATTGTATTCTACATTAATTACCTTATTGCCTACCATTTTAACACTCAGATTTATCTAAATACCTGTATATTGCCTAGTAGGAATGAACAGATAATCTTAATAAAAAAAGGATGATTGGCGAGGTGTTTTTCGTCTTTTTCTTAACGTTTAACTTGTCGAAATTAAATATTGCCGTCCATTTCTCGAAATAAGTCCCATAGCATCGTAATTAATACCGCAAGTAACACAGTCTCTATGTTATACGAGTAAGTAGTGTAAGTTGGTAGCCGACTCTACATTTACCGTATTTTGACATTTATATTTACTGTATTTAAACTTTACAGCCTCTTATAATTTGGACCTCCGAAAAATATACA